>JAOPHQ010003695.1:0-600000 GCA_030340625.1 Merluccius polli | reverse complement strand
GAAGCAGGGCATGGCTAGTTCAAAGAGAAATTACATTACACCACTCTGAACAGATTGTACACTAAGCATGCAGACACACACACACACACACACACACACACAGGCTGCAGACATACCTGTGCAGATGAAGAACTTCGACTCTCCGACACTTAATTCCACTTTGTTGAGTGATATGGACACCTGGAGCGCAGCTGTGGGAGAGAGAGCGATGGCAAAAGAGAGAGAGAGATGGCGAAAAAAAAAGAGAGAGAGAGAGAGAGAGAGAGAGAGAAAATGTAGGAAGGTAGAAAGACAAGAGAGAGAAGACGTTAGTGTTATTGGAGCATTATTGTATGGAGTGCATATTGTTAGTCGCAATAATCCTTCAACATAGATCAAAACGCCCTCACTAAAACACAAATATCAATGAATATAACAATTAACTTCTAAACAGAGCACAGGTTTTCCCGTCTGTTCATGTCGAAGAGGGCGAGCCTATTAGACGAGACACACACAAACGCATTTCTTTTATTTATTGTGGCACATCGCCATCAGAACCGCAATAAAGGAGCCCACTTAAAGTAGTGAGTAACAGGCACAGACAGTACCTTTCACAACGGGGACTTTTATTCTAAAACTCGGAATCTCAAAAATGACATTCGAATGTTAAATGTGAGAGGGTGAGCGAGAGAGACAGAGGAGGAGAGAGAGAGAGAGAGGGGGAGAGAGGGATTGAGGGAATGAAATGAAGGATTTTCTTTTTCCTGCCAGGCAAGGCGACCCATTCACAGCAGGGGTCATTAAAGAGGGCTTGTTTAGCTGTGGGACGACTGACTAGCAACCCGACGGGCGTCTCGAAACATGCAGTCATGTTATCACCGCGCCGTTTGAAGCCATTTCACCGCGCGTCTAGTTTGTAGGCGCACGCCTAGTCGGAGGACATTTGCCCAACAGCAGCAGCAGCATCTAATTTTCCGTTTGGTGGCTTTTTCACCAGTCAGTAAGAGCATCTGGGGCGTTCTTCATTTCGAGGCAAATTCAAGGGGTGCTTGTCAACTGTGGTCTTTTGATCATCCTACTTAATTTCATTATCTTGTCTTCTTTTTCCGGCAGTGTCTGCTCCGCAATTTGCTAGCCGCTGGGGCAGATTCAGTGACGGTGCGTGCTTCGATGCCCAGACAGTAGGGACATAGATAAAATACTGACAGCCTACGCTCCAACACACACACACACACACACACACACACTAAATAACTAAATTAAATAACCACCTTTGGCCTTTTATGACTCTCAAGCAAAACCATACTCAAATTCAGATTCAATGTGTTTTGGTTCAACGGTTGGATAATTGTAGCAGTCAGGGCTTAATTTGAGGGGGAGCAAGCCGGAGCGCTCCGGAACCTCGGACGTTGGCTCCGCCAGCTATTTATAGCTGTCATCCGCGATCCGCCACCTCTCTTGACAAACAATATATTTTTTTTCTTTGTCTGTCCGTATCCGTGAGTGCAGGTGTGTTGCCTGGTTGTCTGTCGGTCTGCCTCTGTTAAGAGTAAAATAGTATCTAGTGCTATCTGCCTTCGGTGAAGCGCGTTTTTGTTTTCCGTTTTCTTAAAAGTGTTTTCTTTCTGCTCTGGTGATCGAGCGGCCGTCGTTGGTGGCCTTTTGTGTTCTGTTCGTTTTTGAACCTCTTCCTTTTTCAAGGACTTGGTGTATATTGTTAACTATTTTATCCGGGCACATCCCCATTCCCTGGCTTTAGTTATACTGTATTGTCTTGCTTTGTTGACTAAATACAGCATTGAACATAGGAATTTGTAGTCTATCCGGATTTTATGTGACTATCGTTATTAGGCCTACAATACATGCCCAGATTATTTTCGGTGGTTGCTCGAAAGCGCCCCCCCCCAAACGCTTTTTTTTCGCACCGGAGCCACTCATCCTCTGCGCTCCGGGACCTCCCACGTTACAAATTAAGCACAACATTTAAAGTATTTAAAGTAGACTGCTAACAATGCCGTAAGGCAACACGGTTGGCATGCAGTGGCAGGCGTTGTCCTGTAGACGGTGCTAATTGCCTCCTTAGGACAATCTAAAGTAACTTAAAATTAATACAGAAATGAATACGCTAACCGAAACGTTAATAACTGTCAACTTGGACCGGACTCGGATGAGACTATGTTTAGAAAGCTTCCCCGTTGCCATGATGTTACTAAGATCGTCTCTATTTACTGGAGTAATAAGGTAACGTTGCCATGTCGTTACTAAGGTCGTCTCTATTTACTGGAGTAATAAGGTAACGTTGCCATGTCGTTACTAAGGTCGTCTCTATTTACTGGAGTAATAAGGTAACGTTGCCATGTCGTTACTAATATCGTCTCTATTTACTGGAGTAATAAGGTAACGTTGCCATGTCGTTACTAAGGTCGTCTCTATTTACTGGAGTAATAAGGTAACGTTGCCATGTCGTTACTAAGATCGTCTCTATTTACTGGAGTAATAAGGTAACGTTGCCATGTCGTTACTAAGATCGTCTCTATTTACTGGAGTAATAAGGTAACGTTGCCATGTCGTTACTAAGGTCGTCTCTATTTACTGGAGTAATAAGGTAACGTTGCCATGTCGTTACTAAGGTCGTCTCTATTTACTGGAGTAATAAGGTAACGTTGCCATGTCGTTACTAAGGTCGTCTCTATTTACTGGAGTAATAAGGTAACGTTGCCATGTCGTTACTAAGGTCGTCTCTATTTACTGGAGTAATAAGGTAACGTTGCCATGTCGTTACTAAGGTCGTCTCTATTTACTGGAGTAATAAGGTAACGTTGCCATGTCGTTACTAAGGTCGTCTCTATTTACTGGAGTAATAAGGTAACGTTGCCATGTCGTTACTAAGGTCGTCTCTATTTACTGGAGTAATAAGGTAACGTTGCCATGTCGTTACTAAGATCGTCTCTATTTACTGGAGTAATAAGGTAACGTTGCCATGTCGTTACTAAGGTCGTCTCTATTTACTGGAGTAATAAGGTAACGTTGCCATGTCGTTACTAAGGTCGTCTCTATTTACTGGAGTAATAAGGTAACGTTGCCATGTCGTTACTAAGATCGTCTCTATTTACTGGAGTAATAAGGTAACGTTGCCATGTCGTTAAAGGTAACGTTGCCATGTGTTACTAAGATCGTCTACCGGAGTAATAAGGTGTTTCATATGAATCTCATGTTAACTGACATATATTTCTCTGGTCATTTGCCGTTTGTTTACAGGCACAAACAAAGTAGTGCAAGCTAAAAGTTGTACTTTTGAGACAGAATTACCCCAAAATATGAATCAACACTCTTATATTTTTATTGATTCGCAAGTGGCCATGGTATAAGCGGGATAATCCACGACGAGGTGTGCATGTATCGAAAAATAATGCACTTCGTAGAGCCCCCGCGTCGTGTATTATTTTTTGATACATGCACACCTTGCCGTGGATTATCCCTAACATGTCTCTGTTAATATACACTACGTACATGTATGAAGATGCATGCGCATGCAAACAAGCATTTGCATAAACATTTTATTACCCTCCAGCACAACGCATTTTGTTTTATTTTCGCAGACACGTGACGTTGACGCAGACCAATAGAGAAGAAAATGCCCAAAAAAATCGTAGGCAATTTTAGAGCCGTTATTGTGAATCTAATACGTTTTTCACTGTGGAATAACATAGCTATACACATTATTTATGTGAGACTGGGTTCGTATAGCAAGGCTATGTTATATTGATTATTAAACGTGTCGGTAAACACTTTTGGGCAAAAACCCAATTATATATTTCAGCTGCAGGTGATCTGAGGGTGAATCGTAGTGCATAATTACTGTATACCTTTGCATCTCATGAAACACATCTTGGCACCATGGCAACCGTCACTACGGCAAACAATAATCAAATAATTAATTGAATCTAATGAGTTTCTAAATGTTTACATATGGTATGGCATTGGGAATGTGGTGGGAAATTGGGCATATTTAGCGGCATCTAGCCTGAAGGAGAACAAGGTAGTAATTGTTAATTACATCAAACTCACACACACACACACACACACACACACAAACACACTTTTCACCCGCTAGGCTACACACAGCCTGTATATCAACGTGCAAAATCCTAGATAGTCTACTACATCCCCTTGCACTTACTAGCTCCACGACAACAAACAAACCGAAAATGAGGTTGTAATAATTGTCATCGATTGGCCATTTTGTCACATGACAACCGTGGTCAATACACAACACTTCCTCCCCCACCCACCCACCCACCGCGCCCACACACACTCTCTCACACTCTCACTCTCTCTCTCTCAGGCCACATTATTGTATCGATCGTGCGGAAGTTTGACAGGAAATTTGTCTTCTCGACTTTTGGCATCAGATGGCGGTGGAAATGTCACCTCATTACAGGGGAGGCTGGGAAATGGCAGCGGAGACCTGCGGTGACCCGCAGCCACACACACACACACACACACAGTGATTGGTGTGTGGTGCGGTTTAACAGGAAGTGGGAGCCAGGTATCGTAGAATATTTCCAACTGTAACCCCTGGATGCTTCTTATTATTAAAAAGCGGATACAAAAAAACGATGACAAAAAACGATGACAAAAAAAAATGACGATTTCAGTTCTTTTTTTGAATCCAAAGCGACTCACCATTAAATGTATTTTGATACATGTCATTATGAACAGGTTAGAGGCATCATTCTCAAGGATGCCTTCAGGGTAGGCTGTGGAAATTGAACCCAGGACCTTTCAGCCCTAACCGCCATCAGACTATCCTGTCCCTAATGAACGCATCCGATTGGTGGCGTGGCAGTTGTGACAGCCGTGGATTGCTGCCACCACTCCCCCATCCAGACGTCGAACTTGTGACACTTCCCCATGTCTCCGATGATCTGGGTAGCTGAGTGTCGCAGGCTTAACGCATTGTTGCTTTCTGCAGGCTAAACCTGACATCTGACGCTTGGTGGTGAATGACAGCATACTGATCGTCCAATCAGTGGGCACGAGTAAAAGGGAAAATGAGTACAGGCTTTCTGTGATCCTGCAAACTGCACGGAAGAGCTAGAGTGTGCTGTGTGTTGCTGTGTGTGTGTGTGTGTGTGTGTGTGTGTGTGTGTGTGTGTGTGTGTGTGTGTGTGTGTGTGTGTGTGTGTGTGTGTGTGTGTGCATCCGCATCTATGGGTTGGAATGGACTGACATTGTTGTGCAGTGTGTGTGTGTGTGTATATAATTATGTAAGATGGTTCGGCTGTGTTTGTGTGTGTGTGTGTGTGTGTGTGTGTGGGGGGGGGGGGGGGGGGGGGGGGCGGGTAGGAGATAGGAAGCATGAGCCAGACAGGGACGGAACAAGGAAGTGATGGTGATGATGAAGCACTAATTAGCATATCTAAGTTCAGTTCTCTCTGTGCCATCAGTATTCTTTCCTTTAGCCTACTTAAATAATAAAATAACAACAGCATATCACCTCACACACCCGGTACCAGTTCACTTCCATTTCTACATTTAAAATGAATATGTTAATATGAATGCAAAGAGGGGAATGTACATACATTTTACCCTCTCTCTGTGGGGGAATCTGACGGTAAATGTTGAAAAAATCTCTCTCTCTCGCTCTCTCTCTCTCTCTCTCTCTCTCTCTCTCTCTCTCTCTCTCTCTCTCTCTCTCTCTCTCTATATATATATATATATACTGTATATATATATACAGTATATATATATATAGGAGTCGAGAGTAGGAGATGGCAGAGGAGGAGATGGGAGATGAGGAGAATATTCAAAAGGAGAGTAGTCGAGAGGAGATGAGAGGAGGAGATGAGAAAGGAGAAGTCGAGAGGAGAGGAGATGAGAGAGGAGTTGAGAGGAGAGGAGGATTTGAGAGAGGAGATGGGAGAGGAGTTAAGAGAAGAGGAGGATTTGAGAGAGGAGGAGATGGGAGAGGATTCGAGGAGGGGGGAGGAGATGAAAAGATAGGAGGAGATGAAAGAGGAGTCGGGAGAGAAGTTGAGAGAGGAGGAGATGAGAGAGGAGTGGAGAGAGGAGGAGATGAAAAGAGAGGAGGAGATGAGAGAGGAGTCAAGAGGAGGAGAAGAGAGAGGAGGACATGGGAGAGGAAGAGATAAGAGACGAGATTAGAGAGGAGCTGAGTCAAGAGGAGGAGAGGAGTCGAGAGTTGGAGATGGCAGAGGAGGAGATGGGAGACGTGGAGAATATTCAAGAGGAGAGGAGTCGAGAGGAGATGAGAGAGGAGGAGTCGAGAGGAGAGGAGATGAAAGAGGAGTCGAGAGGAGAGGAGGATTTGAGAGAGGAGGAGATGAGAGAGGAGTCGAGAGGAGAGGAGGATTTGAGAGAGGAGGAAATGGGAGAGGAGTTAGGAGAAGAGGAGGATTTGAGAGAGGAGGAGATGGGAGAGGAGTCGAGGAGGGGGAAGAGATGAAAAGATAGGAGGAGATGAGAGAGGAGTTGAGAGGAGATGAGAGGAGTCGGGGAGAGGAGTTGAGAGAGGAGGACATAGGAGAGGAGGAGATGAGAGAGGAGTCAAGAGGAGGAGATGAGAGAGGAGATAAGAGACAAGATTATAGAGGAGCTGAGTCAAGAGGAGAGGAGTCGAGAGTAGGAGATGGCAGAGGAGGAGATGGGAGACAAGGAGAATATTCAAGAGGAGAGGAGTCGAGAGAGTCGAGAGGAGATGAGAGAGGAGTCGAGAGGAGAGGAGGACTTGAGAGAGAAGGAGATGGGAGAGGAGTTAAGAGAAGAGGAGGATTTGAGACAGGGAGGAGATGGGAGAGGAGTCGAGGAGGGGGGAGGAGATGAAAAGATAGGAGGAGATGAGAGGACTTGAGAGGAGAGAGGAGGAGATGAGAGAGGAGTGGAGAGGAGAGGAGAGAGGAGGAGACGAAAAGAGAGGAGGAGATGAGAGAGGATTCAAGAGCAGGAGAAGAGAGAGGACATGGGAGAGGAGGAGATGAGAGAGGAGGAGATAAGAGACGAGATTAGAGAGGAGCTGAGTCAAGAGGAGGAGAGGAGTCGAGAGTAGGACATGACAGAGGAGGAGATGGGAGATGAGGAGAATATTCAAGAGGAGAGGAGTCGAGAGGAGATGAGAGAGGAGGAGTCGAGAGGAGAGGAGGATTTGAGAGAGGAGGAGATGGGAGAGGAGTTAAGAGAAGAGGAGGATTTGAGAGAGGAGGAGATGGGAGAGGAGTCGAGTCGAGAGGAGGGGGAGGAGATGAAAAGATAGGAGGAGATGAGAGAGGAGTCAGGGAGAGCAGTTGAGAGAGGAGGAGATGAGAGAGGAGTGGAGAGGAGAGAGGAGCCGAGACAAGACGAGAGCTGTCTGGAGACGAGTGGAGAGGACAGCAGTTGCGCCAGATCACATAATTCACCTGCCCTGACAATGACCTTTTCTTTGACCCTGTCCCCTCCTCGAAGCCACCCTACGCCTCGTCACCAACAACACCATATATAATAATAATAATAATAATAATAATAATAATAATTTAGTACAGAGGTTTGATATGGTCTGTTATAAACACACACGTCATCCCATTGACATCTGTTCAGTTCGAGACAGGCGGTTTTGGTTATGAGAGGTTGATGATGTGTATGCATCATGCACACGTGTAACCTTGGTTTCACTAGCAGAAACCAAGCCACACTCGACCACGTAGGACCGAAAAAAAATCATGCTTACTAATTATATTTACTAAAACCACAAGGGTTCATTAACCCAACAGTAGGTAGCAACCTACTTTAATGAACCTCTGGGAGACATATTGTGATTCTAAACCACAGAACTTAATGAGGCTTGTTGGCTCTTGGGGGATATTACCCGGACCACATATGCTGATCTACTTTATCCATTTGAATATTCTGGAAATGTCCTCCGGATTAATTTACCGTTACGTAACAATAGGAACGATCGAACACACGCACACACACACACGCACACGCACGTCCAACCTCAGAGATAGCACCAAAACACACAAGGGCAGACCACGCCCGCCCCCCCCCCTCCCCCCCCCCCCCCCCCCCAAGTCCCAGCGAATCAGAAAGATGTGCAAATTGCTCACAACAACCTCCCTGTAAACAAGAAAATAGAGCTTCACATACTGTAGGCAACATACACATAGATACAGAGATTATGATGAAATCTGGAAGCACTTCATTCAGCTTATATAATATAAACACTAATATATATACATATAAATATATAGGGTGTGTGCATTGGGATCCCCGAACCTCACGGCTGTGAAAAGTTAGAGCACATTCACCACTAGTAGAAATATCCTGCTGACCCAGAATCTGCTGATCCGTGTTCAGACGCTTACATTTACATGCCAATAGCCAATGACTCATCGAAACAGGCAATGGGGCTTGTCTGCCTGTGGTTTTCAGATCTCCATCCCTGAGTCTGCCCTACTCTGGAAAGCTTTTGTTAGTGACACAACAAAATCCCTCCATGCGTATGAACCAACCCCCCCCCCCCCCCTCCCCCCCACTGCTTAGATCATCATCATTACAAGTCTGTCAGGGCTTCAGAGCACCATCTCAGCTTCTCTGCGTCCTTCATGTCGGGGGGGAAAACCACAAGATGGCTTGTCATGGTTTGAACCATGGTAGCGGTTCGTCACGTGGCGAGGGAAGAAAGCTCTGGAGAGATACGTGGCGGATACGTGGCGCCGTGTTCACAACACGTCTCCCGCTCCAGTTCTCCGTACGCTATACACCCCCTCTAGGAACCAACCCCCCCCCCCCCCCCCCCCCCCCACCCACCTCCCAGCTTGACTTGATGTAGCTGATTTTCAGAAAACGGGGGGAGAAAAAGGTGGACTACACCACTTGGGATGGATGAGGTCATGATAAGTAGAGTCAAGGCGCCGGTGGTCATTACAGAGATGAGAGAGAGAGAGTTTCACCACCACAAAGCGCCGTTATGCTCATTAGGCTGTTTGATGTATCTCTCCTGAAGGCGCCCTTTAGCCCACGCATGCTCCGCAAAATACTTTTTTCCTAAGCAGCAGCAGCAGCAGAGATGCACACACGCGCACACACACACACACACACACACACACACACACACTCAGTCTGCACAGGACGTAAAAAAAACGAAAACAAAAATAAAATACAATCTTCCGTCGCTAAGCCTGTTTCAGATCGTGGCATAAACATCACGGAAGAGTAAATGTAAATCGCGTTTTTCGCTTGGACACAGCGTTTGTTATTTGGAGAAGCCCAGGAAAATGTGTACTGTAAACAAGGGAGAGATAATGTCCTTATCCTCACTTCCTGTTTCAGAAGTAGAAGGATGCCCCGCTGGAAATGATTCATTATTTTACACCTCATCTGTTCTGTTTCTCTTCGTCTATCCCTCCCCTCTTGCTGCGGTTTTAGTTAATCTGTGTATAATCTATTAGTCTTTCTCTCTCTCTCCCTCCTATATTTTATGTCTATCCTACCGTTCTTTGGTAGCCTGGCTCCGCCCGCCTACGTACTTCCGCTCAATTTTCATTTCACTTCAGTACTAAGGTCTGGCGGTGCTGTATGTTAGAACGATTTCTTTTCCCCAAAATCTGCAGTCCAATCAGCGAACAGGAGGCGCGGCCTGAGAACAGTGACGTAGAGGTTGTGCGCGAATTTCAGTTATTGAGCGGAAGTACGGAGGCGGGCGGAACCAGGCTAATGCTAATGCTCACTGCATCTGCCGTTTGTATACTGCGCGCAACGTGGTTTCTGGCGCATGAAATACGTCACGACCAAACGTTAGCGATTGGTTAAGGCAGATCCAGAGTGGCACTGGGCAGAGCCAATAGGTTTTAAACTTCAACAGCACCCGCCTTCAAGTGAGACATCGTTTGTCTCTACAGCACTGCTAGACCTTTAGTATGAATGAAATGAGTACCAAGGTCTAGTTAGGACTAGGCTAGTTCTTTGGGGGTCTCAAACCTGGTTTCCCCACAAAAGGTAAAATCCAGATAGTGTGGTTTGCTCATAAGCTAACTTTACTGAGCTGAGCAAAAAGTAGAGCTAATAGGTTTAGCAGTAGCACACACTGACCTCAGTGAGCAGAGCAGAATGTCTTGTTGGGCTAATAGGTTTAGCAATAGCCAAAGCTAGTTTCAGTGATTAGCAGTGTAGTAGAAAGTATTGAGGGCTAATGAGTATAGCAATAGCATTAGCTATTAACTATAGCTAACTTCCCTGAACAGCACAGAAATTATTGAGGGCGAATAGATTTAGCAAAAACATCCAGAATGGTTGCTTCATATCTTTTCCGTGTATAATTGACAATTTTGGTTTTATTGCGCTCACAGAAAGTGATATTATTAGCAGTTAGCCACAAATTCCACTTCCAAGAAGACGGTTTGATGGTTTCCAACGGGACTTGCTCATCATAACGATGTTGCGGAAGCACCCATTGTGCTTGATTATGCACCTGTCCATCACCGGAGTATCTAAGTGACCACATTTTAATGATTTATAATTTCACATTTCATCTTGTTCTCAAAGCTATGCAAAAGTTCTCAATGGTGGCGAAGCACTTTAATGCCAATACGGGAAGAAGAGAGGTGGTGTGACAATTTTTTATTATAGCCGTTAATAAGGTCATTCATCAGGAACGGAAAGGCTGCTTTCAAAAGATGAACAACACAAAGCCAATTAAACATGTCTAAATGATTACATGAATGAGTCACATTTAGTTTTCCATGGAATAAAGGGAACATAATTAAAGATGTCTTAATTTTGACACCATTTGCTTTCAACACTTGTCAACTGTCTATACAAATATAAATATTTAAGCATTACATTTCGGAGAATAAAATCATCAACACAAAGTGAATGAACATAACGTAGAAGAAATATCGCCAATATCTTAATTTTTTTTTTGGGGGGGGCCGTATGGGTATGAATTGTTATTAAAATTGAGTTGACATTTATTTGAAATAATGCTGTATTATTATTTGTTTGTTGTTTTTCAAAAAATCTGGTATTACAGCAATCTTTGGGACACACCTGGCCTTGCACTGATTGTTTCTCTGGTTTCTAAGGAGAAAAAGAAAAAAACACGACCAGTGTGTGCGTGTGTGTGTGCATGTGTGCGTGTGTGTGTGCGTGTGTGCATGTGTGTGTGTGTGTGTGTGGCTAAATGAGTCCTTCACGCAACAACTCTACCTCCCTCCTTGGCTGGCCTACTGTGACCTTTGTCTGTCATGCCTGGAGCAGTACAAACACACTGAGGGTGTGTTACATGGGGAATTGGGAACGACAAGGCGATCCCGACATATTGCATTTATCCAGTGAATGTTTAAAGGGGAGGTTTTGGACAACATTTCCAATTGAGGAGATCTGGGTTCTGCGTTTTCTCCTTGCCCTTTGGGGGGGCTAGGGTTAGGGGGGCGCCATCAAATGTGGCCTGTGAAGCCCTTTGGGACCAACTGTGATTAACGACTATACAAATAAAATTGATATGACTTGATATGATGTGCAAGATAAAGATGTAGATCAGATGGGATCGGATGTGTTTGGTGTGCAATGAATAACAAGCTGTCCATGGTGATTCACAAGGTATCGCTAATCAATACCAAATCTGTGACTGATATTCATATTATGAATTCCATGCAACACAAATGAACAGTAACAGAACTGTTGGTTCGTAAAAATCCCCTCTCAAGTTGAATCAGTTTAATGTTTACTTTAATGTTTAATGTTTGAGGTTTCGCTTGATTGTATGTGTGTGTGTGTGTGTGTGTGGAGGGGGGGGGCGAGAACAGTTAGTACTGTCGGCTGAATCAACGTTGATGGCACAGAGACGACAAGCGGGGCTTTGTGTTCCTGTTGATATGACACACACACACAAACATACACACACACACACAAGTATACACAAACATACACATTTATACACACACACAATCTCCCATCCCTCCCCCTTTCTTAAAAATACCCCAAAATTGGAGTTATAAAAGTAGAAATAAAACAGGCATATGTTCTGCAACCTCTAACAGATTGTATAACAGACATATGTCATCTCAGAACAAATCCAGGAGAGGAAAGTACATTAATATTAATAATGAGACATAAAACTTTAGCTAGACATACAGTCTATTGCCAAGTGTCAAACCAAAATAAAAGTTGAAAAATATTGTATTGAACCCCAATGTATAGTCCATGATGAGTGAGCAAAATATACTTGAGATACTCATTGTAACCAAATCCCAAGGACTTTGTAAGCACGCAGGTGGTGTTTTTGTACAGTTAAAGAGGCCCAATTTGACACTCAACTGGATTCCTCATAGTTAGCTCAATCACAAGTCCCCCACGTCTCAAGGAGGGCCAGGGACATCCAAAAGAAATAATATAAAGAAAAAGAAATCGCTAAAGAAAAAAAAATACAGTAAAAACTAAAGATTTGTATGGCACAAGAAGCACTTGGGAAAAGGAGACAGCGAGGGAGAGTCCTCCCGTGTCATTGTCCTGAGGTCTTTTCCTTGTGCGTTCCTGACATTATAGAGTTCTGCTCTTCTATTGTGGGATGCCATTATTCCCTTCGGTATACAATATCCTAAAACCTACGGCTGTGTCCCAAACGTCTAAAATGCTGCCTATTCAGGCAGCGTTTTAGAAGAGAAACAACGGCGAGCAACAGCCTCGAGTTCATATCCAAATATAAAATGTTATTTCTTTTTTGAACCTCAGATTTTATTCTTCCAAGGAATCGACAGTTTAGTCACTGAATATCCGTACTATTTAGATGTATCATTCTTTTAAAATACATTTGTCCTGATTTTTGCAATGACCGACACGGGGTGTAAATGTCGTGCATTTTCCGTAACCGATAGTTTAACATGTGAATAATCAATAATCGATTAATCATTCATAAGATATAAAACGCACATGTTTTTCTCAGTTTAAGTTTTATTTAAATGGAACATTAGCTATGTCAAACATTAATTCATTGAGGGCAAACTATTTAAACAAACAGAATATGACATGTGTGAAGTGTGTGTTGTTGATAGCTGGTTTACAGCCTCACCTGGCCCGAGTCAGACTGATTAGGGCCCCAGCAAAAGCCACTAAGGTGGTCCAATTTCGTCTTGCACTGCAGCTGTCGGGTGCTGAAACATTTGATGTTATACTGGAGCTGCATTTTAAGACGGTCTCGCAATATTTACATTTAGCATTGTCCTATTTTACAGTGTAATGCTCCCATGCTGGACTACGTCCCTCTTCGTCTTCCTAACCATTTCCTGACTGCTCCTTCCTTTGTTGTGCCAGTAGTTTTTCTGAAATGCAAAGGTTGTGGTATAAAAGTTAATTTATGTGAGCTCCGGAGAAATGCTACACAAAACATACATTGTCGGTTCGTACATTTTTAATCGGTTAAATTCTTATCGGCGATTAATGATTAATTATTAACATCCCTATAACGGTTGTAACTGACGGATGTCAACTGTCGGTATTTTGGTGACGTCATGATGCATTGCTGCCTATGAAGTCTGTCTCAATCCAGAATCCTTTACAGGCAACTTTGTACAAAAATGCTGCCTACAAAGGATACTGCCCTGCTAGACAGGGAGGCAGCAGGCAGCTGCCTTTGGTTTGGGACACAGCCTGTAGCCTCAATTTATTTGCCCCCCCCCCCCCCCCACCCAACCCCGGTGGTTATGGTTAAGTTTACAGCCAGTGGAAGTGTAATTCGGAAAGTGCTTTGTGAAAAAGTCTACCTTGGCAGACTGCATGTACAGTGCAGAGATACAGCTGAATAAAAAAAAGGCTGCCACCATACTCAATACACAATACTACACAATAACAGTCAGGAATACACAGTGGCATTGTTGCCCAGAAGCCACTTACAACAAATGATCTCCTGGCTCAGATGATGATAAACATCATTAAATATAAGCTCTTAAAGTTTCATTTTCACTTTAAAAAACCTGCAATCCATGAAACGCCTTTGCCCCAATGCCATCAAGACTATTACTTCTAAAATGAGTCACAGTCTTTATTATGAGCAATCTTTTTGATTGTTGTGTACTGCAAACAAACCGTAAGTCTATTAGGCACAGAATCGATCGAGTGCATCTATCGGGTAATTTTCAACGTATTAAGAGTTATTATCTGTGTAAGTGTTGTAAAAGGCAGAGGGAGGTGAGCAGACCTTTGTCACTATAACTGGATAGGGGATGAGGTGCCATGGCACCCCTGTCTTTGGCTTATTAAGAGGTTGGAGATGATTGGCTGCAGAATAGAGCGGCCAATTGGAGTACGGTTTTCTCGTCGAGTATTTTGTATTTTCTTGCATAACCGAAAAGTGTAATCGCCTCGTCTTTGTACTTATGATGGATAGGAGACAGTGAGGGAGTCCCAGGAAATAGTTTGATTAAAGCTGCAGTAGGTTATTTTTAGAAATATATATATTTTTTAAATTTAGCTCCAAATCATTTCCAAAACATTGACACACAGCCTACTGTGAGTGAGCTGCATTGACCAGTGTAGCAACAGTGCAGAGATGATCCATTCTCAAGTTTCACAGCAAGTGCCCCCTGGCTGTCAATTAAAGCATAGCTTTCTGAGCATATAGCTTGCAAGCTAGTAGTACTAGCTGGTTGGAAAGTTACGTCTTTGTAAGATAAACGTGGTGGGGAAAAAGAAGGCGGAGCCTAACTGAGTTGGTTAAAAAATGTTTTGTTACATTTGTATTATATTGTATTTTAGATTATTTGTTACGATATTATTATATTGATTGTATTGTATCTTATGTTGTATGTTATTTTACTTTTTGTTCTTTGGCAATGTAAATGTATGTTTTCCATGCCAATAAATCCAGAGAGAGAGAGAGAGAGTGTGGGGGGGAGAGAGTGAGAAGGTAGTGAAAGAATGAAAGGTGAAGGGTAGGTGGTGATGGTGTGTGTGTGTGTGTGTGTGTGGGGGGGGGGGGGGTTGTCGGTAACATCTCCTTCCAACTCAGAGGTTTGAAGGTAAATAGTGGTCCCTTAATTGAGAGGGTACACCCCCCGGTAGTGGTCCACAGTGGGCTTTTCCGGTGGTGGGCTTTTCAGGGCACAGTCTTGGCTTCTTAAACCGAGTTGCAGTCACAGTTGCAGTCACACAAATAAAAGTATTAATCTGCAATATATGACATATGACACCCCAAATTTACTTTATTTTAGTCCATTGTAATTGGGATTCAGAGTTCAGAGTAGTTTTGGTTATGTTGAACTCAAATTAATATAGTGGAATTGTTTTAAAGGTGCTGTAGACAACTTTTTTTGCTTTAACGTATCAATATGAAGTAAATGTTGATTACACAGTGTAATGGCTACAGAAGAATGACACTTAGACCATCATCATTACAAGTCTGTCAGGGCTTCAGAGCACCATCTCAGCTTCTCTGCTTCCCCTTGTGTGGCGTTGCACCTTCATGTCGGGGGGGAAAACCACGAGATGGCTTGTCATGGTTTGAACCATGGTAGCGGTTCGTCACGTGGTAAGGGAAGAAAGCTCTGGAGAGATACGTGGCGGATACGTGGCACCGTGACATTTAGATTGGTTCCCTTGGCTTCCCTATAAGCCTTGCTTTCTGCCACCGGGTACGATCTCCCAGGAAAAATTAAGGCTTCATTTACAGCACAAAGAAAACGCATCAACCATTGCGTGCCCAACCAACAAACAACCAACCTCTTTCTATTGTCCATGTGTATTGTCTATATGATACATGTGAAATATTGCACAGGCAAATCTAATGACTCTACTTATATCTGCGTACGCTACGTTTTAGTTGCAGTATACTACCTGAATAAACCTTATGTTGTGACTCACCAGGCGATCCAGTCAGGCTACCAAGCCAGTTCACTTTTCTTAACACATACTAAAGAACTTGTATCTGCTTTCATGTCTCCATTATAGACTACATGAATGAATAAACTCAAGGTTTTCCTCCTAATGTTTTCTTGTACTCCCCCCTCCACCCCGACGCCAACCTCTGCTGCCGATACTTGTTTCTGCGAAGCAATACTCAGACTATGGTATTACTATGCAATATACTGTACATCATTACAATAGCTTTTGCCTGTTCCCAAATAAAATTATGCCAATTTCACTTCACCTCCTCAGTGAACATGCTTCTTTCTTATTTCCAAAGTGTTGATCGTTTCTTTGCAAAGACTTCAAATGCACGTCTTGTGTCTTTTGTGGTCGCTAGGCTCTGAGGAAACAGAAAGCGATCCGGTTTACCTTGTGACAGTGGCGCAAAAATAATACCACTTGGAAAAGCTAGGGTGGGAAAAGTTGTCAACTCCCACTCTACGTCCGCAACTACAATTACTTTACACGGCAGGTGACCACCTACTGTTGATTGTCATACTATTCATCTGTTGGTTTTGTGTAAACGACCCTAGAACAACACTGTAGAACGAAATAATGACAACAAAAAATACTAATAAGTCATTAATCGTTACCCTCCCGTAACATTTCGCTTTGGACTGCTAATGAGAAAATGTTTTCATTGCCATTTCGACGGCAGAGAAATTAAAATAAAACCACGACTCATGGGTCTGGCTCCTAATGGTGTTCCCTTTTCTTCTCTGAACCCCTGCTTTGTTCTTGAAAGCTCGTCCTTCTGTTTTATATATTTATATATATATATGTATATATAATTGTGTGATTCCCATCAGTGCGGTGCACCCTTGTAGGGCTATTTCTCAGCTAACAGTGCTTTCATCTTCTTTCCATTTAGTTTTTTTTGGCAAATATATTTTTATTCTTCACTGCGCTTTCCTGTGCAATAAATTGACTCTTCACATATCTGGGGTGCTGTTTAACACATTACATGTAATGTGTTTGGCTATACGCTTACACAGATAATAAGATCTCTCTCTCTCTCTCTCTCTGCATGCTACCTTCACACACACAAACCTAATTTCAGGTCTTAATCATTGTCATGTAATGAGCTGATGAGCAATGAAGCTACTAAAGCAAGAATGCTTCCATTGTGACATAACATTCATTATAACCTACCTATTACTTAACACTGCCGATTGATTGTTATTGGTGACTCAACGTAACACATCATTGGTGTATTTACTTTGAGAGTGAGATGTGAAATAAGCGAGTAAGCCCAACCACATTTAAAATGAATATGACACCTCTGAGGCTGGTTGCTGTTTAAGAGCCATCTTCCTCACAGCGCTGTCTCTCCATCGCTTTCGCCATACGGTCTTTAAAGCTGCTGTAGGTAGGTACGATTTGAGAGTTGTAAAGAGATACAGCAGAAAAGAGTTTGCTAAGTTTCTCCACCATTAAGGAGTGTTGCACTTCACGCACCTGTGATTGACAGACTGGATTCCCCGAACCAATCACAGAAGAGATGCCCTGATTGGTCAAAAATGGACATTGGCTCATACGGAGGCAGGCGCAGTCAACTCCAAACACTATCACACTCCATTTTTCTTTCTTGTTGCCTTGCTCTCTCTTTCTATCACTCTCTAACCCGCCATCCTTCTCTGTCTTACTCTCCATCGCGCGCTCTCTCTCTCTCTCTCTCTCTCTCTCCCTCCCCCCCCCCTCTCTCTCTCTCTCTCTCTCTCTCTCTCTCTATCTCTCCCTTACCCTTGATCTCTCGCTCACTCTCTTTCTCCCTTTATCCCTCTTACTCTCTCACGCCCTCCATTTTTCTCTCCCGCTCTCTCTGTCTTTCTCTATCTTGCTATGCCTCTCCTTGCCGCTCTCTCTCTCTGTCTCTCACCGGTTATCTCTCTCTCCCTCGTATGGTTGACCACCGCCCTTTTTGCATTTGTTTTTGTTTGATTAGCTCAACTCTTGCTCTTTGGCACCCGACACTTGACTTCTCTATCACACATGAGACCTTGCTGATTCATGGACCTGCTACACACACACACACACACACACACCATCAGGGTTTGTTGGTAATGTATTATGTCTGCATCCAGGGAAGCCGTAGTAGTGCATAATTATTAATAGCCATGCTGGCGTGCGCCACAGCTAAAGGTCAATGCTGATGCATTTATAATACATGACCATATTAACAAATCTCCCGGCTCCCTACAGGTGCACATGGTCCAAATTGCAGGGGGGAGGGGGCGGGCTTGTAACCAACTAAGAGCACTTGAAAGTGATTATTTTATGGGAAATGCTTTAGGCTAAATGTGACTACAAATAAAACAAATAAAAGAAATGTATCATTTCATGACATCATTCATTTAGACACGTAGTCTTTTGTAACCAGATTATGTGTGGCGCCATTCATTTTCCACAGTGACTGACTTTTTTATGGAGGGAGGGGGGAAAAAATGAAAAAGACTTTAAATAATACATTTATAGTTGGATTTATAAAACCATTATTAAACTACTTTTAGAAGAGCCATTTTAAAAACGGTTTATAAAACAATCCATACCAACAATGCTAACCCTTTATTTAAAGCTAACTGTATCTCTGTAAAACTAAAGGGAGAGCATCTACAGAGATATGACACAAACTCTCATTGGCTGCAGATATCGATGACAAAGCAGTTTTATTTTGTTTGTGATGTCTGGTGGGGATGGGCTGTCAAGCGTGATCTATTTCATAATGTATTATCGTGGTAAAAAGATTTTGAAGCGTTTAATGAATTAGTTTCACTTTATTGTCCCTATGTTAAAGATTAGGTGTGGCCAATTTGTTTCAGTAGCTTACAATAAAGCTATATTTTACAAGAAAGAAATCTGAATGAATGTACAATGTGAATTAATTCAATGTGGTCTTTCAGCCAGCAGGCTAGAAACTACTACTTTTTTCAACTTCAATTTTATAATATTTTAGCAATATAACACAATCAACAGACATACAGGCATACACCACAAACATTTGGAAGGACAATAATAATTAACATTTACAAAACTAACTGACACCTAACAATGAAAGAAATGATTGCCAATCCGTGCCAACCTGTACCTAACCCTAGATCTATTTTGCGTTTACACACTACGCTAAAATGTAGGCAGGGTTCATAGCCGCATAGTCTGGTTTACCGAATGTAGGTTGTTGGCATAACCCGGCCCAAGCCTGCCACCGTCGCTGCATCCTGGGCTTAGCGGCCCAAGCTGTGATTGTGATTGGTTAAAGAAATACAAACAAGACGGATGGTTTTTTCCCCCTATGCCAGAATGATGGTGAGCAGAGCCAGACCTTTCCCCAGCGCTGGCACAGCGCTAAAACCTGTGCCAGCGCTGAAAAAGTGTGGAGATAGGGCTGGCTATGCGAGACTAATAGCCAAGTTACTATCGTGACATCACATTCACCACGACAGACTAAACACAGGAACACAGCGACATGCTGGAGAACAGCTGAAAGCAGCAAGGCCAAACACTGCCGAAATAAACATGTTTGGGGTGTATACTGGTAGTCCCCATCACAGTCGATGAGATATTTAAAAATGGCAGGTTTGTGCATTGAGTCGTTTGTCGCCCAAATTGACGATTCTGTTCTGTCTGCAGTGTTTCTAGCTCCACCTTTAGGTCCCGGGTCAGTGTCTACCCCGACAAGTGCCAAAAAACAGGTCAGAAAGAAACAGTTAGTTTTCATACAATCCGCAACCTTTGCCAATGGAAACGCAAAAATAATGTTTGGATGTGTAATGAACTGAACCGGACTGCTTCGTGGAAAGGCAGCAATAGATCAATTGTAAATAATATATCTAATCATAAGTTTTTGAGTGTGACTTTGAACTACAAAATGCATTTCCTGTAAAAAAATGTGGTAAGTGCTGCAGTGTAAACGAGATGGTTGAACTCAAGTGAACAGTGCAAAAGGTTATGCATACATGGAGTAAGCATAACAGTATGAAGATACAAACAATTTTAATAGACCACAAAAAATCCAAAAAGTATGAGTTCAAACAAATAGCTAAACTAAAGTGATGAAGTTTAACAAAGTTGAAAGTTTGAATGTGTAAACTAAAGGAATAATAATTATTCCTGTACACCCTTACATTTTATATAACATAATTGCAGCTTCTGGGTGCAAGATAAAATGTTGAATTTAAGTTGGGAAGTTGGCTGTAATTGGGCTGAAGATGCAGAGGCAGGGACATCCTGGTGGGCCGAGGAGCCAGGGTTGTGTTTCCTAATAGCTATGCTGGTTATGTGTTGTGTGTGTGTCATGTGTTATATGTGTTAGTATTGAGCTTGTGGGTTGTTGTGTGTGATAATAGCAAACCAGGACATGGATTGATCTATGTGAGAGTGCCACTGTGAGAGCTTGTATATTTGGGCGAACATGAGTGTGTATGTGTGCATATGCATGTATGCATGCACCCATATGTGTGTACCTGTATGTGCATGTATTTGTGTGTGTAAGCATCGATGTTTATGTGTGTGTGTGTGTGTGTGTGTGTGTGTGTGTATGTGTGTTTGTGTGCCTGTGCGTGCGTGTGTATGTGCGTGCGTCTTTCCAGATTCTCCAACCGTGCGCAGTAGTGGAGGCTAACACGGCAGTTAGCACACTAGTCAAAACATTCACCAGCCCATATCCCTCCTCCTCAGCCGAAAGCAAGCTAGAGCGCCACCCCCCCACCCCGCTGATAGCGGGGGTACGTGCACTGGCGTGCACACAGGCTTACAGTGTGGCTTTCAATTAGAAGTGCGGCTGTGCGGAGAACATGCCCTTAGCTCCCCAGTGGGATAGAGGCAAGCAAACAAATCAATATGCATGCAGGCAGGCCTCGAACACCAACGCACATACACATATACAGGGTCCTCTCACACTCACACACACACAGGACAACTTTCACAGACCCACAAGCACTGCAAAAACACTTTTACAGACTTTTAACACCCATAAACATTCACAGCATTTTCATGTTTTCAATACTTTCCCCCCAAAATCAACACAGGGTGATAAATGCTCTCATGTACAAAACACAGACATCTGCTGGAACAGACAGACACACACACACATTAACATATGTGTGACATATGTGTTCACACACCCGACTAACTGTGTATTCAATACGTTCAAATCTATACTTACACCACAGTCCCCAACAAACAAAAACACACCTGGAGGAACAAATACACACTCACACAAACACACGTACAATCTACATCTGGTCGTACAGAGAGCCAGTATCTGACTGGGATTAGTGCTGCCGTTGCAACAGAAAAGACAAAAAATCATCCCTCCAAGCATCATTAGCATATTGATTCCTAAACTGGAGAAACAGGTGGCTAATTGGCAAATTAAACACTCTCAATGGCGTCAAACGCGACAAGTGGAATTGTAAGCAAACCAAATTGTAAGTGAACCAAATTGTAAGCAAACCAAATTGTAGGCGAACCAAATTGTAAGCGAACCAAATTGACGCGCCAAAAAAGGGCCAAACACCCAAATAACAAAAGAAGGAAGTGAAAAATGTGAAGTACGAGAGGGAAGAGGTAGAAGATATGAAAAGATGGCTATTGGAGACGATGGAGGTTCGTATTGACAAGAGGAAGTCGTCAGTAGTTAAAGAGGAAATCGCCTTTTATCAAGTTTGTGCGCAAACAAATCGGGCCTTTCGCACGTCAATACACAACAAAACACATTTAATGTTCGTGCTGCGTGTAAATGATGTGACACAGACGCCCCCCTGGGGGATACGGCAGCGTTGACGAGGGTGGCGGGACTTGCGCACACCCCAGCTGTATGCCAGCATCTGTGTGACTCCCCCCCCATATAACACATTCAACTTTCACCCCTCTCTCTCTGGCTCACACACAAAGCACAAGCATCCATCATGCTGGCCGATAGAGGTAATCTGGAGAGAGACTTGTACCAAACTCATAGACATCTACTTGGAAACACGTAGTATATCAAACATAATGGTACAGACTATTGACTCCTGCTATATACTTATATACAAACAAATGGTATAACCATTTCACCTGTAAAATAGCATAACAGCTTCTGGGTACGATTCAGTAAAATATGGATACAGATAAAATACACTGCAGCTGGTAAATTAATTTTTCTTTCTTTTTTTGAGGGCAAATTAACCATATTTGGTGTGTGGTTTATTTGTTTTGTTGTGGATTATTTTCTTTCTATGCGATGAAAAATTAAAATGACAAGATGAGGGGCTTCAGCCAGGAGAAAGAGTGGTTCATGGTGCTTCAGAGAGGTGGTGTGAGGTTGGCAGAGAGACGTTTTCCCCAGAAAAGAGCCTCCAGGGTGGTTGACAGGACACACACTTAAAGGTGTCTTAGAAGATGTCCACACACTGAGAGAGTGTTACAAATGCTGACAAATGGTGGTTCTTTTGTCAAAATGATGGCCTTGGGTCGGTTGGTTGGTGTATGCAGATCGCTTGGTTGCTGATTCACAGTGTCCGAGGCTTTGACAGTCATGATAGTATGTGTGTGTGTGTGTATGATGATCGGCCAAAGTATTTCTGACATCACAATGCACCGCCCGTGACTGACCACCAATAGGAGTGTTGCAGGCAGTGACGTGCTACTTGAGCTACGATTCCTGGAAACGCTCTCACCACTTACATGATCCGCTAAGCTGAGCACGTTTTTCTGTTTTTCAGCTGATCAATTTAAATGGTCTAGATGACGGAGTCTGCGTGGGATTTATTATGCCTCTGGTGTGAGGAAAAGGGCGCAAAAAAGTTCAGCTTCCCTTTTGCGCTCTACGTTTGAGCTTTGGTGTGCTTCGGCCTTTACACTAGCATATAGTGTACAGCATACATTAGAATCAAACGGCAAGTGCGCAAACCAACGTTCGAAGGTTAAGTGGAGATATTATAAAAGAGAGGGTAGACTTGTGGAGTTTTACGTGCAATATATAAAAGCACAGTAAGCCTGAACAGCATACCATCTGCAAAACGCCGCGGTGCAGAGCCAAAAAATGATGACACCGGTTTTGCAAGCTCTTGGCAGACGTACATCGCAACCTTGAACAAACTGCCAAGATGACAGTGGCCAGCCGTTAACTGACGTCCGTCAAATAAAATGACAGATTGTCAGCTGTCACACAGTGTCACTGGTGTGCCAATCGCTTGGTTAAAACAAATCTTGTTAAAGGCTTAAAATAAAAGGTGAAGATGACTGTGAAAACCAAACACACATAGGCCTACATCAATATAAAACATAATATATAATAATTATAGTAATATAAGCGTATCAGTGAAACACCGACTATTTGTTGTTGATTGTTGTTGGTTGTTGATTTTTGCCATATGTGACATTTGTTCATTGTACATTTTTCAAGATATATACAGTGTAGGATGTCCCATATGGGAGCCATGTGAACCAATGCAATGTTTGATCTCATGGAAGCAAGGTTAAAAACCATGACATATGGGTTAACCCCCTGTGCTGTAGCTACCAGTGCCCTGTATCGAGGCAACCGTGGCTAAATAGCATTTCGTAGGAAGTAAAAAATGAAAAATAAATGCAGCAAACATATGGGGACCATCCACAATGCCGCCCCCCTTGTGGCGGTAGCCACGGGAAAGATGATCCTTAGGCAAAGTGGCTTGTTGTTTTTCTATTCCTCTATTCTTATTCCCTTTTATTCAGTTGTTTACACTGACTTGGGCGCTCAATGAGCTGAACACCCAAGTCGTGTTGCGTTGGCCCAATGGAGGTCTTTTGGCGGGGGGGATTGACTCCCTGCTGAGTTCTTTTTCCCAGCACATGCTAATGTGTTTCTGGCTTTGCTTTAGAGCATTATTTATTTATTTGAGGCAGGGGCGTGTGTGTTAGGGGGCTAAGTCGGGTTGGAAGTGTGTGTTGCTGTTGTTGTTGTTGTTGTTGTTGCTGATAATGGTGTTTGCGGTCTGATGGTGTTCGGGGACAGCGTTAGCTTCCCACCAGCTGCGTCACGGCTTCCTGGAGACAATGGGCATTACAGTGGCCAGCTTTGATGCCATATAACAATAGAGAAGAGAGATAGGGGACAGACATACAAAAGACCCTCACACTGGGCCCCATACCGGGTATACCGGGTGAGGGTTTGTAGAAAAGCAGAGATCACAAAGGTCAGTTGTTTTTAAACTGCAAGGGTTTGAGTAACCCTTTGGTGTTAAATTATCATTTGAATGTGCGCCTTTCAGATCCTAACTGTGATAAAGAGAGTATAAACATTTAAAAGTTCTGTGCCAATGTTTCAACTAAATTTCTTTTCTTCCCAAACTTAAGTGCAACCCCAACAGGTATAGCAATGAGGATGCAAAACAGTGTCATAACATTATGTCTCTCACAAGCTCTCATAATTAACGTCATTGAAGAAGATGATCGGTCTTCATTGAAACAACACCATTTGCATTCAACGGCACACTAAAGCAGTTTGTAGCACAGAACCACTAACCCGCTTTCGCGGCTAGATCCGCAAGGTACAAAATTAACTTCAATTCAACTTAGAGAGGGAATAGAATATACAGAAGAAAAACACATTTGCTTTTCGAAGCGGTAATGAGCTAAGCTCCTAGACAGTGGCGGTTCTAGCTTGTATGGCACCCTGGGCGAAAATTGTAGCATATAGATACAAATAAAATACAGAATCAAATTATTACCTATTCGAATTATAACATTTCTAACAAAACACACATTATTTGGTTGCATTTCTTAGTGTGACTGATTTTACTAACTGCATTACTGTACAAAGGTAGAGGTGTTTGATAGACTCCCCGGCTCCCCCTATGTCAGGCTTCCAGTGAGGTCAACCTCCCCCCTTACCCTTCCTCATCTCCTACATCTAGGTGTGAGACCTTCTCAGCAGGTAGCTGTAGCATGCCTAGCTCACAAACCAGAATCGGGGCGCCCACTCCTACAAGGTGAACTGACCCACGCATGAGGTCATTTACGTAAAGACGTGCAAATAAGCAATAGTAATCTGTTCACGCACATGTTGACGGAAATTTGGAAAAATAAATTTGCGAGCGCTCCATGGCACTCCCGGCCGAATGCCGCCCTGGGCGGTGGCCCATGTCACCCATACCTAAATCCACCACTGCTCCTAGAGTCAACAGGAGTGGAGGGTTTTTAATTATTCATGTACAGCCTATTCCTCTTCTTGGGTACTGTTGTTTGG
Source organism: Merluccius polli (assembly GCA_030340625.1). Taxonomy (NCBI): domain Eukaryota; kingdom Metazoa; phylum Chordata; class Actinopteri; order Gadiformes; family Merlucciidae; genus Merluccius; species Merluccius polli. The sequence continues at coordinate 574,916 of JAOPHQ010003695.1, read as the reverse complement.
TATCCTTCCCTACACCAGCACTTGGTTTTACTTACTTTTTGCTTTTAAGAAATTCCTTTTACATTTAGCCTGTAGCAGATGAATGATGTGCATGTGCGTGCATGTGCGTGTGTGCGGTAAGCACCTTGATTGTGGAGGTAAAAGCAGGAGTGAATCCTCTGTCACTTTCTATTAATAATGCAATACTTACAACGGACCCATAGCTGTGTAATCCAACAGGTTAGGATGGAATAAACCCATGAGCTCAGTTTATACCTAAAAATGTTGGGATCTGGATATGCACCATACGAACACAGCCGCCAACATCCGCTGCTTGGTGGTTGTACTTGTAAAGATAACACAGATGACATTAAATGAAAACTATAGTGTGCTACCCTGGGGTTGGGGGGGTATGAACCACATGCAGGGCACATTTCACACGCCGCTTCCTTTAACAACTATTCATCTCCCCCAACATTGCAATTCTGATCTACATTTCTACTTCCGTCTCTCCTCTCTCTCTTTCTTCCACATCTCTCTCTCTGTTACACACTTAGACTCAGAACAATGAGGTGGGCCCAAAAGCACGACACAACCAGACAGGTAACAGTCCACAACTCAGAGTTTATTTAGAAGGCAGGCAGGAGTCAAAAACCAGGATATCCATGAGAGGTCGCAAACAAGTCCAGTAGGGAGTAGGCAGGGAATCAGAGTCCAGTATGACAGGCCGAAAATGCAAAACCAGTAAATCAATCAGAGAAGACGACCGAATCCGACAAGGGGCAGGCAGAAGAGCGACGTCCAGGAGAACAGGCGGGGAATCAACAAACCAAGGAATCAGGTAGATGGGGTACAGGACAAACTGGTAATATGCTAGAGAGCTACATATAATCGAAGACAATCTGGCAGGGAAAAAAGGGAAGTGAACAGGTATATATGCAGAGTGACTAATGAGGTAATTAGCTGCAGGTGGGGAAACACAGCGGGTACCTAGGTGATGTCATGGCTGAGGGGTGTGGCTGGATCTAAAATGACAGGGAGGTGAATGACCAGGCAACAGGCAAAACTAGATGAAAACTGAATTACGAGACAAAAAGAAATATACTACTGGGAGATCAGGTAGGATTTATGACACTCTCTACCTCTCCTTTTTTCCATCCCTCTCTCCTTCTTTCCTTCCCTCGCTCCCCTACTTCTTTTTGGATTTCTTTTGTTTCCATAGAAACCGGGTCCTGTCCCATGATTTTTCCTCATCATGACAGCACCAACCCCCACCTCCCAGGCCTCTCGAAATCTATCACTTGTGCTTTCAAACATGTAGTAGGTAGTCTTGTTACCTCCACCTCTTGTTCCCTAGCCAGAAAAATCAGTACCTCCCGAGCAGGTGTCAGTAGGAATGTGTTGCAGTCGCAGTGCTACATTACCTTGCCTGTGTATGCACACCCCAATACTTTGTGTGTGGGTTTGTCTCTCGCACACAACTGGCCAACAGCCAAGATGTGCATCGAGTGTAAATCGACTCAAAATAACCATACGGATCATCAAATGCCGCCACACACATAATCCTGTACAATTAATGATGGTGGTGGTCATGGTAATGGAGGTTGTGGGGGCTGTGGTGATGGGGGTTGTTGTGGAGGTGGTGCTGGTGATGGTTAGTAACGGAAGGAGTGGTGGTGATGTTTGCGCCTGTGTAAATTTGATGGACAAATTGCACACAAGGGTTTCATCTGAAGAATCATGTGTATCGAAGAAGAAAAAGATTAAGACCAAAGATAACATCGGTCCAAAATAATATATAGTAAAATAGAATCAAGCAGGAAATGCAATAATAAGGATACTTTGCCTTCCACATCTCTGGCTGCCAGTAAACTTGGCCCTCTGTGTGGCTTGATGAAAACAGTTTTTAACTTGGCCACTGTGGTCACATGACATTCCACAGAATCAATATCATGTTAACAACATATTGGTAATTAGATTGCCTTAATTATCAAGCATACCCATAAACCCATCATTTAATACATCTAGGACTCGAGGAAAAGGATCTATTATTAAATCACGGTGTTGGGACACTAGCTTGCATTAATCAATTGCCTCTATTTGTTGTCAAATACATTCATCAACCAGAGCTTGAAAATATTTAACTCATATCAGTAATTTGTCCCCCCCAAAAAAATGATTACACTTGACTTCTGGCAAAGCATTTGACTGTGGCATGGAGTGCCATCAAAATGCCCCCCCCCCCTAAAAAACAGTGGAAGTAAAAATAGTGACTGTGGGTACTACTCCAACGCATGCCACAGGGCCTTTGAATGTAAAATACATATCTGGCAGCTGAAGATAATGAAAGTGTGTGGTTGTATTTATTATTATTTTATTCAAGCACACGGACGGGGGGGTCACAGTGACTCGTGCACAACTTTTTCACACAAAAAATACACAACCCCATCTCTAGCGATAGCAAAATGAGCATTAAATGACGTTTAAGTATAGCCCACCCACCCCCTGCTGTGTCCACCGGTCTAAACTGACTTTCTCACTCCAATCCATCAAAAAGTACACTAGAGAAAGTTTAAGGGGCAGAGACATGTGTCTAAATAAACCCTGCTGATATTTTGATGTCCTGATTCTCATTTTCCTCCAGGCGAGCACCAACAGTTGTGTCACGTCAAGACTGCAGAGGTTCTGGGGTGAATCTACACTGTGAGACCGTCACAGTTGAGGCACTGTTCGATAAGTCGCTAATTAATCGTACAGCACTGTTTAGGAGGGGGGTGGATTATACACTAAGCTGGGACTTGGAAAGTGGAAACAGAATAAGCATGGGGACTCATGGGGACAACATACTGTGGGGACTCAAACCATGTTATTAAAAACACATTTTGGATCCCAGTCTGCTAACTTGATAACCCGACACCAGACACGGAGGATTTTCAAATGGAAAGTCGCTAATTCGAAAACATTGCAAAAGAATAATATTTCCCTGGTGGTGTCTGACTCTATTTATCCACATTCCAGTCTTTTCTCTCTCTTTTCTTCTTCCCATCATTGCTTTTCATCTTTTATCCCCTGGTTAGACGAGGGGAAAATCAGACAGACTCTAAAGATGCAGAGCAGCAGGGTTAAAATATACAGTACAGGGAAAATGAGAAGACATTTATGATTCAAAAGCAGGTGGACAACACAGAATTGTTGACTAGGGTTGACCGTGCGTGACACTTGATACCCAATTGTCAAAAACAGTTGTTTTGGATTTGACCTTTGGCGGGCCAAAGCATCTTACAATACCGTGAGTGCATGCGTGTCTTAGCAGTTGGAATGGAAGCTCCTAAACGCTGGCAGTGTTAACGCCACGCTCTACCAGTTGAGCAACACAGGACCACATATGTTTTTGTGGGCTTTTTTTCTTCTTGACAAAACGGCAACCGCCTGCCACTTGCCATAGCCTGTGTCATTGTGATACGAGGTCTGGATAAGATGCCACAAAGACAGAAAGAAAGAAATAAAATCAAATTTGACCCAAGCATGGGATAACAAGAGAGCGTGGATGCTGGGGAGAAAACGACCTCAACAATAGGAAAGAAAAAAAAACGTTCCCAGCTGAGCTCAGAAGATAGTAAAGCTGAATTGTTGAGAGATTAACTCCCGCCCTCTCCACCCTCACCGCATTGGAGAGATTAAAAGTGATACAACTTTTACGAGGTGTTGGCAAGATTGCATTGCATTGGCAAGAATACGAAGAATAGAATTCGAAGGTCACTTTTCTAAAGCTCAACCAAGTTCCCTGTTTAATGGAGTCTCTTATCTTTGTGGGGGAGTGTACAAAAAAGTTTGTCAGGTTGAGATAAGAGTGTCATTACCACTTCATGTCGAAAAACATTGTTTTCACTGTAATTTCTTCTTAAACCGTTTTATCGCCAGATTATGTTGAAGTCCTTTTGTAAATGACTCAGCTTTTCTATTTTTCAACTTCTATTTGTCAAATTCCTCCCATTCTTTCTCTCTGACCATATTGTAATCCCCGATAAGACAACATTTGCTCCTATCCCTGTTGTGAATCAATGAACCCTGCAACAGGATCGTTACTCGCCATCCAATCAAAGACAGGCAGCCCCCTTCGACCCTTTTCTTCAAGTAACACAATCGTAAGAGTGGTAAGCTCTCCAACCCCGTTACAATCAGAGGTTGGGTCCCAATCGAAGTAATGATTTACTGTATTTCCCGCCCCCCTGGCAGTTTTCAATGGACATGATACAGTTCGGAAAACTCCTAATGACTTGTTCAATCAGTTGCTTCCGACCCACTGGAGCTTTCCCCTCACCCCCCCAGAGCTGTTAAAAAGACGGCCGTGCGACAACCTAATCAATCAGGGGAGGGGATATAACTAACCACCCCATTAAGTCCAAACAATGTGGGTGGTGGCAGGGACTCCTAGACTTAAACAGAGTTAATAGACTTAGAAATTAATTTTAAAGGGTTTTCTGTGTACAGGATGACTAAACAAAAAATCAGTTGACAGGCTCTTGTGCACTGTCTAGCTAGCTAGCAGACTGGCTGTTTGTCATGAAAGTAAAAGTGTTTTAAGATAAGAGGGTGTTTGTTTGGCGTCATGGATATTTGGTTGTACTTTGAACATTGGAACAAATTGAGCAGACTTTTGTCAACTTTCATCCCTGGAAGGTTAACCTGATATAGCAGAGCAACCGACAACTGGTTCAAGATTAGCTAGCTACTCCTACGACAAAAAATGACATGGATCGTAAATCACGTTTGTTAATCTTAATAGTGATCATTAGGTAAGGTGACCAGACGTCCCCGATTTCCGGGGACAGTCCCCGTTTTGGGTGACCTTTCCCTGGTCAAAGCTGTCCCCGAAAATGTCCCCGATTGACACTGAACGGGGGAAAAACGCGCAGACTCAAACACCTGTTACTACGGTATCCATTTAACGCATCGCCAGAGAAGACGTCGTATGACGTACAGACGCAGCAGCGTCAACAACAACACAATCTAGAGGCGGCAAAAAGGAAAGAAAAGGAGACCAGCGGCCGCCATAAATGGTATGTTGTGTATGAACTCATTTATTTTGTGTAACTGGCAGAAGACTTGGCTGTGAGTGTGTGTGTGTGTGTGTGTGTGTGTGTGTGTGAAGTGATGTAACGTTAAAGTAAGTATGATTGTTTATCTGAACTGAAGACCTAACGTAACGTTATACGTAATTACATAGAGCAGATAAAAAAAGAGCACAATGACTAAATTATATAAGTATATCACCAAAACTGATGTTATTTCTTTAAGAAACAAACTATTACTATTGGCTCTGTTCTTGCAGTTTTTCTCATGTTCTCCTCTGCTCTTATTCTACCCAGGCCCCTGAGGCGGAGGTGGATGAATGAGGAGATCACAGTCATGTGACCCATCAGTTCAGTATTCAGTTGCGAGTAGAAACTTTTTTTTTTTTATATTGCTATTTTTGTCTTCCTCAGTGGATGGATGGTTGGTGATGTTATGTTGTTTGATTGCAACCTTTTGTGTAATAAAAGCTGGTTAAAATACATGAAAAATTACTTGTCCCAGTTTTTTATTTCATAATGATAATATTTAATGATTTTTCACCGCCGCATTGAAAATGTCCCCGATTTTCATTTCAGAAATCTGGTCACCTTATCATTAGGTGAGTGCTGCAAGGCGGTGCTCAACTGTTGTTCTTATTATTCTTTCTTTATTATTCTCTACAAACTGTCCTCCCACAATTTTTCACCTAGAGACTCGATTCAAACTTTAAATGTTTTTATGTTCATCTTTGCTTGGACTTGCGTGTTATTACTTTTCTAATGTCAAAGGGCAAGATGGTTCACCTACAATTTAGCATTTCATCCCAGGTTCAGCCTTGCTCAATTTAGAAGTTTCAACCACAAATTATGTCTAACCGTTATTATCATACCAAGGCCTACCACTTCTACTACTTATCATACTAATACTACTTCTTGTCATACTAATGCTACTTCTCCTATTCATCATACTACTGCTTCTACTAATACTACTTGTCATACTAATACTTATTCTTTTTGTTGTAAACATTATTAAAACATTATTAAAATTGCTTGCATGTTTATACTGTTACGCTTACTCCATTCAGAGCTGATCAGCTATTCAACATTTTAGCCCATCAACATTCTGCTGTTCAACCTCAGCCTACATTTTTAACCTCATTTACACCACAGCATTCACCGCATTTTCTGCAGGAAATGCATTTTCTAGTTGTTTTGTAGTATTTGTACAGCATCCTAAACAGGTCATTCAAAGAGTCTTTGTAATATGTAATGCTTAACGCGTTTGACAACACAATTTCAAGTTATACAAAAAACATATTTAGAAAGAACGGACATTATTCTAACCTCCAAATGCACAAAAACGTTAAGAAGAACGACAAACGACAAGAAGAACGACAAAAGCGGTCATAATGCCAGCTAATGAAACAACCAAACTTGCCCAGGGGAGGGTACATTCAGATTAACAGAAGTAAGACTTTTAAGACTTCTTTCTCACCACTGTACCGAGACCCCCCGTTAGGCCAGCCGTTTCACCTGCCGCCAAACACCCGCTCCATTACCTGTTGTTATTATTATTGTAACCAATTACCAATGGGAAACCCCCCCCCCTGTGCCACACAAGATAAAGCTGTGCAGGTTGAGATGACGGCGGTGAGGAAATTATTTGTTAGTCGGCATCTCGTAGAATCATAAATGGAAACTCTTGACTTTATCCCCCCCCCCCCCCCCCCCCCGGAGCCGGAAAGATATGATTTATTGAAATGGGGGAAGAAGAAAAAAACACAAACACAAACAGTATACGCACACAAACGCAAACAAACACACATACCCACAAACCCATACAACACACATACCTTCACTAACTGACACATGCACACACATAGCCTTTCCTCCTGCAACCCAGTTTGCTCTCACAGTCTCAATCCCTCCCTCTGCTCATTTTGATCAATAGCTAAATGAAATAGTGCTGGTAAACAGTGGCGATAGGAGAGGAACTCCCAGGGGCTTAAACATACCTCTCTATCTTGCTCTTTCTGGTGCTATTAGGAGGCATGAGGGCTAAAGTCACCTCTGAACATCCTAAGACCAAACACACACACACACGCAGACACTAGCGCACACACACAAGCACATGCATGCACACACATACCCACACCATATACAGACACAAACATCATATTCACACATACCGCACTGCACTAAAACCAAATGCATGCAAACACACACACACATGCTCCAGATAAGATACATGGCAACACCACACCCATACAACCATGTGCACACACACACAAACAAAACCATATTCACACATACCACACCGCACTAAAAACCCAAAGAAAGTAACCACACATATACAACCACACATCCATGCCCCAAATACACACCAATACCACACTACAACCACACAAACATGCACACTTGTTGTTAGACCCGCTGGACCGGGGCGAAGTGGCTCTCACTAGACGTCCCGCCGGGGGGCTAGCACCACCATTAGCATGGCTCTCACCGAGGAACTGCATTAGCATCTTAGCCGGCCCCGCGCTGCTAGCTAAGCCTGCCCTGGGGCACTGGAGTGTGTTTACAGGCGGCTGCTTTGGTAGCTAAAGCAGCACTAAGTTGGCTGGAGGACAAAGAGAAAACCAGCATCCCCCCTGCTTAGGGCTGCTAAGTTCTGCTCAGTGCTAAAGCTCTCTCCTAGCAATGCTAAGCTACACTAAGATACACACAACGGACCAGGGGCCTTGACCCAGTCCTCCAGGTAACGAGAGTGAGGAGGAGCAAATGGCGTTGCGCTTGCAATGCATGTAGCGTAGTGTTGCGCTGTTGGCCGCGTGCCTATCTAGCTGGGGGACTGATGTGATTTTAGGGCTCTCAAAAAAACATCAATCTGGTCTTACATGCACATGACTGACAGATGCAGTGGGGGGGGGGAGGGGGGGGGTTATGTGCCACGAAATAATAAACACAATCCAAGCAATTCAATCAGGTACACGCGCACAACATGCACGTGGACCTGCTTTGCGCACACATTACTCAAACACATACACAGCCGGCCTCTATCCTTGATTTTGGGCTGCTTCACCTTGAGGAATGTGCGGCATCGATTGGTCTGGCTCCGCTCGCTAGTGTAAATGCACTATTCACAATCTGTCTCCCGGACTCAGATTTCCATTTGAGCGATTAGCCAGGTTTGGCCACTGGAGCCCGGCCCAGAGTGGATGGAGGTCTGCGAGCAAGTGACTCACTCATCCGCTTTACTCATTCCCTGGCTGGACAGAGAAAACCTCCACTGTTACAGGTCTTTACGGGTCCAATATGACGGACCCAAACCCTCATGGACCTGGGAAATTTGTTCAGAGATCCGATTGGACCCGATAATTAAAACAAAAAATATATCCAGAGGTTGCGCTAGACTTTTTCGTTGTCCGTCATTTTGACTGACAGGGTCATAAAAATCCCATCATAATCTATTTTTACCGGTCACTTTAATTTTTTAAATGATAATAATGACGTGTTCAATAGCATTTAATTTTAATTCATTTTTAATTAATATTCAGTCCAAACAAGCTGAACAAATAATCCACACCGTGGATACACACATCAAGCAGAAGAATATGTAAGAATATCGGCCGCCAGGCGATTCGCGTATAGTGGGGCTTAACGGTAATTCATCACCACAATGCGGGCGGGAGCTAGTTGATCCACTAGTCAACACGCTGGAGCTAGTTGATCCACTAGTCAACACGCGGGAGCTAGTTGATCCACTAGTCAACACGCCGCTAGGCGGACGAGTTTTCAAGGTGGCGCGATGTCACGCAGATAATTGGTGTGACGTGGGCCTTCTAGGTCCCACCTTCCTCCTGGTCCACATGGACTTGAATCGCGTGCCCGCTTGCGCGTAATCAAATGTTTCAAGTGGGTTTGTTGTTTCAAATGTTTCAACACTCAACTGCCGTGACATTTTTCTTCTTTTCTACTCCTCTTCTTCTACAAGAGCCAATTAATATGCTCATCGCCACCAAGTGGTCAGTGGTGTGAATTGCAATCTGTCAAAATGACGGACGGCCCTCAGATTTTTCCGTCACCGTTTTAAAAAAACGGTCAATGACGGAAAATATTCGGTTAACGCGAGCCCTGATACTGACCCATTTTTGTCCAAGATATATCAGACCCTACACGTCCAATAGGAGAGAGACAGAAGAGGCCCAGACCGAAGAGATGCTGCCAGGTTTGACCTCTTTATATTAATTTTCTTTGAGCTTATTTTTCACCTCAGTAAAGAAGGTATCAATCTTTACCATGCGGCTTTCCTCCGTGCCGACTCAACTCACTCCCTCTTTTGGCTTTTTCACTTTATTTCCCGCTCTTGTAATCTGATCCTAATGGTCAGCCTAATCATCACGTAAGTTATACAGTACTTCCATGCATTTCTCTCAAGATCAGCGCTGATCACAGGCAGGGCCGTGCACAGACATTTTGGGTGGCAGGGGCTCAATCAAAAAAAAAGTGCCCTCACCCCACCGACATGCACTATTCCCACCCCGATGTTGCCACACTGCCGCCATCCATAATCACACACTATAACATGAAACCTGATTAAATTCTACTTAAACACATTGATCCATGAGGAAACCACAAATGTAATGTAGTAATGCAAGTCAGTCAGTGTAAGTTAATGCAGTCAGTCATTTACCTTTCATTATAAGTAATGATCAGACTCTAGATCAGCATCCCTACTCATGCTTGATACATAAACCCCCTGAATTTTGGGTTTCAAAACTTCCTTCTGTTTTCATGCTCTGTACTATTTTGTTACACTGCATATATTTTATAAAAAAGACATGGGTACAACTACTGAACTACAGTTTGATTTTAGTAACAAGTTTTTGAGCATCACACTGAGAGGAAACTAAACCACATTATTTAATTATATTCAAAAACACACACACACACACACAAAGAAAAGGGGGTGATTAATCACTAAACTACCAAAACTATGCAAAACGTAACTTCCTGCTTCAGAAATGAATTGCATGTTTGTATGTTTTTCTGCATGACCATGTCCTGCTGCTTCATGATAATTAGACTTTCTTGCTTGCTTGCGAGTACCGAGGTGAAGGTGGAAAGTCGTACTGACCTCCTTCATATTTTTTTAAAATGGATATATAATATTAAACGTAAGTGTTATTTACTTGTGGCTTTATCATTAAAACAGTGCCTACCTGAGTGACGTCATTCACTGTAGCCGAACTGGGGCTGCGGTGCGTTCATGACCGGTTCGGAATGTTGGAATTTGCGACGTTGATTGGAGACGAAACCATTTGGAAGGGGGGGAGAGTACTTTTTAAATTGGTATGGTGTATTTATTTGTGGATACTACTACACATTTCCCTCTTTATATTTCATACAATTTCAATAACAAATAAAGAAAACATTAAATACAATTAACACCAGCCAAAAAAAGGGCACTTTTGACTCTGAGGGCAAAAGGGCAGGGGCTCAAACCCCCCTTGGACCCTATGTGTGCACGTGCCTGATCACGGGTCTTCTCGGATACACTTGGGTACTGCACATAATTATGAACAGACCCGCGACCCGCGATAAGACCGGGACCTGACCCGGACCCAATTGACCATAATAATAGTGATGGGTGCGTGGACCCTAACCCGTACGTCTCAGATCCTAAGTTTCAGGTAGACCCGTGAAGACCTCTACTCCACCGCCTCCTCCTCCTCCTCCTCCTCCTCCTCCTCCTCCTCACCAGCTACAACCCGACCCAACCCCATTTTCGAGACGCTTATCCACCAGACCTGACCTGAACAGCCTCAGGCAACCATTGTTTGGTTTCTGTCCTGTGTGAGGACAGCCATTCCCCGACCCCAATGTTTAATAAACAACCCTGTTCGCAATGCATCGTGAGTTGTCTGCCTCTGCCGAGATGTACATGTCTCTCTGTGACTCTGTGGTTCTCAAACAGTGTGTGTGTGTGAGGACAAGGATGTCCTGGTATGTGCCTATTTAAAATGGGCAGACTAGCAGTTAGCAGCTGTGTTTGGGTCAGTGTTTGCATGGGGTCGTTGGATCAGATCATTTAGGTTTGAGGTGTGTGTTTTTTTCCCAGGGGGTTGAGCTTTAAAGTGGAACAACAAGCTTTGGCTGTGACCACTCTGGTGACATACACGAGACGTAGTTTCAAAATGACGTTAATGCGGCGCTCGTTTTGTTTGGGAACTTTTTCAAATGTAATACTTTTCCTGGAAGGATGAAATCATTCCAAGTAGTGTGTATTTCTGTCACTCTTTAATGTTAAAGGTGAAATGGAGGGAAGAACAGAAACAGAAATATCTTTTCACCAACATTGTCGCCTATGAATAAATTATCACTTGTGTCACTCTGCAATTGTAACGCTCTTGGGCTTGCATACCACCTAGTTTGACATTGCATATATTAAGCGTTTCCGGGAATTAAAAAAAAAAGGTGTATGCTCACTCTGTATTCTGACATGTACCTTGTTTAAAATATTCTCTGTCAACAAACAAGCGGTGAACACAATTCAAGGTGAATGTCAATTATGCCAGAACAAAGTGCATGTGATTTGGGGTTCATTAAGGGGTAAACTAATGTTGATTGCTTAAAGCATTACAGACTATGTTGTAATTACTATGGCATGATGTACTGTTTAATGCACAAGGTGGTTGGGCTTCTCAGGTGTAAAAGGAACAATTTCCCCATCACTGTATTGGAACAAGTACAGGTGAATAATGAAATGTGATTGTGGTTAGCTAAGCTTTTGTTCTTTTCCGTAATTACACGGCCCCATTGGTTGATATTTAAATATAATATAAATATAGGAAAATAATATCAAAAGTTTTCCAATGTCTTCAAAGAAAAGCCAAAGACAACCTCATCGTGGAGGTGTTCTTGCTACAGGTGAGTGCCGAGGTAGACAGGATCTTTTGAAGCCATCGCACTTCACAAGTCACAGAAAGACAGCCACTGATGTAACAAGTAAGGAACAAGTAATTGAGGGAGAACAGTTGGACTAAAGGCATGCAGGTGGTCACCACCAGGAGAAGACAGTAGAGAATAAGAGAGAGCTGAAAATAAGATAGGGGAGGTGGGGGGAGGTTGGAAAGAAATACAGAAGAAGAACAAAGAGGGGAAAAAAAGAACGAAAGGAGGGACAGAAGAAATTATACACAAAAGAAAGGAAATAAAAGAAAGAAGAGGGAGATAAGACAGAAAGAAAAACCCCAAGAAAAACATTGAAAAAAGAGAGAGAAGCAGAAACTAGACGAGGAACTCTGTAATGCCTCCCTGTGCTGCTCATTCATAAAGCCCTGTGGCGTGGCCATCTGCCCTTGAAACGCTCAACAAAAAACGAGGGGTGGCTGGCGACACGCCTGTCTGCTGCAGACACAGCCGAGAGAGAGACAGATAGCCAGAAGACAGCGAGCAAGAAAGAGAGAGAGAGAGAGAGAGACTGACGGTCACCTCGTGCACCCCAAACGCTGTCCCCACAAAGCGGTCTAAATCAGTTCCACTCTATGAATGTGTGTCTTTACTTTCGAGGGGCCAGCTCAGTTATGCAGAAACACACTTCTGTTCATAAGCATGGGCCTCCAAATGCACGTGCACACATAGGAATTAAGATGCCTAGGCTTGTGAACCCATCTGAACCAATGTGCAAGTGAATAAGAAACCGAGCCATAAAAAATAATTAAGATGCACATGCTTTTGTACAACATCGGAAATGTATTCATGCACACCTGGACTGATCCTCAGAAATAAACACACACAATGGTACAGCTACAGGCTTTGTTTTTTTTCCCGATTAAATTTAAAACAGGGAGAAAAGAAAAGAAAGAAAATAAACATGTGCACACTGTCCAGTGGGCCCAGGCTGGGCAACAGGTGGTCTGCTGCCATGTATAATGACCACACACCCACACAGAACGATTGCTACAGATTAAAAGAGGCAAACCACTGGTCCATGTCAGTGGCAGTTACACAGTTTGTTCGAGATCAAACTAATGTGTAAACAGAGACGGACCTTCCTGCCTATCTTCTTCGATAACAAAGCAGGAACTGAGGATGAGGAGGGGAGACAGACAGAGACTGAGTTTACTGTCCAGTTTTTTTTTAGAAACTTGGTCGTGAATCTCTTTGGGATTTTTAGTAGTTAGTCAAATTTTGATGTTTTTTTAATGCTTTCATGCTCACTTTGGATAAATGGTCATTGGGCTAAAACTGATTGTGCCAACATAAGGTTACCACTCCTGTCTAGCTGTTAGCTACTGCATTTGGCACACAGAACAATCCACATGAACGTCAATGCCAATTTTAGAATGAGGATGATAGTAATAACAGTACATTGTAAATTACTGTAAATTATCTCTGTATAAGTTGCGACATCACAACTTCCAACTCTTTTTCTGGCGGAAAAATGTTTTTTCCCCCCAAAAAAAGTTGATTTTCCACATAGCAACATCCACAACAAAAACATTTATTTTAATGTTTTCATCCAACCATCTCTGTCTCGCAGGAAAGCTTGTATTCAAATGCAAATACAGTGCCAGCAAAGAAGAAGAAAAAAGCATAATTCTATTATGAACATTTGGAAGATATGGTTGAGAAGTGAGCGGGCACAACGGGGCCCCATGGCGCTTTCCACAAGGCCTCGTGAACCAACATGAACTGTGGGTGGGAGGGCCGAAGCTCAATGGTGTGCATCGTCCGAGCTGATTGGCTCAATGGCGCGTGAAGACCTTGGTGATTGGATCAACAGTGCGTGGGTTCCAGCTTTCGGCTACCGGGGTTCCAGCTGAATGCGAATGCTGCTATCCATGAAGGTCCCCCTTTCTCTTCCAGAGTGTACCCGATGGCACACACACACACTAACAACCAATGCGGTGGCCATGTTTGGACTCCATATGCAGGCACCATGCTGTTTTGACCACCAGGTAGCATTACCATTTAGAGTGTAGGGGGAGTGGTAGGGAGGTGGGTGGGGTTGGGGTGGTCCGACAGTGCCAGAAACGGCAATGACACTTGCATTGGACACTCCAACACCCTTCACCTCACCCACCCTCCGTTTCCTGCCAGCTGGTTGTTAGGGTCTATAGTGATGCCAGTAAAACTATTAGCCGGATAGCCATCCATCATTAGGCTCTCCAGACCGACCCAACCCACTCCCCCCTCCACCCTGTCTGTCTGTCCAGCCACTTGTCTTTTGTTTTTCCCCCGCCCTGTTTCCAGCGAATCAGAAACACATACAATCGCCACATCCACAGCAATCTAAAAAAAACCTCAATGCTCAAGTTTTGAGATTTTCTGTCTGACTGACACAGGCACTCGGGTGAAGACTAGACTGAAGTTATGTACATGCTAATTGTAAGTTCATTGATTCGATGTACACAACAGCTCTGCTGTGACATTGTGTATATACTCTTATCTGCTTTTTGGGATCCCTGCAGAAGAGTGGGCTGGCTTGGGACGACCAATCAACAGGGTTAACAAGTCTTTAAATCCATAACTTAGCCGCCGCTAGCAAATTTTCTTTCATTAACCAGCGAGTCACGCTCACTGATTGTTTGTGATCTGAATACGGAGAGGCGGCCCGGAAGCCCTGCACTATTTTTAAGGTGGACTGATTATCAGCACAGATTATAATCAGTTACGTCATATTTCATCATAATAGACTCCCTTAAAATGCTGTTAAAATAAAACAAGTTCCACTCGCTCTTACTGCACTCGCCTGACAGACGAGTGGTCCTGAAATTAGACTCGCCCTTATTGCAAAACTACCAGGCGAGCTTAATTTCCAGCCCAGTGTAAGTTCAGTGTGACCTTACAAATAAGCATCGTACAGCATGACTACAATGTCTTGGTGATTACAGATTAGAAGTGCACATTAGAAGTGCACAACAACAAGATTTGGAAATGCAAATCATGATTCAACGTGTCAACAAACAGTATATTGTTCATATGTACCCACACACATACAGAGAGAGAGAGAGAGAGAGAGAGAGAGAGACTATTATCACCGGTGAGCTCCCCTATCTTCACCTCGCCAGGTTCCACTTTGTATGCCAACGGACATCGCTCAAAAGTGTGTGTGTTTGGTGTGTGTGTGTGTGTGTGTGTGTGTGTGAAGACACAGTAGAAGATCGGTTCCAAGGACGGCCGGTCTATCGCTCTTGTGATTCTCGGTCCATGAGTGCGCCTCTGACACAGAGATCAATACAAGACCCAACGAGAGAGTGGGCAGAGAGGGGTGTGTGTGTGTGTAGGTTTGAAAAATGGAGGATGAAAGGTCTGGGAAGACTAACACGGACGAAAAAGAAAATATTCAGTCTCTCTCTCTTCTTTCCCCCTTTCAATCTTTCTCTCTCTCTCTCTCTCTCTCTCTCTTCTTTCCCCCTTTAAATCTCTCTCTCTCTCTCTCTCTCTCTCTCTACCTCTTTCTCTCTCCCCTTTTCTTTCTCTCTATCTTTTCTTTCCCTCTCCTTCTGTCTCGCTCCCTTTCTCTCTCTCTGTGGCTCACTCGAGTTGACATTGAAAAAAATATGGATACACTAACTGAAAATATGTAGAAAGAACACAGAGAACACAAAGTTGAATCTCACCTGACACAAATGAGACATGTAACATGATATTCAACTGAAACATGTCTGAAGATGGATAGTTGCTATTCACTTAACCTGTTGTTGATTATATAACAAAATGCAGTTAATAGTCAGATAACACTAAATTAAATATATGTTGATATGATCTTGATAACCTTATTGAGTGTCAACTTACACAATGTTGACATTGTGTGTCAAGTGAGTGTCAACTGACACTAAACTAAGAATGTTGATACTCAACCGATACTCAACTGGTATTAATTTGATACTCAACTGTGGACAATCCAGGGTAAAGTATTACCAAAAATATATCTATATATATAAAATATATCCCGTCGGTCTTGGTTCTACTTTAATAATTCTAGACGTACGTAGATGCGGCGGCAACATCAAGTTAGCCCCGGATAGCTGCGAGTTAGCAGTAGGCTAGTGGTGCTTATTTTATACACAACGCTTAAGGTGCATTTTTGTATGTTCATGCTGTTTTTTCCTTTGGGCTTTTTAATAGCAGGTCTGGCAAAAAAGAAAGCTGGAAATAGTGTTTACATAAAAAAAAATAAAGGTATTATTATTAAGAGGGCATTGTCATCAACAGCATTTTCTCGTTTTCAAAAGGAGCTAATGAAACTATGAGCCAATAAGTGAAAAACATAATTTAGACAATAGGTAGAAAAGCCTAGCCTGAAAAGGCAGGTATCATACTTCTTGCTGAATGGAAGTATGGTGAGGTCACAAGAACAAAATGACATGATTGCAGAGAAAACAAAGAAACGCATACCCACAAAGAAATACTTTGAAGTATGTTGCCTGCTTCAGAAGCAATTAAATCTAATTTTCCTCAAAAAATGGTGCAGTGAGTTGTAGGCCTATGTCCTTATTACCAGGCCAGGAAGAAATAAAGCTGTAAAATATACACACACTACAAACCATGATTAATTATGATACATTTTTGCAGGGCTTTTCCCTGTTTATAAAAATGTCATGCCCCTGTATGACAAACCCAACATGAAGAACTCAACAGGCAGACGCAGCTTCATTAGCAATTGAATGTTCCCATGGACCAAATAAAAGGCTACCATGTCCTTGAAATCGTGTATTGCAAGCTGCGAAAGCGCTGGAGCTAACACGTACAAGCCAGTCCTTATTCATAGCTAGCAAGGACTAGCTTGCAGATTCTATTGTCCAATCCAAAACCAATTACAAGCCGGTCAAGTGGTTAATTTAGCCGGAGGACATGTTTGTTGTGCGTTTTTTAATTTGATATTTGTGGTAAGCACTCACTGTCTTTTTCTCGGCTGCGTTCTACAACAAATAATTTCTACTCTACTACTACTTTACTCTTTATTTGTTTTTTTGTTTATCTTTTTTAACGTGGATATATTTTCCACCCTTATAAGTACCCCCCCCCCTTAGATAAAATCATGTAATTTCTGGCTTCCCGCCATCAATCTATACACACTGAACACGGATCTAATTTTCATAGCGTAGCAAAAGTGTAATTTCAACAGAAAAATCAAATCCTATTCTGCGCTTTTTCACATGAATAGCTAAGACGTGATGTGATCACTTTACATAATCAAGAGCCTTTCAGGATTGGGCAGGGGGGGGGGGGGGGGGGGGGTAAAAACAAGTGTACAGGGTGTGTGTGTATGAATGTGAGTGACTCTACTTGAATAGAAAGAGCCATCGCTGCACAAGACACTGAACGTCTATTTATGTATGTACGCCCATCGTTGGCTTCAGTTACTGCGGATATGCAAGATTTCAAAACAAAACCAAATAAGATGGCAACACCTTAGTCAGAAAAAAATGTGGTTTTAAAAACAAACAAACGCACAAAAAATATACAACACACAAATTACCATATAAATAAATGCACTGCATCAAAGACACGCAACATGACTGCTATGTGCTTTAATCCAAATCCCCAGTCATGTAGACATATAAGGTCTAGAGTTGGTCTTGTCAGTTAAAAAGAAGTTGGAAGTGCAAATTGTCGCATAACTCCGCCACAATTTTCATAGCTTATCTTTCCCCCGAATTTCTTTAAACGTAAAGCTTAATAATGAGTCGACAGTCAATCGCGGTGCCTCCTGTCTTGACACGCTCCAACCGGGATAAAGGTTTACAGGCATACCAGGGACGCTGTTTTAATGCGGTTGTGTAGTTGTTGTTGTTGTTTTGCTGCTGAAATCCACCATTGCTTTGAGACTCCCAGCCCCTAATAATAACGTAGCAGCGCAGGTGTGGATGTGGCAGTGCGGAAATTGGCAGCGTTGGAGAAGAAAAGTTGATTGAGTCACCTGGGTGTGTGTGTGTGAGTGTGTGGGGGGTGAATATGTGTGTATTGTGCTTGAGTGCATGTCTGTGTGTGTGTGTACGTGCACACTTGTGTGTGGAAGTGTGTGGAAGATAACGCATTAGGCGCTATGTGTCAATGTGTTATCAACTGTGTCTCCTTTGGGTGCACTATCAATAGTGTGCGTGTGAAACTCACTCACTCACTAATGCATTTTATTTATTCTCCCCAACACCACCGAGTACCACTGGGAACACAAGGTGACAAAATGTGGAGGGAGGGAGGGAATTAAAAACAAAGAGACCCATGTGTCAATCAAACACGGCACAACATGAACACACGCCAAGAAAACAGAAAGGCAGAGTGCACACATGAACTGATGTGTGAATCCATCAAACTGTATTCGGAGAAGGTGTACAACAACAACAGCAACAAGAATAACAACAGCGTGAGGATAGTCTAGTAGTCAGGGTGGTTCCACTCCCAGCCGAAAAGGTACTGGGTTCGATTCCCCCAACGTCCGCAGCCTAACCTGTAGCATCCTTGAGCAAGATGCCCCTAACCTCCCTACCTGCACCTTCATGACATGTATCTGAAGACACTGTAAGTTGCTTTGGATATTATCTGTTTATTATTGCTTACTGTTGATGCGTATCGTTAAAGTCATAGCTTCATGAGCCAGTTTTGAGCGCTTACTAGATATGGCCATTAAAAATGGCTGCCATCATCAAATCCTGACCCTTTCCATGAGTGAGGGGGTGGTGTTTCACATGCATCTCAGACACCAGTGTGTGCTTGCTATCCGCTTTGTCCTCTGCATCTGCCTCACACTACCAGTGACCACCTGTTCATGTGAGAGGACTTGCAATGACGCAATGTTTCATCGTTTGGTCACGTTATTTAGTACATAATGTTTATGGTCACTTTATTTTGTTGTTGTCGTTGTTGTCGTTGTTGTTGTTGTTGTTGTTGTTGTTGTTGTTGTTGTTGTTGTTGTTTTTGTTGTTTTGCGATGTGAGCTGCTGTAACCCCGCAATTTCCCCTCTGGGATTAATAAAGTCTATCTATCCATCTCTATCTATCTATCTAGAAACAGGGCACTGGATTCTGAAAAAGATATCAGGCGCTAGGGTGCGTCTGGACAGAGAGGGATCGCATTGGCATTTGATATAAAGGTAACATCTAACAGCTAAATAATCCTTGAAACAATTTTTATTTCAGGCCATTCATGTTTATATGTGATGGTGAATTGTCAACAATCAACATTCATGTAGGCAAATTCATGTCATTTTAGTGAGTCTACATAGACATCATTAAACCCTGACAAAATCAGGTCTCCACTGCCCTCTCCATGGATAATCAACACACACATGCATGCACGTACAAATGCACACACACACACACACACACACACACACACACACACACACACACACACACAACCCCCCCTAGCAAGCTCAGTTTTTGGACCTCAGTATCTCTTAAATCCTGTGTACAGCCATGCTTGCAGCCATGCTTGCTCTGGAGATGTTTAGCCTGTGCTGAACAATAGCTCATGATGGAGTTAGAAATTATAATCAGATACAAGCTCTGCGTCACACTGTAGCTTGTCATCTAGGCTAGGGACAACAATAGGGATTAAAGTGTGTGTGTGTGGATGTGAGAGTATGTGTGCCTGAGTGTGTGTACGCTCATATCATTAATCATTTAAACTCTCCCAAGTAGAGCACTGGGCATCGTATGAATGTTTCCCGTTTTTTTTATTAAAGCGGGTAATGTGAGGAGCGCGTTTGAGTATATTTATGAGTGTATGTGTGCATGCAAGGTCACGTTTAAGAATATATTCATATAATTCTTTGCATTCATTCCCTGTGGAAGGAGCAATGAGTCTGGTCCGTCTATTGCACCGGAGAGAGAGAGAGAGATAGTCAAGGCGGCTGGCGGCAAGAGAACGAGAAAAAGATACTTCAGTTCAGATGGAAGTGAAGCGGCGGAGGTGGAGAAATATATTTGGCCTGCACTGTCAACATCTGATAAATGAATGGCATGACAATATATATAACAGCAGCTACCCAGACTCAATGTAAATGTAATCTCGGATCCAGCAATCCTACTATGTTGTGGGCAGAGTTACACCTTGCTTCCTGTTTCGTTATGAAGATATTCTACTGAAGAAAACTAATTTGTGC
The DNA here is from genome assembly GCA_030340625.1 of Merluccius polli. Lineage (NCBI taxonomy): Eukaryota > Metazoa > Chordata > Actinopteri > Gadiformes > Merlucciidae > Merluccius > Merluccius polli. Next base: position 554,767 of record JAOPHQ010003695.1, on the reverse strand, counting down.
GAGTGGATGAAGCTTCAGAAGTGTATTTTAATATGAGTGTATTTCTACAGTGGCCAGTCTACACGGTGTTGATTTGAAACGTTTATGGACGCTTTCTTACAGTTTACAGTACTGCTGGCCAAGTTTGTTTATTCGCCAATTATGTACTTACAGATCCCCGCCTCCAGCAACACGATTGGTCGAAACAAATATGAAGCGAAAGAAAGTGAAAGATTTTAGCTCAACTGCCATCAGACTCTCATCAGATTTGTGAGACTAATATAAATGTAACTGGAACCATCGACTGCCTCAGCCAATCAGCTGTTGCCATGTCATCGAAATTTCAAGTTTGAACATGGTTTGGATGACGCTGTTACTGCTGGTGTTAAATAGCTAGCTAGATAGGTAGCGCATTCTTCATGTATTGCAACCGAGGGTTCAATTTCAAAATCAAGCCTTGCCTTTTGTTCTGGGGACAAAAGCTGGTATGCTCAAGTTTAGGATGAGATGTTTATGTGGAAAATGTTACAAATTGCAAGGTTTGGGTATATTTCATTAAATATAGTTAATTTCAGGTATTCAGTAAGGATTAAAGCTGCTGGTAAAATTGGAGAGTTGTAAAGAGAGACTAAACTACAAAAAAAACGTCCCTTCTCTCTCTGATCCCTTCCTACATTCCTCTGCCATTGAGAAGTGTTATATTTCACGCACCTGACAGGCAAGCTGGATTCCCTGAACCAATCAAGATACAGATGCCCTGATTGGTCAGAAAAGAGCCAGAAGCAGTCTAAAAGTCAACCTGATTCAGGTATTCTCACAGATGATTTCACTCACTAATAGCTGACGGATGACATTTTTAACTAATTGCACTTAGCTCGTAAATCTCACCTACAGCACCTTAGTGCTAAGGGAAATGTTTAAATTAGGGACATTTTTAATTGAATGCCACCTCCCCAAACCCCATCGCGCCACACACACACTCACCCCCCCCCCCCCCCTCATCATCTCCATCATCTCTCCTTCTCCCCCCACAGACACACACACAACCCAAACATTGCTGATGTGAGGGAGTGTTCTATGCCTCCCTGATTGGGTTGTTAAACACAACACAACAGAGAGAGAGAGCTTGCTGATGATCAAGCATGCCAGAGTTGTCAAACACATGTGTACAAGATGTGCACAGAGTGGAAAAAAGACTGCATGAGTGTGTGTGTGTGTGTGTGTGTTGGTGTGCCTAAGTATGGATGAGTGTGTCTGTGTGCTTGTGTTTGGGTGCACTAACCTGTGCACTCTCCCTAACCTTGGCACACTATCTCCCTCCCTCCCTCCCTCTCTCTGTCTGTCTGTCTCTCTCCCGACCCTCCCTCTCCGTCTCTCTCTCTACCTCCTTCCACAAGGGTCCTTGTGCATTCAGGCTTATCATGTGTGTCTCCGGGGGTCAGAACAGGTCGCGCTGACCCAAGCGACCTCCCCGAGAGGGGGGTGGAGAGGGCAGAAGCTCCCTGCCTACCCAGCCGAGAGCACCAGGTGCTGAGGAGAAAATGATACGTCTATCCCCTGCACCTCTGGCTGTCTCCAGAATGCCATCAAAAAAAGAAAATCTACAGGGCGAAAAGCAATGTCCAAGAAAAGAAAGACAAGAAAGATTGAGATATATTTCAGCATTAAGTTACAGTATTATGTAGACACTGATGTGGTTGAATATTGAGGAATATTCTGCTTTCGGAGAATATACATCTGATGGGAACACTCCAAAAATAAATAACCTGATGGTGACTTGTGGCCTTTTTTGACTGAACAAATGAAAACATGATTATGTCAGTGAGACACTTATATCTAAAGCGACTTACAGTGAATTCACACGCAGGTCATTAAGGAGCAGGTGGGGGGGTTAGGGGACCCGCTCTAGGATGCCTACACGTTAGGCATCGGACATTGGGGGGAATCAAGTCCAGTACCTTTTGACTGGGATTGTCCTGGAGCAAGCGAAAGGGGGTGCTATTGAGGCGCATTCACTGCGACTGCACAGTCTCAACGCATACTGTAAATGTGTGGTACATTTACACTTATTTCATTGATAATTAAATCTCTCCCAAGTAGAGCACTGGGCATCTTATGAATGTTTCACGTTTTTTAGTAAAGCAGGTAAGTTGATGCGTCTTGTGTGAGCCAGCTCTCCAAGGCAATGGAAAAGTCTGAAATGTCAAAGTTCCTTGTTTCTTCTTATTATATTAGAAAAATACATTATCTTTTCTCATTTCAATCGTGTGTCAACCTACATAGGCTTAATATCCAATGGTAGCTAGCAGCTTGGCTAATACTGAAATGATTTACTAGCATACTAGCAGATTGTAATTACACTTAACTCAATGAGTTAATGTTGTTTGAGAAGTAATGTTGTCATCAACAATATCAACATAAACTAAAAAGGAAATTGAAATCCTGAAGAACAAAAAACTAAAATTGTTCAGGAGTTGAAGATGTAAATACAATATATTTCCACGATGCCATAAAAATAAAAGAATACAGTCATAATGCATACTACACAGGCAATGACTAATGTGTGTTTGCTGACAGGAATAACAAACAATGAATAGGCCAACCGACACATAATCCAAAATAGACAGACATGGTATTTAGGCATGCTTGAATTTGCACATATCATGCAATGAGTGAAAATTCCCCCAAAATCCTCGGACCTGTACACATCCTGTACACGAACTATCAAGGAAATTAAAAATGTAATTGAAATCTTTCCCTTTTCCAACCAAAATAAAAAAAAAGGAAAACAATTAAGAGAGCAGAGCAGCAAAAACCCCTTGCCTGTCCTCCAGTGTCAACGGTTGTCATGTCACCCTGGCCTCCCCATTATAGCACTACTATGCATTGAGCTGGCTAGGTGGCCTCCTCCACACAAACAAATTGAATGGATGTTCCCTCTCTCCGGCATGCTAGAAGCCTCCCCCGACAATTAAATAATGATGACAGCGTTCTGATATACTGCCTGAATCCCCGACCTGGACACTGAGCACAGCATGGATTGCGTTCGTGTTGAGAAGTGTGTGTGTGTGTGTGTGTGTGTGGGGGGGGGGGGGGTCCATGTTGTTCCAAGCCACATCCACACCGTACCAGCCACTCCCCTAATACAACAAACCACGCCCATAGCACACACAGCCACACCCATATTGGTTTAAGCCACGCCCACACCATAGCCATGCCATAATATGCAAAGCCACACGCCTAATACAACAAGCCATGCCCACACTGCACTTCCTCTCTCTCTTTCTTTCTATTTTAGCTCACGTTCTCCCCATCAAGGCGGGTGGACGACAAGGAGGAGACCTAAGGAGGTCCGCAGAGGACAGATGGTTGCGCCTCCCTTTGATGAATGAGGTGCCTTTGATGTGCTCGGCCTTGGCTGGCAAAAGCTCGTCTCCCTCACTCCCAGACCACCCACCGACCCCTCCACCCCAGGCCCCGATCCAGCCCTATACTCAACAGCTGCTGGGTTATGTAGAGACGGAGAGGAGGTGGTGGTGTTGGGGGTGGGGCTGGCATGAAATAAATTGAAATAAAACACATGGATAGATACACTCATACAGACTCACACACGCATGCCAACAGTTGAAGGACTAGCTGTAGCCTTCTTGAAGAGGACACTGGGAAGGAAGAAGGTGGTGAAGATGTAAAATCTCTAGGCAAGTCACATCTGGAGCGACCGGAGATAAGATGGCAAACTATTATTTTTTTCAAGGTACTATGATACCATGGGCAATTGTGTGTGTGTGTGTGTGTGTGAGTCCATTGACAGAATACCCCACTCGGTTACCGTCCAGTTAAGGTTATGCAATTTTGAACCGGTTTGTGATTAGCAGTCCCTTCGAGACAATGAACCAGAATTAAAATTACGAATGGAAAATAAATCGTCCTGGGGTTCGAGTGGCGGGGATGATTAAAAACCATTAACTCAAGACCTTCCTCTGAAGGGAACCCTTGAAATCCTTCTAGGAGGTCACACTTAAAACCCTGTCTCGAGTACATTTCCACTCCCAACTTTTTTTTCATTCTTCTTCACACCACCACCCTCTACCCCACGCTTATCTCCATCCTCCCCACTGATTTCACTTAGCCTCGCCAATTAATGCTGCAAGAATTATATATATAATACTTATGGTTGATACAAAGTCAAATTAACGTGTGTTGGAGGACATTCGGTAAAAGCAAAAGAATAAATGATGAAACACATTGTAAGAATCGCCCACCCCTCTCTGCCCTCTGATTCTCTATGGCTGTTGTTGTATGACTGAAATACATTTGGCCACGGTGTTCACATGACATTCAGCATTGGTAATATACCACTCATCCAAGTGTCTCGAGTGCCGAGCACTTGTGAAAAAACATCGGATATTGAACGTTTCTCTGCACAATTTTTGTATTTATTTTTGTATTGGACTGTCACTGCATTAGCATGTATACAGAGTCCCTGGATGAAAGCCTCATACAAAAACGTGTCAACGTGTAAAGTAGTAAAACGTGAACATTTAGAAAATATGTAGTAAAGTAAATCATATGAAATCATGAATACCCATTTCTATTATGTATTGAAACTAGTAAAGACTAATCACTAAGTCTTGTAAAATACAAAAGACTGCTCTTTTAAAAATGATCAATACTGTATATGGTATATGTGCTTAAATCAACTATTGCAAAACAAACCAGTCTAGCACTGAAACCCATAGGGGATGACAGGAAGATTGTTTTTCAAATAGTAACCGGTAAACACCTGCCCTTTCAAGCTATAAAATAATCGAAAATAATGTCACGGCAAATAGAATAATCACAATATCAAAGAGAGCTCTACGTGAACAGACTGTCACTTCATTCCTATAGAGTTCTATGATTTAATGTACAACAAACACGCATATGCACACACACACACACACACACATTAAAACTGACCGTGATGAATGGTTTTTAAGTGAACAAACACCATGACAAAATGTAGGAGCGGGAGAGGGGCAAAGGGTGGGGGTCATGGGACTATGATAGGTCTGCATCAGGCCTTAATTGAATTGTTCTGACTGTAGACTAAAGAGACAGACCAAAAGAAAGTCAACAGCTTGTAAATAGTCTGGCCATCATTACCTTGCCCCAGTAATACATAATACAACCTATACATAACGTTTATAATATAAACATATAATATGACTGCGGTGTGGTTTCTTAAGGCATTTACGGAGATGGATATATAAATATATATACACGTGTAAAATTCATGAGATTTCTCCCCAGTAAAAGCCTTTTCCACTACTTCATTTTTTAAACTCTAATGACTCCATTAGTATCAAGCTTTAAATTTATATCCCTCCACTCCCCGAGTGAAGTCTTCTGTTTAATAGCTAACAAGAACCTCTTAAGCAAAACTGAGACAAAAAATGTAAAGTTTCCCCTTCTTTGTTGATGACAAATGCACTTGTCTTTCGAAGGAAAGTGCTTATTTGGTGCTCACTGAATCTCAATGATGCGGGAATTTGCATGATGGGGTAACCAATTTTAGTTCAACTTTGCTGTTACACACACACACCCACACCCACACACACACACACACACACTCCAGCAATTGGTTTCCTTAAACAGCTGGCAAAAGTTGATAACATACATTTCCCACTTCAAAGTCCTTGTAAAAGAAACAGTTTTTTTTCCTCGTCTAAATCAACAATTTGTTCCAATAGCGAGCATAACAGCATTTTGCCTTCTGGACGTTCTCGGTGTTCAAGATTAATTTTATATCCATCAGCTGTTTGTAGATCCACGGCGCATGTGTTTGTTTGTCATTGTTGAGGCTAACTCTAACTCTGCAGAGACAGAAGGCCCCCCCAATACGTCACATGGTCCCTTAATTATGATGTGTCTAGGGATGTGAAGACCTTGGGGAGGAAGTGAAAGAAAACATAAAAACCGTTTAATTAGGCAGACACTGTGCAAGTGCTTGTGTGTATTTATAGGATTAAGCGCGAGTGAATGCCTGCCAGAGTGAACGTTTGGGTTATATTTCCTATTTAGTTCATTATTCGGACACTTTTATCCAAAGTGACAGTGAATTCAGATACATGTCATTAAGGCGCAGGTAGGGGTTAGGGTTAGATGCCTACAGGTAGACAGTGGGGACATTGGGGTTCAAATGCAGAACCTTTCAGCTGAGGGTCCAACACCCCCAGCTTCTAGACCAGTGATTCCCAACCATGTTTGTCTCATGTAGCCCCAATTGTTTCATGTAGTCTAATGTAGCCATCAGTATGGCTCAAGTACCCCTCGACACAAAACCAGAAATGTTTTCCTTTGAATTACACCATTATCATTACGCATCATTAGTATTGTAAGTGGTCTAGGTGTTTAAAGTGATCTTATCACTATTGATCAGCCACAATCAACATATAGGCCTACAATATGTAACAAGTTCAACAAATAGTTGAATTTGACATTGTCATTTTTGATGTGTAGGTATCAGAAGGCAAAATCAACCCGCTGGAAACTTCTCACTTACATGAGCGCAGACCCCCCCCCCCCGGTGGGGAAATCATTGTCTTAGACTATCCTTGTCCCCCCCCCCACCACCACCACCCGGTCCGGACAAGCAAATGTACAAGGAGCCTTCCTGAGGGGGATTGAGGAAGTGTTATTTTTTATTTATCTCAAAGAGCATTCAAAGAAGCCTCTGAAGAATCAAACCATGCTTCAACATATTTTACATGAGAGACTATCATCCAGCACTATCAACAGGAGAGACATTCTTGTGAACCACATTATCAACAGAAGAGACAGTTATGTTAACAGTGTTATGAACCAAACAGACAAACACAACTAGACTAAAATAAAACTGTCAGACTTACTACACACGTTGCTACACAAGTAAAGTAATGTTCTTTAGAAAATGTTGATGGGATAAGAAGTTTGATGGCATGACCTAGTCAAAACATTATCTAACTGTTTTTAAGTATTCCTTGGTGACAATACAACATACGTTTGACTTGACTGAAGCAGCCTCACTTCACACAAGCTTTCCGTGTCACTGAGCAATTTTGACAACATTACAGTTGAATGTTTGCTTTGAAGCTGCTTCTTTTCCTCCAGAAAAAGAAGCAGTGTGCGAAGCAGAAGCACTATTAAAGTAAGCTTTTAGTGACAGAAATGACTGGAGTCGTTTACTGACAGACAACACAACACCATTCACTCAGGTCTGAGTGTTTATCCGCAATTCGTTTTTGGGGATTTTTCTACACAATGAGCGATTCATCCGATTCACAGTTTCTACGAGGCGGAAGGAACCGGGGAGAAACTATAACACTGAATGTGAATGTGGAGGGGCTGTCATGGCAATGACAGAATGTTAAGGGGTGTGGGAAATTAATTGATGCTTCATGTTCTGAAGGGAATTCAAAATCCTAACTAACTAACTAAGTAAATAACTAACTCTATTCCCTTCAGTCTGATCGTGTGCCATTAAGTGTCCCCTCGTAGAGTGGGGGCGATGCCAATCGACATAATGAACAAAAATGGTGGAGAAAGGATTTGCCGCCATGAAATGACATTCAAACATCTGTGGTGCCGATTTCGTCATCATCCGACGTTATCCCTATCACAGTCTAATGTGCTTCATTAATTTCCTGCTATGTTTCACCATCCGCCACCACAGACTATAGAGCGCTCTCTCTCTCTCTCTCTCTCTCTCTCTCTCTCTCTCTCTCTCTCTCTCTCTCTCTCTCTCTCCCAGATGCGGCACTGAAGACAATTGATAACAGCCTCCATTTTTAGCAGTGAGCCTTAATGACAATAATTGGCTTTTCTATGCAGATCAAGATGCCACGATTGTGTAACCGCAATTCATTTTCTATGGACAAAGGAATGGATCCAAAAAATGTAATTACCAAAAATAGCAGCATTGCAGCAAAAAAAGTTAGGGTTGAATTTGAATTAGCAAAAAAAAAAATCAAACACAGATTGTGGGTTTGTTTCTTTCCACACTGTTTCATAGATAGGGTGCTGTCTGAGGTATGGATCAGTGATCGATATTCAATTTCGTCTGCGCACTGTGGCTATCAGTGAGCCTCTTTTGCTGCAGCCACTGGTCACTGGCATTTCCAGTGTATGCATGTAAAGCGAAACACAATTTATGTGGCTATGTTGCTATGTGTTTCCGGTGAGAATCGTGATGACAAAGAAAAAATACATTTTTAGAAAACTTGGTCATGGCGCTATCAGACCCATCTACTGGGTATGTGACGTTTTGGGAAGTTTAGAATGTTAAACAGCTTTCTTGCCCTCACCTACATCTACTTGGCTTGGACATCATGACTGGCACACACACACACACACACACACACACACAGGGATGTTTGTGATGAGCAGATGTAAAAAGATGCACACGTCAATCGCAAGATGGAGCGTGTTTTGGGATAATTACACAGAGGAAGTGGAGGAAATGGAAGGAAAAGGAGGGAGAGGCGCTGATCTGATGTCAGATTGACAGGTGATAGAGATACGGGATGTCAGAGCACGGGTGCATGCATGCCTCACTTTTGCCTGACTGATCCTCGATTAGAAATCCAGTATCATAGCCTAACCATTGATTTTTGTATTCCCAATTTGTTTTTCACATCACTGCCTTGAATATGTTTTCCCCCACGCACTCTTAATGTGAAGGCAAGTGGGCGTAATTACAGATTCATTGAATGAAACAAAAACAACAGAAAAGGGCTGAGTGGTACTCATAGGCCAGACATAGTGGAGGAAACAAGAGAACTGTCAATTTAACGGTTTTGTGTTCTTTTATTTCTTTTACATTTCAGCAGCTGTGGGAGAACACAAATGTGTTGACCAAAAATGTTGTGCGTAAAAGAAATACCAGAGAATCTCTTTGCTTGTTCAGGATGTGCGAAAGGAAAAAAAACCTTACCAATTTGTTTACAGTCTCTTGAAAATAGCATACTGAAAAGCACTGGTGCGTGTGTATAGGTCTAGCCATAGTGAACCATAGGTATACGTCAACAGTTGAACCAACAGCTATATAGGTTGCATCTTGGACCCATTTCCCAGAAGGACCGTAACATTTCCGCTCCTTCTAAATAAAAGCATGGCGGTGTCCTTCTTTATGAGAGGGATTTCGAGTCAATCTCAAATCCGACCCTTCAGTTCGGCAGCACGCATTGCCATGGTGACGACCTAACGAAAACATATCCAAAGCTTATATGGATGTGAGGCTTGCTTTCTCAGATGTGTAAGAATATCAGTATTTTTTTTTTATCATTTATTTATTTTATTTTAAGGTCAAAAAGTGAAATAAGCTTTGAAAGAGGGAGATGCTGTACAACTTGTAGAAGGTTTATGTGGAGAAACGAGGAGGGGAGCTAAAAACTCATCGTGAGCGTTGGCGCATGTAGTCGAAGTCTGGTTTATTATGGTTAATATTATGCATTCAATTGTAGTGTACTTTTGTCCATAAGCATTATCCCTGGAAGAGATAGTGCCTGATGAATATGTGGGTGTGGGTGTGTGCGTGCAGGGAGTATGGGGGAGGTTTGTATGTATGTTCGATAACAGTCCTTTGAAAATAATCAAGACTAAAGAATATTGGAATTACAAAAAACTTAAAGTCCACAGCTCTTACCTCACTAAATGTCCCAAGATGAACCTTTAGAAAGCCATTAATCCACATATGGAAACTCAAAGTACTCCATTAAAGGAAAGGTCCAAATATAAATCCAAAGGAGTTATCCAAATGAAGAGAAAATAGTCTTCAAAGGGCCTTACAATGTATTGTTTCCCCTTAGACTAGGCCTTTAACCTAGACCCTAGTTCTTAATTGATGTGCTTGTGCTCTCTCTCTCTCTCTCTCTCTCTCTCTCTCTCTCTCTCTCTCAATAGAGAGCCTGTAGAAAATATATTGAGACAAATCATTTTTTTATCCCATTTGAATTGATTACACATATCATGGTGGCCAATTTAAAAGATAATTTTGCAATTCAAGAAAGTCACAGTTTGTCATAAAACAGTAAAGTAACATTTAGTTTTGTGTGAAACTGCTCAGTCAGTTCACAGTTCTCTGTTTTATCCAGGTCCTTTTATCAGCCGGGAAGCGAAAAAACGAGCAATACCCGTTGCTTGTGTGACTACATCCCGGTACGAAACACACAGGCATCGTGTTAATGTTAGCTTCAGCGGCTCTGGGTAGCTTGTGGAGAGAGATGTTATGACGTCCCTTACACAACTTGCAGGGGTTTAGACTTTTTAATTATTTTTTCACAGTTTTATACTTCAACAGTTTTACGACAAACTGTGACTTTCTTCACTTGTAAAAGTATCATTAATATATATATATATATATATATATATATATATATATATGTGTGTGTGTGTGTGTGTGTGTGTGTGTGTTCACATGCCCCTGCCCCCACTCACACCAAGGCCAGGCTGCACGTTTAAAATGGACTGCCGTTGGTCCAGCTTGATATACTGTACAGTGAAACCCAGTCGTGTCTGGCTATTAGAGAGAGAGAGAGAGAGACAGCGGGAGAAACAGAAAGACAGAGAGAGAGAGAGATGAAGAGAGAATGACCGTGAATAAAAAGAATGAAAGACGCATAGGGGAAGTAAAATAATGGGTTAGAGAGATAGAGAGAGAGAGAGAGAGAGAGAGAGAGAGAGAGAGAGAGAGAGAGAGAGAAAAAGAGAGGTCACTGTCGTCCATCACCTCTACTCAGAGACGACCTCTCAGAGCTGATATATCAACTCATTACAGCGACACCCGCCCTCCCCACAAGTGCTGGGAGAGAGGAGATATACAGCGACCCCCCCCCCCCTCCCCCCCCTACACAGTCTGTCTGGCTCCTGAGGAGATATACTGGACCTGTTTTTGTTGTACAGAGAGGTAATCGATAGTGGCAGGTTTGAAGGGTCCACTGGTTGTGTTTTTCTGTTTGGTTTTTTCCCATCACATGCCGTCGACCATGTGTCGAGTGTGTGTGTGTGTGTGTGTTTGGGGGGAAGGTTAGTGCGCTGGTTTGAGTTTTGAGTTGGATTCAGTTTAGGTTGTTTTTGTTCTAGACTTTATTTTTTTATGGGTTAAGCTGGAGTGATTTGATATTTGACAACAATATGTTTTTTTTTCAAAATACAAACTCGACTCTCCCAAGTCCCCAACATGAAACACATTTTTCTGGTTCGAGTTTAAGATCTCGTCTAAAACTAAACTTTGAGTCATAGGTTTTAGTTCTGCGTCGCCGAAACAAAGAAATACAAAAGTCACTTGCATTGTACACATAACAGACAACTCTTACCAAGGTCATCCCTTTAAAAGGAAATAAGATATCGATTCACAGCCAAAAAGGCTGAACTCTGCATGAATAAGCAAAACAGAAAAACAAAGGCGAAAAAAAAGGGAAAACACAAGAACGTTTTGGCAAGCAGTGAAGCCACTGTGGGCGGCGATGGATAAACTATGGGAACACAACATAACGTTAATTAATACAAATTCCCTTCATCTGTTGTTTCTGACCAAGGGCCATTCTGTAGGGGGCTGCCGGGCACACAAACATACCAACCAAATAAAAGACCGGAGACACAGTGTAGAGGATTTAAAGAATGGACGTTTTCAACTAGTTTTGTATTTGCTTTCCTGAGGGCTAGGGCAGAGAAAAGAGGGATAAAGAGTTCAGTCAGGGGTGACGGTGGTAGTGGTGGTGGGTGGGTGGGTGGGTGGGGGGGGGGTCTTCGCGGTTGGCGCGGTGTGGAGTAATGATAGTGTACTCACTTCTAAGCGATTAAGACTCAAGCCGGGGCCATAACATCTCTAATTACAGGCTGGGAAATTGCAAATGGCCGTCGTGTGCAGTGAATGCAACAAGCGAGAAGGTCAGGAAGGGAAGTGTGAGGGAGAGTGTGGGTTCGCCAGTATGAATATATGTGTGTGTGTGTGTGTCTGTGAGAATGTGTGATAATGTGTGTGTATCTGTGAGAATGTGTGTGATAATGTGTGTGTATCTGTGAGAATGTGTGTGATAATGTGTGTGTATCTGTGAGAATGTGTGTGATAATGTGTGTGTATCTGTGAGAATGTGTGTGTGTGTGTGTCTGTGTGTGTGTCAGAGAGGAAACATTGTTGTATATGTGTCTGTGTGCATGTATGTGTATCTGTGTAATAACGATAGTATGCCTCTGCGTGATACCTGCATGCTTGTGCTTGCAAAAGTTTAACAGGGGTTAAGCAAGAGGTTGACAGAGAGACTAGAAGGAAATGTTGGAGGGGATGGATAGAGGTAGGGGTCCCCACAAATCACAGTTTCTTTGAATTACACCCGCACACACACACACACACACACACACACACACACACACACACACACACATTAGCCAGCCTGGATGGAGGACCTGCGCTGTGAGGTCCATTAGTGTCTTTGTGTTACACGCGCTTATGGGGACCGGAGAGCCAATGTCCGCCAATAGACTCAAGAAAGCTCACCCCTATTGGCTGTACATGGGAACGCCCGGGGCCACATGCCTACCCACACCCGTCACCTCCCAAACTGCAGTACCCCCCCCCCCCCCCCCCACACACACACACACACACACACACACACACACACACACACCTCCCCCCACCCACCCTGGATAGAAAAATGAAAGCGAACTCCATTGACAGACACAACGGGAAGATTGATACACACCACTTCAAAGGTGTGAGTGTGTGTGTGTGTGTTGGGGGGGGGGGGGTGGGGGGGGGTGGGGGGGTCAGTTGGAACCTGTTTATTGGTGGGAGCGATAGCGGCACTTAAAGCCGGCTCACCTTTTGATGTTGTGTGCGTGACCACATGGTAGTGGTAGACCTGCGCCGATGAGGGGGTATGTGAGAGGCGCTGAGAGAGAGAGAAAGACTGACAGGTACTACCACAGAGAGAGAGGGGGATAGAGAGGCTACTAGAGGATGAAGAATTGGAGAAAAATAGCGACAGACAGCGAGAGAGAGAGATGAAGGTAGAATTGAACAGAGAGGGAGAGAGAGCGAGCAAGAGAGAGGTATTGGTGGCAGGATAAAGAAATAAGTATTTTCTTGCAAATAAAATGTACGATGATGACGGTGACGATGACAATGATGATGATGATGATGATGGACTAAAACAATTTGTACAATGATGTATTCTGTAGCTTACAGTGTTAGGCGTGTGAGAATAAAAGAAAACACACTTCAAATAAATTCAAGGTAATGCACCGATTCAAAACACTCACACACACACATTAAACACACTCCCTACATGGCTGCAAGTGGACTCGGGGCCCAGATTAATAGCAGCGGTGGTTCTCTGGATCGCCCCAAGGGCCAAAACACATCCATCCAGTGAACCAGAGCCGGGAAACGCAGCTCTTTGAGGGGCTCAGTCAAGGCAACAAGGGCAGCCCATCATGGACCCACTGTTCATCTCACATGGCAAGTACACATACTAAAAGCACACATACTATACGCTGTTTACGACTATTTAGTTGTCAAGCAGATGCTTTCTATTCAAAGCGACTTACAGTATATTCAGATACAGGTCGTTAAGAAGCAGGTCGTGGGTTAGGGGCATCTTGCTCAAGGATGCCTACATCAGGGGATCAAACCCCAGCACCTTTTGGCTTGAGACGCGAGGCACACTGATCAGCAACCCCCCGCCCGCCCCCATTACCAACACAGACTTGTGATAAGCCGTGCCAAATGTCGGCTATAACATTAGGATACGCTAATTAACAAAAACAAATTTGCCACACACCTCACCCAACCAACGACAACAACCCTCTTTTAAATTTACATTTCTAGTAGGCTAATCTATCAATGTCAGTGCGTTGCCGTGCTTCAGCTTTTCTCCCAACACACATTCAGCACTTTGACCCCCCCCCCCCCCCCTCTCTCCCTCACGAAAGCGGGAGGTTATATAGAGCACATGGGTGAGGTATGCTGAACACCAGGCAGTATACAGGCAGCATTTCAGCATAGACTCGCATAGAGATCGAAACCCAGCAGCACAATTATAGTCATTGTCATTTGGAAAATGAAAGAAATTGGAGGAAAAACAACAAACGTTGTAATGTTTTAACACAAATAACATTTGTTAATTAGAAAAAGGCTGTCGTCTTTTAAAGCACCTGGGCATGCGCCGCATTCACAGCGTAGGCCTATATGGACCAAACTAATAGACTATCCTGCACCTACACACCTTAACTTATGACAGTACTGCTTTTGGCCAAACTGCTTCAAGTCTTGGTTTCCTGCTCTACCCCAGAAAAGGACCTCCACCATTTTCGTCTTCATATCCAACCTTAGCTACGCGACAACTCTTGTTCCTTACGGGATCCAAATGATCAACAGACAGCTCTGTTGCTTCAAAGGAGTAGTACTATAGCTACCGATGGCACACACTGCATATGAATGAAATAAGTATTTAATGAACTCGGGATGCACAAGTGCATGTGATGCTGGATCGTGATACAGGATGGAGTCAACGTGATACTCGCCTCAAGGTTGTTGTTTTGTCTAGGGGGTTTGTTATTCACACCAAGATGCACACGGTTCGGTAAGACGGTTCAGACGTGCACTTGCGCGCGTGCACACACACACACACACACACACCTTTGAATCATTCCAGCAAGTTATCTTTGGATCTAATGCCTGGTTGTCGCTATGTCTGCGGATGCCTCTCTCTCTCTCCCATACTCCCTCTTCCCCCCCCCCCCCCCCCCCCCCCCCGTTCCCTCACCCCCTTCTCTTTTATCGCCTGCGCTACTTCAGAGAAACCAGCTGACTTGCTACTTGACACCCATTCCTCAGGCAGTGGCATATTTACAGGGCTGCTCCATTATTTTCTGCACTCCTGTTATTTGCTGCGCTGCCCTTGGGCCAGGCATGACCAACGTTGTGCACAGTGCAGGATTCTTATTGTGGGGCTGAGCCTGTGCAATTGTAATATGATGTATAAAAAAGTTGCCATGGTCCATGGTCAT
Source organism: Merluccius polli (assembly GCA_030340625.1). NCBI lineage: Eukaryota > Metazoa > Chordata > Actinopteri > Gadiformes > Merlucciidae > Merluccius > Merluccius polli. The sequence goes on along the minus strand of JAOPHQ010003695.1, from coordinate 539,761 downwards.
GGTTTTTAGCATGTGTGTGTGTAATTATTATTGTCTTTTTTTGGTGAGTGATTTGACCATCTGTGTTAATTTTCGGCTCTGGGAGTCCAAGTGCGCTCACCTTTCAACGGTAAGGGTTTTCAAATAATAGCCGTGATGTCAGCCTGGAACAGTGGAGGGAGTCAAGGGAAGTGCCATAAGTCACCAGACCGGGGATGTTTTAATGGACCTCCCACAGTCCCCACAACACACATAGGTGTGTATGTGTGTTATGGGGACCTCAGATATGCAGATATGGTATGTGTGTGTGTGTGTGTCAACAGCTGAAAACGAGCAGGAGCTCTATTGACCGTTAAGTCGTGAAACCGGCACGAAGGCGCATGTGGGATGGCGTACAAGGTCGCGTCTAGCTGCACATGTGCAAGTGGCTTACTGCGTATTGCGTCAACTCATTGGAGACGCGCTTGACCATGTAATTGCAGGGGTATTGATTCATGTGTCGCATGAGCACAAAGACTGGTTTAACAGCGGTGCTGAATCATAACCAGGTTTCCACTTTTTTGCATTGCACGGGGACTTCGGGAAATCAGCGGATGAATAACAATTTCATACAATAAAATGTTTGACTGTATATGATGGTTAAATATTGTTTATACAAAGAATTTACTCCAAGGTTCAACGTTTTTTTAGCCTCATTTTCTGAGACAGATTTTGAAACACAGTTGAAAGATAAGCTAGATAGGTTAGCAAGAGAAACACACTGTACAATATACAGCTTTTCTCTGCTCAACCAGCACACAGCATAGGCGATAACATTGGGCTATATATATTTACAGTTACAAGCCATGCACTGACATGGTCAAACACACACATATGCACAGGTTCTCCCTGTGCCCAGCAGTGTCAGGGTACAGTAGCAAAGTGTAACTGAGACAATGGTGAACAGCCTTCACCTCCTCTTCCTCTACCTCAATGGAGGCTTCACAGACTGAGGGGAGGACTGGTCTCAGATCATAAGAGTCAGTATCGGCACACGTTGTACGCGCGTGCGCACACACACTCTCTCTCACAGACACACACACACACACACACACACACACACACACACACACACACACACACACACACACACACACAAACAAACGGGTGTATGCTCATTCTTGCAAATTCACACACACACACACACACACACACTCAAATCTGGGTGAACGGGGTGTTTTACTTTCTTTCACTTCATATTTGTTTCGACCAATCATGGAGGCAGGGATCTGTAAGTGCTTTAAATCACCACCATCAATGTTTCAAATCAACACTGTGTAGACTGGCCACTGTCCTCTTCTGAAAGCTTCATCCATCTATCCATATATCTCCGAAACAGGAAATAAAGTGTAACTTTGCAGCTTTTGGTTTCCAGCTCAGGCTCTGTGCCGTCTCCCCCCGAAGTTCTGCTTTAACATAGTAGGACTGGAGGATCAATATCCTTCATAATTTGTCTTGATAGATATATAGATATATATCGTTATCGAGATATTAAACCTATATCAGGATGGAAGATTTTGGCCATATTGCCCAGTCCCCAAGAGGGCACACACACACACCTCACTGGGTGACCTATGAGTTGCTAATAATCACAGTCCACACCACCACACACCACTACCACGTCCTCCCCTCTAAGGGGAATAGACACCAAGCATGGCGCACCAACACTGCCAGAGGGGCTGTTGGAGATCCATTTTGCCTTCCTGAACATGAAACAAAAAAAATCTGCTTGCCGCTTTGGGAATATGTTTGAGAATACGCATTTCACCTTCAAGGTGTTTCATTGCACTTCCTAGTTTGTTGTGGTCCCCAGGATGGGAAGTGCATTTCATAGCATTTAGGGAATTGCATTTTTTGTCTTTTTGTATATGTGGGTCCATAGCTATTTTTTCTCATTAACTTGATGTTTTTGTTCCGGTTTTCAAACTGCATTTCTGTCACCTCAATATAATTGCATCTAAATGTGATATGGGTAGAACATTGATTCTGTTAAACAATGCCTTAAGCGTTATAATGATGAGTGGGAAACAAAAGCTAGCCGTTCACCGAAGATAGCTGACGGAAACGGGAGGAGGACCACCACCTACTACCACTGAGGACCTGACGATAATTCTGATAAATATGACCATAACCATTATGACGTGTATTTTTCAAGAAATATCTTGATGTACACAATTATAATCTTTTAGATTTGTAATCTTTCTTATTTTTAATGGTTTGCATGTTTGCGTGCTGCTGCACCTCCCTGTGTGTATAACAAGCACAGTGTACAAGCATTGTACACCCGCCCTTAAACTACGCCCTTAAACTACCCCTTGAACTACCAGTGAAACACCACGCCGTTGACTTTCCACCAGGTTTCTGTTGGTCAATTGCGCAATTGCTTTCAGTTGCCTCAAGATAGCAATACGGCAACAATATGCCTGAACACGCCTCATGTTCAGACTAACAAACCCATGGACGCACAGAGGAGCACAAGTGCATTTGCTATTTAAACAACGTGGGCGCAGGACGGGATAACTGCGTCGGTCTGAAACTAGCAGAGACACTGAAAGACAGACTCTGCGCCGGGTCTAAGATGGGGCCCTCAGACTCTCTTCTATACAGCACCAATCGATCACAGACAACAACATCCATCGTAGACATCATTCATCTGTAATATTTCATTGTTCTTTGTGTTCAGCTGTTTGTCTCACAACTGGATTACGAGTTAGTTTATTTTGTATTTTCTTTCTACTTTTTTCTACTTCATGCTCTTTTAATAAAAGTGAAATAGTAACTCTCTGCAGGGAAGTCTCTGTAGTGTTTTTTGGTGAACTAAGTAGTCAAAAACCAAATGGTGTCGAGCCAGTTCAAAGTAAAAAGGGATGAATATATTTCCAGGCATAATTTCCCATATGCAGTGTTGCCCAACAGAGACAGATGAACTGCAATAATGAAGAAAGTCGACAACAAACAACAAAAAAAGCAATTACAAATAGTATCTGGACATTCTTACCTGATGATGACGAATGAACGCCATCAAAGCCAATAAGGACAGTTCAGGGGAGACGGGACAGCCATCCGATTGGTCATTCAGAAAGTGCAGGAAAAAAAGAGAGGGAAGAGAATTAATATTGTGGAAACATTTTGTTTTCATCTTTCACAGTTGGAGGAGAGAGTAATATAGAGTAAGTCAATGGCAGTCTTCCCTTCCAGCTCAACCTCTTCCCTAATTTAGACATTTTTAAGCTATTTTACATTTTAACTACGTACAACTTTGACGTACGACTTTTACTCTCTTCATCTCTCTGGCTATTGAAACGAGACATCTCGTTGACAGAAAGGACTTCAAATAAACATATGTTTCGTATGCATCAGAATTAATCCATCACCACAACTAATACCGTAACTTGGGGGCGGCGATGTGGTCGCATTTATACAGTGGTACAGAAACAGCTGGAATCCCGGCACAAACCAAAGGGTTTCACGCTACACAACTCGAAACAAACGATGTTTGACATTTCCTCAGGTATAAAGCCTGGGGGTTCTGAGCCGCACTTCAAGCGTAGCACAGCTTTTTCTTTCCATTGCGCTAATCTGACCTGTTGGCAACCTCCTTAGCCACTAGCTGCCCTCCTTAGCCATTAGCTGCAATGCTAATCCCCCTTCAACCCAAATGCTAACTGGACAGGATCCGGATCACACTCTTTCCACACACACACACACACCAAAGCCAGGTTTCATTGGCTTGGAAAATTCTATTTGTTCAACATAGCAAAACCGTGACTTGCTTTATTTCTTTAAAAAGGGGGGTTTAAGCTAGCAAGCCTGTTGAAAACCTCTTCCAAAAAATATATAAATGATAGGACCAATCAGCGCTAGGGGGAGGGTGTTTGAGTTCACGCCATGCAAGGAGCGCCGCAGTCCGCAGAATTTCAAAACAATGGCGGCGCCTGAGGAAATTGTAGAAATTGGCGGAGCAATCAAACTTTTTATGTGAGATAGACTGAATAACAAGAAACGTTAAAAGGTGAACAGAAATGTGCCCAGATGGCTTTTATCAGAGGAGATGATGCTTGAATGCTTTGAATATCTGGATGGTCTCACGAGGCTAGGTTGAAGCCAGGAAGTATGAAAACAAAAATAAACTCTTTTGAAACACCAAAAAGAAGTACAATGATGCAAGACTGCTGACCTGAGTCGCAAGCTACTGCGTTCTTTCTACTACCTCCTTTTCTCAAGTGTGAGAGAAAAGGACGGCTTATGACATTTGTTTTTTGCTTCAATTTGGCTGAAGAAAAAATATTATAATAATTGACCACATGTTTTCTACTTGTCTACTTATTATACCCAGCAAGACAAATAAGAAACATTGAAATTTAAACTCTTTATTGTCCTTGAATATTTTTTTACATACCTTGCTGTTGCACAACACAACAAGTGTGAGATGTATCGTGGATCTGTTTTGGCTAATTAGTTAATTAACACAGTAATGATTGTCAGTGTAATAATTACAACTGGGAATTCTTTAATACATATTGCCTTTTAATAGAATAGATTTCCTCCTGGATAACAAACATTCAAATTGATCAATGTACATAAAGAAAATTGGGGATAGCTTGATGAAGGCCATTTCAAATTATTTTTTCAAATGTTTTGCACTACATTATATAAAAATGGAAGTATGAGAATCCTCATGCAGGCAGTTTTGTTGAGCCTTTGGCCAGGTATATTAGCATTTAGTGAATCATTACCTGTGCTGAGGGGTTTTTATTCTTTAAATACTAATTTGACATAATGTCATACAAAAGTGGTGGCTGCAGTGGCAGAGTGACACAATGCAGCTTTTAAGCACATGACTTACAGGTTGATACAGACGATAATGGAGCTACACCCACAGACATAAAGTCTATTTCTCTATCTATCTATCTATCTATATCTAGCCACACACATGTTGGCATATTAATCTTTATCTGCCCCTCTATCACAAACACGCACACAGAGTGGCATTAGGTGGAAACACACAGACACACACACACACACACACACACACACACAGATAGTGAGAGAGACAGAGACCCACCAACACTCTCTTTCTTTCTCTCTCTGGCCTCCTCCTCCCACTCCATCACTGGGCTGCTCCTCTCTCTCTACGTCACCTGTATCACACAGACCCGTTTCCACTTCCCCAGACTCCTTGTAAAGCGCCAATGACATTTCCTTCCTGCCTACACCTGGCATTTAGTTTGATAGATTTATTGACATTTACTTTTTCTTTTTGCTCTCTCTCTCCTACACACTCATCAGTGTCTCTCTGTCTCTAGGAGGCAGTCACCAGGGCTGACCCCCTTTCAGGCGACCCCCCCCCCCCCCCCCACAGACACACACACACACACACACACAAATTGTTTCCCGCCTTCGATTTGATGTGACATCAAGATAAAGATCAAAATTAACTTTATTGTCCCACAAACGCAACCCAGAATGCTCAGCCCATATCAGAGCACAACTAACACTGTTTGAATTCACCAAAAGGTGGATACGTACATACAGAAAAATTATGTAGAAGAGAAAATAGGATGATTGAATGATGAATTAGCCAATGTCTAAAAAGAAAGTGAGCTATCAAATACTATGCTAGTGAGCTAACACTATTCATGGAATGCTACCTGAACAATAACTTTTTTGTGAAGCTAATTTTCCCTATTATAGGCATTTGTTAAATGTATGTTGCCAACTCTTTGTGTAAATAGTAGCTTGCTGAACAATATTTTTTAGCGAGCAATCACTAAAACTATTAGCTATTGAAGGAAACAAAAAGGTTGAAAGGATGTTTTCTATTTGGCATCCACACATTTACAGCAACGCATATGCTGGAATGCACCAGGGGGTAAAAATGAACTGTGAAAGTGAAATGGCGTCAAATTATTTTTTTAATAAACCATCTCTTTTTCCTGCCACCCTGCCCTTGATGTATTTAACACAATGTGCTATGTCAGTGATTTTTAAATGGCCCCTTCATATTATAACTGCCAACATAGAAAAAAAACAGGGCAGCTAGAGACTTCTACATTTAACTCACTCATAGAGGCCAAAGTATTCCCCCCCCTTCTTTGAAGCACACAAACATTTGTCAAAAAAAACAGTTTGACAAAAAAAACCAACATAATTAATATCATTACTTTACTGCTAGAGTTGGCTGAATGTAGAGCCGTGTGATGCTAACAGCTATTCTGAAGGTTAAGGATGGTGGCAATATTAGCTACAGTCAGAGGCCCCCTTACAAGGCCCCTGGGGCCTAAAGGACAGCTGGCGTGTCCTTTTTTTATAATGTACCGAGAGTTGTATAGCAATAAAGTGAGAGTGGGGCAGAGTCAATGGACGAAGGACACTGGAAAGAGAAGGAGGGAGAGTGATGGAGACGGAGCTGGAGAGACAGGGAGCTGGAGAGAGGGAGAGAGAGGATGAGGGACAGATGGAGAGAATGGAGGAAAGACAGAATTAATAAAGGAGAGACAAACAGAGAATAAAGGAGACAGATAGAATGAACTTTACACATTGACATATTGGCTCATGTCGCCAATGTGTTTCAAGTTTCAAGTCCCTGGGCCACTTAGAAGCAGACTTTTTTATTGATTGAATGATGTTGTCTTATTTGCATATGTGCATATTTATTTGCAGAACTTTTCAACTCAATTAAAAAATGACATATAACTCATGGTTGGGCACATCTAAGGAGCACATGTAGCAAATGTAGTGTCATTTGGGTTTATGGTTCATGAGGGAAAAAAAACCCCCAAAAAATCAAGGTTTTCCAAAACTTTGAAGGTACAGAAAAATCTATACCCAGTTTCAGAATTTGTTGTCAAACGGGGCGGGGAGGCTTTGTTTAACGTTGACCGTGAGTTACAGCACCCCTGTGGTCAAAGTGGAACTTAACATTTTGGAGACCTGCTTACGTTTTTATGTGTACCAACTTTGAAGTCAGCGTTTTTTCCCCATTGACTTCCATTATAAAAAAACAGCTCAGTGAGCACCTGCAATGGTGGTAAGTTTAAATTGACACTGTGACGTCGTTTTTTGAGCTATCGACACCAAACTTTTCCACATTACCTAAGGGGGAGGTTCTTAAAGTGCCTACCAAAATTTAAGTCCCTGGGCTATTCTGAAGCAGACTTGTGATTTGTATAATCTTATTTGCACATAACTCGTCCATTTTTAACTGAATTAAAAAAATGAAGTACCTTTTGGTCAGGACCTTCTAAGGAGCATGCTTGGATTTATTAATTTGGACCTTAATATAAAGTGTTACCATTTTAATTCAAGCAGGTTTAACATTTCAGAAATGACCATTGAAGCAAAAATCCCAAATTACAGACAAATACAAAAAACAGTAATAAAGTTGCAGAATTTAAGAGGAGCCGTCGCAAAATAGATAAGCAGGACATGAGTGCACAATGAAAGGAATGTCGAAGAGGAGGTTGAGTGAGCGATGGATCAATTGGAAAAAGAAAGCAAAATGTTGAACCTCAAAGGGAAGTTGGGTATGAAGAGAGAGAGAGAGAGAGAAAATGTAAGGAAGGTTGGAGAGGTGCGAAAATGCAAAGAAAATATAAGGAAGGGTTGGTAATTACTAGCCTGAATTTCACACCACCAAACCCAGCCTCCCTCTCTCCCTTCTCAAATCCTCTCCTCCTTCTCCCCACCCTTTCCTCCTTGTCACCATGTCCACCACTGGTGCATTGGTTGAACAACTTCCGAAATTAATTAGCTATTGAAGCTCTCTCGCTCTCTCTCCTCCTGTGTCTCTGTATCTTTGCCACACATTGTACACCCCACCCTCTCTCTCTGTCTCCCTCCCTCTTGTTATTTCCCTATCAAGTGTCTGCACCACCTCTCTTCTCTCTCTCTCTCTCTCGCTCCAATTTATTACACTGTCCATCTCCCTCCCTGTAATTCCCCCCTCTCAGGACCACACACACACACTTTCTCTCTCTCCTACACACAAACTCTCTCTCACACAAACTCTCTCTCACACAAACTACATTGCAACTCACAAATACACACACAGATGCACACACATAATCTCTCTTCGACCCCTCCCATTCCTCCCTGAGCCTCTCTCTCTCTCTGTCCCTCGATGGCCCAGAATATCCACAGAAGGTTATTCCTGGCCCACAGACCACCTGCCTCATGCCGTTGAGCCTCCTCTCTGCCCAGCATCGTGCTGCCTATGTATGCCTGCTATGTTACGGACTCAACCCCCCCTACTACCACCACCACCACCACTGGTGGTCAAGGTCAAGTTCATACTCAAACTCAAAGTTGTGAAAAGGTTGAAAATGACATTGCAGGCAGTATATCGAAATGTTGTTTTTTGCAGTATGTAGTCTCCACCTGCTCATCCGTGTTATCTATCTAGTGAACAGAAAGGGAGAAATCAGGAGGAAAACTGTCTCCTTTTTTCATTGGCCATGTCTGAGATAAGAGAAAAAAACTGTTGAATTTTGACACAGGGCTTTTCCATTAAGAGTCCTCATTAAGTTGGTTGAATTATATATATATGGATTGAATAGAAGGCTAAGAGAGGGATTTAATGTGTGTTGAGTGTATATGTGTATATGTTTTGTTTGAGTCAAAACATATTTTGCACCGCTCAATGTTCATAGCAGTGTAGCAGAGGTAGCAAATAAAAAAGTAATACGTAAAAATCATCAAAACATTTACAGTTTAGTATTCTTGCACAATACCTTCACCATTCGCCGTTTGCTCACGCTAACATCCAGGGTTTCACATCTGTCGCTAGTTTGCTTGTGCAACAACCCCTGTATTTTACACACACTTAATTGCACCTGAATGCGTTGTGGGTACCATTTGAGAGCAAACTGAGGACCTCTTCCCGCTGTTGCGAGACGTTGGGATGCTTTAACTGCCTCGTGTGTAGTAGCACTAGTAGTTACATTTCAAGGTTAGTGGATGTATTGATCACACACCTGTGATCTAAAAATGGCTTCCTGCCATCTGGGAATAGACAGTTACAAGGCTGGTTGCTGTCAAGGATGTGCTCCATGTCTAAACAAGTTTAATTCGCCGGGAAAAAAAGCATCTGAAAAAGGGGCTGTTAAGGTGTTTTTGATATTTGAGATTTGTTTTTCACTAGGATACAGAAAATGAAAAACATGATTACCTGCAATTATCTGCATGATTATCTGGCCAAATCTGTCCTGTGTGCATTTGCATTTGTCAGTAGAAAGTAAAACAACAATATATCACTGTCAGTACAGCAAGGATGTCAACAGAACAAGTTTCTAAGCGCACCATAATTGCTAGGTTTAGCTATGATTTCTGGTATACAGCATGGATGCTATACTATACTATTTAATTTTCATATGAACATAGAATAAGTGCGTAAGAGGTTTTTCTTTTAGATAAACAGAGGAGGGAGGCTATGCAAAGTCCAGGTGAACTCTGAACAAATGAGTGTTGAGTTGCATTCCTGACAGCGGCAGGGAGCTCGTTCCACCTTTTGCGGCACCAAAACAGAGAAGAGTTGTGACATCGATGAATGACCTTTACATCCTCTTAGCGATGGAGGTATCAGCCGGCCAGCTGAGGTAGTTGAACAGAGCCCTTGAGCTGGGGTGTGGGGTCTGACTAACGCTTGGAGGTAGGTAGGGGCAGTTCCATTGACAGCCTTGCAGGCCAGCATTATTGTCTTAAAGCTGATGCAAGCTACTACAGGGAGCCAATATCTATCTGTCTATCCATCTATCCATCTTATCCTATTTCCTTGCATTAAAAAACATCTGCTCAACATCTGCAGAAAAACATAGAAAAAGGCAGGTTGAAGCTGTGATCAGCTGGTTCAGATTGCAACAAATGTGATGTTTTCACCTCAGTTAAATACAATCCCAGGCAACAAAAATGTGTTTGTTTGTTAAAACTATCCAAAACAGTTTAGCAATTTGTGCATGTTTTAACACAGAAGTATGAGACCCACTGACCATGTGGTGGGTGTGGGAGACTTTGATTATACAACGCAAGTAATCAAACAGTTACAGTTATACAGAATGAATGGCAAACTGACGTAATAATAATAACAATCATACTATACTTGTGTTAACTTAGAGGGTCACGAGAAAGCCCCTCTCAACTGTGACTGAAACCAGAGACAATGGGTACTGTGTTCTGCTATCTGCTAATCGCATGACACAGCAGCTGTGGTCTGGCCCTACGGCCTGACCACAAGGAGGTATCGACATATAGATATTCCTAGAAGGGCCTGTCTGCCGAGAAAGGAAGAGGAAGTGTTGCTCACATGTTTTAGAAAGTATATATTCTCTGTGTTAAAACGTAAGAATCAGTGGCTTCATGAACCTACTCCGGATTGCATGTATGATTTCTCGTCTCTATAATAAATAATTTTACTATTATACTTGATTCATTCTCCGAGTCCTACCTTCATCAAAATAGAACACCTTCACTATAACGGCGAGCTGAAAAATAACACGACAAAAATGTTTGAAAGCTCTGCTCTCAAAAGAGACATTTTAAATCATTTTTTGTAGTTGCATTTCAGAAAGGTAATTGATAAACACATTATTTTATTTAGATTGGTTCCCTTAGCTTCCCTATAAGCCTCACTTTCACTATGCAGCTCTGTCTGCCACCGGGTACGATCTCCCGGGAAAAATGAAGGCTCACTTGACGGCACAAAGAAAACACGTCAATCATTGTGCATGCAACAAACCAGGAGGAATAGTGCTTTTGTTTACCCGGTCTCCATTAGCTATCCCCAGTGGTGGAAATGGCGGACGGTGGAACAACCAAAGTAAAGCCAATCTGATGAGCCAACCCAGCTCACTTTTCTCAACATTATCTGCTTTAATGTTTCATGTCTCTCAGTATAGCCTAAATGAATTAATAAACTCACGGTTTTCCTCCTAATATTTTTTTCTACTCCCCCCTCCACCCCAACGCCAACCCTGCTGCGGATACTTGTTTGTGCAAAGCAATATTCAAGCTATGGTATTACTATGCAATGCACATCATTACATAATAGCTTTTGTCTGTTCCCAAATAAAATTATGCCAATTTCACTTCACCTCCTCTGTGAACATGCTTCTTTCTTTCTTATTTCCAAAGTGTTGATCGTTTCTTTCGCTGAGATTTCCAAACAAATGTGCGTCGCCTTGTGTTGTTTGTGTTTGCCGGGCTTTGAGGAAACGGAAAGCGATCCGGTTTGTCTCTGCAAAAATAATACCACTTTGAAACACTAGGGTGGGAAAAGTTGTCTACAGTCCCTTAAAGGTCGTTACTGCCTAAATGTTCACAGGTTGGCCTAACTGATCAAAAGGGTCCAAGCTCGTATCTGCCATTTTAATTACCATGTTTCCAAATGCACAGTTAAACTTGAGCACGTGTCAGATGATCTGTAAAAAACAGGCAAGGCCTCTTTCTCATCCTCCACATTGCACTTGGAGCACAAAGCAACCTTTGATCACAATCCACAGGAGTGAATTCACCCATTTGGTTGCAAATCACACCAGCAAAACATAACAGGGCTGCAGTAACATATGCATTCTTCGTCTTGCTCTCTGCAAGACATCGGTAAAAAAAAAAAAGAGAACAATTTCACAGCACTTTACGCCTGCACACACACGCACTCCTCACACACCTTTATCCTTTGTCACAGAGCGGAAATCTTTAAAATTGCACAGCAAAAGGGAAGTAACTCAAAAAATAATAAGAAAAAAAGCTTACAATACATATTTGGTTTGTGTTCCTTTATAATTTGTTTGTCTTTCCAATCGATTAATATTCTGCTAACACACACATTTTTCAGTTATTGTGAGCTCTTCAACCAATCCCACCTGCTCTCTTGAGGTGGAGTGACCTCCCATATTGTCAGGTAACCCTCGCCACCGGGTATAAGGAAGGGCCTCGACTAGAGCCTTGAATTGGAGGGAGAATGCAGCCCCTTCCACCACCAACATTCTCCCTCCAGGATGACAAAATTGCCCACATGGGTTTCACCATAGACATATTTACATAGATGGCACAAAAAAAGGATACACTTTTTTGTACTCTACGTAGAACATAAACCCTTGAATATAAAAACGACTCATTGGAATCAGTTAAGAAATGTAAACCACAGCTCCCCCGTTTACTTGTATTTGTTTACAGGCCAGTCCTGGCCTCTCCAATATGGCAGCAACTTATCTTATAGGTGGAAAGAAAACAGGTTGGAATCAATCCTGGATCCCTACATCGTTATCCCATTGCCTACATCGTTAGCACACTAACAAGTTGAGTCATTCTTATTCGGACACACCACAGGGTTTGAAATTTGGGAGTTTGGGTTTCAATATTTGTTGTCTGAGGGTTAAGGGTTCAATTCCCACTGGGGGCCAATGGTTTAAAAAAAAAAAAAAAAAATCATTTTTAAAACCATTTTACATTTACCATTTTGAAGTGTTGCACAACAAAAAGGATCTAATTGTGGGTCTGTTCTAGAAATCTCTAAGCCGTGTAGCGCAATCAAAGCAATGAGTGCTTTTGTTCAGTAAGAGGTTTCATTAGAGGTGAAATAGAAGACCTACTTAAGGGACAGTAAAAGTAACTAATCCATAGACTACACTGCTTAGGAATTAGTGTCCTTTGTCCTCATGCAACAGTGGAGTATTTAGGGCTGTGCTCATATAGTGCAGTTAAAACCCCAAAGAAACAACAGAGAACAACAGAGAACACGTTAAATGAATGGATCGTTTCAACAAGTTGCTACACCTCAACATCCCCATTGAAGCAGATGAGAAAAGTGCTGAATTGAACTATCATATCAACCGGAGGTTATCCAGAGTTTGATTTGATAAACAGCTAAATAAATGAGTTAATGCGTGTGTGCAGGAGAGAAACCTGCATTATCGAAGCCTAAAACTATAACCTGCAATGAAAACAATTCACAGGAAGATACGACAAAGAAAAACATTGGTAGAGAGATGAGAGAGAGAGAGAGAGAGAGAGAGAGAGAGAGAGAGAGAGAGAGAGAGAGAGAGAGAGAGAGGGAGATGGAAAGAGGGAACTAGAAAGGAAGCGACACAGGAAGAATTAGAGATGGAGACAGAAATAGAGACAGAAATTAAAAGTGAGAGAGGGATGTTGACAGGAAGGGGTTGAGAAGTCATGCAGAGAAATACAATGGAGAGATATACATAACATACCAAATATATAGTATGTTTGGTTTACAATATACCAAACATGGAGGGGGTAAGCGAGAGAGTTCGCTATCGCTCTGTTACATCTCGGTTCTCCTCACACAGGTGTGTGTGTGTATGTAATCTCAAAAACATCTCTGCAACGGAGAAGCTATACATCAGCTCCCTCAGCCATTTCTGTTTGCTTTAGTCTGAACACACACACACACGCACGCTCGCTCACACACACACACATACACACACACACACACACACACACACACACACACACATCTGCACCATTAGTTTACCTGCTCCCTTACTCCCATTCCAAGCACACACATACACACACACACACACACACACACACACACACACAATAACACATGTACAAACAGGCACGCAAGTTTCTCTTTCTGTAGGCTATCAACTGTAATCCCCCTCTTAAATGATTGGTTGTTTTCCTATGGTGAGCCAACCCTGAGGCTGGTAGCGTCTCTGGCAGCAGCTCATTGGTCGATTTTACCAGCTAATCCCGGCACTAATACAGGGCAGAAGGGAGAAGGAGAGATAAAAGGGAGGAAGAGGGATAGAAAATGGCAAAGAAAATATAGGTGCAAGACAGAGGAAATTATGGGTAAGAAATAGAATAGGTGGGTAGGGACTAAGGGGAGAGAGAGCGGAGGGGCAGTGCAAAGCAGCAAATTAATAAAACGTGGGGTGGTTGGGGGGTGTCAGCAAGGGAATCTGCTTTGCAACTGATACGTCTTCCTAATGCCCTAACAATTCTCGCACACTTGTCAAATCTGGCTCCCCGTGGATACAGAATTGAGAACAACCCTCTCGCTATATTTCCATCTGTGGAAAAAAACTAACTCCAGGTTACAATATTAATGCCATGTGATTTTTAAAAATCTTATTGGAGGGACATGTCACGACCTGTCTTTGCCGGTCAGCCCTGGATGTTTTAATATTATGTTGTATTCATTCATGCATTCTCTCTTGGCAGCGGTGTTTATTACTTCTTGAATATTTATCCCTTCAATACATGCCATAATATAGCAACCATCGTCTATTAGCTAGCTATTTTTTTCTCCAAAGGCACCTGTTTTTTTAAGTGTTCACAGTGAAACTGTGGATACCTATTGTTATTCTAGGGATTTATATTATTTTTGATTTATACCGCCTATAGATCAGCCCCTGATTGCAAATGTTTTCGACGACATATGTATTGCTGGTAAGCAGGTGTCCAAAAAGTTTGGTAACTGGGTTAATTGCTCCTAAGTTAGGCTATTGTTTAGGGAAGGGTACTTTGAAATGTGCCTATCGTGTAGAAATATGGACCAAATGATGGCTCTATAGAAGAGTGCTGCTGTCCAACGGCTTCACTTGGAAGCTTGTCTCCTTGCCAGGTACACTGCTAGATACACGGACTCATACCGGTGATTGCGTCTGTATATTCCGCAAATCACACATAAATAGCAAAAGTCAAACCATGACTCAGATTCGCTCTAAATTGCTTGGGGACACTTATCTCATCACCCCTGAATGACATAGGCAGGCAGTGCATGCTGTGAATACCTTTTGAGGCTGCGAGCAGCTTTAATTAGGTATTCACAGTGAAACTGTGGATATCTCAAAGTTGGCTAATAAACTCTTGGAAATAAAGTCTTGGAAAGACCCTTGCTGTTTTGTGTAGTCCCAAACGCCCTAGCTGCACCGTCGCTGTAATGTGAGTGTACGGTGTGGACTCCACCCATTAAATTGGCTTGAAAGAATAGAATGAAATCGAGAGACTGAAATTATGTGAGATTGCAATGGATTTCATGGGACATAATATTCTGATGCTTACTTTACACCTTGATAACCCTTCATAACATAATTTGAAGTACATTACAGATTTCTGTTGTCCATTACTTTATAGTTGATCAATGGTTAACAGAGAAAGTACATCAAACCTGGGACCACATCTGATTAGCCCATATTGTACATTCGGGTTACTGACATAGAAAGTAGAAAGTTAAGTTATTTTTCACCTCTACACACTGTGTCCATTACGGACCAACACACCAAAGTAAAGTAAAGGTACATTCTCAAACGAGTTTTCGTTAAGTAGTGGTGGTATAATTACATTTAAATAGCTTACCAATTTGTAAGATCAGCCTAAAGTCAAACAGATTATGTCCCTGTGTTTTGCCTGTGGCTGATTTATATAGTTTATTAAATACATTTATTACATTTATTATCTTTTTAACGATCTTTGTCCTTATGTCCTTGTGTGTCATTCACCATGTAGACCAAACTTTTAATGAAGTTTAAATGAACAGCTCTTTCCCATGAAGACAACATAAAAAGTTGCTAACTCGATATTCTGTTAGCTTCCTAGCTAAACTACCCTCATTCTCACAATGCAGTACAGTAGCCATTTTAAATCCAGTATTCACGTCTCATCTTCACAGGCACAAGTTACAGACTCCCCAGGGCTTTTCTTTCTTTCTGTTACTTGCATTGAAGTGGGTGTTCTTCAATATCCACAGAGATACGTAACTGCGACGAGTTCCGCATACTACAGCCGGATTGTTTCACTGCACAGTGCAGTCAAAAGGCCACAAAAAGAATGCTAAAGTATGGACATTTGATGAGTAAAGATTATGAGCGATGGATTCGTCCGTGTGAAAGAGATGTTGGCGTGCGTGATGATTTTCCCGTGTGGGTCTGTAATTATATGCTGACGACTTTAACAAGTGATGCAGAATCGGTAGGATATTAACTATGTAATCTGTCTTATCATCCCGACATTTACCTCTCTGAGATTTAATAATAGCGAGATCTGGATTTCAAAGAAAAGTACAAGCACGCGCACAGACACACACACACATCACAGACTTGTGTAACCCCTCTATTTTGGACAGCTCCCCAGCAGGTAGAGACCACTGTCACACAGGATGTCAGGTTCAGATGAGTTTATTAGCATCTGGCAAACAACAGCGGAAGGTCAAGTGAAGGTCACCACCACAATTATTTCAAAAGGGTGCTGGCACATATATATACAAAATACAAACAATGATCAGTATAGTTAAACATCAGTCAACCAACCTGATCTCACAGAAATATGTGAAATGACCACAACCTCTTAACACCAGTTACCTGGTGGTGGCATGTAATGTGTAAAAATGACATGCTGGCACCACGGAAACAAAGCCAAAGTCAATTAGGATCCTTTGCCATGGTGGACACACAAATTCCCTGGTTTGCCAGACAGAACAGCGCCTCTCTGAGTGCCACCGAGGCAATGGCACCTCATGTGTGAGAGGACTTCAGTGTAGCTTTGTATGTGACAATTAAATCTGCATTTTCAATCAAATGTACTTGAGTGGAAGGAAGAATAAAGAAATGTTGTTCTGCCGTGCTATTCAGCTCATGTCATGGCTGTCTCTTGAATTCTGATCTCATTCATTCAGCTATATAGTTGTAAACAGATTAACTGTTGTTGAGTGCAATGATAGTCAACATAAGAACTCATGAGAGAAAGTGCTTATCACAAACCCTTCAATGACGACATGAATGTGCCAGCTTACACATCATATTCAAACACAGGTCACTCTCAAAAGCTGACCTTTTGACGCTTCAATAATAAAGAAAAGAAAAGGAAAGAAAAAAACAAAACAAGTGACATCTAAGTGGATGTGTTTATGCTGAACAATGAACTAACCTACGTCTTAAGCTTATGTGTCTGCTTATGTGTCTGCACAATCCTTACTGATCAACAGGCACAGTTAGTGCCTGAAAATCAGCACGTCATTCCCTTACATAAAGGTGGCGACAGAAGTAGTCTCGCATAGCCAGAACAATCTCGATCTGGCTTTACTCACCATCATTCTGGCATAGGGGAAAAAAACGCCTTGTTTGTATTTCTTCAACCAATCACAATCTCAAAGTCTTGGGCGGTGCTAAGCCCAGGATGCAGCAATGGTGGCAGATGGCAGAAGAGAGAGGAGTATAAGATATAAGCCCGACAACCTACATCCGGTAAGCCAGACTATGATAGAAGTAACCTCAATAATGGCAAAGATCCTGGAATCATTGGCAAATAGTCAACTAAAAGCATTCCTCTCAATTCCTCCTGTATTATGCCCACACCAATCTGGCTTCAGAGCAAAGCAAAGCACTATTTGTAGAATAGAGCCATACTATTCAGTAACCCTCCACCTACTTTCATGGCATGGATCCACCCATTCTCACCTGACTTTGCTAACTCCTAATCAATGGTATACTCTATATGTCCCGCCCATTTCCTTTGTTCTGGCTGGCAGCAACACGAAGCAGCATGTAAGGGCCCTCTGTCCCTGTGATTCAGATACAAACCTATGGTTGTGCGTGATAAAAAAAAACATAACCATCAAGCCTCATCATCTCCTATTGTTCTAAATGGGTGAATACTCGATTCTGATTGGTTGGAGGGTGTAGGTTAAAAAGTGTTAATGTACACCTAGGAAAGACGTTGACGCTATGAAGACGCTATGGCCACGTTGCTTGGCAACGCCTGCATACGGGAGATATTAAATAGTCCACACGACTTGTAAAAATAAAAAAAACCCTCACGATTTTAACTCTAAAACACATTAAAGTATTATTAATTGATTAAATATTTCTTTCTTTCATAAGTGACCATGGTATAAGCGGGATAATGCCCTTCGAGATGTCCATTAACAGAAATGAATGGACTTCGCGGAAGCAACCGTCCTCCACTTTGCGTTGGACGGTTCACGCCTCCGCGTCGTCCATTAATTTCTGTTAATGGACACCTCTTCAGGCATTATCCCTATATATAACAAGGTCAGCTGGTGTCTGAAAGACGCAACAAGCACTGGTATCTGTTTATCTATAAAGGCACTTCTTTGGAAACTACCACCCTACATCTCATCGTTGCTGGACTGGAACCTTGGTCCTTATCACACGATCTACGTGTTCCACGTGTCTATTCTGGAATGGGAAAGTTAGCTTTTAGTTCTTGTGCCCCAAGCACCTGGAATAAACTCCAGCACACCCTGAGGCTTAATACACTGGTATCTACTGGGCAATTTAAAACCATGATCCTGAATCACTATTTCAACTTGTAATTGTTTTAATTGACTTAAAGGCTTGTATCAACTATTTATGTATCTGTGTATGTATGTTTTACTATCTTATTGTGCTATTGTTAACTCAATGTCATTGTAAATGAGGGCAACCTCAATGACTCTCGAGACTAAATAAAGGTTATGAAGGTGACATGTCAAAGCTTCTGATCACTCATTGTCTGGATAAGCCTGCTCACTGGTTTAATGACATTGCCTGCTCTGGACACTACTATATTCATGCTGTCATTAATGTGACTGGGCCCTACAAATGGGGCTAGGTAATGAGTATGAGCAGGGCTGCTTGCCTGGCCCATACAATGATCAGAGTCTGTTCCACTGTAAGCCACACTATTGGCTTCCGAAAGACAAGCAGCGCCCTTGACAGAATCATCATCCTCAGCCATCAACTTCCATCACGGTTGC
Source organism: Merluccius polli (assembly GCA_030340625.1). Classification (NCBI taxonomy): domain Eukaryota; kingdom Metazoa; phylum Chordata; class Actinopteri; order Gadiformes; family Merlucciidae; genus Merluccius; species Merluccius polli. Next base: position 521,025 of record JAOPHQ010003695.1, on the reverse strand, counting down.
AATCCTCTCTGTGAGGAAGAGTGGGTGGGTTAGTTCCTGTTGACAGACGACTTTCCTCAATGACTGAAATCTGAGAAACCGAGTGTTGAGTTCAAGTGATCTCGTCGCACTCAGACAAGACTGGCAGAAAGTTCACGCACAGCAGCAGGTTGTGATGGACCACTTTTGTCTGGCCAGAGACAGGATTGCAGATCCGGAACTTGTGGGTCCTTGGATTGCCATCCACCACAGTGTAAACAACATCTTCCCGTCTGTCTGCAGTTTCCCCCATCCTCTCTCTCCCTTGTTTGCTAGAAGAACTCTTTCACCTGATTCGATAAGCTCTCTGATTGTAGATCTCAGCTTGGTGTTTCTGTACACCCCTGGCATGTTCCTCAGCAGAATGGGACTTGAGCTCGCCCTGAAAATGCTAATTTCACTAGAGTTGAGTTGTTGCAGGTAGAAAAGGTGGAAACGTGCAAACACAAACCATGACCTTTTTTTTTTAATCCATTGACAAACTGACAAAATGGCATCCGTCTCTAGGTTTGCCTGGTCGACGGTAGCCTCGCGAGACCAGCCTGATCTCGCGAGCTCCATGATATTCCACTCACAGTTCAGACTGGCATTACACGACGGAGATAATTTGGAGCTAATCACCAAATGATCGTCCAATCGGCGTTGGTTTTGAGGCGGGTTCAAGTGTGACGCAATGAGGAGCGACTCTTCAGTCTAAACAACATGGCGGCTTCCGCGGATGTGATCGAGATGCGCGCAGCTATCGAGCAAGTTTTAGCAGAATTAGAGAGTATTCCTTCTCTAAAAGATGAGCAAAAAGCGGCACTGGAGGCTTTTCTCAGAGGAAAAGATGCTTTTGCCCTTCTCCCGACTTGTTTACTTGATGAGCTTGCCTCGACGCTCTGTTATCACGTCATACGCTTCGTTGATCTGATTGGTTGATTTGGCCCGTCAATCACCAACATAGGCAGATGGTTTATCCAATCAGCAACCAGTATCTTCGCCCCCTCCCAAAGGCTCTCCAACGGAACAATTCCAGATGGAAATGCTGAGCCAACGCGAATCATTCCATCTGGCGGAGTCAGGTTAGGTCTACGGACACATTCTCTCAAACCCGGACTGTCCATCCTAAAGCTAGACGAATGGCCACCCTATCATTGTCCCTTTTTCACACAACACAACAAGTAGGCTGCCATGGGATGACCCTGTAGCATAACAGAAACACACACTTCTCAGTTTGATTTCATCCTTATATATAAATATAAATAGCAGGAAAAGTATTACGTTTGAAGAGGTTTCCAAACGAAAAAATTATATATTCCGGGCAATGCAGTAACTCCTCGCTTCTTTCTTTGACCATTTAGATCTTTTTTCCCCCGGGTGATTTCATGTCGCTAAACCACTGCGAACCACGTCACAGGCTGTATGTAAAAATCCACGATAGCAGTGCCCTTTGAGTCATTTGTTCAAAAAACATGACTTTAATGTTGACTACGTAAACAGTTGGGTCATCATACTGTTGTAAAGAGTGGAAACACATACATACATTGATCTTCACCTTGTATTGTTTTCTGTTCCACTTTAAAACAATACACCCATAATACTTGTATTGACCAATGTTGAACCTCACATGGTGAATTTCACAATCTTCATGTTTTTTTGGGTCACAATCAAAGACAATGAACAGGAAAACAATTAATTACCACCTAGCTCTTTCTTGGTTATTTTTAGGCAAAGGAGTACACCTTCGGTAACAAAACAAGAACAAACCAAACTGTTCTTTCAATCACACACTAAAGACCATGCAAATCAAGCCACAATAAACATGGGAGGTTAGCATCTCATACACAACATTTCCCCAATCGATATGATAGACCCCAGTGCAGGGCCCCTTAAAGTATGAAAGATCAATATAGACTAGAGATCAATAAATGCTAAAATGCATTTAAAAATGTAAAACTATTAGTCCGTTAGCATTGGGTTTGTATTTTTGGATCATAAATATTTGTTTTGCTGCCACCGTTTTCATTTATTCCCCAAGAGTGCTTGCATGGTGTGTGAGTGTAACCACTTTATATTTATTAATAGATTAATTGGTCTTGGTAGGGATCAGTGCAAAGCTCAGCGCTTTAAAGGATAAGACAAATATTAACAGTATAGACTAGAAAAGACAAACACCTGCAATGTGTATCCCCCCTCCTCTCCTGACCTACTTAGCTCTCAAATCCTGCATTCCAATTAAAAACATTAAACACAGCTTGTGATCTCCTATACTCAATTTGTCAGTAATGGAAGAGAGTGTGGACCCAAGCGCAGAGAATAACCAAAGATGATTGGAGGGTTTAAACGTTCAATTAAATATTCTTCTTCAGAACAAAACAAAGAGAGCATAGTAGCAAAAACCTTAAACTAATACTTGAAAATAATGAGATGATAATAATAATAATAATAATAATAATAATAATAATAATAATAATAATATGATGATGATGATGATGATGATGAGAACTATCTAATAAACACTAGGAGATAAAACCAGAGAAAGTACTTTTTATTTGAAAATACCTTTTATTTACCATGGCAGGAGTAAAAGACTAAACTAGTGAAGATAACCAGACATTGACCATTGCTGGTGCTTTGAAACACATACCAGTAAATGAAACACCTGCCTATACCTATACCCAATGTTAATGTTGGGGCTACACCTGTGTCTGCCCTGTGAAAAGGGTCCATGGTCAATGTGTGTTATCTTCACTAGTTTAGTCTACTACCTGTGCCCTGGTACATAAAAGGAGCAGACCCATAATTAGTGTTATGCGCGACAGGCATGTTTTCCCGATGATGACCCCTCTGTGAAACGGGTCTATTGTCGGATTTGGTTTTTATTATTATATATTTTCATCCACATTTTTTTTGTATAATTATTTGACTTTACACTAGCAACAAGTTCCATTTGTAACAATCCTAAACCAAGAGCATACAGGCTGAATGCATTCTCTGATTGATTCCTATTGAGTTTTACATACAGAAAAATATTCAAATATAACCTATTAAAAGAACAATAATGCAAATGGGGGAATGGTTGGAACCTTAATGTTTACTCACAAAAAGCCCATCCTGAGCATGCATAATAAGTGATTTTTAAGTGTTCAGCACACAAAACTAATAATTTCATTAGCAGAAAATTAAATGTGCTGTATGTTTGTATGCTGAATCTTACCTACAGCACCTTTATTGGCCCTAACTGTCCATTACAAATTGGGTTACGTCTACATTAAACCCACACTATGTTTTCCCATTCGCAACCTCTAGTGCAAGGGTTTTCAAATTGGGTGAGGACAGCCGAGCCCCCCCCCCCCCCCCCCCCCCCAACCCCCTGACCTAACCCACTGCAGTAAATGCTTTTGTGTGTTCCAGGCAATGATGACTTTCAATAACTGATCAAATGTAAATATTTTTTAATATTGTATTTGAAGACATTTTATTTCCACATAAACGAGTCTTTGCAACAGCAAATAATTTCTTCATGCAGGCCTAATTGAGGCTACTTTTAAAATCACTGAACATCAGCAGGCAAGCCCGGATCTACCATATGGGCAACCTGGGCATTTGAGCCGAGAGGGGCCCTTTGCGATTGGGTATATATATATTTTTTTTCCTCATGGCCATGGACGTCAGTCGTCGGTCCGGGCTGTATTGCGATCGCGCACCCCGCCCCCCCGCCCCCGCGTCGGTCGCCGGTCCGGGCTGTATCGCGATCGCGCAGGTGGAGGTGAAGGGGATTATTTTATTTACATTATTATTTTATTTACGTTTATTTAAATTATTTTATTTTAATACGTTATTTTTTCTTCACGTCTCGTCGCGCCTCCCATGTGGCTCTTTGGCGCCTCCCAGGGGAGGTGCGCCTCACCTATTGAAAACCGCTGCTCTAGTGGCTTGAGTTGTAGCTATAACAATAATCTTTTCAATTTCAAGACTTGCATTATTTACTACGGAAACCAAGGCAACTGAATTCTGCAATGTGTTTCAGCCAGGTAACAAGAATTTGTGTTACAATACCTTATTAAAACAAAAAAAACATATTTTTTTCAAGTGTTGTTTTGAAATTCTGGGAAACTTGTCAGATATGACATAACATCCTATGTGACGAAGCGAGCGTCATGATTCTCCAAAGGTTTTAGTCATTTGAAGCATGTTGAAGCAATGGCGAAAATGTCTACAGAAATGCATCATATGTGAAACAAAACAAAAAACGCTACAGGATGTGGGTTTCAGACAATTTCAAAAATGGCTATCTATTCAAAACATGAAATATCCAACTGACTACTTTTCTCTTTTAGTCAGGTTTTATTCATCATATTTATTATACATGATAAGTCTCCACAATTATTATTATCGTCGCACCAAGACAGTTTCCAGTTTCTATGCCGATTTATAAAAAAGCAGCCGTTCACTCTGCAGTGCATCTGGATTCAACATTCAACACTATTTATGCTAATACACCATGTCATTCAATATTAAAATCATTGAAGAACATGCCGACATGAATGGAATGAAAATGCAATCAATGATCCCAGCGTTAAGTAAGTGAAGTGTTTACTTTGTAAGTTGCATAACAGATATTCACTCACGCATCAAATAATTAAACTGGGTTACCGCCACAGTCTCTACCCTCCTTTGAGTGAACAACGGTTTTAGTTTGTGAAAAGGTTAGGACGTAGTAAGCCAACTAAAGGAAGCGTGTGGGTAGGCAATCATTAGGGCCCAACCTCGTTCTTTGGTAGGGGTGCACAGGGGAACTCTTAACACAGAGTTAAATTTAGCACAGACTTTTTAGGTGGTTGCATTAGAGCTACAGTGACAAGTTTCCTGTTAAATCACTACAGTCTGCTATTCCACGTTTGAGCCGAATGCCATGGGAATTGATAGATATGTGTTTTTTACCCAGCTGAAAGTTACTTTTTTTGTATTACTGTGTTGTCAGTGTATGTCAGGGAATCCAATTGCATATCATTTTAATCATCATGTTGACTATCAGGTAGCATAGTTTTGCTTTGGCATGGTAGCTCGTAAGGATGGCTAGCAAGGCAAACATGCAGCTTCAACCCGGCGGGGATAGTTGTAACACAGTGCTGCAACTATGCCTCATGGGATAGGCCTATATAAACTGTGGAATCATGCCATGCATTATTGATATAAATATGCATATAATAATTAGTCCATGCTTTTAATAGGCCTAATTAACCAACGTTAAACGTGTAATTTCCCAAAACATCCAATCATTAATTCAATAATTTCATTTAATCTCGTTCACAAATCTCAACAGCGCTCTTCACCCCAGTCTGTAACTGCGGTCCTGTCAGGTGCGCTGCTGTTAGCGATCAGTTGGTCTATTCATGACTTAATTTAAATAGGCCTGTTTCAATTAGATGTAGCATAATAACCATGGATGTATGAACAAGCTTGTGCTCCCGCTGAAGGATTAAACTCTGCTGCACACACGGCGGCGCTCAGCTATTCTAGTCGCCCTGGAGGCGTATCGTTGAAATGTCAATCAATTCAGTCCATTTCACAGTAAAGAAACCATGTATATTTACTACTTACCTGTATGTGTGTGAACTTTCTTAACGTCTACTGAGTTTGGCTGTTCACATGAACGGCTTGCTCACCCAGTAAGTGGATCAATAAAATGAATCAGAAGAGAAAAAAAGAACCGCGATCATTTTGATCACGTCTCTTAACAGACGAATATTTATTTCGGATGATTATTTAGATTTAAACTTCCAAAGCTAGACAACTCCTGTTTTGCACCCCTACCTCAACTGGTGCAATTGGGAGCACATTTGCTACATGAGAGCCGACTGCAATAATGCACATCGTAAAATAAAAAACATTTACTATGAGTGGTTCCAAGGTCAGGCGGATATTTTTCAACAGCCAATAGATAACTGTGATATACTATGAAATGCAAATTGTGAACATGAATGCTTGTTTGCTTGGGTGTGCATGTGTAGAGGTAGACCACATTTTTACTAGCTAAGCTGTCATAACCGCACACGTCCAGAAACAACGTCACACATCTTCTCACTCGGTAAACAACCACGAAGAGCCTTTAATTAGCAGGCATGATCCCGAGGAGAATAGAGCGTAACAGTGACCGCCCCTTTTTAACAGCTCCGGTGCCGGAAGTAAATTTCCCATGCATTTATCTCGTCCACTTTTTGTAGAATCCTTATAAAAAGAGTATTAAGCCTTTAACCAAGCCAATCGTTCGTTATGGTAGTCGTGACCATATTATGTTTGATTCGGGATGAGTAGTTCCTCACTCGGTCAACAAAATCCGTTTTCCAAATTCTTTTTATGCCCGAATCAAACATAATATGGTCACGACTACCATAACGAACGATTGGCTTGGTTAAAGGCTTAATACTCTTTTTATAAGGATTCTACGAAAAGTGGACGAGATAAATGCATGGGACATTTACTTCCGGCACCGGAGCTGTTAAAAAGGGGCGGTCACTGTTACGCTCTATAACAGGGGTCGGGAACCTATGGCTCGCGAGCCACATGTGGCTCTTTTGCCGACGGCCGGGGCTCTCGGACGAAATTAGTTGAGGGGGGAAAAAAATGTAATCAAGGAATCAGACTGTCTACCCTAATATAATGCTAAAATAACAGTCAATACTAGGGGAGAGTTGTGTCGATTGAAAAACGTCATTACATTCGGAGAAAACCGTATTTTTTTTAATCAACCCGACTCTCCCAACACGCACACACACACGCACGCTGGCCCTATAATGACAAGGCTTCGTGGCAAATAGGCAGTTACAGTCTATCTGAGTAATGCGCGGGATGCGCGTAACACACCCGGTCCGAAGACCGACCGGGGGGGGCGCGATCGTAACACACCGCCTCCGGTTGGGCCAAATTACTTTATTTTTAATTTTTATGACAGTCCTGGGCCGGCCCAAAGATGTGCGTCGGCCCCGATGGCCAGTCCACCCCTGGCGCTAATAAAAATGTTAAAAAGGAAAAAGCCCGAAATGAAAGTCCGCAACTTTCAGCCCGATTGGACAGATTGCGTTCGTGGAAAGAGCTGGAAGTGCGATCTGTCTGTTATGTAATGAGAAAATTGCGTCCATGAAACGATCAGTGGCGTAACTATCGACGGTGCAACCGGGGCCCAGGGGGAGAGCCCCCCCCGGCAACAATCGCGCAGCACCCCCCCCCCCTCCGTCAACAACCGCGGGGGCACAAAAAAAACAAAAAAAATATTTGCACCGGGGCCTATCATCATGTTGTTACGCCAGTGGAAACGATGCAATGTTAACCGCCACTTCGACACTCACCATGCACAATTTGCAGCAACATATCCTATGTAAGTTAAATATCCAAACTTTTGCTTGTAACCGTCTTTATGTGGCTCTTCTGAGTTTTTTTTTTTTTTTTTGTGTAAAAGTGGCTCTCAAGGCAAAAAAGGTTCCCGACCCCTGCTCTATAAGCTACGTAGCTACAAAGATAGTACATTAGAAAAGATACCGCATTCAAAGCAGCACCAACGGAGTGAAAAAGGAACAGTTCCTGTCTCCTAAGTGGGTAGGACCTTTACACTGGCGCTACACAAATGTTGATTTAGTGTCAAACTGTTCAGAACACCTTCAACTTGTAAGGAAGGTCTGACATTTACCTCGATTTCAATGTTGAAAATAATAGCCACATACGACCAAAACCTCTACGTCTCTCATTGGAGTGAATGGGCTCTACTCTCCTTAGGTGGGGGGGCAGTAAGCCCGCCAATGCCGCGCCTCATGTAGTTCATGTGCCAAATTACAGGAAGTGAGAAGGACGTGGTTAGTTTCTTTTTGAAATGTCTCTGGTAGCTAGATAGCGTTCTCCATAAGCCCCAGCTGCCGGCTAAACAGCTGCCAAGTGAGATATTACAGCCGGCTACTTTTCTGATAGACATATTTATATTTTATCTGCCCTCTCGTAATTTGTGTGTGCGTGCTCAACTCTGTTTGCGAGGCAGTACTTCCACTTCTCGTCTCGTTTTTTTCTGTCCCGTCTGAGTGTGCGCTCGTGCTCAAAACAGTTCACGAAGCCACTCGCCTCTCTTCTTCCCCCTTCTAGTGTGTATGTGACTTAAAGTCATCTGTGGGTAAAGTCATATGTGGGCAAGGTATGTAGCATCATATAGCTTTGGATTGGATGACATAATGCTAATATTCCTCCCAATATGATTAGTCATATTTCTTAAAATACTAAACTTTATTCTAAACTTCTTTTTTTTTTTGGATTGCTTAGGCACTCTCTTTGAAACTAGTCTATTTTTGCAAAACTCTACACACTAACCACAAAACCTCACACCAAACATACCTCTCTTGTAAAAGCAAACAATTTTGCAAAACTCTTGAAACTCTTAAAAAAATAATTTGTTTTTGCATCAATACAGTGCATACAAACCATCATTTGAATAAGCACGCAAAAGGACCAACTACACACTTATAGTATAAATGAAAAACACTTGTGGCTTTTACTTTTTCTTTGTGCAGGGCATAGCAGTTTGCAATAAAGTTTTGCAATACATGTATTACAGTGTTACATTGCAAAAACGTTGTTATAAAATTACAAAGCAGAGAACGTGCATTCAGTTTGGCACACATGGTAAATGCATTAGCTACAAGAGTTAATGGTTCAGAATCACTGCATTCAGAAAAAAACGTAAATGAGAGATGACTTATGAACATACAAATACAAATGTAGGCATTCTACATTTACCATGGTTAAAACAGCCTGTACAAGACTGTAAATGACTCCTTCAGAAATAACAATAATAGTGGATATCACATTTTAGTGATATATGGACCTCTAAACTATAAATGTAACCTTTGACTTGACATACGATTAAGTTAAGTTTGTTTAGTTGTTTTCAAAATCAGGAGTTTTGAGGAGGAACCTCAATGCTGCTCTAATTAGAGACAGGAGTCAGTGAAGCAAATATGAAAAAAATACCTTTTTTAGATCCTGATAACTGCTTCATATAAATGGGTGTGAATATCACTGACAGGCATTTTTTTATGCCACTTGGGCAGCTACATCTAACTTGATTTGAAGGGCACCACACACTGATTTTCTTATTTTTCAGGCAAAAGAAATGTCACTTTTTTGGGTCCACTCCGCACCTCCCCCTGCCGGCTACCTATATAAATTGTCAGCCGACTCGGTAAGTATGTGGAAAACTGTAGATAGCAAGCGTTCGTTTGCTGTAAGCGTTCAGAGGTGGCGTGTCAAGGAGGCGAGGACGTCAATAGAATAATGAAAGGGAAAACAAGGTCCATGAGGTTTTTGACGTTGGTCAATGGCATTCGTTGTTAGTAATTAATGAGTGTTCATAGTGGCTATATGAAGCAGTAATTAAAAGTGCTAATAAGCGTTAGCCAAGCTTTACTGTTGTTTGTTCTTGTTAATCATTGAAAATAACCTTATGATGTGCTGCTATTTAAATACAGTACATTATTTAAAGCTTAACTACCTATGTGTGAAAGGTGCCTAGTTCAATAGCCATATGTATGTTGTGGAGCCACACTCATAGCACGCCCAGGTAAGAGGTTCTGTTACAGTGCTGGCATACACAGAGGAGGCCCAGATCAGCACCTCCCACAACACCGATGCTTGGGCCGTGTCATCCAGGGGAGGTACGTGCCTAATTTGGTCCTCAAGCAGTGTGATCTGTACCTGCCTGCTGTCAGCCAACGCCCAGGAGCACAGCTGGGTTTAATGAGCAATCACAATGTTTGGTAGAAAAGGAGCTGAATCTCACCTCTCTGTGTATGCCTGGCTCTCCACCTGAGCAGACCTCTTCACCATCGGGCGGTAAGTGCTATTTTGTGTCTTACTACTGTATGCTCCACTGTTAAAAACCATGTTAGAGATATACTTTGTACTAAGTGTTGTGTTTTCTCTGTCGTAGGCAAACTACGTGTGACACTAAAACCGGGATGGTTTTTCTGCATGATGATGTTGAACTTTCTTTATTATTATTGAATACCCTGCCAAGGATGAGGATTTAAGTTGACCGTTGATGGCTGAACGGTTACTTTGTTAAATAAAGCCACACCAAGTGTGTGTAAACCCACTCTGAACTGTCTCGTGCGTTGCTGTGAGATCAGACCATGCACAAATGGTGGAGAATGCGGGCATAGTCTGATCCACGCCAACCTCAAGTATGGAGCAAGCAGTAACTGCCATACTGAAGAGCCAAACTGAACTACAAAGAGCCGTTAAAGAATTGGTGGAAAAAATTGGCCAAGACAGCAACGTTCCACGACCTCCAGGTGTGGTCCTCACTAAACAAACGTCTGAGGATGACATAGAAGCTTACATAGAGTTATTTGAGCGCACTGCCGCCCGAGAGCGCTGGCCTGCCGACGAGTGGGCTAGTATAATAGCCCCGTTCCTGACCGGCGAGGCCCAGCGAGCCTGTCGGGATCTGCCAGCTGGAGATGCCCGAGACTTCCCGAAGCTAAAAGCGGCCATCTTGGCTAGCCTCGGCTACAGCCTGCCAGCACGGGCCCAGCGGTTCCATTCTTGGTCCTATCAACCTGCGCTGCCACCACGAGCCCAGATAGCCGAGCTACGGCGCCTCACCCAAGGCTGGCTCACGTCCGGGGGGGATCCACCATGGATGGAGAGGATAGTAATCGACCGCTGTATCCGTGCATTGCCGCCCGATGCCCGAAAATACGCTGCCCAGGTGAGCCCCTCCTCAGTAAATACCCTGGTGGCTCTCCTTGAGAATTATCAAGTCAGCACGGAGATGATGAGGGCCAGCAGGAACGAGGTGCCCCGCCCCGGACCAACGGAGCCGACCAGCCGCGATCGCCGCCGCCGGCCGCCGCCGCTGCTGAACTCTCAACCGCCGAGAGCCCCGGCGCCGCCAGAAAGGGAGAGAGCACCCCGCACTCCCCGGAGGTGCTACGTATGTGGTCAGGAGGACCACATCTCCTGGGACTGCCCGACCAGGGACCAAGACGTGTCCATGCCCTCTGCTGGAAGCTACGACGCCACCCGTCCCTGTCTCCAGAGTGGCAGCCCAGGCCGGCGACCCGCTCTCCTGCCTGTGAAGATTGGAGGAGCCGACGCCCACGCGCTCGTCGATTCTGGCAGCGTGGTGACCCTGGTACACGCTGATTTTGCTGCCGAGCTGACCCCCTCTACCGTGCCAGTCACATGTGTCCACGGAGATGTGAAGCGGTACCCAGTGACCCGGGTTACAATCCAGACGGCCCGGGGGAAGGCCCGGGTGGACGCCGGAGTCGTGCCCAACTTACCAGTCCCCCTCCTCATCGGCACCGACTGCGTCCTCTTTGACCGGTTCTGGGGCAGTGGATACAAGCCGGCCACACCTCGACGTGTGGGACGCCGGCGACCGAGTGCTACCAAGGCTGCCTACCCGGCGTTTCGGGCCAGCACCGAGGCTTCCACTGGCGAGAGTACCGGACCAGAGGATGAAGCAGGGCAGGCTCCGCCGACCAACGAGGACACCTTTGCTGAGTTCCCCATCGCAGACGCTGCGCCGCCCGCTCCCAGTGGGGAGTTTGCTACAGCCCAGTGGTCGGATCAGAACTTGGCCGCTGCACGGCAGAATGTCGCCGTAGTCGACCAACGCCTGAGTCCAGGGGTGAGTGACCTTCCAAACCCACACTTTAGCGTGAATAATGGACTGCTGTATAGAGTACTACGAGATAAGGGGGGGGGAAGCGGTTGAGCAACTGTTAGTCCCGAAAGAGTATGTGTCTCGAGTGTTGTATCTGGCCCACACACACCAGTTAGGGGCCCATTTAGGGGTCCAGAAAACCTTTGACCGAGTAGTTGCACGGTTTTATTGGCCAGGTGTAAAACGTGCCATTGAGGAGTTCTGTCGGTCGTGTCCGGAGTGTCAAAAGGTTGCACCCCGGCCCGGGTTCCGGAATCCCCTGGTCCCTCTGCCAATTATTGGCACCCCCCTTCTCTCGTATAGCGATGGATATCGTGGGGCCCCTACCGAAGTCTGCTCGGGGACACAAATATATATTGGTGATTGTAGACTATGCCACGCACTACCCAGAGGCTATCCCCCTGCGAGTCGCTAATGCTAAGAATGTAGCACACGAACTTATGATGTTGTTCAGCCGTGTTGGCATTGTGGACGAGGTGTTGACGGACCAGGGCACTTGTTTCATGTCCCGTGTCCTAACAGCTCTATACAAATGGTTGAAAGTAAAGCAAATTCGTACATCTGTTTATCATCCTCAAACGGACGGTCTTGTTGAGAGATTCAATCAGACGCTGAAACGAATGCTGAAGAAGCTTGTGGAGGTGGATGGGAAGGACTGGGACCAGCTCATCCCCTATGTCCTCTTTGCCATCCGGGAAGTGCCCCAGGCCTCCACCGGCTACTCACCATTCGAACTCCTGTACGGCCGGAACCCCCGAGGACTCCTCGACTTGGCCAAAGAGGTGTGGGAAAGCCAGCCGTCGCCTCACCGTAGCGTCATCGAGCATGTGGACAGACTCCAGGAGAGGGCCAAGAAGGTGTGGCCAACGGTCCGGGAGCACATGGAGAAGGCCCAGACAGCGCAGGGCCGCACCTACAACAAAGGTGCCTCGCTTCGAGAGTTCCAGCCCGGAGAGAAGGTCTTGGTCTTGGTTCCCACGACTGACTGTAAGTTCCTGGCTAAGTGGCAGGGGCCGTACGAGGTAGTGGAGCGAATGGGGCCCGTCAACTATCGGGTAAGACAGCCTGGCCGGCGAAAAGGCCTACAGATCTTCCACGTGAACATTTTTAAAAAGTGGCACGCGGCCGAGCCGCTGCCCAGTCCTGCCTTTCTGACCCACATCTCTTCCCAGTATCCAGAGGTGGCCATGGGAGAGGACCTTACCCCAGAGCAGGTCCAGAATATGAGGGATCTCCTGAGTCGCAGCCGAGATGTCTTCTCAGAGTTACCAGGACACACGACAGTCGTACAGCATGACATTGAGACTCCCCCAGGTCGGGTGGTGAGACTAAGGCCCTACAGGATTCCTGAGGCCCGCAGAGCAGCCATCCGGGAGGAGGTGAAGAAGATGCTCGACCTCGGTGTGATAGAGGAGTCCTACAGCCCCTGGTCCAGCCCCATCGTGATTGTCCCGAAGCCAGATGGGACACTCAGATTCTGCAACGACTTCAGGAAGCTCAACGAGATCTCGACCTTTGACGCCTATCCCATGCCGAGGGTCGATGAACTGATCGAGCGCCTGGGACCGGCTAGGTACGTCAGCACGTTGGACCTGACAAAGGGGTACTGGCAGGTTCCCCTGACCCCGAGGGCGAGACCCAAAACCGCCTTCGCCACCCCGGATGGCCTGTTCCAGTACCGGGTCCTCCCTTTTGGAGTCCATGGTGCCCCGGCCACCTTCCAGCGGCTCATGGACTGGGTCCTCAGACCACTCCGCTCCTTCGCCGCCGCCTACCTGGACGACATTATTGTCCACAGCGCCACCTGGGACCAACACCTGGAGCACCTGGAGGCGGTCCTGAATGCCCTGCGACGGGCCGGCCTGACCGCCCAGGCAAAGAAGTGCCGTCTAGGGTGGACCGAGACAGACTACCTCGGCTACACCATAGGCAGGGGATGTGTGAAGCCACAGCAGCGGAAGGTCGAGAAGATCCAGCAGTGGCCCCTGTCCGGTCACCAAGAAGCAGGTGAAATCATTCTTGGGGCTGGTATCCTACTACCAGAAGTTTGTGAAGGACTTTGCCACAATCGCAGCCCCGTTAAACGACCTGACCCGCAAGAACCTGCCGCATCATGTGAAATGGACCAGAGAAGCCGAGGGGGCCTTCCACACCCTGAAGCAGGCCCTGTGTGAGGAACCTGTCCTGGTCGCCCCAGATTTCTCAAAGCCCTTCATCCTCCACACCGACGCCTCCGGGACAGGCATTGGGGGGGTCCTGGCCCAGTCCATTGTCGGGGACGAGCACCCGGTGACCTATATCAGCCGGAAACTGCTCCCCCATGAGAGAAACTACGCCACGGTTGAGAAGGAAGGCCTGGCGGTGAAGTGGGCCATCCACCATCTGCGCTACTACCTCTGGGGCAGGCAGTTCACCCTTGTCACGGACCACGCACCGTTAAAATGGATGGCGGTCAACAAGGACCGGAATGACCGGATCACCCGCTGGTTCGTCGAGCTCCAGGACTACAAGTTCACGGTAGAACACCGGCCTGGGAAGGAAATGCGGCATGCCGATGCCATGTCCCGCATGCATGAAGAGGAAATTCATGAAGCTCCTGGCCCGGGCAAGGAGCTTAGGGGGGGGAAATGTGGAGCCACACTCATAGCACGCCCAGGTAAGAGGTTCTGTTACAGTGCTGGCATACACAGAGGAGGCCCAGATCAGCACCTCCCACAACACCGATGCTTGGGCCGTGTCATCCAGGGGAGGTACGTGCCTAATTTGGTCCTCAAGCAGTGTGATCTGTACCTGCCTGCTGTCAGCCAACGCCCAGGAGCACAGCTGGGTTTAATGAGCAATCACAATGTTTGGTAGAAAAGGAGCTGAATCTCACCTCTCTGTGTATGCCTGGCTCTCCACCTGAGCAGACCTCTTCACCATCGGGCGGTAAGTGCTATTTTGTGTCTTACTACTGTATGCTCCACTGTTAAAAACCATGTTAGAGATATACTTTGTACTAAGTGTTGTGTTTTCTCTGTCGTAGGCAAACTACGTGTGACACTAAAACCGGGATGGTTTTTCTGCATGATGATGTTGAACTTTCTTTATTATTATTGAATACCCTGCCAAGGATGAGGATTTAAGTTGACCGTTGATGGCTGAACGGTTACTTTGTTAAATAAAGCCACACCAAGTGTGTGTAAACCCACTCTGAACTGTCTCGTGCGTTGCTGTGAGATCAGACCATGCACAATGTGTAGTGCGATATCAATGTTTTTGGTTGTTGTCATTAGCTCAGGGGGACAGAGATGTTTAACGCACCCACAATTTGGTCAGAACCAAATAACACAACCAAACAAACCAAAGTTATGGTCTGTCTCACTGACGTGTGTGTGTGTGTTAGATCTGGTCTTGTGCTAGTCACAGGGTGAAGAGGGACAACACCTTTATGTTCCACATACATGTTTGTGTATGTGCGTGCATGTTAGGATGGGGCATGTATATTATACATGTTTTTTTTTGCTCTCTTAATCACACTCCCTTTCTCACACGCACACACACATTCTCTGTCTCACACAGCTACACCCCCCCCACACACACACACAGACACACACTCTTATATACACAAACACACCCTCACATTCTCTCCCTCTGCATTTTCACTCTCTCTGATGCATACCCACACACACACACTCAAAAACGTGCCTGTTCCGGCTGAGCAGGATTGCTTGGCAGATACAAGGCAGAGCCGTCTGTGTTTGAGTCATGGATTTCCAAAGCCAGAGTCAGACTCTTTCATGCCACCACGCCAAACCCACCACCACCTCCCAACCCAAAGCACTGCAGATCACATGTTTTAACCACGGTCAAGGACGCCCTTCAAAAGTTCAGGTTCAGTGCACATGTGTCTTTTCTGGTGTGTGTGTGTGTGTTCACACACACACACACACACGTACTCACTAGTAGATGGTTGTGTGCGTGCGTTTGTGTCCTAAATCAATGCAGTCTCACATCAAAATGTGTAACAGCGCAAAAAGTATTAGTTTCACGAAAACGGCTCTAAAATTGAGATGATTGTTGATGATTGTTGTTGAATTGTTTTTTTGGCCTATTATTTTCTATTGGCCTGTGTTTACATCAGGTGATAAAAACAAACAAAATGGCTGACATTCCTTTTATTCTCAGTGGAAACTGCTATATTTTAAGATAGTTTTGGCATTAAAATGCGTTTAATCAATAGCGATAAATGTGAATTTTAATTTTCATAATCTTCTTTCAGTGAATATATATGATGTTTAGTTTGTTAGTTTTTAGCAATATTCGAAGGTCTCACTAGAAAATTGTTGGAATGCAACAGTTTCTATCGTTGCTATAGAGTGGTGCAGGAATGAGTCCTAAAACCCGGAAATCCGTTAGCATTTTGGCACTTCCGGTAACCTGTTGTCTCGAAGTCAACAGGTTTTTTGAATGGGTTTTTGGTTCGATGCCTGAAATAAGGTCTGTGGTTAACACAATTTTAAGAGATGGCCACGTTTTGGTCTACGACATAAAATACGTCAGTAAATACCCCACTCATTAATTTTGAAGCTTTTACGTGTCTTAAAAAACTTCTGGTGATTGCATTTACGCTTCTAAAGTCATAAAAGTAGTGTTCATTGGTGAAGATTATCTTGCTTAACAAAACGTGTGAGTATCAAAAGCATTTGTTTGCCACACAGCTTATTTTCTGCAATAATCCAAAAGCCAATGGAAAAACCCCATTGGCTTTTTGTCGAGGGAACCCAGGGCGACGCTCACTTCCAGGTTGGCCTACAAAAATACATCATCCCTGAACCACTCTATTAGGGCTGCACGATATAAGGAAAACATGGGATATGCGATAATGTAATATGAAGTGGGCATTTCTAATGTATTTAACAAAGTTCTATTATAATATTAACATTTAACAGCTTAAGCGTAAGCTTTAGCAGCTGTATAACATGTCATGAAAAAAAGGTATCCAAAATAAGTTAAATCCAGCAATAAAAAAGCACTCAACATTTGCTAGTAGATTTGGCAAGTTTACCAATTAAAAAATAACTTAATTACAGAAAATGTAAAATACTTGACTAAAGGACATTGTAATTAATCATATGGAAATTATATTTCCACAAACAAAACTTTCAGAGCTCTAAACTATCTAATAATGCATATCTAAAATATTGCCTGATAAACCCCCCACTGAAATGTGCACCACAACACTCAAACTAAAGGTGCAATGGGAATAATATGGAAGTAAGTTTGTTTGTTCTCAAACAGAGTTTGTATTTCATTTAACATGTCTCATTTAATGCACTGGTTAATGTACCAACTAAGAAATACAAAAAAAGGTAAATAAATCTGAACCTTACAACGTGTCATTATTATATGATAATTGAAAAATAACTAAGTTTAGTCAGAGAAAAGTACCGGTAGTCTTCTCCCAGCACTCTGTGTTTGTTGTAAAACAGCAGTGTGACAGTGTTAGAATATGTAATGGCATAATGCACAGTTTAATAAGAATAAATGTCCAGAAAATAGCCGTATGAACAGTCAATTGTTTTAGTGTTGAACTTGACAGTTGGGGAGGGGAGAGAAAGGGTGTGGCAACAGAAAAGGCCCTGTCGCCCCAGGTCCGGAGCTTGGTCCTGGGGGTTTTGAGAGTGGTTGTGTCCGCAGACCTGAGGCATCAGGTAGAGGAGGGGTGGAGGAGGAGGTCAGAGGTAGGGAGGGGCCAGGTTATTCATGGCTTTGTAGGTGGCGAGTAGTATTTTGAAGTGAATCCTGTATTTAACCGGGAGCCAGTGGAGGTTGTGAAGGACAGGGGTGATGTGATCTTGCCGGCGGGTGGAGGTGAGCATGCAGGCAGCAGAGTTCTGGATGTATTGTAGCTTATTGGGGATTTTGGTCGGTGAACCGTTTCACTGAAAAAATAACATCAGATATTTTGTTGATATACGGACTGCCAAACTGCAATTGTCGCTGTTTTTCATTTCAGAAATCTGGTTACATTAAGTTAGGGACCTGAGGTCTGTTTCGTATAAAAGCGGGCATTAAAGACTACTAACATATCAACACGGGGGTCGTAGCCCTACAGGAAGTGATGTAATTAGCAGGTGACCTTGGGGTCAAGGACACTTGGGAGCGAGCTAGAGACCTGGGGTCTGTTTGGTATGAAAGAGGGCCTCAAGGATATTTGGTGGCTCTAGCCTGACAGGAAGTGATGCAATCCCTCACCAAGAGGTCATCAGAAGATTTTAAAAAAGGCACAGAATGACACAGAGACATCTGGGGCCGGATTAATAAACGGTCAGAAACATGCGTATTTGGGTTTCCATTACAGATGTATAAAAAAACCTGCAAGGTGAGAATATGCATATATCTACGCACCCTGGACACCACACGTAAGCAGTGTTGGAAGTCAGTGTGATATGGCGACACTGAGTGAAAGGCAGAGAGAGATAGTCAATATGAATATTTTGCTCCTTAACTCTAAAACTGCGTCTCTGGTTCATGCTTTATTGTATACTATGCTTATTTATATACTGCACTTCGATCCAAGCTAACCAAATAATTATATAAGCTACACAATATCGTATAACACAATGTCATATTGATGAGAGTTTAATGTTTAATGAGTTCTTCCATATCAGATGTTATATTATAAGATATTGGATATTCAACAGATATTCACCCAATTACAGCGATCTGACGCGGGGAACTTAAGACACAATCACCAGTATGAGTCCCAGTGCGTCTAGTGGTGTATTCCTGCCACGAAGATGGGGCTTCCAAGCAAAGCCACCGGGCAGCAGCACTCCTCTAGCCTGGCAAGCCAGACCTACATCAGAAAGATGTAAGGTCTGGCTCAGCTCCATTGGCAGTGTGGGCGGGATAAACGGTTGTCTTTCAAGTTCCCTCTGCACGCAATAGGATAGCGCTACAACCAATCAGAGCAACGAAGAAGGTGACGTAGTCAGAGCGACGGCTCTGACTACGTAATTAATCAAAACTCAGAATAAATATTTATTTTCGAGGAAAGACTTCAGTGCCGTTCTTTGTTCTTTTCTCAAATAAAATGTTAACTTAAAGTCTTGAAGAGTCGCGGCCAAAGCCGAGTGGAAAGACAGCCGTTCGCAAGCAGCAGCAGCCATTGTTTACCTCTAACACGGAACCGTCGCAACTCTGTCGTCATTAGGTAACCCGGCTTTCGACTCCGCCCCTCACGCTGTGATTGGCCAGACATACAAGACACACTTGGTGTTTCCAGCACCAAAAAGCGGACGGAGCTTTGCTAGACTACACTAGCTGCCAAATAAATTTGCTGCCGCTAGGGGGTGTCTAGAGTTCTAGGCTAGCACTCCTCTCCAAGTTCCTTTAATGTCCAACACCTGGGTTCACATTTCAAGCGGGAATGTCAGAACGTGATGTAGCCTAAAGCTTATAACATAGCCTACATACGGTATAAATGTTTTTTTTGGAAAGGGGCTTTATACACCTGAACATTGGCATGCAATGCATTGGCAGCAGCTGTCAATGCATTCCCCTGTCTCCCATTCCCCTGTGTGTCTGTCCGTGTTAAACCCTGGAACTGGAGCGCACTTCCAACCGGAGTGGCTTAAGTGAAAACCCGGACCTGTTTTTTTCACATTAGTACCACATGAGTACCGTCGCATATTTTTGCTTTGCCGCAAACAAGAATTCCATTTACAATTCAAGGGCCAATGCGGCACCATTCAGCGTAACAGAACAGCAAAAAATGCACTACCGACAGAGAGAATAATGCTAATAACGCTGTGAATGCTAATGTCCTTAAAGCACACAAACTCAGAAAAGTTTGCAATAAGTGCTGGACAATAAAGTGATTTTAAAACGGGGAACGAAAGGCACACTCGTGGTCCAATGGACCGTGGGTCTAACTGCTAGAACCTGACTGGGTATTGCCTTTAACAACATTGTTTCTGTGTTTTAGTTTAGTTACCACCACTCGACTTGGACCGCAGATTGTCCCATTTGTTCCCCCACTGAAGAGCACTTTATAATGGAGCGTGATTACAGAGTAAACATGCACAGCTTGTTAAAGGGGAACTCCGGTGTAAAATGGTTCTGGGATGTTTAGTATGATAACGAGTTCAAACGTTCCATGGAGAGCAAAAAAAAGCTGATGCGAAGCTAAGTTCGCTGTTTTTAGCCGATTCTATCAAGCTGCTATACGTTTGAGTGCTAAGGGCATCTGACCTGGTAAAAAAATAAATCGCTTTTTTAAAGCACTTACAAGGCTAGAAATAGCCTGACACTTCTTTGGTATTATAATGAGGGTCTTAACATATAAAACGAGGCATTGACAACTTCGTACGTGTACAGATAGTTTATTAAAAAGCATATTTTATACACACAATACCTTCAGTAGTTCACCCGACGACGCCATGTTTTTTTTTAAGGCTTGATAAGTCGATTGATGAACACAGAGCTCACCTGATGGAACGTTGGAACTCATAATCATAATAAACATATCCCAGAACCATTTTACACCAGAGTTCCCCTTTAAGCTTTTGTGAGAATATCTAGTTGACTGTGCTGTATGAGACAATTTAGCTTTAAGACTGTGCCTGCCTAATTTATGACCAATCAGGGCATCTCTTCTCTGATTGGTTCAGGAAAACTTGCTTGTCAATCACATGTGTGCACACAGCATTATCATTGCTCCACCACAGGTGCAACACTTCTCAATGGCAGAGAAACTTAGGGAGGGAGGGATTGTTTTTTATTCCGGGTGTTTATATGGACGTTTTTATTTGGACTTTATTATTCATAACCCGCAGGAGTCAATTCACATTGTGTGTACCATGCTCTACAAATATGTTTTACTTGTGCTTTGTAAAATGATTGTGAAATAAAATGTCATGATCCAGAAACATATTTTTAACTTAACCTTGTCCAATATGTCCCACCACTGATCTGTTAAATCTATCTAATCTAATAAGTTTTTATTTGACTTGAATATGTGTAACCCACAGAAGACAATTCATATTTGATCCACACGTTTTACTTCCACACAAATATTTCATGATCCACAAATACAAAGAAAACAAGAGTTATGTCTGATGTTTATTAAGTTATTTATAAAATATGAATTACTTCAATCTAAGAATATTGAATACTCAGTTACTCAGAAATATTGTAAGACTAGGGCAAGAGGGGTGCGATTTTCTCCTACGATGGCAAAGTCCAAACAAGAGAGTAGCAAGGAGTCTACAGCGAGGTCAACAATCGCTTGGAAGGAGTTACAGAGTGTGGAGCACCAGTTAACAATATCAAGTAGTGATCTAGCCTTTTATAATATTGGATTCATATATCACCTAGCTCTAAGCCAATAGGTTCTCATATTGCACATGAGATGCAACGCAAAAATGCGTATTTAAAAAAATATGTTTTTCCATTATGTGAAAAACATTTATTAGCGTGCGGTTTTCTAGCCTTTACAATAAATATATTCTATAAACTAAATAAACAACCAACATAAAACTACTTTTCTTGTCTTCATTTGTAAAATTAAGATATGATAGATGCATTTAAAATAGCCATTGTTAGCATGCATTTCATTTAAACTTTTCTTTTTTTAACAAGACAGGAAGACGGCAACACTTAAAACCACATATCGCCATCTACAGGTGTATATACGTATTCACATTTTATGGACCTTTCTATTTTACGGCTCAGCTACGGTAGCCTACACATTGAACAAAACTCAACAAGATTCACAAATGCGCATTGACTAGTTCACGTGTACAATTTTTGTGATTGGATATAAGCACCACTAGTTGGCGCTGTGCTAACAATGTTACCACAATCCTTCAGTAAAAGAGTACTACGTACCATAGACTGTCATCTCTCTCTCTCTCTCTCTCTTTTTTCTCGGAAGCACTTCCCTCTCCACTGAACTTTTGTGGGAAACCCTGCTGTCTATTACATAATTGGATCAACAACAAATGTTACAAATAAAATAATGTTACAGCCTCACATCAAAGACCTTGTTTTGATGAAATCCAATCTTTTCCGATCTTGAGTTTATTAGCAATCCCCCAGAGGCAGTTTTTGCCAAGGATCATGCATTGGGAGTCGCAAACAAGAGGTTTCTTCTTCAGTCATAAATTGAAACTTAACTCAGTGCTTCCAGTGTGGTCAGACCATCAATACTTTGGAGAGGCACAGTCACACCATCTACACTTAAAAATATTTGTGAATTATAGGAATCTGCAGCTTAAACAAGGAAGACATGCCAAACTCCACCACCCCCGACACACACACACACTTGGACTCTACAATGGGTATCGCAAGTCCACGACTGGAAATCATTCAACACATAAGCCCTTCCTTTCTAACCACGTCAAATTGCCTGCTGGTTTGCCATTTCCAGCTAGTGGCGGCATCAGCGGCTGATATTGGTGACAACCCTATGATTTGTGCCAATATGTGGGAAAGTGTGATTCAGTGATTGAGGGGCTTGTCATCGCTGAGTGATGTGGATTTCCTGTTTCGTGGCCAATCCCGTTTTAACAGAGAGAGACACTTGAGTGGTGACATGGTTTAACTCGTCTGGTTACCATGTTTTTTTGTGGTGGTGATGATGGTGTCGCTGATGGAAATTATGGTTTATTTATGTTGTCCCAAATTTGTGTTTGGATGAAGCATTTCCAACTGAATAAATAGTCTCTAGTGGTGAGGGTGTTTGACTCCCAGCCGAAAGGTACTGGAAATCTTTATTTTGATTGTTAGATGTCTGTTAAGTAACCATGAATGTGATGTTAAAAAACATAAACCCTTTAAAAGTAAATGTTTGATATTAGAGAGTGCATTATGTTTCAGATGGTGTGTATGAAAGCAGGAGAGAGAGAGGCGAGAGGCCTGTATTGTTGGGCTTGAAATCGAAGATTTCCATACTGCTTTTTTTTCACCCTCCCTTTTGTTCCGCTCTGATTCTTATTAATGTGCACACAATTAGAAAGCTATTAAGTGTAATGAAATAAAGTGCATGGAGAAGCTATTACTTTGAGAGCTTTAGAGACTGCTTGTGGAATAAATCATGTTTTTACTTTAAGCTAGGTGTATGCTGTGTCTTTGTTTTTACATAGGAAAGGACCTAAACGGCCATACACCTTGGTAGCTCATGTTGTAGAAAGTTTCTGGTGCTATTAATATCTTGGTCCTGAAGGTAGAGGCAGGGACCTATAATTTAACATAATGGAACATTTAATACATTTGCCAAGCTATACTAAGGGAGGCAAATTAGTAGGCACTTGTGTGTTCAGCTTTGAATAAATGTAAGGAATATTTTCATTCTCATAATGATGTTGCTCATAAGGACCTCCTGTGGCAATTTTCTTTTTCTACCCTGAAAGAAAACCCTGAAAGGTTTAAGAGTCTGAAAATAAAATAAAAGTTTGAGCAAAGCTGTGAAGTCATTGAAACTTTTCCTTGCAGCCAAAAGATAAACAGTGCACAGTGAGGGTGTCAACCAAAGCTAAACGTTATTATTATTCTGCTCGTGGTGCCACTGTTCTGCCAGCTAAGCTGAACTAGCTCGCCGCTCTCACCCATTTTCTAGTCTGCTATAGAGATTTCAGTCTATGATTCAAGGAGAGCCGTCAGCTGAGCGATGTTCTTCATATTTCCACAGAGACCTCGCGCTGACGCACTTGTCTTTCTTTTATCATCCCTATTCCCATTAAGTCCCATGCCAAAGCCATGAAAGATTTCAGAAGGGGTGGTTGTTGGGAAATGTACCAACATGTTAGGCGAGAGTCTGGACCCGTCTCAGTTTGCCTACAAGGCAAAACGAGGAGTTGAGGATGCCAACCTAACCTTTCTTGATACAGTGGCTAGGCACCTCATTAATAAACTCATTTTTTATTCATGGACTTTTCATCTGTTTTCAATACACTAAACACAAACACTTCTGCACTGCCGCCAAGGACTTCAAGTCAACACAACACTGGTTTTATGGATTGAGGATTTTTTAAAGGACAGACCCCAACATGTCAGTGAACGGTTTTTAAATCCAGTGACATTGTTTTAAATATTGGGTTCCCACAGGGCTGAGTCTTGTCACCCATCCTCTTCTCCATATACACAAACAAAATCACCTGCAATAGCAATGGACTGTCATTTTTTTAGTAAGCTAATGACATTGACATTGATCCTTGGTAGCCCGTCTGACAGACGAGTGCTCCCTGCTCCCTGTTATAGGCAGTATGTGGAAACCATGGTCCTCTGGTTCCAGGAGTTGGGTTGGGCGCTGGCCACCTGACACCCCACACCCTCTCTCTGGACCACTCAGGCTGGAGGGGCAGATGGTGGAACAGGTCGAGATCTTTAAATACCTGGGCACTGAGATCGACTACCACCTATCCTTCAAACATACGCCCAACAGCGTATGTTTCTCCTGAGAAGGCTGAAAGGCTTTAATGTAGGGTGACCAGAAGTCCCCCCTGTTGGCCTGTCCCCAGCAGTGAACCCAAAATTGTTTTTTTTTTTAAACGTGGTAACATCTTTTATACTACTTTACTCTCTTCAACATAGTAATCTATGCCATTTTGTCAATGATACTAAAATAAGATGGAAAATGGGCGTAAAATTCAGTGTTTTTGCCAGTCACCACCAACCAGATTGTGAATACTACACTGCTCCAACGACGGTACTAGCTTAAAAAAAAAAGCATCACAAATTTGACGTGGGTCGTGAGTAACCATGGGGATAACACGTCCCCCCTCCTTCCTAGGACTTAACCCTAACCCTAACTCTAAGCCCAAAACACATTTTTGTTAAATATCTGTGTTCGAATGAAACAGGGGGTTATTACACTTCAAAAAATAGGATATAAAAAATATATTAATAGATGTTAGGACTAGGGATGTCCGATATTATCGGCCCACCGATATTATCGGCCGATATTGGCATAAAAAAATCAATATCGGAAAATATCGGTATCGGTTTTTAAAAAAGCTCAAAATGACTAAAGTGGCCTATGGCATGTTAGTTGGAAAGCTCTAATTGTCCTGAGTCGAATGCAAGCGACCATTTTCTGTTAGTGCAAAGACAGTGTGAAATGAATAAACACTTTGTTTGAAATAATTTCAGACATCTGTTATGTTTCAAGTGAGGACGTGGTTTGATGACATCATCAAACGCGCCGCGCCGTCTCAATAACAAGCCTGGGCGTGTGCGGCCGTGTAGCGGGACGCTAGTTGTAGCTGTAGTTATGTCGGTGGTTTGGAATTATTTCAAAGTTTGGAATTATTTCAAAGTTTCCGCATATATCGGTATCGGTTGATATCGGTATCGGAAATTAAGAGTTGAACAATATCGGTTATCGGTAAAAAAGCCAATATCGGACATCCCTAGTTAGGACATTTGGTAGGCTATTTAGTCTCAAGTCTATCTGATAGTCTGTGACACGACATTGCTACGCTGGGGTCTATCCATCGACTTTATACCATAAGCAGGCGTGACCAAGGCTATCAACACAATATAGACAGTATTCCCTATTTGAGTAGTCTACTTTGGATTGTTTTTGACTGGTTTACCAAATATTAAAACACATAATAGTAAACAATTTTTGAATATGTCCCCTTTTTTTAGTTCAGAAATAATAACATTAGATATTGTGTTGCTATATGGAGTGCATTTCTTTCCCACTGCAATTTTCAATTTAAAAAAGGCCAAATAGATTGTTAGCAGTTAGTTATTTAGTTATATAGTTATTTATGGAACTGTTTGTGTTTTAATGTAATTCTATGTGTCTTTCATGGGTGTATGTCTTTATGTTGTTTGTGAGCCCATAACCTAAGACAATTTTCTATCATTATATAACAGACACATTTTTTTGGAATCTTGAGTCTTATCTTTATGTATCAATGATGGTATTTCGGACATAAGAAAAAGGATTTATCAAGCATGGTTTTGTTTTTTTATTTTTATATTTCCTTTATAACGCTAAGGGGGTTGAATCAAATGAGTGTATCGTGTTTTGATCAAAACTAAACAATTCAAAAGAGGTTGCAGATATGGTAACAACTTAACATGTTAAAATGGCTAAAGCACCAAGATTAGCATACCACGTTCGAACCCAAAGCGTGCTAGCGACGGGGGCTTACAATTTCCCTGTTATCAGACTTCACTGCAATACTAAACAAACAAAACCAAAATGACCTTCAGACCTTCATATTTAAATAATAAAAAACAAACAGGAGTTTCCCAAGTAGTGTGCATGTCAACAACAACATGAAAAAAACAGTGTTTTACAAAGCTGAAGCAAAATATCTATATACCACAAATGCTGGTTCTTTGTTTACACATATGTTGATTTATATCAGCAAGTTTCTCATTTGATGTTATATACGCTACATAGGCCTACACACATCCATCGTGTTTAAATCTCTCTTCAACAATACACTCAATACAAGTCAATATGAAGTTGAATTTGCGTTTTTTTCCTCCCCCTTCAACAGTCCAGCAGCGGTCCTATAGTTATAGCTTTGGCAATACGTCATAGCAGATGTGTGGTCAACCGACAACCCCCAATCCCTCGCTCCGCCACTCCACACGCAGTATATCACATCCTTATCAATAGAAGCAACCGCACCCCCAGGCATACACACCCATCCAAAGCACAGGGGGGGTCTAACCACTCTGATAAATGTACATTACATCAATAGGAGGAAGATGATAAAGGCGACAAACCTGCCGATTCTAGGGCCGACTCAATAGCGGATGGGGGGGGGGGGGGGGGGGCAGGTCGGGGCTCAAGTCAGCTCTGATTGTCGTGTAGTGTGTGTGGGGGGGGGGGGGGGGGTCTCAAGACATGGGATTTCATCCCCCCCCCCCACCCCGTAGAGTCAGGAGGGAAAAAAATTAAGTCCAAACCGGTTCGATATTATTAGGCCTGACTTGAGAAGTGTGGAGGGTAGTGTCACCTAGTGTAGACCACCGACCCAACGGCAAGGCAAGACTGATTAAAGGTCGCCTAGTGGGTAGAAAGCTTCACAGTTCATCGTCCCATGAGCTTGCCACTGCCGGTGGCGTTTAGTAGGGGGGTGGGCGAAGAACAAAAGAAAGAACAGAAAGAAAGGGGCAGGGACAACTTAAAAGGACCATACTGGTCTGGGTGATCAAACCATCGTATAAGACATCTGTTACCAATATCATTTGTCAAAATTGAGGCCATGAGGGCTCTTGCTCGCTCTCTCGCTGTACCTCGCATGCGCTCGGTGTCACAAATCGACATGAGGCATAAGCCTTACCAAACCTCTAATGGGAGCTAGATGAATTCTCCACAAGTTATGAGTATCACTCAGTCTGCATGTTGTGTGTGATTTGGTGTGTGCACGTACGTGCAATGAGTAAGAATAAAAGTCCTATCCATCTGGCATTTGGGGTAGGATAGTCTCGTCATTGGGGTGTCAAAAGGTCAGCCAAAAGGTTCTGGGTTCAATGTCGACAGTCTGAAGGATTTGCTTGATGGATAACCCTGTCCTGATGCTTAATAACATGTATCTAAAATTCATAAGTTTCATTTAGATAAAAGCATCTGCTAAATGGCCGATGCTGATAAATGACTTTGAAGGCAATGCACCCCCCACTTTCGTGCCCGTCCCCCAGCGAGAGAGCCGACAAGGGCATCGGTGAAGGGTTTAAAGGGGTGTGCACATCAAAAATGCCATCCAATGAGGCTTTGCCAAAATGTGCCCCCCCCACACCCCCACCCCAGCTGGGCAGTACATGATATCACCAGGGGGGCTAGCGAGCTACCTCCTGCAGATAAGCAATATATCTGCTTAGCCACAGGGGTGTGTGTGTGTGGGAAGGGGGGGGCACTTGGATTTCTTTGATGCTAGAGTGGTTGCTTGAGGATGGGAGGAGGAGGGGGGTGCTTCAGTCAGAAACCATCATCGACCAGCCAATAACAACAGAGAGAGAGAGAGAGAGAGAGACTGGAGCAGACACACGTGGCAATGCTACTAATAAATAAAATAATAACAAGATGGGATTTTTGTTTGTTACTCTAGTTCGTACTCTCGTCCACGAGGTTGAACTGCACAAAAGTTCTGCCTTGACTCACTGATGCCTTTGCCTTTCGTTTTGTTTTTTTTCGAGAATTAAAGGGGGAATAAATTACGATTATTTGCACTAAATATTACATTTTTCTTAGGCCAAGGGTTTCAGGCAATCAGACATACTGCATTTCCAATAAAAACAGATTCTTGTTTACCAGTATCTGCTTTAGGCTAAACATGTGCTTTCGGCTATTTTAGGTGGATAGCTAGCTTTCCCTTTACTTTAGTAAAATATATTCAGTCTACTCATGGCTATTTATTTATTTCCAGTGTCAAAACACATCTTTCACCTATATTAAAGTAGCATGTTTCTGTCTCCTCCAAGTAAGGCAGATATTTGGGAGTGGGATAAGGTGGCTAGGGTACCGATTAAAGGTACTGGGTGCTGCCTGATGTCCACAGCCCTTTAGCTATCCTCCAGCAAGATGCCCTAACCACTGCTTCTTGTACAATTGGGACTACGAATGAAATTTAGCAATTGTGCTCATTCCGGCATTGACATTGATGTCTAGTGCTGATATGTTGATTAATGTGCACTGTCCCAATTCAATAAATTAATTAATTTAATTTAATTAATTAATGAAGTCACTGCAACTCTCCGCCAACTTTCTGTCTGAAGCACCGACCTTCTTGTGGGAGCCGTTCTCCCTCTACACACACTACACCGTGACCTTAACCCCTGTAATGTTAGGCTGTGTTCATTATACAGGGACCCCCCCCCCACACACACACACACACACAAACACACCCATGTTACTGGACATGGCACATGAGGGATGTGTGTGTGTGTGTGTGGGGGGGGGGGGGGCTTTGCCAAGATGAGAAATGTCTCTGTGAATTAAAGTCCCAACCTGTGAAATGTACTGTGAAATATCCCTATGAATATTTCATCGCTGAGGACATTGTGTGATTTTAGCCTGAACTTCTGGTTGTCAGACCAGTTCTCTCTCTCTCTCTGCCAAAATTCAGGATCGTCAGCAGAGGAAACAGATGTGCTGGCAAGAGAGCTAATATGCTATGTATTTTAATCAGTCGCTAGGATTTTGTTTTTTCGTATGATTTAGATAAGAGACGCAGAGTGCATATTACCAATTATATCAGGAGCAGGATAGTCTAGTGTGGTTATTGTGTTTGACTCCCAGACGAAAAGGTTCTGGGAGTCAAATGGTTTAAAATGTTATAGTCTTTTAAACAAAATGCCTCCTTGCTGTATCTTTTCCAATCAAGACAGCTTTTCGGTAACCAGTAGTTCAGAGTAAAACAGATCATTAGTGCAGAAACAAACTAAGTAGTTATTAGTGCAGGACAAAAACATTCTTGGTGATTTCATCTTCAAGGATTTACTGGAACCAGTTCAGAGACAATTGTTGTACCTGACCTAGCTTTTCTGTAAAAAACAAAAACACATTTAAATATCTCAGAACCAACCCTAAACTAGGCCAGAGATACAACTGTATGGAAGTACCATTCATTTTGTTTTAAACACTCTGGTTTTCTTTCACTGTACAGTGGTAAACTTCAAGATGTCCTGAAGAAACTGTCACTCTCTCAGTCTAGGGATAGATAAAGACCGCCTTAAGATAGCCAACAACACCATGGCTGTAAACAGCCACTCAATGCACAAGGATACATCACATCTGAACCACCGCCACCCCACACCCTAAAACTAGATCAAACCGTTTTTCAAATGAAGATGCCAACCAGCTCATTGGTGTGTCTGGCAAATGCAATTCCTATTAGACTTAGTCCTATGGTTCCCCACACCCACCACCACCACACAAACCCACTACAGTACAGTAGCAGCAGCAGCAATGTTTGCACTTTAGTCCTAATTGAGCAAAAAAAAAAGAGCCCCCTTCCTCCCATGTCTGGGTAAAGAAGAAGCAATTTGTCCCTATTTCTCCTGCTCTTTCTCCCTCTGTTTGCCTTCTTTGTGTGTGTGTGTGTGTGTGTTGTAACGTAGACAGGGCCAGGCCAATAAGAGCGCAAGTTGAGTCCAACAGTCCTTTGAGCTTATACTCCATTTAATTAAAGTTGCAACAGACATACAATAAACTGAACAACATGTAATGCATAATATGACACATAATGTCCCTCTGTTTAGACAGAGCAATTAGACCACCATCCAGGTAGCCTAATCCTAACACTCTTAACGCCGCAAACAGCTGGTATATAAAGGCTCGACCTTTAGCTAGCCCCGCCCACATGGAAATACCATTCCTACTAAATATTATATACAGCTTACACAGCCACCATACACTTAAAACATATTCCCTCCTGTACAGGCATCAGTACAATAACTATAATTTACACACACAATTAATCCGTTGTTAATTGCAAAACTTAGATACAAAATATGTTGTGTCAAAAACCCCCGAACAAATGGACTAGTCCAACAAGTGCTGCGAATGACGCCTTTAAATAACCCCACCCAATGGGTGTGTACCCCATTAAGATGAGGGGGGTATACTTCTAGAGGTTTTCAGGTTGTTCATGATGCAAACACAAGTAATACTGCTGGAATGCACAGGATACAAGATGTAAATGATGACCTTATTAATGAATTATGTGGCACCTTAAACTCAATAAACAAAAATCATTGCATTCTTTGTTTCCTAGTGTTTATTTACATGGTAAATGGTGTTGTTTTCCGGGTATGATGATTCAACTCTGATTGTGATTGACACATTATAAACACATTACAAACATAATTATAGACACCAATGTGCCATACTTTACGAGTCACATGTACACACAACTTAGATTGCTTGGGTGACGGAGCAGTTAGTCCCAATCGCCGCTTCGTCACAGTGTGTGTGTCTGAAACTGTTTGTGCAACAGATACATCGACATCGCAGGGAAGTGTGTTTGTGTGCATGTCCTTAATGTATTGTTAAAGGTTTCCTTTTCCCCATCTGTGAAAGTGTTGAAGAGTGTGTGTGTGTGTGTGTGTGTGTGTGTCGTTCTGTGTGTTTGCATGCATGTATATATGTGTGCACTGGTGTGTTTTAGTGTGTGAGTGTGTGTAGGAGTTGGTGAATGTGTTGGTGAATCAGCATGTGTCCCCATCTGTAAGTTGGTGTGTGTGTGTGTGTGTGTGTGTGTGTGTGTGTGTGTTGCTGACGAGGATGGATGGATGAATGTGAACATCTCTTTCACGCTCCCTTCACTGCCCCCGTCTCGTCCCACGTGCACCTCCTCACACGTGCACACACCTACTGCTCATCGTGATGGATCATTCTGCACCCCCATCCTCCTCTCTGCGTGTGTGTTTGTGGGGACCTGAATGTGTGTGTGTGTGTGTGTGTGTGTGCGTGCGTGCGTGCATGGCATTGTGTGTGAACATATCAGTGTGTGTATGTGTGTCTGCCTGTGTGTGTGCCTGTATTTAAAGATGCACTCATTTCATGGTGCATCTCTCTTTGAGTATTTGTTTCACCGAGCGCGTGCACACAAAATTTAAAACTACATGCCCATCTCTTCCAACTCAATTCACTCCATTTCACACACACACACACAAATGTCTGGAATAATAGTAGCTCTCTAGCTACTACACCATACTGACCCCAAAACATTCAAAGGGATTGGGGTAGGACTAAACGTGGGAGGGAACCAGGGAGAAATGTGTATATAATATGTATATCAATAATGTGTATATCAATATCAGTCCAATATGTGATTGGATCAGTACATCCATCTTGACTTGGTGTTACAATCACAGAGATGGTTATTTTAGGGAAACTGCTGACGAGGCAAAAACATGGTGTGGTTTCGAAGCACTTGGCTTCTCCTGCCAACCACAGCGACCCCAATGTAACGGGGAGATAAGGGTCAGAGTACTACGTGGTACATTTGGCAGTTGATGGCTGTGGTTGGCGTTTTGATCCCACTTTTGACCTTGTCTGGGGAGACCTTCGATGTGTCACACAAGACTTGTAATATTTGTGTTTTTGTTTCGGGACAACTTGGTCGTCGTCGTCACTGTGGCGTCAGTACCGCCATGCTTTTATGGTTATTTTTGCCCTCCCTTGGAAGGGCCCTTTGGATGAAAGCCTCCGCTAAAATGGATGTGTAAATGTGATATGACTCAGCGGACTACCGATTGCTAGCGTTGTAGCAGCCTTTGTATAATGTGGACAAAATCCATCAGAGGATGATGATGATAGAGAAGGAGGGGATGGGTGCTGGCAGAGGACAAAAATAAAAACTGTCCATCCAGCCTGAATCCTAGCAACAACAAAAAAATACAAATGTCTCTTTGTCCTGTGAAAAATTCATCAAGCACGATCCCAAATCATGAATAAGTTACCAGTGGGCTGAGATAAATCTGGAAAAGAAGTGGCGTGAGAGAGAGATAACTGAGCCAGCGTCGGCCACGACACCTTCGAGAGAGCAAGGAACAGTGTAATGGATGGGGTCACCTAAAAAGTGTGAAAGTGAAAGAGGATCCCTGCTAAGAAATATAATAGTACTGTGTGGGTGCGTGCGTGTGTGTAAAAGAGAGGACTTGTAAGAGATGGCACTAAAGGACGAGAGTGCTTCGCATATTTAACAGAGGGAGAGAATGTGTTTAAGTAAAATTGAGAAAAGCTTTTCTTTTAGTGTGAAGAAAGCTATGAAGATTTCAGGACCCTGGACAGCGGCAAGCCCAGCGACAGGGAGAGACAGAATAAATTCCGAGTAAGCACCTCAGAAAACTTTACATTTGACAGAAGTAAAAATAGTAATAAATGTGGCCCTACACATAATTATAATCAAACTTTTGAGCAATAGTTTAATTTGAATACAAACTAACAAATGGATTGGGTTAGCTGTCAGTACTTTTGTACCACTGTTCAATCTGGTGAAAATAGGTGTCACAGGGTGCCACACGATTGATCCCACGACACAAAATAGCCAATCAGATTCAAGAATGATGCAGAAGCATGAAAAGAAAGAAACAAAGAAACCACTTTTTTGTTTTACATATTTTGTGCTGGGAACAATATTAACTCAGGGGCTCTAGAGCTCTCCCTCCAAGGCCTGGAGTTGCCATTGCAGCCATTGCTGCAATGTGAGGTGGGATTCATGAGTGCGCTATCAGGAGATATGTTACAACGGGCCCAGCTCACACACAAGAGTCATAATTACAGAGCCATCGCATACTCTATAAGCAATTAGGGAAATGGAGAGGAATGTGTTGGCGCACACACATACACACACACACACACACACACACACACACACACACACACACACACACACACAAATAGCACCAGCAGACATACACATAATTTATGGCACCAGCTGACACACACACACACACACACACACACACACACACACAAACACAGCCTACATTACCTAGGCATTATTAATATACATAATTGCCAAACCAGTGAAAATAATGTATGTAAGGTGAGTGTGTGTGTGGGTGTATATACACTTCTGAGATGCACTTTAACCAAGTGAGGACCAGAGAGAGGTAAGGAGAGAGAGGGTGGGTAAGTGGTGGAGGAGGTGAGGGGGGAGGAGGTTACTACTGTGTGTGTGTGTGTGTGTGTGTGTGTGTGTGTGTGTGTGTGTGTGTGCGCTTGGCTGGCAAGCACACACAACACACACACCCCTCTTTGATTTACTGTCCTAATTAGGGACCCCTGTGAGAAGGATGAGAGGGCGACCGATGACTGTCCCCAGAGGAAGAGGGGGGGTGGGGGTTATAAGACACATAACAAATACAAACAAAATAAGACACATAACTCAAATTCCTATATTACCCCTAATACTACTAAGTAAGTACCAAAATAATGGCTAAATAATACTGTGTGAGAAATGGCACGGTGTCTTCACTGTGGAAATACTATACTGACTCTATGCAGTACTTCCCCAGAAATATACTGTGGCGATCGCGGCCAGGTGTGGCGATCACGGCCACGCCCCCTATGGGGCGCAAGGGGTTCTGGGGGTGCAACCTGGTGGGGTTTGGACTATATCGGCGCCCCAGAATCCCTGTGGCATTGGTGGTTGCGGGAGTACTGATTGTGTGTCATTGTGTGTGTGTTCTCATGTATGCAGTGTTTTGTTATGACCGTGAGTGAGGGTGTTTGTTATGATCGTCAGGTGTGCTGTGTTTCTGTCTGTGTGGGCGTGTTCAAATAAAGGCAACTCCCGGGGTCGTGCGGTGTATGGGGCACGGGAGTTGCGTAACCAAAACCTGGGCTCCTGTCTCACTCCTTCCTTGCCGTCGCCACATTTGGTGTCAGAAGTGGGATTAAAGGACATGGAGAAGCGGACCTTCCCCGAGTGGGGATTGCCTATGGCAACGCGTCCCAAGGAGGAGGAGACGGAGGCATGGCCCGGCGTTGCGGCTCCTGGCGTGTCGCCGGTCGCGACGGGCGCGACTGGTGCGCAGCACCCCCCGGTGGCCGACGGGGGTATTGCACGGTTGGCCGGAGTCCACCGTCCCCAGGGAGCCCGGCTGCCCAAGTACTCCGGGGCGACGCCGCTGGAACCCTACCTGGCGCAGTTCCGGATTGCCGCGCTGCATTACGGCTGGGATGGGGACGAGTCCGCCACCCAGCTTGCCCTGGCATTGGAGGGGTCGGCGGTGCAGGTCCTTATGGACCTGGGGCCAGCAGCCCAGCGGGGCCTCCAGGCCTTGACCCGGGCGTTGGACCTGCGGTTCGGCCAGCGGGTGGCCGCTGACCACAGCCGGGAATTGCTGGCGGGGCGCCGCCGCCAGGAGGGGGAACGCTTGGGGGCTTACGCCGCGGACGTGCTGTTGCACGCCCAGCGGGGGTACCCCGCCTACCCTGCTGCGGTTAGGGAGGACCTGGCCCTGCACGCCTTCCTGCGGGGACTTGCCCCGCCACGGCTAGGGCAGCACGTCCGCCTTACCAGGCCCCCGACCCTCGGGGCTGCGCTGGACGAGGCGGAGCGGGCGGAACAGGAGCTGTCCGACCACCCCAGCCTGCAGCCGCCCGGTGCCTCCCGGCCTCGCGTCCGGCAGGCGGCTCTTTGCGAGCCGGAGGAAGACGGGGAGGAGGTTTGCCAGGCCTGGACTCCAACAAAGCGCCCCCGGCAGCGGCCGCCACCCCCCGACCGACGTGCCTCCGGAGGTGACCGGCGCTGTTTCCGGTGCGGTGAACCGGGCCATCTGGCCCGTGACTGCCCTGCCCCAGCCCCACGGCCTAGACCCCTTCGGCCGGCGGGAAACTGCGGGGGGAGTGGCCCAGTGAGGGGACCACCACTCCGTACGCTTTCCCCTCTCCATGGTCGGTGCGCTCTGGTTGGCAGGCCTGCCCGCGCCAGGGGCCTCTACCTCCACTGCAAGCTCGACGGCCGACCATGCCAGGCCTTGGTGGACACGGGGTCGACCATCTCCCTGGTGCGCCCGGGGGTTCTTCCGGGCACCACCGGCGCGCTCTCTGGGGGGTGGACGGCGACCAGCGGTCGCCTGACGACCGTGATGGGGCAGGAGGCTGGGATGAGGGGGAGGAAGCAGCTGGTCGTCCAGGTGGGTGACCAGGAGCTGGTGCATGGGTTTTGGCTCGCCGACATCCGGGACCCATGCATCATCGGCCTGGACCTGCTGATCCGCTGGAGTGTCAGGGTGGACGTGGCTGGTGCAGCCATCACTATCGGCGCCGAGACCGTGGCTCTCCAGTCTGGGCGGGGAGAACCCAGGGGCTCTGGCGGCCGGCCGAGCAATCGCCGGGTTACGGACCGGGTGCCCCGGCCGCGGCCTGGCAGTAAGAGCGGGCCGGTAACCGCCGCCTCCCCTTCCCCTGAGACCGTCCAGGCCGTCCGCGCGCTCTGGGAGCGCAGTGGGGCTGGCCTCGAAGCGCAGCAGAGCGAACAGCTGCGGCTGGTCCTCGAGGACTACGGGGACATTTTTGCTGCTAGGGATGAGGACTGCCGGCGGACCGGGCTGGTGCAGCATGCCATCGACACCGGCTCTGCTCGGCCCATCCGCCTGCGGCCCCATCGACTAGCCCTGGCCAAACGCCAGGCGGCTGACGACAAGGTCCGCGAGATGGCTGCCGCGGGGGTGATCGAGCCCTCATCCAGTCCCTGGGCGGCTCCGGCCGTCCTGGTGAAGAAGAAGGACGGCAGCTGGAGGTTCTGCGTGGACTACCGGCGCCTCAACGAGGTCACGCGGAAGGACTCGTACCCGCTCCCTCGCATTGACGACGCCCTGGACTACATCGGGGGGTCTAGCTGGTTCAGCTCCCTGGACCTACGTAGCGGCTACTGGCAGGTGGAGCTGGACCCCGAGGCCAGGCCAAAGACGGCGTTCACCATCGGGCAGGGGTTGTGGCAGTTTCGTGTCATGCCGTTCGGACTGTGCAACGCGCCGGCTACGTTCGAGCGGATGATGGAGATGGTACTGGCAGACATTCCCCGGAGTCGTTGTGTGGTGTACTTGGACGACTTGCTGGTCCATGCCCGCGACTTCAGCGGGGCGCTGGCGAACCTGCGGGAGGTTCTTGCCGCCATCCGCCGGGCCGGGTTGCGGCTGAACCCTGCCAAGTGTTCCCTGCTGACCCGGGAAACGCTGTTCTTGGGACACGTGGTGAGCGAGCGGGGCGTAGCCACGAACCCGGCCAAGGCGGCAGCAGTCCGGGACTGGCCAACCCCCACCGACGCCGGCGAACTGCGGAGTTTCCTGGGTCTGGCGGGGTACTACCGCCGGTTCGTCCGGGACTTCGCCACGATCGCCAGCCCTCTCCACCGCCTGACCGAGGCGGGTCGGCCGTACGTCTGGGACGACGCCTGCGCCACGGCCTTCGCCCGACTCCAGGCGGTCCTCACCGAGGCTCCGGTCCTGGCGTACCCCGACGCGGGTCGGCCCTTCATCGTCGACACCGATGCCAGCAACGTGGGGGTGGGTGCGGTCCTCTCCCAGGGGGGGGGGGGATGGGGAGCATGCGGTGGCCTACTTCAGCCGCACGCTTAGTCGGGCGGAGCGCAATTACTGCGTGACCCGACGGGAGCTGCTGGCTGTGGTTCTGGCCGTGCGGCATTTCAAACCATACCTGCATGGAAAGCGCTTCCTGGTCCGCACCGACCACGCGTCCCTCACCTGGCTCCTCAGTTTTAAGAACCCTGAGGGCCAGGTGGCTCGTTGGCTGGAGGCGCTGCAGGAATTTGACTTCGAGATCCAGCATCGGGCGGGAGGCCTCCACAGCAACGCCGACGCGCTTTCCCGACGGCCCTGTGCAGCCCTGGAGTGTCGCTACTGCCGGCGGCAGGAGGAGCGTGCCGACGAGCCTCCGGTGGTGGCGGCTGTCCAGGCCAGTCCAGGGGCTGTCCAGACCGCTGGTGATGCTGAGGGGTGGCTGCCGCTATCGGCGCGCCAGTTGGAGCAGCAGCAGCGGGCCGACGAGACCTTGGCGGCGGTGAGGGACTGGCTGGAGGCGGGGCGGCGCCCCAGCTGGCCAGAGGTGTCGGCGCGGGGGGCTGAGGTGAAGGCCTACCACTCCCAATGGGGTTGCTTCCAGCTCCACGACGGGGTGGTCTACCGCCGGTGGCAGGAGCCCCGGGGTAAGGGCGACATCCTCCAGCTGTTGGTTCCCCGTGTGCTTCGTCCCCAGGTACTGCAGCTGGTCCACGGCTCGGTGGGAGCGGGGCACTTCGGAAACTCCAAGACCCTGCATCGCCTGCGCGGGCGGTTCTACTGGCCAGGCTGTCGGCGGGACGTTGAGCTCCACGTCCACTGCTGCGACACCTGCACTGCACAGAAAGGGCCTGGCCAGCGTTCCCATGCCCCGCTCCAGCAGTACCTGGTGGGAGCACCGATGGAGCGGGTGGGGGTCGACGTCCTGGGGCCATTCCCGGTCACCGACTCCGGCAACCGCTACGTCCTCGTGGCCATGGACTACTTTACTAAATGGCCCGAGGCGTATGCGGTGCCGGACCAGGGCGCCGCCACCACCGCGGAGAAGCTGGTGGAGGAGATGTTTGCCCGTTTCGGGGTCCCCGAGGAGCTCCACAGCGACCAGGGACGGAACTTTGAGTCCCAGGTCTTTGGGGAGGTCTGCCGGCGGCTGGGGGTGCATAAGACAAGGACGACGCCGCTCCACCCCCAGAGCGACGGGTTGGTGGAGCGGTTCAACCACACCCTGGCCACCCAGCTCGCCATCCTCACCAGCCAGCACCAACGGGACTGGGACCGCCACCTTCCCCTGGTCCTGTGGTCCTATCGGACGGCGGTGCAGGAGACCAGCCACTGCACGCCAGCGGCCCTCATGTTCGGGCGGGAGCTCCGGACACCGGTGGACTTGGTGTTCGGGTCCCCGCCCGAACCTGAGATTGCCGGGGGTGCGGCGATGGAGTACTTCCGCCGACTGAGGGATCGCCTGCTGGTGGTTCACGACTACACCCGCCAGGCTCAGGCTGCCTCTGGGGTGAGGCAGAAGAGGGGCTATGACACACGCTGTAGGGGCCGTGCGTTCATACCCGGGGACAGGGTGTGGGTGTACTGCCCCGTGCGAAAGAGGGGGGTCTGCCCTAAGCTGCGGAGCCACTGGCAGGGGCCTGGGGAGATCCTTGGAGTGGTGTCCGAGGTCGTCTACCGACTGCGGATGCCGGGACGGGGCCGGGTGGTAGTGCTGCATCGGGACAGGCTCTCGCCGTACCGCCCCCTCGCCCCCGCTGTTGCGGAGGAGGAGGGGGCTGGCTCCCCTGCCCCTGCCCCTGACGCGGTTGCCACTCCCGGAAGGATTCAGCGGCCTACCCGGCGGCGCCGGCCGCCCGAACACTTGAGGGACTATGTGTCGGGTGAGGGGGCCGTCGGGGACGACTGACCCCTCAGGGGGGGGGCTGTGTGGCGATCGCGGCCAGGTGTGGCGATCACGGCCACGCCCCCTATGGGGCGCAAGGGGTTCTGGGGGTGCAACCTGGTGGGGTTTGGACTATATCGGCGCCCCAGAATCCCTGTGGCATTGGTGGTTGGGGAGTACTGATTGTGTGTCATTGTGTGTGTGTTCTCATGTATGCAGTGTTTTGTTATGACCGTGAGTGAGGGTGTTTGTTATGATCGTCAGGTGTGCTGTGTTTCTGTCTGTGTGGGCATGTTCAAATAAAGGCAACTCCCGGGGTCGTGCGGTGTATGGGGCACGGGAGTTGCGTAACCAAAACCTGGGCTCCTGTCTCACTCCTTCCTTGCCGTCGCCACAATACACTTTAACCCAGTAAAGTACAAAAGCCAACAATGCTTTAGACTTACCACACAATACATTTATTTTCTATTAGCAGTACCAACAAGTTATGATATATTATAGCTTATACAATAATATTTAATAGTGAACCAAACAATAGAAACAAAACAATAAATGAAATACTGCAAATAGAAAAGGAAAATCACACAATTACAGAATTATTGTTAAAATAAAACAGAAATAAATCCCAACACCTTAGTCCATATACCAACCAAGCGCTCTGTTAACTACATACGTTGTGGCCCATTCGTTTGTGCACATGAAGGATAATGTAATGTCCGTAAGGAGACGCAAAGAGTTGGATGAGTCTCTTACCGTGAATGACGAAATGTCCTCAAACAAGGCAAAAGGTACTCACGAAAATTCCCAAACTACTTCAATAATCCACAGAGCGGCTAGAAAAGATGCAGCAGGAGTGATGAAGGTAAAACCTTGTCCAGGCAAGCGTTTGTAATCCAAATCCACTTCCAAACCGCGAAAATCAGCATACACACAAATACTTTGCTGATCTATACTTCTATGGAGTCAGAATAGTGTCATAATTCAAACCTGAAAAAAAAGGTTTCAAAGGCTTGTAAGTCTGTGTTTGAAAACTCAACACCTTGTAAAAAAAGGTTTTGCACCACTGAAAAAAGAGATTATAGCCTGAAAAAAAAAAGTCAAACATCTGCAAACATGATTTTGTGTTCTATTTTATCTTCTTCATCATTTTCACCAACACATTTTCAAAGCTAAAATGTTTTCACAAACACATTTTCAAAGTTTAAAAATGTTCACCAGCGCATTTGCAGAGTTTCAAATCTGACACTGTTCTAACAGTGTATTACTTTGTTTCCCGGTTTCGAAACCTTGTAAATGGGATTCTGCAAACAGCTGTTCAAACATTGAGAAATACGTTTTGAAAGGTTGAATATTTATTTTTAAAAACTTGTAAAGGTGTAAATTTACACCATTGCAATGTATTTTTTCAGAACTTAATTTTCAGCACTGACTTTTCAGAGATTTGACCACACGGGCGCAAGCTTGCGAGTCACGTGATTATTGACACTGTTCTGACGCCGTTCGTTTTGAAACTCCTTTAGCGTCAAAGGTCTGAAAACGTGGTTCTGAAAAAAAGGAAAAAAAAAACCTTCCTGGGGGCGGGACCATCTTGCTCTAAACCTATTGGTTGCTCTCTGCTGAGGCACAGTCCAATCACATGCGCCGTTGACCGGGCTGTGCGGGATTCAGGGACGTAGCACCCCGATGAGGGCCCCGGGACAGAGAATATTGTTGGGCCCCGCGCGATTGTTGAGCGGGGGGGGGGGGGGGGGGTGCTGCCGCGCGATTGTTGAGCGGAGCGGGGCTGCTGCGCGGGGCCCCCTCTCTGCCTTGGGCCCCCCCAAGACTGTCGCACTTTCCCCCGCAGTCCGTCGGCCCTGGCGGGATTGACAGTGCTCTGCCGATGACAAGAATAACAAGCGACTTGCGTGGTTGATTTTGTTGTCTATTTTCTGGAACCATGGCTGGTAGACAGGCGAGCAATTTTATTCTGTATTGTTTGCGTTCTAACCACCCGCGAGCCTCCTGCGGCTCGCCAAGCTGTCATTTGCAACACGTTCTCATCCCAACTCGTAATATACCGACGGTTTGTCACGCCCCTAGACGTGATACTGACGCAAAATGTACCCTCCCGCGTCTGTGTGAAACGATCTGGGTTCTCATAAACCCGTTCGCGGTGGTAAGAGACGAGCAGAGTCTACAGCGTCCGCTCGCAGAACAGAGTCTACAGCGTCCGCAGTCTACTGTGAAACAATTCACTCCAAAAAGGATTATGGTTAGGGTTATGGTTAGCGTAATCTATCACCGTGACCGGGTTATTATTGGAGTGAATGGACGCTGTAGACTAATTTGTGGCTCGCATGGCATAAATAATAGTCATACTTTGCGGTCACGTGACTACCATGGATACCTGGAGGGCAACAAACGCTGGCAAAATGGCGACGAACAACGGCCAACCAGGGGAATTGCAGTCTTGCAGATTTCCGATACTTAAATAAATCAACTATTTAGACCATTTGTCACAAAATGTTAAAATTAGATATGAAGAGAAGATAAACATACTCGGAACTTGTGATCCATACACAGCACCCGCTGATGTAGGTTATTCATTGCTTTGAAGCTGGCAAAGACTCTACCAGATCGTGAAACGATCTGGGGGTTCTCATAAACCCGTTCGCGGTGGTAAGAGACCAGCAGAGTCTACAGAGTCCATTCACTCCAATAATAACCCGGTCACGGTGATAGATTACCCTAACCATAACCCTAACCATAACCCTTTTGGAGTGAATTGTTTTCTCTGCGAGCGGACGCTGTAGACTCTGCTCGTCTCTTACCACCGCGAACGGGTTTATGAGATTGTTTCACACAGATCGTTTCACACAGACGCGGGAGTGTACATTTTGCGTCAGTATCACGTCTAGGGGCGTGACAAACCGTCGGTATATTACGAGTTGGGATGAGAACGTGTTGCAAATGACAGCTTGGCGAGCCGCAGGAGGCTCGCGGGTGGTTAGAACGCAAACAATACAGAATAAAATTGCTCGCCTGTCTACCAGCCATGGTTCCAGAAAATAGACAACAAAATCAACCGCGCAAGTCGCTTGTTATTCTTGTCATCGGCAGAGCACTGTCAATCCCGCACAGCCCGGTCAACGGCGCATGTGATTGGACTGTGCCTCAGCAGAGAGCAACCAATAGGTTTAGAGCAAGATGGTCCCGCCCCCAGGAAGGTTTTTTTTTTCCTTTTTTTCAGAACCACGTTTTCAGACCTTTGACGCTAAAGGAGTTTCAAAACGAACGGCGTCAGAACAGTGTCAATAATCACGTGACTCGCAAGCTTGCGCCCGTGTGGTCAAATCTCTGAAAAGTCAGTGCTGAAAATTAAGTTCTGAAAAAATACATTGCAATGGTGTAAATTTACACCTTTACAAGTTTTTAAAAATAAATATTCAACCTTTCAAAACGTATTTCTCAATGTTTGAACAGCTGTTTGCAGAATCCCATTTACAAGGTTTCGAAACCGGGAAACAAAGTAATACACTGTTAGAACAGTGTCAGATTTGAAACTCTGCAAATGCGCTGGTGAACATTTTTAAACTTTGAAAATGTGTTTGTGAAAACATTTTAGCTTTGAAAATGTGTTGGTGAAAATGATGAAGAAGATAAAATAGAACACAAAATCATGTTTGCAGATGTTTGACTTTTTTTTTTCAGGCTATAATCTCTTTTTTCAGTGGTGCAAAACCTTTTTTACAAGGTGTTGAGTTTTCAAACACAGACTTACAAGCCTTTGAAACCTTTTTTTTCAGGTTTGAATTATGACACTATTCTGACTCCATATACTTCAAATATACCTGCACTTTACTGCAAAACTCCAAGCAAAATCTCCGGAAAAGAGATTTTCTTTTTTCTTTTAACGTGACCTAATAAACTAAGCCCTGGTTGGCTTCTACAAAGACCGTAACATAAGAATATTTTCCGTCACTGACCGTTTTTTTTAAACGGTGACGGAAAAATCTGAGGGCCGTCCGTCATTTTGACCACTTGGTGGCGATGAGCATATTAATTGGCTCTTGTAGAAGACGAAAAGTAGAAAAGAAGAAAAATGTCACGGCAGTTCAGTGTTGAAACATTTGAAACAACAAACCCACTTGAAACATTTGATTACGCGCAAGCGGGCACGCGATCCAAGTCCATGTGGACCAGGAGGAAGGTTGACCGTGAAGCCCCACGTCACGCCAATTATCCGCGTGACATCGCACCGCCTTGAAAACTCGTTCGCTTGGCGGCATGTTGACTAGTGGATCAACTAGCTCCCGCGTGTTGACTAGTGGATCAACTAGCTCCCGCGTGTTGACTAGTGGATCACCGTCAAGCCCCACTCTACGCGAATCGCCTGGCAGCCGATATTCTGACATATTCTTCTGCTTGATGTGTGTATCCACGGTGTGGATTATTTGTTCAGCTTGTTTGGACTGA
The DNA here is from genome assembly GCA_030340625.1 of Merluccius polli. NCBI lineage: Eukaryota > Metazoa > Chordata > Actinopteri > Gadiformes > Merlucciidae > Merluccius > Merluccius polli. The sequence continues at coordinate 477,976 of JAOPHQ010003695.1, read as the reverse complement.
ATATTAATTAAAAATGAATTAAAATATAAATGCTTTTGAACATGTCATTATTATTATTATTTGTTTTAAAAGTGACCGGTAAAAATAGATTATGACGGGATTTTTATGACCCTGTCAGTCAAAATGACGGACAACGAAAAAGTCTAGCGCAACCTCTGGTCCCTAGTCCCCTAATCCCTAGAAACCATTACAGATACGCTAACAAAACCAACAGGTTATGGGAAAATGTTATTCTTTCTAAATTACAAATACAAAGGGCCTATTTTATAAGGTCCTACATACATATCATTTAGGAGGTGGCAGGCATTAGGGCATCTTAGCATCATGACTGGGGGATCGAACCTAAAACCTTTCGACTTGGGAGTCTTCTTACAAAAGATGTACCAATATAGCTGCAGTTGACAAGCGTCGTTAACGTCGACCTATCTACAGAATCTACCGATTATTTTGCAGGCAAATCAATCGGTGTGACTGTGAAAACATCCTTGTGAAAACAAGCACGGCAAGATTTTAACAGCTGTGCGTTGGAATCAACCTGTATGGTGCTGCTCTAACAAAACAATACAAAAAAACAACCAATACAAACATTGCAAGTTCTTTCAAAAATAAAAGCAGGGGTGTCACAGGAGTCTATCTCTTGCTATATTATAGCTGTTTGTTTACCATCTCCCTCTCCCTCCCTCCCAGATCCAAGCAATACATTTCAGCAGGGTAAGGTTCAAAGTAAGTATAAATAAGATTGCTGTGTGTATGTGTGTGTGTGTGTGTGTGCGTGCATCCGCGCCAGAAAAAGGTAACCAGAGGCATGACACGTAGCAGCAACTGTAAAAGAACAGATCATATCTACTGGGTCTGTGTGTTAAACCCATCTACCTCGTTTTCAACCAACGCTCAGGTAATAGCTCCCCCCCTCACCCACCATCTTCATCCCCATCTCCTCCTTTCCTGCCAAAACGGAACAGTATCCCACTGTGATAAACACACACACACACACACACACACACACACACACACACACACACACACACACACACAGGACTTTGATGTATTTACATTGACTTGTGTGTCGGGCTCCTGCCACTGTTGGCCCAAGGACCCCCAGCCAGTGGTAGGCAGACAGGCAGTGTTTGGCTCATCCTAGCCTGAGTGTAGCCGAGCATGGCGGTGATTACATGAGATTACCACCAGCTCTGCCATTAAAGCCGATGTGGTGGACACAACACCATTTGACTACTGAAGGGGGCCCTAGTCCAAACTCTAGCATTTTCATTTAGTAGTTTTACTTTTTTTGGACAGTTTTTTTTAAAGAAGTGTTATTGTCGTCTTCATTATTTCATTAGTAGGATAGTGGGATAGTAGGGGGTAGGATGCTTGGATAGAGCAAAAACACAAAACAAAAGCAGAGCCCACAAGGAACTAAGTGAACACTGATTTATTCCTGTAGGTCAGACGTGGTTCCAATTTATTCTTCAACCCACTGTCCTTCAGGAGACATACTCTCAATCACGCCTTGTTAGTTTGGCAGCGCGCAGTTCGAAGCAGCGCATGATGAACTTTGAATCACAAGTTTACCGTCACCGATTCCATGAAAGGCTGTGGCTAATTAGCGTAGCTCAGGCGATCCCATTGATTTGTGATTTGTACCAGGGGCTAAATTGGATAATGTCCTGCTCCTTCAAGCCGGAGAGCAAAAAATATACCAGCTCTAACAAAAGAAGCTATGAACAATAAATTGCCCTCTTGCCAAATGAGAGAATCCAGCCTTCGCTTATAAATAACCCAACGTGTTTTTTCATTGTACTATAGACCTACGAGAGTTTAAGGTCCCAAAAATATCCCATCAAACCTTCTTTGTCTCCTTTTGAGGGGAGATATGCCTTAAGCTAGCGTAAAAAGCTAGTTTTCTTTCTGTCATCGTGTCTCTCTCTCCCACAACATAGACATTCAACGAGAATGAAAAGAGGGTAGTTTTTCCTCTATCTATCTAAAACGTTACTCCCATTAAAAACGTTGAGTGATGCATTATCTGAAACAGGAAGAAAAACTACTGAATAACACAAACTAATGTGTGCGTTCCACAACGATACCTCGAGGGGACGGCTACCGTAAATCCTCTTGATAAATGTTTGCATTTTCCAATTGTGTGTTTACCGGCAACCAATCAACTGAATGTGGATCTTCATAATAAACCATCCTCTTCTGTATTCAACAAGATAATCTTTCCATCGTATTTGTCCAATCTTTTTTTTTTGTTTAACTTGTTCCTTTTATTTTCTCTTGCGGGACCTCTGACCAAACACTACTGTGGAGATGCAGGTGGTTGAGTGCTGTCTGTAGGGGAGTGATATGGGAGGGGAACCAGGAACCAATTAGAAGACAGATGAGTGAGTGGCAGGTATTAATCACCTGTCTCCTCTTTAAAAACGGCAGTAGCTGGACTGAGAGGACAAGCGAACCAAGAATTGAATCCAAGTGAGCCAAAGGACTTTTGGTATGGGCAAATCTAACTGCTCATCTAGCCGCGTGCGCCGCGGTCACCGCTGCTGATCGCTGCCACTCTAGTCAATGAAAGCATTTCCACCGGGTGCGCTGCGGAACGTCTCAGCAGCGTCCCAGGAGCGGCGCGCCGCAGCTGCAGCGCTATCATTCCGTACTTCTATTTTTGACGCGAGCCGTTGCTGAACCGCGTCAATTTAAACAGAGCAGACCGACCGGGCAGGAAGTGAAATAGTAAAAGCCATAGAGCATCCGGTCAATTTTCAAAAATAAAAACACCCTCCCGATCGAACACGGCCACAAATCGTTGTCGTTTATAACTGACTTTGTCTATAGGCTACAGCACAACACATTAGGACATAACAACAATAAACAACACTAAACACAATTAAACCAGACAAAAAAGTAAACGTTTACTATATAGCCTACCAACTCATGGTAGAAGCACACAAATCTAGGAAAAACGACCAAATCAACAGCAAATCAACTTCTGACAGACAAAGCAACTGCAAGTCAACTTCGGAAAGGCAAAGTAACCTTTTATTTGTTTGTTCTATTTTGACATCCACAAATTATCGCGTGGTCTCCTGATTCTCGCGTGGTCTTGTAGTTCTCGCGTGATCCCGCGAATCCAGCCGCCTCACAGCGCTACACTGCCATTACTATGGGGGTATTATTGAGACAATATTATTTGTGTGTGCGTGTCTCAATCTGTGTGTGTGTAATACGATTTGTGTGTATTCACATTTGTGTGTATTCACATTTGTGTGTGCGTAATAAGATTTGTGTGTCTGTATTCACATTTGTGTGTGTGTAAAGAAATCTGTGTGTCTGTATTCACATTTGTGTGTGCGTAATAAGATTTGTGTGTCTGTATTCACATTTGTGTGTGAGATCTGTAAATGTCTGTCATCAGTTATAACTCAGGCGGGAGCTCTGATTGGCCGTCTTTTTACACGTGGATTTTGGCACACTTCTGCCGTGCAGATCTGCAAATTTGCGATCCGTGTGTAAAAACGATTTGTCTGTAACTTCACGCAATACAGTCTACACACCACTAGTCGGCGCGCAGCACCCAGTGAAGTTAAGCGTGTCATTGTCATGGGTAAGATGGCTGCCGTTAATGACACTGGCCGGTCGTCGGAAACTTAGAACAACTCATGGGCTTTACAATGCGTTTATTTATGAGGAAAACAAACGTTAACTTACCCATGAGTTTTTCGAAGTTTATATTATATTTTCTATCTAAAATGGCCAGTGTCATTAACGGCAGCCATCTTACCCATGACAATGACACGCTTACTACGGGTGCTACGCGCCGACTAGTGGTGTGTAGACTGTATTGCGTGAAGTTACAGACAAATCGTTTTTACACACGGATCGCAAATTTGCAGATCTGCACGGCAGAAGTGTGCCAAAATCCACGTGTAAAAAGACGGCCAATCAGAGCTCCCGCCTGAGTTATAACTGATGACAGACATTTACAGATCTCAGTACGCATTTTCTTACACACACACAAATGTGAATACAGACACACAAATCTTATTACGCACACACAAATGTGAATACAGACACACAGATTTCTTTACACACACACAAATGTGAATACAGACACACAGATTTCTTTACACACACACACATGTGAATACAGACAGACACATCTTATTACGCACACACAAATGTGAATACACACAAATGTGAATACACACAAATCTTATTACACACACACAGATTGAGATACGCACACACAAATAATATTGTCTCAATAATACCCCCATACATTACGCGCCCGGTGGAAATTGACGCAGGGCAGAGGACGCAGCCGTTCCGTTATACAATTTTTTTGATAATAAACAGTTCATGCTGTTCCTATCTTGAGCTATCCTAACATGGGTATTTGTTTTGTTCTTGTATTCTCAACATGATACTATTGCTCTGCACTCAGAAATAATAGCAGGCTGAGGTTATCCCAGTTCACGGCCAATTTGGAGCACAGCATCCAACGATTACAAAGATAAAACTCCACACTCACATGAGGGAAAACAAATCACAAAAAGAAAGAAAACCATTGGTCTTGCTCCGTTCTCCACCACCATGAGTGTTATTTACGTGTGTGTGGTTTTTAAAAAGTGAGTAATAACAAAGGAACAAAATAAAAGACTAATTTTGTATCCACAGTGACCCTCATCAAATCTTAAATTGTCTAAACACAAAAAACACAATTTTACAAGAGTTTGGTGAGGACGGCATTTGATAACTTGTAATTACATTGTGCAAAAAGACTCTTAAGAGGCACTTATCCCATGAAAACATTTAATACATTGTTTTCATTAACTTTATGTACAGAGCACCTTCAAACTAGATAGTAGATAAAAGGTGGCCTTACTTCAACATCCGGAAGGTGGGCCCAAAGCAACTCAACACAATTTGTAGACATTGTGTTTTGAGTGCTCTGCTATTTCCCAAAGGTCCTGTGTCAAAAATCTTGGTGTCCTGTTTGACCCTATGCTTTCTTTTGATCAACATATAAAGTATTACCAGAACTGCATACTTTCTCCTTAGAAACATTACTAAAATCAGACCAATGTTATCCGCAGCGGATGCAGAGACGCTCATACGCACATTCATATCATAGGCTAGATTACTGTAATGCACTGTTCTCTGGTTTACCCAACTCCACTACTAAAAGCCTCCAGCTTGTGCAGAACACCGCTGCTAGACTCCTAACTAGAAACAGAAAATTCGACCACATTACTCCTCTTCTCTCCTTCCTCCACTGGCTTCCAATTAAAGCCAGGTCAGATTTTATGGCGCTACTACTGTATCTATAAAATCCTGCATGGATTAGCACCATCCTAGGACCTTATTATTCCTTACTGTCCTTCTCGGCCCCTCTGGTCTTCAGGAGCTGGCCTTCTATCAATTCCTAAAGTTAAAAAGAAATCAGGAAGAAACACAGCAATTTCTTACTGAGCGCCCTACCTGTGGAACAGTCTGCCACCTGTCATCAGGGAAGCTGACTCTGTTGATAAATTGAAATCCAAACTTAAAACCAACCTCTTTACTCACTGATTTGGCTCCTAGGAGTGTCCCTCAGCTCTCATTACAGCTAAATTGACCTGTTAGCCAGCACTAGCCTACCCCTGCTGCCGATAAGTAGTAGATCATGACTGTACGCCTGGCCACCCCACCTGACGGCTACCAGCTTGCTCACCAGCCAGCACTTCATCACCATGGACAATACTAATTTTTTTGGTACTTAAAGTGTCTGCTTGTAATACTATGTGTGTCAATTATTACACCCATTACACTCCCAAACATCCCTGGAAGGAGGGATCCCCTTCTCAAGATTTCTTCCTGATAATTAAGTTTAATTAATTGAGTTTTTTTCTTGCTCTTTGGGGGGCTGGGGATAGGGGGTGTCATAATATATGGCCTGTAAAGCCCTTTGAGACTGTAACTGTGATTAAGGGCTATACAATTGACTTGACTTGACTCTCCTACTGAACAGCACTCTTAGGCCTATCCAGATCTCCACAAACACTTGAACAAGAACAAATACCACAACACTGGCACAAGCAGCGCCAGGGTATTTTCACAGAAAACCGATGGCGCAGACACACACACACACACACACACACACAGGGGCGCCGTAAGGGGGGGGAAAGTTAGGACGATTCCAAGGGCCCAGCACTGACAGGGGCCCCTCTGAGCACACAATTATTGCAGACTCGAGCGTCCAGGTGCGCACAGCCCAGCGCAGGTACCGCCTAGAGCTCTTCTTACGTTAAAAACACGTTGAGACTGCAATGCGGACATGCAGGAACTGACTCACTGGAAGTTATAGTGGAAGAAAAGTCACGTTTTATTTTATGCCACGCGCGCGCAAGGATGTACCACGGCGACAAGTGTGACGCCCAATGTGATATATTTTCATGGGGCCCAAAATCCCTGGCAGCGCTCCTGCACACACACACACAAACACAATGAATCTTTGAAGACTGTCCGTAATGTATGTATAACTATCTATAAAATGTTATGCTATTACAGTTCTATAACTGCCCTTAATTTTGCTATGACTGTGTTTTTCTTACTTTCATGAAGTTCATCTTAACTGTAGCGTGTGAACTGTTATTAATAGATGAAAGAATAATTTGTGGAGGCAGATAACTTAACTCAATTTCAATACAGGTAGAGTAAAGCAGTCTTAGATTGACATGTTAAAAATACATTCAAAAATAACCAGAAAGAAATACCAGCTCTTCTGTGGGGAGAAATGAGAAACAACCTCAGTTAAAGAACAGATGAATCAAACAGGTTGGATTTGAAAAGGGAGACCAAGGAAAAAACCCTCAAATAAATGAATATCAAAGCAGACAGGCGAGACGAGACGGAGAGCAGACGTTTATCCAATGCTAACCGCACTACTTTAGGCAGACATTGCGAAAATAAAGTCAACATTATCGTTTGTTTCTTCATGTTTGAGAATATGAATGAGGCACACCTCATGTTTCTCCTCAAAAGCGATAGCAGGGCAAGGGGGGAGTGAGTGTGTGTGTGTGGGGGGGGGGAACATAACATAATTGTAAGTAAACACCCTGAGCTGGTTTGTTCACGCACACACTCTGATCCTTTATTCAAACACAGACACGTGCACACACACACACACACACACACACACACACACACACACACACACACACACACACACACACACACACACACACACACACACACACACAAACCCTTTAAATCACATCCCTAGGCATTCAACCTGTGTGAGCACACACGCACACACTCACTCTAGGGTGTGTGGGAACACAAAATGAACAGTGAGAAAAAAGAGAAAGAAAGACTTGTGAAATATGCATCAATAACTGAGCATTAACATGCATATTCCACACTCACACCACACACACAATTCTCCATAGCGGCACAGTGCCTAACAGTGTGGTATCAAGGCAGCAGTTGGTGTAGCCTTGGGCACCGAAACACACACTGACACACACTGACACCGACACACACACCAGGGTGGTGTGGCTCCAAGCACTGTGGTTAAGATTCACTGCCTGGGGGGCCCTGCCACCAAGAGGCTGTCAATCACAAGCCTTAAGGGGGAGGGGCCTCGTGACTAGAGACAGAGACAGAGAGAGTCAGAGACAGACAGAGTGCATGGGCAAGAATGTGAGCACACCCCCCCACCCCGGCAAGTCACTCCTGGACTCCACATGGACTGCACATGACAGAGAACACACAAGTAAGTGTCTTAGGAAATGAATAAATAAAAAAAGCTACCAAACTTCCCCATTAAGGATATTCGGTTCTCCATCTTTAGGCGAAGAAACCGAGCACTTCCATATTGTTGTTATTAATTATTATTTATTTATTATATATTTATATATTGTTTTCACATGTTGGTATCCAGGAGCTGTGGAAACCATCTCCATCTATATTTGATGGACTACCACAGAATATCTACCTCTCTCTCAATTCATAAGAGCACTGTTGGCATGGAAAATAATGTTGGCCTTGTAAAATATGAAAAAGTGAAATGAAATAATTAAGGTAGGCCTACTATAAAAGGGTAAACTTTGAATGGCCGCCTCACACCAGTCTATGGCCAAAAGTCATTAATATTCAAACCATAATAACTTTTTAATGAAATATAATTGTCAACCAGGACCTTGCAACAAACACAATATTGATTTTAACTAGCAGCCTATGAGATCCTCATTCATTCTGCCACCACCTGACCGCAAATCACCTTAAGGCCTTTAGAGGAACTACATGCTAAGTTTTTTCCACATGAGCTTCACATGCAACATAGAAATTAATACAGCATATGAATGATTCCATTCTTTGAGATGTGGTTCAATTGATGTGTTATTAGTTTTTCACATATTTTTCATTCAAGCCAGGGTCAATTTCTGTGTTGTTGTTGTAAAGTACTTTATCTCTAGGTATTGTCAGTTTGTGTTTGGATGTTCAAGCTAATGTTGTGTTGGACCCATAGGCCTCATTTCGGTGTCTAAGTTTGATTAAAGATGAAAACGATAGACAGAGCTATGAAACAAAGTTTCTTTCCTAATATATTATCTGTTGGGAGATAGTAATCGAATTAGCTGTAACTACATTATCTTAAAACACTGTGACCATCTCAACCTTCATCGCTTCATCTTTTTAATGGATGACATTAAAATGATTTGGTAAAAAACCTCTACCCATCAGAGATACTTATCAGGGGGGGGGGGAAAGCCACATAAAATTAAAAGTTTTCTCTGCCACAATGATGCATACAAATCCTGTTTCTTTCCAGATTTTTGCCTGCAGAATTGTTGTGGACTTTAAGTGTCTGATTAATACGGCGAGTATTGCATGTTAAATCCCCTCATTGTTAATATTCATTGAAACGTTTTATTTGTATTTATTTATTTATTTATTTGTATTGGCACCCCTGCTACAGTACATTGATTACACAGCAACTCCCAGGCATTTGAAATAACCATTTTTTAAATTTGAAATAAAACTAGTTCTATGAGCCATTATTCTTACTCCTAGAATAATTGAATCACAATTTGTACACAAAATGAATGCAGTCTTCAAGTAAATCAGCCTTTGTTAATCCATCGGTCATGCATAGAGTTGCATAAAGTAAAAGTTGTGAGTTGTGGGTCTAAAATGGCTGTTGGATGCAGAGTTTGACACAGCAATTGAGCGTAGACAGTGTAGAGTGAATTCGCATCAATAGGGATTTTCGATAAAATCAACATTAGACAAGTTAATCATGTTTTGATTGTGCCATTTTTCACCTCCAAACTTAAAATAAACTCCAAACTGTATTGTCACAAAATGCTGTTGTAGGAGAAAAGTTAACTGCTTTTGAAAAACGCTGGTGGCAGTTTGTAGCACAGTGTGATCTGACAGCCTGACCAGCCAGCCAGTGTAGTGTAGTGTATCATAGCGGAGCAAAGCATTAAAATGATTGATGCGCGATTACATTCGCCTAAGCCCACACACAACTCCTGATACCTCTACAACAATGCTGAGTTTAAACAAGCAGAAAGTCACAAGTGGCCGCACAAAGAAATCTTTACAGTGAGCCTTTAGCCTCTACTACCTACTTTAATAGACTACACTCAACTTTTTTTTACTCTACTTCCAACTACCCAACTACATACACTTTATTCAGGGATGTACCACAACATTCTGGGCCCTATACATAAGCAGTCTCTATGGGCCCCCTTCCTCTCTTGATCAATGTCTCTCACTCATCTTTTCACATCTTTTTATTATTTATTTATTTTTACAAATAATTGAGCCAACAACTGTACACATGAATCTTTAGTGGTTATTAGGATAGTCACAAATGAACTGTTCATACCACATTTAAACAAATAATAATAATCTGTGATATGTGCTTAAATCTGCACAGTTTGAAATCTCACCACATTTCAACCCTCCTTTCTCAACATACAGTACTGTAGCCTACAATTACTGTGATACTTTTACTATGGTTAAATGAGGTTTGCTTGGACCCTTGAACATTATTTTTTTCATGTTTATTGAAGTATTTATCATTCCCAAGGTATAAGACAAAGCTACACGTTTTTAATCATGTTTTCCTTTTTTTTCTGAAGCGGTTCAATTCGTTAAAACAAATGTTATTTTAATAACGCAAAAAGCAAAACTACAATATCACGTTTGGATGCTGTGTGGACATCAATGGCTTTAAGATCCACTTATTGGTCCGAGTTTGACCTATGGCAGAGCTTCAGTGTAGCCTTAAAGTTTCCAAAGACACACAGCTTTCATAGTATGAGAGTAGGCCCACTTCCAATTATCAAAAAGCAAATAGGTGGTTTGAACAGTTGTGCAAAGTTTTGATGAAATTGCACGACAGGACTAGTGCTATTCTCCTGAAGAGAAATCACACAGGCACTATTGTGGGTGATGGATCGCCATAAAAGGAAAAAAACATTGCTACCTGTATTATTTGTTTATTCGATTACTAACCCGTTATCCTTCTTCTTGATTGTATTCTTAACTTTAAGATAACCGTTTGCTTGTCTTAAGTTGTCACATTGAGCCTTTATATTGATAATATCGATTTTATAGTTATAATTCCTTCTATTTGCAATATGTTTTCATGTAATTGTAAGTTTTTGCTACTCACTGATTCAAAATTTGCAATATATTATTATTATTATTATTATTATTATATAGAAACGGCATAGGTCTAGGCTACTACACGCTATACTAGCTACGCAATTAGTTTATCACTTGATTGATATTCACTTATCCACACTTATTCCTCAATACATATGAGTGAGATTCATCCTAACGGGGAATGGTAAATGGTGGTACTCATGGTATATGAGTAATTGACACAAATCAGATGTTGGATGTGTTTCAAAAGCAAGAAATATCCTAAATGCTTAGTAAAAATACATACATACTTTTGTAAGCATTTCTGTTAATTAACTTCATTGTCCAGAAGCTCATATTCCCTTTCGGTATACATCTGTGTGTGTTTTTTTTTTTTAGCTTTTAAGAGTACTTACTTAAGAAAATAAAGCATAACTGCTGGTGTTGTTTAAAATGCTAAATGTATGTTAGCAGGATGGGGTATTTTGTTCATATATTAAGGGAAGTATGATTATGGTAACACATTCAATTATTCTGAAGATTCTACTGCAATGGTGCTGTTTAAAAGATAAAAAGTATAAAACAAAGGTGAAACAGGACATCAAACAGGACATCAGCAATGAATGAATACTTCAAAATAAGCCATTTGTGTTGTCGAACGTTAGACCAGTGCTCAGGTCAAAAAAGCTACTATGTAGAAAAAATATCTTACATATTTTACAAAACTTAGTTTTACTGATGCTAAGTCAACCATCTGCTTTTCAGTGCCAAACAAGTTATCACCTCAAAACTAGTACTTTAACTGACAAAAAACAAAGCATTTCTGGTTTGTCTCCGTTATAAACCTTACTAGTTCTAACCTTCGTGATAGTTGGAGTCGGTGAAGGTCTACCATCTCTCCCTCTAGCTCACTCTTCTCCCTCCCTCAATCTCTCTCTCCTCTCCCCATATAACAACTGTAATCACCCCCCACCCCTCCTCTTCTTCCTCCTTCCCACTTCAACAGATCATCTAACTAGCGCTCTTCTCGACCCCCCCCCCCCCCCCACACACACACACACACACACAATTCCAGACAGTCTGCCGTGGCGTGACGTGATATATGGTCAAAGCCTGGCGTCGCGCAGCCACGACGTGTGCCTGCTAATTGCCATGCTATGGCTAATTATGCTGGTAACTCTGGGCGGCTGTGACAGTGGTTGATTCACTGCTGCGGTAAATGACCCCAAACCTGGCGGTTAAGCTATCCCCTGGTAGCGGCTAGCCTGGTGGTTAAATCTGGTGTAGAGACTGGTCGGGCGGGGGGTTATAGAGGGGTGGGTGGGGGTTTAAGGGCTATGGCTTATGCATGGAGCATACAGGAGTGCTGCCGCTCACAACCTGTGGCAGTTGCTCCTGCCACACGCTACATCAGTGGCATTTGCTGGGGCCTTCTGACAGGACACAGGTAGATGTTGAGTTGAATATGCATTTATTGGAGATGGCATGATGCATACGCCGAGCAGATGTTACATGCTGACATTACAGTGGCTGTCTCCTGAGTGTGTGTGGTGATAGCTGGTTTATCCTGGTGCCATGATTGCTCTGCACCACAGGTGTGCAGCCCCACCCAGCCAGAGTCTCATCAGTCTGACTCAGACCAGGTGAGGCTGTAAACCAGCTATCAACCACACACACACCCTCCATTCAGGTTACTTTTACACGACGACGATCTGAACACAAACCGCAAAAGTGGCGTTGCGTTTTATTATTTTATTTTCACTTTTTATTTAGACGAGCGTCTTTGGGTGGGAATCTGCATGCACACGGTGACGCAAAAGTGTGTGAAATTTGATGTAGTATGCATGCCAGGTGGCACTGTGAAGCACTGCCATACAACAACACCAAGAGCAATTGCCCTAGGTAATTAATGCGCCTTCTCTGTTCTGTTCTGTTATCTATGATAACTCGGCTTAATTGCTGAAATGACTCCTGGAGAGATATCAGAGCAGCTAGGGCAACTTGAATGTCCGACTGATGTAAATAATCCGACATGTTTGTTGTTGTTTGGCTGTACTGCACATGGATTTGACATCAACGCGTACGCGAGGATAGCCAGCGTGAGCAGCTCAGAGCACACTTTTGCGTTTTCAACCCTTTAGATGGGAACGAGATGGTGGAGCGTTTTTAAGATTTCCACTCTGGAGGGTGGGTTCATTTTTTTGCGTTTTTAAGCCCCAAAAATGCCGTCGCCATCTAAACGAAAGGCACATCTGAGAAAATATTTTGTCGGTTTCACCCGGGAGCGTTGGCGTGTAAAGTGGGCCTCAAAAAAGAGAAAGAACATAAAGTATTAAATGTGTGCATGTGTTTATATGTATATGTGTGTTTATATGTGTGTATATATGCGTGCATTTATCAGTGCGTGCATGTTGAGGTGATATCCACCTTGGTACTCTGGCCGGGTGTCAACAGGTTGCTGGTTCCACGCTTGTAGTAGAGGAGTTGGCATGAAGGTAGGATAGCCTGTTGGCACGAAGCTAGGAGTCTGCAGAGCTCTCACCAGATAAGTCTCTGTCTGAGGCTGACACCAGCCATCCCCGCTGCTGTCATACGTGTCACAGTTTGAATTGTTGTTTGTCTTTGGTGGGTTTTTCATTTTTTCCCCTGAATGTCCTCAGTTGTTTTTGTCTTTAACCTCATTAGACTTGATTGTGTTTCGCCTGTGTTGATTGTTAATTGTCAATTGTTGATTGTCTGGTGAGGAGAGATCCGTATGAAGGTATATTTGGTGCAAAAGTCACGAGCACATTTAACTACAGATTTCGCATGCGCACACTAAAGTCACAAACGTGTAACTGTAAATTTGAAGTTGTATTTTTTTTTTCTATACCTTGTTAACACAAATCCTTGTTACGGGTTCACAAATCCTTGTTACGGGTTCACAAATCCTTGTTACAGGTACACAAATCCTATCCTGTGCATCACAACTTCCTGGCCTTATGCACTCAAGACTTTTGCCCCAAATGCACTGCAACGATTGGGGCAAAACACATTTGCACATCCGTGTTTCATAATCTGAGAACATGCACAACTTTCGTGCATTTGTAAACCGTAAATTTGAAGTTGTACATATTTTCGTTTTACCTTGTTAACACAAAATAGGGCTACGGGTTCACAAATCCGTGTTACAGGTACACAAATCCTATCCTGTGCATCACAACTTGCAAGTGTCATGCCCTCAACACTTTCGCCCCAAATACACTGCAACGATTGGGGCAAAACACATTCGCACATCCGTGTTTCATAATCTGAGAACATGCGCAACATTCGTGCATTTGTAAACCCAAATGTGAACTAATGCATCAGAAGTTGTGCATCTGTGAAATATTTTCTCATTATAAAATGGTATTAGATCGCTGTGGTCATTGAGCATTTTCTTGCACAACTACAAGTCAATTGATACAAGTGTTCGAATCTGCTTCTACGAGTTTGCAGCTGTTGTTTTCCGTACGGATACTTTTGCACCATATACACCACCTAGCGAGGTGCAAAACAGAGTTGTACTTGTGCACGCCGAGCGAATCGATCGAAAAGAAAACAAGGCGGCCGGATCTGGATCCTGGATCGCGCCCAGGCATCCCTGCTCATATGGTCCGTGTATGATCCGATCATTTAATTATTCCATTCATTCATCCAAACGAAAAACGAAAAAACGAGTCAATATATCGTTTTTCTGTTTTTTCTTTATGCACCAACAATTGAATAATGGTGTTTGTTTTCCTATTTTCAGCTCGAAACGGAAATTATAATAAACAATGAAACCAAAACGAAATAATAAACACAATTTACTTATTTCTTTATATATCTTCCCGCTCCGCATGCGCAATGTAGCGATGGTCAACCCTGTCTCATCAAAATTACGTTCCCAGGGAACTATTCGGCATTCTCAATTACGTTTGTCTGAAAACGTATTTTGTCCGTGATTACGTTTCATTGAACGTATCGCAAATACGTTCGTTCTCAGCCTATTTTTTGCCATTTATTTACCTATAGGATTATGTTTGGTTGAAACGTATCCCAGATATGTTAAATGTCAACATATAACACATTATTGTCATTAAGGCATATTTCCCTTTCGGGGAACGTTTAATTTAACGTGTTTTGTCCCTGATTACGTCTTGAATCTGAATTGAGCATCTTTTTCGTTATTTATTACCTCTTGGATAATTTACATTGAATTGAAACGTATCCTCAATAGGCTACGTTAAATATCGATAACACATTTGTCGGGGGGGGGGGGGGGGGGGGGTCCAGGTCCGACCCTGGACTGGGAGCACCCCCCCCTCCAGGTCCGACCCTGGACTGGGAGCACCCCCCCCCCCCCCCCCCCCCGGACCGGACCGGCGGCGGGAGGATGGCCTGGTCCCATTCCCCCCCGCCGGTCCGGTCCGGGGGGGGTGGCCGGTCCAGTGGTGGGCCGGTCCAGGACCCTGAATGCTCCTAGTCCGACCCAAATGGATGTACCTGCATTTATACATGACGGGCCGCAGCATGGGCCGCTATACTACAGTATAAATGTATACTCCTGATCATTAACGATACAGCAGTGTTGTGTAGTAGCCATCGCTAAGAAATATGTATGCTTCTTTTCCGAGAAATATCGTAATTTCATTGGATTGTTGCGTCAATTTACACTACAGTTCCCATGAGTGTCAGCGACCGTTGCTATGGTGACGACGCCTGGGCGCGATCCAGGATCCAGATCCGGCCGCCTTGTTTTCTTTTCGATCGATTCGCTCGGCGTGCACAAGTACAACTCCGTTTTGCACCTCGCTAGGTGGTGTATATGGTGCAAAAGTATCCGTACGGAAAACAACAGCTGCAAACTCGTAGAAGCAGATTCGAACACTTGTATCAATTGACTTGTAGTTGTGCAAGAAAATGCTCAATGACCACAGCGATCTAATACCATTTTATAATGAGAAAATATTTCACAGATGCACAACTTCTGATGCATTAGTTCACATTTGGGTTTACAAATGCACGAATGTTGTGCATGTTCTCAGATTATGAAACACGGATGTGCGAATGTGTTTTGCCCCAATCGTTGCAGTGTATTTGGGGCGAAAGTGTTGAGGGCATGACACTTGCAAGTTGTGATGCACAGGATAGGATTTGTGTACCTGTAACACGGATTTGTGAACCCGTAGCCCTATTTTGTGTTAACAAGGTAAAACGAAAATATGTACAACTTCAAATTTACGGTTTACAAATGCACGAATGTTGTGCATGTTCTCAGATTATGAAACACGGATGTGCAAATGTGTTTTGCCCCAATCGTTGCAGTGCATTTGGGGCAAAAGTCTTGAGTGCATAAGGCCAGGAAGTTGTGATGCACAGGATAGGATTTGTGTACCTGTAACAAGGATTTGTGAACCCGTAACAAGGATTTGTGAACCCGTAACAAGGATTTGTGTTAACAAGGTATAGAAAAAAAAAATACAACTTCAAATTTACAGTTACACGTTTGTGACTTTAGTGTGCGCATGCGAAATCTGTAGTTAAATGTGCTCGTGACTTTTGCACCAAATATACCTTCATAGATCCGCAGGCTCTGCTAGCCAACGCGATGACATCTGGCCTTAGACAGCGAAAAGTCTGCAACAGCCCAAATTGTTTAAATTAGACCCCCCAGTCGGATCCTTGCTTCTGTTTTGTTATATTGATTCCTACAGCTATCCTGGTTGCCGTTGGAAACATGGTTGCGCAACACATTTTTATTGTTGCTTGAATATTGATTCATCGCTCAACCTCACTTTTGGATAAACGCATTGGCTAAATGTGAACTCATAACTATAACTAAACACTGTCCACCCACTTGTGACATCATTAGTGGGAGTATCAACCCACTTGCGATGTCACAAGCAAGGAGAATTCCCAAGTGGCTTGTATTGCCCAATCAAAGCTCACACCTGGTGGGGGGGTCTCTAACAGTGATGTCATTGCAACATATGCTCAGATGATTATTTCACATGTCAACCATGTTTTGATTCAGATGCCTTGCATGTTCAGCTGCTCCTTTATTCAATCTACAATCGTAAATCGAGCGTATGTGAAATTGGGCGAGCATGCTATAGTCTGGTTTGGTGTGCTAGCCCATAATATGTGCTAGTCACATCTCAGCTGTCTCATATATAACATAATATCTTTGGGCGCCACTGGCTTTTATATAAAATCCATATGGATCCATATAATAGGAGGGGGAGAGTGAATGTGATTTCCATATTGCCAGGAGTTGCTTTCCTGCAGTTGTTGAGTGATAGAAGGAAAAAGTTATTTTCTGCTGAGGTTTAGCGCAACATTTGTTTGAAAAAAATAAAATTTGTTTGAAGTGTGTGATCTTAACACACTATAATATGTATACGGACCAGACAATACCACACAGTAAGCTTGTTTCATTATCAAATGATAATTGAAGTAAATTGAAGTATTTTCCTGCCTCGGCTTGAAGACAGCGTGGTACCAGGGCTGGGACGAAAAATCAGCCCTGGCATTTTGGCCCAGACCAGCCCACCCCAGTTGATCACACTGGGGTTTAAACAAGTGATTGGGCCGATCTACCAGTTTTATGGGTCGGTCAGACAAAAAAAAACAGTTGTTGGCCCAAAAGGCACGTCGGCCCACCGGGAAAGTGCCCGGTCTGCCAGATGGCCAGTCCAGCCCTGCCCAACAGCAAGGGTGGCATAAACACCATCCTACGACTTTATAAACTGGTTGAAAAAGGAACGCCAAACTCCATCATGGTTGTTGGTACAGCACAGTCTTGATTAAAAACTCATATTTCTACCAAAACAAAATGGCTGGTTATGGAAGAAAAAAAACTGATTTTGCGTGGAGGATGTCTTATGGAACACATGATTTATCCATATGCCATTATTGGCATTTGGTGTTGGCTGATATTGAAAATGTATGAACAAACATATTGAATAATCAACATATTTGGTTGCCTTTCTTTCATTTTTCATGTTCCATATATATAAATATGGAGGGATATATAGTGAGAGCCATCGACAGAACAATGTCAGATATAAAGTTGGGAAAAATGAAAAGCCTATTGCCCTTGTTTACTGCTTGGGAAGCCAGAGGCCAGAAAAGCTGCTCATCCATCAAGCACCACTGGTCCTTAGCCGCTTAACGTGGTCAGGGTTACACAAGGTTCTGGATCACATCCCAGCCGGATATACGGCCACATGACCTGGATACCAATCCCTGGTAGGATCCACACACACACACACACCTGAGTTAGATTTGATGTAAGTTGGCACATTTTTTGGGGGAGACCTTGGTGAGCATTGAGGAGGGCTCCCACTTGAAGCAGGGCTCCATGCAGGCCAGCCATCTTGATTGTCATAATTGATGACAGGGTTACATCCAGGGCCAAGCTGTTCCTGGTCTTGGTCTTGTTCAGCCCCACCACAGAAAACACTCGCTCTGTGTCTGCACAGAGCGAGGGACTCCCCTCAAGGCCTTACTACTCGGTCCCTGTTCTGGCTGTTTCAACTCGAATTCCAAAAGTTTTGAAGCCCTCATAAATATCTCCACCGTGACAACTATGGATCCCTGGCATATGAAGAAAGATTGAGGAATCTGCCCGTCGATATTTACAACTTCAAATCCACATTGGTGAAACATTACCAAAGAAACGTTTGTTCTTTGGCCCCTTTGTTTAAATGGACCCCACCCCCCACCCACTCCCGCATCTCCTCAGTCCGACGTCTCATTTTTCATATTACTGATTTCCCCCCCCCACCCCCACCACCACCCACTTCCCTACCTCATGGTTTAATCTAATAAGGGCGAATCAATTTATGGATAAACGGTTCCGTCTGGAAGACCCAGACAACTCGCTCATGCGACCCACTGACCACTGAGGATAATTCAATATGGAGGTCGAACTTGCTTGGGAAGAAGAAGGATGTGTGTGTGTGTGTGTGAAAATGTGTGTGTGCTGATGTATTGTTGGCATGATGGAGCTGGTTGGGAAAAGGGAGATGATGGGAGGTCGACATTTGTAGGATGGGTGACTTTGGGAAGATGTCTGACTTTGGGCTGTCCTTTGTGGCATCCGTCCACGGCCGTCTGGGCAAAAAAAAGAAAGAACAAAATGGCAGGTGCTAATCTGAAACCGTCTGTGGTGGTTATCTGCTGCTCAAAACTGACGCGTCGATGGGAAATCGATGGGAAGCCTTCACCACCGCTGTCAATATAACAAATGACCAAATTCAACCCAGGCATTTACACGCCACTCCCACCCCCCCACACACACACACAAACACACACACACAACAGCCGGGTCAGTTTGGAAAAAAAAGAAACTAAACCAACGGAAGAAGTGCCATTCATTTTCCATAACATGGCGTAGAACTATTTGATGCAAGCTGGCTAGCCTGGTGCATCAAAGTTGAGAAGCGCTACAACCCACAGGTTAGCATGGCGTCTTTGCCGCTAAAGTGTTCTTTGTACAATGTGAGTGAGTGTGTGTGTAATCAGAAAGCTAAACTGTGCAATTAGGAATGTGGTTTCCTTATGGAGAAGATCACACATTATCACATGATAGCACTGAAATAGAAAGAGAAAAGGTTGAACCTGTGTGAAGTGTCAATGTTCTGATGAGTTTGCGAAACCAAAAAAAAGAGCAATGTGGGAATGTGACTTGTGAATATGAACACACACACGCACACACACACAGTTGAGATATAAAGTCAAACTCACCATATATATAATTATTTTATTTTTGTATCAATATGTAAGGACTTGCTGATACAATAAACATAAACAGTAGATTCAACACCTGCCAGATGTTCACAGTTGAACATATGCTGTTGCCATGAATTTTTCATTTAATTGTATCCTCTTGCATACAAAAATATTCTTTGAGGATATTGCATGTTGCAAATTAAATTTGCAATTTAAAATACCATGATTATTTTAATATAATTTCATAGATTTTTTAAAAAGCCCAAAGAAATAAATAGCAGTTTTCAAAATAAAACGATTCACAAATAAAAAAAAGGTTATCAAAATTAAAAGATTCACAAATAAATGACACTGCGTTTGGCAGATAAATCAGTATTTATATGCTACTAAACCTTAAATGCTGCTGAACTTTTCTATCACAAGATTGAAATCCCACAACAACCGCGATACCTTTCTGCACTATATGGGCTTGACTTGGATGAGCTAAACGCAGGCTCCTGGCCAAAGCAATATAGCAAGCTAGCAAAATATGTTAACTTAATTTCTGATATTGTGGATTCCCTGAAAAAATTGAAAAATGAGTACTTAAAATAAATAATATTGTAATGAGCAAAAGCTTGTTGTTGATGTAACAAAAGCTTGTTGCTGTCTGGTAGCCAACAGACTTTATCAAAAGCTTTCCATAAGCAGATTGCTTTGTTGGTGGAAGGCATTAGACGGATGAAAAGAAGCAAAGATTTGCCACCGTTCCTCATCTGCACCACGCGATTCACAGCATGGACACTCAGCATCTGTTTACACACACGCATGCGCACGCACACAATATAGCCACACTGTCTGTACACTGTAGTGGCTATTTTTTTTTAAAATTTTATAAAGACACAAGATAATGGCTCATGTAAAGTTCAAAAGAAAAGAAACAGGGGAAATTAGCCAAAAATGTAAATGGAGCCAACTGCAGGTTTTTTATGTGATCTGTGTTCCCCTGAGTTCCCACTTTTCTATAGCCTAGCTATAAGTCTTAGAAGTCACTCGATCCAGCCTTCGTGACAAGAGTGTATTCTGTGTACGAGCCTATGTAATCCCAAGATTAGGAGACTACAATAGGCTACCAGGATTTACGATGGAAGTCAAATCTGCTCATGCTTTCTAGGTTCAGGGACTGTTACACACAGCACTATTGATATTGATTTTTTTCTTGACAATATGAATAAACAACACAAGGCTAACATAGCCACTACATGTTTTGATATTGTGTATAATGGCCTGGTTAACAATACAACACAATGTACACATGTAACAATAAAACCTACACACAAGCTTGCCACTTTAAATATCACAAGCACCTTTCAACCTCAGTGTTTGCAAGCTTTGCAAATGTATTATTGATTTTTCTTTGCGTTTCCCTTTTGTTTGTTTGTTGAATTGTTTTTTTTTAGCTAATTTCCTGCTTATGTTCTTATAACAGTGCTACTGGCACTGCTATAAGTGACCACTAGAGGCTTATATCTATAAATGGCCATGAGGACTAGAGGGAGGAAGGAGAAACAAGAGAGCAAGAGTTACAGCTTTTCATCAAATGGCTGTCATCACTTAAAGAGGCTTTCAGTATATAAAAAGAGATTGCACTTACCACAGTAATGTGTGATCTTTGAGGATAAAAGGGTGACCTTTTTACCGCCGCGACCACAATGAAATCACAAGGGAAACTCGGGGGCTAGTCGATCTGTTGTTTAAGTGGCCGGGGGTGTTTTGATTGAGCTATGTGCTACAAAAAGGTGTTACACATTGACAGAGGGGAAAGGTGGATGGAATGAAAAGGGGGGAACCATAAACTCAATCAATGTTGCTCCGGTTGGACTTTCACTTCCTTTTTGAAGTCGACTAAACCACAACCTTAGAAAATTTGGTCTTTTTTATTGCTGCATCAAAACAAAACAAAAAAAATCCAATATGATTCAAAGTGAACGTGAATGCAAAATTAATCTTTTAGATAAAACATGAACATTTGGTCGGTTTTTATGCATCTGCAGTAACTTTCCTGTTACTCAAAGCTGTTTTTATACTTATATACTTAATGTAAAGTATCTTTACCATCTGTTGAGTCACCACTTCGCCTTTCTTTTTCTGTTCCCGTTCCTAGCCTTGTCATTTCCCCTGTCCCAGGACCTGTCACTAACCCTATCCCTAGCTCTAATGCTAGGTTAGCACCTAACTTGGAGCCAATTTCTGTACTCTGCCTTGTTTTTCACCTTCCTAGCCCTGTCTCTTACTCCACCTAAAGCCCTGACACTAGCCCAGCCTCTCGCACAGGTGTGAATCCCATCCCAGGTCGAGTGGTCGACTCTGGGAGTAGTCCAGCAGTTGGCCCCAGGGACACACAGCCCGTCGCTAGCGCTGGGCTACCTCCTGGTGATGGGGCTGAGCCAGAGCTACAACAGTCTCTAGTGGCTGCGTTCTAGCAGCCTCCTGTTTCCCAGAGCCCACTGGTTCACCTGCCTGGCTCCCAGCTGACACTATTTACTCTGCAGCCTGCCCCGGTGCCATCAGCCATCGCCGGGGATGTCCTGCCAGAGCTACAGTTGGCCAACTCCACCAACCTCCTGCCTTGTGAACGTCCTCCTGAGCGGCCGTTCCCCTGAGCTGCTCCCCCTGCAGCATCAGTTTCCAAGCCGTCATCCCAGGCTGTGCTGCCCTCCGGTCCTGTCCCCTGGTCGCCCTCCTGACCTGCTCCGCCTTGTAACCTGGCTCCGTGTTTGACGTCCTGAGCGCCCCCCAGGCCGC
The DNA here is from genome assembly GCA_030340625.1 of Merluccius polli. NCBI lineage: Eukaryota > Metazoa > Chordata > Actinopteri > Gadiformes > Merlucciidae > Merluccius > Merluccius polli. Next base: position 455,812 of record JAOPHQ010003695.1, on the reverse strand, counting down.
CCGTCTGAGGCGTTCTGCCCCGTCCCTGACCGTTCGGCCTCTGCCCTGCCTCCGGGCTGTCTGCCCAAGGTCCCCTGTGTCGTCCCGGGCCAGTCCCCAGGCCATCCGCCTGAGGTCTGCTGCCCCGTCCCTGTCCAGTCCCCTAGCCATCAATCTGGGGGTCCCTGTTCGACCTCTGCCCTGCTCCTGGGCCGCCGCCCAAAGTCTCCTGTCTTGTCGCGGGCCATCCACCTGAAGTCTCCTGTCTCGACCCAAGCCATCCAACCAAAGTCTCCTTTTTCGTCCCAGGCTGTCCACCCGAAGTCTCCTGCCTGGCCAGTTTCTAGGCCCCTGGCCAGGGCCGGCTGCCTCCCCGGCTCCCTTGTTCCTCAGCCCAAGGCCACTCGCCCTTGTGTCCCTCCTCTAGACCACCACCCACCCAGCTCGATGTTTCTGGTGGCCCGTCGGGGATCCAGTCCTTGGGGGGGGGGGGGGGGGGGGGGGTGGTACTGTCACTGCACCCTCTCCCCAGTCTGCCTTGTCTGTCTTTGTACTCTGTTGATGGGCGTATCTCCAGACTCTGGCTCCTCCCTGGTCTAATCATCCACCTCACTCTCCTGCTCTGACGAGTCACACCTGCGGCTCACATCATCAACTATGCAGTGTATCAACCCCGGTTTTCCATCCACATGAGCCACGCTCCATTTGGGTCCTCCACCCGTTAAGATCATAACAAGACAGCAGTACATGTAAAGATAGTACTGCTGTATTAAATACAGAAAACATAAACTGAGTCCAATTAGAAATAGGACCAGACAACTTAATATCACATCTCACGGTAATGAACCACAATGAGTTACTCATAAAATTATATTTTATGCAGGATACAGGACACTGCATATACTTCTTTATACATCAACATTATATTGAATAAATGATCGAGTGATCATATATATATATATATATATATATATATATAGAGAGAGAGAGAGAGAGAGAGAGAGAGAGAGAGAGAGAGAGAATTCAATGTGAATGTAAAAATGTATACTTTCATTTGAGATTTATCAAACAACAATGCAAACTTTTACTGAGCATGTACAGCTGCGACACATGCACATTTTTAGCTGACAATACAAGCATAAACACCCACAACATATTCGCAACAAGCAGCCCCACAGCTGTCACCCCACCACCCCTCTCTTCCCCTCCCATCCATCATCCCATCCCAGCAGACCTACACACACACACCTGTCATACTTGAATGTCAACACCAAATTACACGCTTTGCGGGCGAAAGCTATATACTTTCCGCAGGAAAAAAATAAATACAAAACTCACGCACTCACTTTCGCCTCTAGATTGGCATTGCAAAAACAAAGAAATATATACAAATAAAGGCATGTTGAGACTGCAGAGGGTGTTGACTGGACATTAAACTGTGACGGACAAACTCCACCAGAAAACAAGGGATTGGAGAGTAGATCACTTACCTATATGCAGAGGGGTAGGGAATGGGGGTGGACAGAGCATCAAAGACGAACGCCACGAAGGAAGCATGGAGATGCCCGAACAGAAAGGACACAAGGAGAAGAGGAAGAGGAGAAAGAAGGGAAAAAGAGAGAGAGGGAGATGAATATGTTAGTTGAGAGATAGACTCAAGTTACCGGGGATCGGATGTGTCACAATAACAATGTTGCATTGCTGTGAAACTCTTCTGAATATAAACTTTGCTAGTGTTTGCACTAAAGGGCAATTATGTTCCATCGATTTCATAATAAGTTGCCCCAAACACCACCACCTTCCCCTCGCCCAAAGAAACGTTCACAGTTTTGCAAACTTAAATATTTTTTCCCTCCACTCATGGCAAACAAATAAGCATCTATAGCAACACGCTAGTGTTTCCCTGGGGAAACGCCGGCAGACGGCAGAAAAAAAGAACGAAAGGTGGAACTTCTAAAGTTGTACTTCACTTTACTTTTGCTGTCGGTGATTGATGAAGAGCAGGAGGAGGAAAGGACAACTGTCAGTAATTAGCTGAATCTTTGAACATGAAGCAGTGCAGGCTGTGTTATTACGATTATTTTGATGTCCTTTCCTTGTTGTGCTGAGAGGTGATCATGGTGGTGGTGGAGGTGGAGGTGGTAGGGGTAGAGGAGTGGTGATGGTGGAAGAGGTGGTGATGGATGCGATGGTGGAGTGGGCAGTGCAGGTGGAGGGGTGACTAAGGTGATGGTGGAGGTGGTATAGGTGGAGGGGTGGTGGTGGTGATGAAGGTGATGTTAGAGGCTTTGGTGGTGGTGTTGGAGGTGTGCGTGCTGTGTAAGTGGGGGTGCTAGGGTGTTTGACATAGATAATGGTGGCTGTAGGTGTGGAGGTGGTGGTAGTGGTGGTGGAGGTGATTGGAGGGTGTGTGTGAAACCTGAGAGTTTGAAAGGATAAGAGGCAGAAGAAAAGGTGGGTTTTGGAAACAGATTAGCCGTATCAAGCATAGGCATCTTAGCAGTGCACGGTAGCAAACACTGTTGACGATACCCATTAATCACGGGCAGATTTAACGGCAGTCCAACATTAAAATGGCTCTCCTGCTTAAACTATAAATAACAGCCTCATAAGCTTGTTGTTTCCATTGCCTGTATTTTCAGTAAAAAAAATAAAAATACAATCTGATTGTCTTCTGAACATGAAATGGTCATTCAAGTCTCTTCTCTATGCATACGTATGAGGGTTTTTTTTATTTATAAGTGGGATGCACATTTTTGTTGCCGTGGAGTGTGCATTTACAACATAGGCCATGACAGTGTGTGTGGGCTAGCGTTCATCGCCAGCCCACACACACAATGATATGATGGTGTGAGAATGTGGTACTATGAGATGTCTTAGGTTAAATCTTCAAACAAACAGCAAGAAAAACATGGGTTTTTTTATCACTAGAACTGAAAACCCTTTCTGTATCCACCGTCACATGATATTATTTTTGGTAATGAACCCTCCACACCACAAAGGTGTGGAGGGTGTAATAAGGGGGAAAAAACATTTCAATGCCTTAACACCTAAACATAATAAGCGGTCTAGTATTTCCTTTAGCACTAGTGAAATTAACTTAAGTCTGTTGTCTTTGAAATGAAGATTAGCCATTATTAAGACGCTGCATATCTAAGCATAATATTAAACCCAGGCAACAGATGCCAGTGGCCAAAAAACGGTGATACATTTTGTAACAGGCGGAGAAATGAGCAGTTAAACACTCCCAAAGGTTTGCAAATCTTCCTGAAAAGATCTACAGATGGGAGTCTGTTTGCTATGCGGAGCCACAGTCCCACATTTCCCTAAAAGATCTTGCCAATTCTTTCACACTTGCGATTTGAGAATAATACAAGCTAAGCTCTCACCATTACAAAATGTAGCATCCGGCAATATAGCATGTGTGAGAAGATCATTTTTTTGACCATTTTTTTTTTCTTTTAAAAAGGAGGCTTGAACATTCGTAAGAGGAAAAACCTTATTGTAGTATCTGGTTTGGAGAACCACACCAGATAAACATGTTGGACAGAGTGGTGGAGACGGACTGCAGTAGCTACAATAGCACTCAGACCTCAACTACATTTCCCATTCAGGGAAAACGTATAGGTAGGTAGAAAGACAGACAAACAGACAGACATACTTTGAGCTGCTGAATTTGACCCGATAACCACAGCAACTAAACCTGGGTGAAGATGCCAAAACAATGGCAAGGTGTCCCAATCCATGTTAGCTACAGCAGTGAAGGGGGGGGGGGGGGGGGGGGGGGCAAATGAGGACTATATTACAGACCTCGGTCTGCTACCAACCCCGTTTCCTCTGCTAATGGACCACAGAACACATTATCCGCAACCTCTCCGGTGTATGCTTACTGTTAACCAAAGTGCATAAGTGCACTAGCCTGTGGCCGACGAGTGACATTTGTCCACATTCGACACCCGAGATGGTGCAAAACAACGCAATTTGAGTATTAAGGTGCTGGGAGGGGGTATAATTGAACCTGTAATGGTAACAAAAGCCATGGTGAACCTTCAGAAGACCACCTCCCCCTAACCACCTTGTGCTGGAGCCAAGTATGCTAAAGTGCAGCGGACGCAAACACACCTTGTTTTACGCACAGCCCAGCGTCGCAGCCCAAAAGGTCATTCATATTGCATTTCCCACTCATCCTTCCATGCTCCATCCATCATACTCCCCCGTCCCGTTGCTCATTTTTCGTCTCGTGGTCAGGGACATGTGGTGTTCCCTTTGACCTTTTTGAGGCCTTAAGGTTCGCTATGACTGGGAGTCACCGACCTCGCCCACTGGGAGGTCACTCAGCTCTAAATAAAACACCTGCCTACCTACCCAATGTTGACGTTGGGGTTGTGACAGCCCTTTCACTCTGACTTTCACTTTTAATCTCACTCCACTGGTCTCTGCCTTTGGTTACCTGTGGGTGACAAAGATTGGTGGGTGGAGCTGAGAGGGTCGTCAGGTGGTGTGGGTCACCTGGGCAGGCTTGGCCTGGAGCTATACAAGTTCAGCCACCTCAGGCTCTCGGTCTTTCATTCTCCACTATGTGGTTTATCTGTTGCCACACCATACAACACTCCCACCATACATGTTCTATACATCCACACACCACACTCCACTACTGATGTTATAGACCTACATACGTCATAGGATGCTTTGGTAACGTACACTTTTGTTTAGACAAAACCTTTTGATTTAGTTATTGGCATGCATGGTCTCCCTTTTTGTTGCGACCTCAGAGCCTGGTCATAACAGGGGCTAGATCTGTGTTTGCCCTGCTATGACAGCTCTGTGAAAAGGGTCTATTGTTGTTAATTACTTTTTTATAGAATTAGTATACGATGCGACATGTATGGCATTATATGATGTGATGTGAGATGACATGTATGATGATAGGCTATGACATAATGACATGAATACGAATATAATATATGACATACAATATGACGATTATTCTACTTTTCCAGTTGCGTGGTTCGGCTGAGGTGATTTAATATCCATATCCATTCATCCTGCCGGTTTATCTCCGGATTAGGATGGTGAAACGACTGGAAAAGTAGATGAGAACACACACACACACATGCGGAGAAGCAGATTTATAGTCAATAAAATGAGAATGCCTTACGTCAGGGGGAGCAATGAACAAGCAACGAAGAAGTAAAAAATAGCTCATGAAATCTATTGACAACATCGTGAGAAACAAATCTCTATGTCCAATATTACAGAGAATACTTTTTAATAATTTTGTCTTCGCCTTTTGTGATCCTTCCCAGGGGTAAAGCAAGTGCAGTGAGACCACTTTTTTGTCCATCGGTTCAGTGAGCCCCTGTATGTAGCTGGTAGCATTAGCCCATTGATGTAAATTCCCAGGTGCCAGAGCATTAGCTCCACAACTCAACTTAATACACCTTCCAGATAATGCAAACAGTCTATTTATGTGGGTATATCTGTAATAAACTATGTTAAAAAAGAGAACCCCAAATGGGATTTTTTTTTTTACAAGCAGCACTATTTCCTTCTGGTCAAGTGCTTCAAATCAGTTGTGTCCAGATATACACATGTAAATAGATTCATGAGCTGTGGAGCTAATGCTCTGGCACCTGGGAATTTACATCAGCACGCTAATGCTAATGCTAATGCTACTGGCTACGTATGGCGGGGGGATCACTGAAGCGATCGACATAAAAGTGTTCTCACTGCTCTTGTCTAACACCGGGAAGGATCACAAAAGGCGGATGAGCCAAAATCGTGAACTAACCATTTGAGGTCCAAATACAATGTAGAATAGTTAACAGAGATGGGCCACTTTGAAACAAAGTCTTCTTGAAGGAAAAGTGCAGCCATGGGAATCCAGAAATGGGTCATTAAATAGCAGGTAGGGGGTAAGGGGCATCTTGCTCAAGGATGCCTACAGGTAGACTGTGGACATTACTCTAACCACTAGACTATCCTTCCCCCAACAACAAAGGTGACCCTTGAACTTGTTAGCGATTCAGGATAATGTTAATGAGGGGCGAGACATGACCTTTTCTTTTGTTTCAGTCGTACTGTGATGGCCACCCCACAGGCACCACAATAACTTGCCTCTTTGCTGACAAAAGACTTGCCGGCTGGTTTGAGCCAGCAATATGGGATATATGGGCCAGCTATATGGGCAAAGAGGTTAATTGGAAGATACCATCTGTGATACCTGTGGGGGAGGGATGCAGGATTGTTGTTGCTGGCCTGAACAATGGTTGAACTTGGCTTGTTTTATGACCCATTGTTTGATTATTTTTCATTTGGGTGGGTAGAACTCCACTCGAATATGCAGAAGGACCATTAACAATTTAGGGGAAGGGGGAGACAGAAAAAAATGGACCAAGAACAGGAAGAGAAATATTACAGTTTATTAGTAAGTCTGCGGCTGCACATGGCAGTTAGTGTTGCTAACCCTCATCCGAGGAGACCTGCGCGCCGGCAGCTGCACGCTAATTTCATTACAACAGAACCACTGCTACGACGTGGAAAAATGAAACACATTTATATGCAAATGAGGGGCGTACAACATTTACTGATGTCGTTCACTGCTTGTACGAATGTGTGCATGTGTGTGTGAGCTAATGGGTGTGCATGTACGAGTTAGTGTGTGTGTGTGTTTGTGTTTGTGTGTGTGCGTGTGTGTGGGGAGTGTATGTGTGGCTGTTTCTCACAAACTGTAAAGAAAAAAATAGTCTGTGACGTCATCCATTGGTTTGCACATGACCATTTTGAGGGTGTAGATTTGCCTTCTATGGACAGCCCCATTGTTTGATATTTTTCCAACCAGCAGTGGAAAAGATCCATATTTGGCACATTGAGAATGACCGCCTCACACTTGTCTATGGCCAAAACTCATTCATATTCAATCCAACAATTTAAGTAAATACAACTGTCAACCACAACCTCATAAAATACATAATATGAAGATGAACTAGCCACTGAGATACTAACTGAACAAAGGAAAAAATTATTGGCTTTGTATTACGAGAATGAAATGCAATTTCTTCCCATTGAATGGTGGCGGGTCATTCTGCATCCAACCACTGCAAACTAGAGGAACTGCATGCTCGTCTCATTCACACTCATTCACAACACAGACTTTCATGCCGTGTTGGTGTGTGCGATTGTACAGAATATGTGTGTGTGTTTGTGTGAGTGTATGCACAAGTGCGTGTCCATGTGTGTCTGATTGTATGAGTGTGTGATTTGTGTGTGTGAGTGATGATTATCCACTCTCTTCGAGATGCTTTCTCATCACATGGAGCACCAAGACTCAATCAGGCGCACAAGAAGTTGAATTAAAAAAAACTAAAAAACAACTTTCAATACAGACTTTATTTCCATTTTTTTGTACAGAAATAAGAATCATAAAACAATGATAAAAATAAAGATATTAAAACAATGCTAAAATTGAAGATATTAACACGCGTGAAGCATGAAGTTTCCATGCATGTAGCTGTCGACCACTGGAATTTTCTCATATTTGTGTAGATTTGAGAGAATATGCTTGATACATTTTGGGTTACATTACAGAATAGATTTTATTTCTATATCATTTAACAGATTTACATTTTTTAGTTTTTTCAGTGTTTTTTTGTTATTTATAGACATCCAAGGTTGTAATGAAATGGGCCCGGGATATCAGAGTCAAATAATGAAAATAATGAAAAAAGAGACAGTATTTGGCAGCATTCCCTCGCACCACTGGACACTGGTGATCCTTGTTCATCTTTATTTAGCAGCTATAGAATCCAAAAGCCTGGATGAGTTTTCCATGGCGAACACCCAGGGTTAAATTAAGTTTTTTTCTCTCTTTATCCTTCTGTCTTTGGCATTCACTCTATCCATCTCTATAAATATATCCCTATCCATCTTTCTCTGTCCATCTTTATATCCCTCTCTCCATCCATATCTCTCTTCCTCTACACACCTCTTTCAATCCATCTTTCCCAGTATTTTTCTAAACATCTGAGTCCCCCTCTCTCTATCTCCCTATGTCCATCTTTCTTTCTCAGTCTTATTCTATACATTTGTATCCCTCGCTCCATCAATCTCTCTCTGCCGCCATCTGCATGTCCCTTACACATTTCTTTGCTCTCTCCTCAGATTGCTCACTCACTCGCACACAGATTGCTCACTCACTTGCATACGTGCACACACACACACACACCTTCCTCCACTCTCTTCTGTTATTCTGCTGCCTCGTTGCGAGTCACTGTGTTTTTCTACAGGTTTAATGACACCAGTATAGAAAGTGACTGTATGTGGTGCGATTTGTTTCATTTTAACATCCACTTCCAAGCTTTGCTTTGTATCAGACAGAGTAGAAACACCAAGCAAACGTCAAAAACTGTTGTATATGTGTCCTCTGCCAGCCATACTACAAGTCTACTTTTATTGATTTACTTTTGTTAATCTAACTGTGTTAGTTGAATTTTTGTCTATCGACTCATTGAGCGGACAGTTTTATCCAAAGCGACTTACAGTGAAATCAGATGCACGTAATAAAGGAGCAGGTAGGGAGTTCAGGGCAAGTGGATGTGGACGTTGGGGTTCGAACCCAGAACATGTCACCTGGGTTTGGAACGCCTCTAACCATGACTAGACTATCATGATTGGCCCAACGATCCCGTATATTTGTTATTAATCCAGTACAACCAGTTACATTGTGGGTATTCTATATAGGGAACCTGGAGTGAATATCTGTACGCATACTTTAGTAATACTTTTGCTGTGGTCATTTGGGGTAATTCCCACAGTAGGACTACCGCTCATATGAACCTCCATTCAATTATTAGATTCCTCTTGTCCCTCTTGGTTGTGTTTTGATCTTCAAAATGAAATGATGATTATAAAAATCACTATGGGACAAACAACAATTATCTTGGACTTGGGCTCAGGTGTATAAAAACAATTGCTCTTTCATTCTCCATTTGTTGGATTTACAATATGTGTTTGCACACACATGCACACACAGACACACAAACACACCCACACACAGGGCAGCTCAATTGTGTTTTCAAACATAAAGCAAATTTCAGTATGTAATCTATGTGAATGTGCATGTGCATGTTACATGTGAGTGACTGATCATACTCATTTTAATTCCCCTGTGGGGGATTTGGGTGGTGACACGAGCATAGACGGATCGATTCCATTGGATAATTCATCTAACATCATTAACTTCCTGAACTCTATTAAAGTGTGCTACGTCCCTGTGGAGGCGACTGCTTTAACCGTCTGAGGACCAGAGCACGCAAAGATGTGTATGTGATGTGTAGTCCCATGTAATTATATAGTTATATATCGAAGATGGAGATGTATAGATATAGAGAGAGGGAGATGGAGAGATGGATAGAAAATCCACAACTAGGTTTCAGTGTGTGTGTGTGTGTGTGTGTAAACCAGCATTTTCCAATAGCCTTTGGATAGCAGATATTACAATATTAGCTATTTAAATGTTCATGGTTTGGGCTTTGTGTTATTTACTGGTTTTACATTAGAAAACATAAACAAATACACACATATGCACACTTGACCATAGTTTGAACATATACACAAACCAGCCACACACATAGGCTACTCATGCGCTTGTAGTTTAGGGTGACCAGTCCCAATCCCTGTTTCTGGTGGCTGGGTGCACCCCAGACAGTTTTTAGGTTGTTTGCTTAAATATTTAGATATTTGATACCTGTGTAAGAAACCCCCCCCCCAATCCACTAGAAGCCCATGCAACAACAGACTATGTTAGACTCAATTTAAACGCACGTCCCTGTATCTCATGGCTGATATTGTCCTTCTAATTAATGTGTTGGCCTTCATTTTATTATTAGTAATTTAATTATGTTAACATTTTACGCAGTTTTGTTACTTTCCTTATTTATCTGGGTCTATTTATAAAATAGACCGGCAGTTTAGTGTCAAACTCGAGGATGCATATCGTTGCTTCTGATGTGGGCGTGCTTGCAAACAGTAACATTGTGTAGGTCATAGAAATAGTGTTGTATTACTACTAGAACATACTAATATTCTTAGTTCTCATTTGCAAACTTCTTCGGCTGTTATGTTGGTGTGTCTAGTACATCCAGCCATGTCTGGTAAAAAGTTACATCGCATGGAAAACTATGAAAATGTGCTTTCAAGGCACAAAAGTGGGTGTCATATTGTGGGAGTCATATTTTTCCCCTTTACGAAGCCCAAAACCCAAGAGGTAAGATGCCGGCAGTGGATAAAACAGTGTGGGAGGCCCCATTCCCAGCTAAATACCCGAATATTATCAAACATCAACAATCGAAATCAGCTAATTACAGTGACTTCTCTTTGGTTGTGCAATACTTTTGTCAAAATGTATATATAATTATTCCTTGGACAACAATGTTATCCAACGTTGACGTTATCTAGTTATTTGTGCTACCGTGACCATTAATACGACTAGCTGCTACTCGCTAGACAGCTACCTCTAATATTAACTTGTTACATCGGGGCACTCATAGGCTTAACTTTAACAGGTGACTTTCTGCTGAAGTTGATAGGATGAATATCATACGGGTATCAAATATCTAAATATTGAAGCAAGCAACCTAAAAACTGTGTGAAAATGACCCCAGAAGTGTTATAAAGTGAAAGTCAGTGAAAGTTTGATTAAAGTCAGTTAAAGTTAAAGGGGTTAGACGATATATTCAGCCACAACAATTGGGAGTGTTCTTTACCTTCGTAACTCATCTCATGCACGGCGCGTGCGTTATCATGAACGCGCGGCCGGACCGGACACCAGAACAAAGAAACTAGAAGCTCAGATTACAACACACACGAGGGTGACGTCATTCTTTGGTCAGGACGCCATTACTCCACTATATCTCTACATAGCCAATAGTTGTTTGCTGCTACAGTATATTAATGTTCAGGATATCGTCTATAGCCCCTTTAAAGTATGTCATACCTTTGTTATTTTTGTCATCAATGTTTTCTTTGATCGCATAAAACCATCTTAAGATAATCCAGTGTCTGGCCACCATTTTGAAACCGGACACGGTTTTTACAAAATGTATAGTAGCTAAGAAAGGTTTTCACAGACAGCTCACTGTCTGTAAGTAAAACAATACACTTTTCCACCTAATGTTTCTGTTACAAAATAGCATGTTCATATTCTCCACGTTCAAACACATAAGGCTGTATCTCCGAAGACATTTTATGCATCAGTTCGTAGCACAGTAAAGTTGACAGAACTGAGCCAGGTAAAGTGTTGATAACGCACTAGAGGGATCACTCGCCTCTGATTGGCTAACATCACTGTGACGGACAGTGCCAATCAGAGGCAAGTAATTTAAATGTCATGAATATTCATGAGTAAGAGCCGAAAACCTCTCGTTCTTCCCCCCCACCTCCTCCTCCAAACTAGAACAGCCTGAAACAGGCGCACCAGAGCATTTTTTTCACCAAAACCGGCTCACAGGGCATTCAATAATACTAGAGACCACTGCAAAATTAACGAAAAAACGATGCAATGAGACCTTTAATTGCCTTCAGAACACACAGCCTTTATCGCTATATGGTGGCCGTTTGGTGCAATAACGATGGTTTGGCTGGGTGTCATTTAATTCTATTCGCCCTGACCTTTCAATAAAGGAGTCAAATGTCAAAACTGAAAAATCCACCTGTTTGTGTCTCATCACGTATTCATTTTTGCATTGGTTTGATTTGTATTGTTTTTATTTGGAGACTGCCTTAACCTACCTCTACTAAAACCTCTATCTTTGCTCTACTTCACTTTATTGGCAGCAAATCTTGACCCAGGTACTCATCAGATGTTGTGCTATGACCCTATAGTACTATAGGGCTACCAACCGATAATGCACAAGATGGTATTCACTCTAAAACAGGCGGAAAAAATATTATAGCCTTTGGAGTTGTGGAGATATACTCTATTTTCTTTGGGTATGTTATTTTCAGCAAAAACCTGAGAAAGAGTCCTTGGGATGAAGAGGTTAAATAAATCTGTTAGATTTTAGTCGACTAAACCTACTGTAGATTTAGTCGACTAAAATCTTCTGCTAGTCTGCTTAGTCAGCTAAACCTAGACTAAAACTAAAACAATTCAGATGACTAAAATATGACTAAAACTAAATGGCATAATCCAAATTTGCTGTCAAAATTAACACTGATAAAAAGCCAGAGTTGGGTTTGATAAAGCCAGGGTTAAGTTCAGTAAAAGGATTTGAGTTTGTATAAAAGAAGGGTGCTTCACCCTGTGAGGCAGCAGTGTTTACCAGTGAGCTGCAGTGATCAAGAGCAATCACCAGGCTGGTGAACCTTCTGAATCAGCTGAGGAGCTGGACTGATGAAGATGCCGATGACAACCAGTGGGGAGCAATCAGAGGTGACGGGTAGCTCAAGGGAGGATGTGTGTTTGGATGGTAGAAAAAGTGGACTCCAAAATTTTTGAAAAAATGTAAATGTCCTATCCATCTATCCATATACAATGACCCCCCCCCCCCCCCCCCCCCCCCAACACACACACAAATCTAGACTAATGTGGTTCTGCTTGGGTAGTCCTGCAAAAGGGGGTCACGGACGGGACAGATCCTTAGCCTTCCAACACCCCACCCCTTCCCCCAGTGTGTCTTTTATTAGTGTCTAAATATCACATACTGACCGACCACCCCCCACGCACACACACACACACTGCTCCACTACTGCCTGTCCCTTCATGACCCCTCACATCTCAAGGGCATGCTGCTAGAAGCTGGTTTGGGGTAGGAGGTGAGACAGATAGTGGGGTGGTGGGGGAGGGGTTTGGCTGCCAGTTCTGATAAGAGGTGAGTGACAGTGAAACCGGACTCACCCACTGGAACCCATTAGCGATCTTTTCCAGGTCTTTTAGCTGTTAAAGGGTGGGGGGGGGGGGGGGGGGGGGGGGGGTGCTATGTGTTGGGTGTGTGGTGTGCAGGAGGGTATTAACCGTGGATGATGTGATGGATTCAGACAGGGGCAGTACCAGATTGTACTGGGTGGGAACACTGGGTGTGTGTGTGTGTGTGTGTTTGGCTTAAGGTGTCCTTCAACATTGTGAAACAGACTGGCATGTGTATGTGTAAATTAACAAGGGGCGTGCGAGGGTCCGCTGAGAGTTGCTGATCTCTCTCTCTCTCCGTCTTTCTGACACATATTCCATTTTGTATTCAGGCTGGATGTTCCTCATGCACGGCCAGGATCGCTCAGTGCATCTGAGTTGGTCATACTTGTCTTGTCTAATCAGCGGAGCGTCTATTGTGCAGAGACATCAAAGTGATGAAAGGGGGACTGCATAAATCCATACATAAAACCACTGATAAAAGAAAAGAAAATGTTGCACAGATGTTTGGTTTAGGGCTGCATTGACTAGAATGAGAATGCGTTCCTATGTTTTTTGTCTTTTTTTTAACGGCATGTAGGATGCAAGGTTGCCATGGCGATCTGTCAAAAAGTGGCCTCGTAGGTCTTTCTGCAAGGCTCCTTCTGATCTCTCTCTCTCGCCAAAAGGAAGAGGTCACCCTCGTAAGATACAGTTTGGTGCTGGTCAAAGACAAAGATTTCGGACAAATAACGGCTGGCTGGCTGATTCTATCTGTTTGTTTTTTTTACAAGAAATACTTGCTTTTCAATTGCAGCTCAAATGGAGTAGAGGGGTTGGAATGGTTGTTGTACAAAAGAGGAGTAATACATGCGATATAAAGAGAACCTGCTAAAAGCTCAATGGGCTTCTCGTGTTTGAAGATGGGGAGGTGATGCCCAACTCTGGGTTACACAAAAAAAAACACCAGAAATCTATGAACTAACCATTCATGACTCTTATTTGCATAAAACAAAGTAAAACAAAAATGTAATTGAAAAAAGAAATACACGAAGTGCTTCTGAATGCTTTTTTTTGTGTGTGTAATGTGTCTAAACATTTCAAACGTGGCCAAATGGCATACAATTGTTCCCTTTTACATTACACTATGATGTGAAACAATTCAACAATGGAAAAACATTGTTTGGGAACATTGTGGTAATTATGGTAGCATGGAATGCACACAATAATTCAGCAGAGGGTCAGCAACTTAACGCAATCCTGCTCATTACCAAGTACCACAAAATGGCAGACTTCCATATAAGGAGAGTCTCATTTAGTACAACAAAAACGAAACCAAACAAAAGCCCTGAGCAAATCTGGAAATAGCCAAATAAAGATCTCTAACAGCCAATCACAACTGTGTGGTTATAGACACCCCGTGATGGGGGTGGTTGTTATGATGTTAGCGGCAGCGAGTTTCAGTGAGCATCAGATACAGAGCTGTTTTTTTTCCCCGTCGAAAGATTTGCTTCTGATGTGGGGCAAGCCCACATCAGAAGCAAAACAGTCTGTCTTTTTTTGCATCTTTCTAACCTGCCACACCCCTGGACAAGAGCTTGCACGGTAAACAACCTTCCTCAGCAGATTTTATCAGAAACCAACTGGCATTGCTGACCATTAGTGCTAAAGGACACAAAGGACATTCCAAGCCCCAGACAAGGTCAAAGTGCTGCAACCGGATGAAAAAACCTGGACAATAAATTCAGCAAAAAAAGGACACTCCCAGAGGCTATTGGTATCCAAAATGCCACCTGGTTGCTGCTGGCAACCGTCTCCAGGCCTGAGACTCTTGAGCCCATCAGAACTCTCCATGAAACAGGCCTGGTGCCAATATTAACTCAATGAACAGCTTGCAAGGTCAACAGGGCTGCCTGCAAGGTCAACTGCTTTTTCAGGAGGGGGAGGTGGAGGGCGATGATCTGTACAGCCTTGCACACCGTAGCGACTGCTGGTGGATAAATATTTGGTACTTGGTACTCACAATGTTCCATGTTTCTCGCACACTCAATGTGCGAGAAACATGGAACATTGTGAGTACCAAGTACCAAATATGTGTGTATTGTTAGGGTTGACCAACATGTTATTTTTCTCCGAAAGTTGCTTGTTTCTTGCCTTTACCTCTTCTCTGCAGCTCTTTCTCATTTTCTCTTACCTCACTGCTCAAGCCCCTTTCTCTCGTCATCTCTTTCTGCCCTTCTATCTCCCCCCTCTTCTAATCTCTTTCTCCTTCTATTGTCCTATCCCTCTCTCTTTCTCATCTCTTTCTACCTCTCTCTCCGTCTCTTTCTACCTCTCTCACTCTCTTGCCAGAGGGCGCCCAATCTAAGTAGGCTTAATGAGGAAACTGGATGGTGCTGTGAGGCGGGTCACCAGTGTAGCGGAACACCATCCGCACCCCGCGCACCTCACTTTCTCCTTCAGGGTCACCTTGCACACGCACACACACACACACACACACACACACACACACACACGTTCAGACTCATTCAGTTCCTTTTGAGATGCAACCTTTAGCCACTATAGCCTCGTTTCCACCAAACACTTTCGGTATAGTAGTAAACCGAGAAACCGTTACCTAACCCATGCCAACCTGTACCTAATACTACAGACATCCCAAGTCTCCCGGAAGTTCCGGGAGTCTCCCGCAAATTAACAGCGTCTCCCTGATGTAAGCAAATCATGTACAATCTCCTGGAAATCCGACCAAGCCAGCGAGAAAGACCCCCCGTCGGTCGTCGGTCCGGGGTGTGTTGCGATCGCGCGCATCCCCCCGTCCCGTCGACAATCGCGCGGTCGGAAGCTCCCTGAAATGAGTTTTTGCAACTTGGGAACCCTGATACTAGATCTGTAGGCGGGGTTCATAGCCACGTAACTATCGTGACATCATATATAACTTGACAGAGTAAACACAACAACACAGTGGAGGACATGTTTCATGTTTCTTTCTCACTGTGGATGTTTATTACAACAAGGAGACAAGCTTTGTTTAATAAAAGTCTGAAGGTGGCAGAGCAAAATACTGCCAAAATAAACAAGTTTGGGAAATGCTACTTCAGAGCACAGACAAGGAACTTAAATAAAATGCAAATTATTTGGCTTCGTTGTGGGGTGTTTATACCGGTAGTCTCTGTCGCAACCGATAAGATATTTAAAAATGGCGGGTTTGTGCATTGACTCTTTTGTCATGCAAAGTGATCAACGGTTTGCAGTGTTTCTAGCTTGACCTTTAAGTCCACGGTCAGTGTGCTAGGAACCTCAACAGATAAGATTACCTTTGCTATAGCAGCCAAGAGTACCATAGCTTAAGTAGCCATCAACTAGAGGTGCTGTAACACCGTCAGGGTCCGGATCAGGATATTTACCCCAGACATCGAACTGTTGACAATCTCACTTTGCCCCTACTACTTGCCTCGCAAATTCCAACAGCTGTTCTTCACGATTGTTTACATACATCAGCGAGCCAATGCATCCGCAGCTGCGCAGCTGATTGCTACCGTAATGCATAGGCTAGACTCAATCTGCCCTGATGCCCCTAAATGTATCCTCAGTGATTTTAAGCACTGTCAATTAAACAAGACTTTGAGGACAACCTTTGTTATGGTTCAGTGGAAGGTGCTTACAAATCTTTGCCCATGCCTTCCTTCGGTGCATCCCATCACGATAATGTGTATCTTTAGCCTATGTACAAACCCTCCTTCAGGCGTGTGGAGAGAACCATGAAGAGTTGGTCAGAGGATAATGTCTTCCTCTCTCAAGCATGTTTTGACTGTCCAGATTGGCAATTTCTGTATGCTTGTAATAACATTAATGAACTATCTGATACTGTCTTGACATATATCACATTCTGTGCTGACTGTCATCCCAACTAAAAAGGTTGTTCCTCATCCAAATAACAAGCCGTGGGTAACAAAAGAGCTTAAATCAGTTATAAATTTAAAAAAAGAAACAGACCTATTATACTGGCAATCCTCTGGAGAAAAAGGTTGTCCCCAGAGAAGTGCGTAATGAAATAAGGAAGGCTAAAATGAAGTATAGGGAAAAGATAGAAATGTAATATAACAGTGGCGATCTTAGAGCAGCCTGGCAAGGGATTAAAACAATGGCCTCCATTAATCAATGTGCAAATTAGACTAAACAATCCATCAGTGTAAATGGGGTGGATGATTCTGATTCGCTGAACACTTTCAACTCATTTTTCTCTCACTTCAAAAGGTCTGAGTTCTCTGAAAATGTGTTCATGCTTAGAGGGTCTCTTGTATCTCTATATTGCGATATCTCAGGAATGTGTCACAGCCCTATTTAAGAGGGTGAACATAAGAAAGGCTGCTGGTCCTGATGCCATCTATGGCCGCAATTTGCGCTATTGTGCTGACCAGCTTAGTGAGGTCTTCACTAAACTCTTCCAGATGTGTGGGAAAATCGGCTATAATACCCATTCTAAAATCAAAAAAATCCCAAGGAACTAAATTATTTTACACCTGCGCTCACATCCCTTGTCATGAAGAATCTTTAGAAGATTTTAAAGGATATGATTGTCTCCCACATTGTTGGCAAATTAGACCCCTTGCTGTTGCTTACCAAGCTGGTAAAGGTGTGAAGGATGCAAAAACCTTAATTTTTCAACAGAGAATGAAGACCCACATCTCAGACTTTTATTCACTGATATCTTTTTGGCTTTAACAAGATGCAGCCTCATATTTTGATCTCAAATCCAGGCTCAAATACGGGCTCACCCCAGGGCTCTGTCCTGCCCCCCCTGCTTTTTATTATGTATACAGATAGCTGCAGGATTTCTCAAGAGGGCAGCTATTTTGTGAAATTGACACCTTGCCCTATTGTCTCTTCCCCAGGGCTTGGAGTCAGATCATGGTTGTGCCCTAACTGCCTTTGTCAAATGATGTGATGATAATTTCCTTGACCTTAACGTATCAAATCAAATTGTCAACACATAATTATCTCGGAACAAAGTTTTTTGACTGTTAACTCAAATTGAAAACAGTCGGTTGAAAAGCGTGGACAACAAAGAATTCACTTAATGTGGAAGCTTAACTCTTTTTGTGTCTGATACTATTTTATGTTATAAAAGTAACATAAAATTAGCCTGGTTCCGCCCACCTCCGTACTTCCGCTCAATTGCTGTATGTTAGAACGATTTCTTTTCCCTTAAGTTTGTCCTTCCAATCAGCGAACAGGAGGCGCGGCTTGAGAACAGTGACGTAGAGGTCGTGCGCGAATTTCAGTTATTGAGCGGAAGTACGGAGGCGGGCAGAACCAGGCTAATGCTCACTGCATCTGCCGTTTGTATACTGCGCGCAACGTGGTTTCTGGCGCATGAAATACGTCACGACCAAACGTTAGCGATTGGTTAAGGCAGATCCAGAGTGGCACTGGGCAGAGCCAATAGGTTTTAAACTTCAACAGCACCCGCCTTCAAGTGAGAAATCGTTTGTCTCTATAGCAGTTCTAGACCATGAGTATGAATGAAATGAGTACGAAGGTCTAGTTAGGACTAGGCTAACAAAATAGTATCAGACACGAAAAGAAGTCTTCTAACTTCATCATTTATTTGCTGGTTGAATGGGTTGTCTGTAAAGGACAAGAACAGCCTAAATGGTATTGTGAAAGTCTGCTCCATAATTGGAGCCCAGCAAAGAGGCTTGCTCCCTCTGGGTGAAACAGGTGGCCCACAAAGAGAAAGGAATTATCAGCCAATCTGACCACGTTCTGTCCAGTGAATTAACTGTAATGCCCTCAGGCCGGTGTTATAACGTGCCCCTTAGGAGAACAAACTGCTGTACTCCTTCATTCCTTCCACTATCAGGATAGCAAACGCAGACAGTAGTTATTTTAAATGACTGTTACATTATTTTAAACTAGGTTATTAACATGAACTATGACAACATTTTATTTAATTTACTGCTGCTCATTGTTTCCTTGTATTGACCTATGTATGTTGATCTGTTGCCTGTGAGTTTTTAAGTCGTGTGTATGGACTGGGTAAGCTGCAAATGAATTGCCCTTCTTGGGATCAATAAAGTTGTCGGCATCTGAATGTGTGCAGTACCTTCAGTTGCTATGTGTACAGTACCTTTAGCCGCTAAATGTACAGCACCTATATCCAGTAAGTGTACAGCAGCTTTAGCAAACAGTAGCTTTAACATACAGCAGCTTTAACATCTACGTTTATAGTACCTCCCACCTCTTACGGTGGCTGTGGAGCCAGAACTTCATCAGCACTACCGCCTGCAGAGCTCAGCAGTAATAATATCATGCATATCCTATCATGAAGGCAGCAGCAGGCGTCGGGTTATGTGGTGGTCGTGGTTGGTAGTGATTTATTGCCGCTGCGTGGATTTCTCCACTGATGGATAGTTAATGGCCGCCAGTGGACAGGGAAGGAATTGCTCTTTTCTTGACTAAGGGGTCCCCACTGTGCGTATGTGTGTGTCTATATGTTTGATTAAGGGTCCCAGTGCACACACACACATTAACACAAACACACACACATTAACGCAATGTTGTATATATCTTTTTTCCAACTTCACTCCTTGGCTCGGAGGACGCACCACCGAGTCTAACGCACAACTCAGCAACGCAAAAGCCGCTGCAGTAACTCAGCTGTCTGGAGTTTGTGCGTGTGTATTCCCGTGCGATGCTGCTTTGACTATTGCAACGTTGCCACTGATTTGAAATTCTGCTTTACATTCAAAGCAGTGGCGAGCGTTAGTGAGTCTGGCTTTTCAGCTTGTACAACGCACTCTGGCCCATAGGCTTCAATCAACACACACAAACACTCGAGGGCTATCTATAGCACGGAAATGGGAAATGTCACGCAATTGCCACACTGGTGCCAATGTGTCTTTATGAGGATTATTGCGCGTGTGTGTGTGAGAGAGAGAGAGAGAGAGAGAGAGAGAGAGAGAAGCAATTTCTTTATATAAAGTATTTTCTAACATTACTCCAGAGATGTGTGAAGCCAAAAGAGAACTGGGAAATTTTCTAGCCAATCCGTGACATTGGTTAGTGAGGTTGTGTGTCACGTGCATGTGTGCGCGCACTAGTGCTTGTTAGTCCATATTGCCATATTTGCTACATGACCACAGTGTGTAATTGTTTCAAAATATTACATATATTTATTTCGAACAACAGTGATTGATGTTGGTGAATGCTGGTTCTAAATTGCCATTAAGAAAAATTAACTTGTGAATCGTGCAGTCCTCACAAGAATAGGTCTACCAGTATGTGTGTAAGATTAATTAGCCCGATACCTCACTCTGAAATGCTGTCAAAGCTGCTGACATGTATTTATGCATACGCCTGAGGTGCTACCATCTTTGCAGTCATCAGCAATATAGTGACATATGAAGCTGCTATTAAGCCATTTAGGAGATGCCTTTAGCCAAAGCGACTAACAGTGGTTACAGATTCATGGCATTAAGGAGCAGGTCGGGATCAGGCATTTCTCCACAAGAACGCCTACAGGTAAGGCTTGGGCCACTGCAGCACGTAATCAACACAAAGAGCTGTTGCTGGGAGGAGGCTGTCCATAAGCACAGCTGCTCCAGTGCGTGTCCAGGCAGCCCTTCCATGTCCCTTCCCAGCCAGTGTAGCAGTTTACCCCTGCCACACGCCATGTACGGGCCAGGTGAGACTGTAAACCAGCCATCAACCACACACTCCAACAGTACACAAAACATAGGAGGTGTGTTCACCAGTTATTGTTTGAAAAACAGTAACTTGTTGTGCACATTGACTATAGTTGGTTGATAAATCACCCTCTAGTGTAGTAACACGTTGCATAGGTTGCGCAGATGTATAAATTGTGTGCACCAAGGATTGAGACAAACAATGCATGAAGAAGCATGTTGAGGCCTTGGGGGAGACATTGGGGGATTAAACCCAGACACTTTTGGCCGGGAGCATTCTTGCCACCTCACTACACTCTAGAATTAGGACAATCTCTCGGGATTATACCGACAACTAAGTTAGCGCTGTACCAACACTACTCTCGACTTCGAAAAACCCCCACCAGCCTTTTTGTCACATTATCTGTGGTACTAAAGTGGATAATTAAAAGTGAAGCAGACTCAGTGAGCTCTTCCTTAGATAGTCATACAGGAGTGGGAAAAAAGCTCTGCTCCACATGTGTCCTATTATGCAAACAGTAATAGAAGCAGCCTGCGGGGCCAGTGTAGCTTCCCTTTCTTTTGAAATAGTTCCCTCTCGCCGCATGCGTCCGACCTAGGCACGCACGCCCACATCACTACCCGCCAGATACTTATTGTCGTAGGATTTCTTTTATATATATATATTTTAAAAAAATAATTTCAAAAAAGGAGTTTCTGAAAACTGTCACCTCATTATTGGCTCTTTTCTAATGGTGCTAATACACCTGAAGACCCATGTAGATTCCATTTTGGCCTTTTTGTAACTTTTGAAACTCTGGGGGGATTGCGCTATTTCTACACAAAAAGCCTTTCATTTTCAGTCAATCTTTTAAATGTGCCCCCTCCACTGTTGAGGGTGTGCACCCGTGCAATGCGCTTATAGTCGCACAACTAAAGGATATTAATATTTCCAAAAAATGGGGCAATTTGTGGTACCAAACACCGGAGCTATCTTATGTTTGACAGTGGCTAAATAGCGAGCTGTACACAAGACCTGGTTGGATATCGAAATGTTGTTATTATATATAATTTCACGGTATAATTTCACACAGTGCCATCCACGATATTAAACACAGCGCCATCCATTATATTTATGCTCTGAGGTCCACAACGTTATATTGGACAGTAAGTTATGGCCTGTACATAATATTACATATCCCCTATATATTGGACAGTATATTATGGCATGTACATAATACTACATACCTGTGTAATGCATTGTTTAGCCGAGAAGCTAAGCTTAGCTTCGGCGCTAAGCCTTCTTTGTAGACCAGTTGATGCTCGTCGTGTAGACCATCATAAACACACAACACTCAGTTCAGACTATAACCCCTTCTATTTAAACCGTTTACTACAAGTAATAGTCATCATAGTCATCGATACTATTCAACACAGACACAGCATTAATTGACAGGCTATCACGGTTAGCTGTGGCTAATGCTAGCATTCATTAAAATGGACACAAAGGTGGTTTAACGACACTAGTGTGGCTAATCCATAACGCATGGACAAAACAGAAAAGCAGCATGATCTTCTGTTACCTTCCCAGCCTGGAGGTCCATAGTCCATAGTCCTCTGGTTCCCTCGTGGTAACCACGTTATAACCGTTTGTTATGTAGGCCTACACGAACGGAGACAGACTCCAGACATGAAGGAAAAAGGATTTATTCCGCTATCTTCAATGATGATAAAACAATAATAATCCCTACAATAACAATAGGTATCCACAGATACTCTGTGAATACCTAAACATTGTGCATCTGGGCTGTCATGATTAAGCTACGCCACTGACTACTGAAAAGCGGTTGGTGTATTGCAACCAACTGAAAATACAGTGTTTTGATTTCGCCGGGTGGGTGCGTTCATTTTATTCTCATGTCTGGCTGTTGAAAACAACACAAAATGTCTGTTGCCTGATCAAAAGTTAGGACGATTCCAAGGGCCCGGCACTGACAGGGGACCCTCAGAGCACACTATTATTGGAAGAGGGGGGGGGGGGGGCAATATTATATTCTTTCATAGGGCCCAAAATCTCTCGCGGCGCCCCTGCTTCGGATGTGTGTGATGTGTGTGTGACGCAGAAGTGTAATTCGGGCTTCAGTGAGTGAGTGATTGAGTGTGTGAGAAGAGAAAGAGCTGACAATTCATAATCAGCTGACTTGACTTTTGTGCCTGGTCACTGTACGTGAGTGACGTCTTAGTGGGCCCAAACCAGGCTCTCTGCATTACATAACGTTACATAAGACATGGTAATGCTATAAGCGTATGTACCCCTTTCTCCCGCATCTTTCATTCCCAGTGACTCTTTCATAGCCATCTCATCTCATCTATTTTTTAAGAAATAGGACAGAGAGAGAGAGAAAGAGAGAGAATATACAGGCTGACAAGCAGGAGGGAAAGTACTTCAGAAGACTTTGGTAAAAAAACGAATTTGCCTTTCAAATGGTATTTCATGAATATTTCAATTGACAACACTATGGAACAATTAATTCCATTGCCTCTCTTTAGGCCGCTTTATTGCCACAGCAATTAATGAGTGTAAGTTAAAGTGTAACTGAACCCCCTGTTTCAGCTCGATGATGAGATGAGATTTTAGAAAATGTATTTTGGCCTGAGAGCTCGAGGAAGGAGGGGGGGACCATGTTATCCCCATGGTTACGACCCATGTCAACCTTGTGATACTTTTTAAAGCTAGTGCCGTTGTTGTGTATGAGTGTTATAATGGGCGATGCTGTGTTTGAAATGCGCCACACACCGTGGCGACTTGTTGTGTATGAGCGTAATAATAAGCAATGTTGTATATGAAATGTGCCCACACACTGTGGTGTTTTACTAAAAGTGTCGGACGCAGGCATCAACGTGAACCGCTGCCCAGCTCCACACATTCACGCACACCTCACCGCCAGTGACCCATGTTGTGGCCGCACTACTGTATGCTTTACTATGTTCTGAAGATGAGAGTAAATGCTACCTTCACTAACAACATCTGTCAGGATATCTTTTAACAGTCAAAAGACAAACAAAAGAACTCACCTTGAGTTTGGAGCAGAGTAGAACGTTTTCCCATCTAGTTGGCAGGGACTGGCAAAAATATAGGATTTTACACCTGCTTTCTCTAAATTAGGGTCTTATTTTAGTAACAGTGACAAAATGGCATATATGACTATATTGAAGATCATTTAAGATATACTAAGATGTTTAAAACAAAACAAAAAAAACGATTTTGGGTTCCCTTTAATCGATTTTAATAAGGGCCCTTGACACACTACTAGTGGCAGCAGTAGCAGCTGGTGCAAGAAGGTAGGGTTATCAAGGTGTGCATTAAGCTTCAGAAAATGATGTTCCATGAAATCCATTGCAATCTCATGTACTTTCAGTTTATCAATTTCCTTCTATTCCTTGAAGCCAATTTAATGGGAGTCTTTTTCTCTCCTGACTATGTAGCCATGTAATGTTATATTAATATATAAATAATAGTCTCACACTGGGCTGTCTAGTAAGTGCAGCTTAACTCAACGTATATCGTGTTAACAATCGCTTTACGACAGACGTCAACCATCAGTCAATACAACCTGTCTTTATGACAGCTTCTTCCAAGACTGAGTTTATTATGCCAGCCTTACACCAAACAACTTTTCC
This sequence comes from Merluccius polli, assembly GCA_030340625.1. Lineage (NCBI taxonomy): Eukaryota > Metazoa > Chordata > Actinopteri > Gadiformes > Merlucciidae > Merluccius > Merluccius polli. The sequence goes on along the minus strand of JAOPHQ010003695.1, from coordinate 431,602 downwards.
ATGATTTCACTGTCGTAGACAAGTTTCCAATGTCGGAATAAAATCATGAGTTTTGTTACGACTAGTGTCATGTTGTGCTCTTGTCGTCTCGACCGTTTGGTGTAAGCTGGTCATAAAACTCAGTCCGAGTTAGTCTTTTTCTCGTCTTGACATTCCAATAAAATCAAACATGTTTTTCTTTAGTCTTTTCTTAATTCTTTAGTCTTGGCTCATGCAAATAGTGAAATTCAATGATTCGAACATTGTCAACAACCAACAGGTGCGCTCTCTCCAGTACCAAACAGGAAGCAGCAAACCGGGTAGATAGATAGTAAACATGGAGAGGACTCGCAGGAATGTGAAGTCTCGGTTCTCTTGGACTGTAAAAAAGGAGGAGAAACTGGTGGAGTTGGGGAGTAAGCAAGAGTGCCTCTCTGATGTGTCCTCCCATTTGTACCATGATAGAGTGGAGAAGGGAAAAAAGTGGACAAAAATTGCTGCAGCCCTCAAAAACCGTGTCTTTTTGGCTGTTTTTTCAGAACAAACCACTGCACACCAGTTGCGAGCAGTGACTTTTCACGTGAGGCATGCTGATGAGCCCCCCCCCCCCCCTCCAACACAGACTAGGGATCAGCCACGCTAATTAACAATGAAAATATGCCACACCCAACTCACCCAACCCACGACAACAACCCTCTCTTAAATGTACATTTCTAGTAATCTAGATTGTAGTAAATGCAACGCATTGCGTTGCTTTTCAAGTAGTGCATGCATTGGATTTTTCCTACTTCAGCCAATCCGGATATAGTATTTAGGGTCACACTTTATTTTACGGTACACTAATAACACGTAATAAGCCGTACTTTGTATCAAATTAGACAAAAACTAGAAATGTTCTTTATTAGACAGGAAACAAACACAGTTATACCCTAATTAGGTTACACCTAAATTACGCTGTAATTTCCCAAGCTCTCGAAATGTACCTAAAGACCATTTCAGCAAAGATGCTCAGAACAAACTACAGACGCGTGTTGTATAATATGGTCCATTACTACAACGTCCATGGTGCATTGCACCGCAAGCGTGAGTCGAGTCAGCCAAGGGGAACTTGTTTACATCCAGGTGAGAGTTTCGTATTTTCTATTTGTTGACCTGTAGACCATGTGGATAACATCATGCCGTCTCATTTTTCCGTGCTTGGTTGTTCAGGATATTGAGTTGCTAAAGTGGCTGCCATCACATTCACATGTAACTATTGAGTGTTGAAAAGTTGCTGTAAGCCCAACATTTGACATATAATTATATGCATGTCCTTATTTGCATGTAATGAAAACAAAACTACAAGCTTTGTATCAATACAAAATTGTAATTGCGATAGTTGCCTGCCAGAAAGTCTAATAATGGTCTAATAATGGGAAATACACAAGGGCCTTAATATAAAGCGCTTCCTACTTTTGTCCCACATTTGACGCTAGCTAATTACAGGAAGGGTACGTGAATGAGAATGCCAGCATTCTCTGCTAACGTTACCAGTGTGTTGGCTAGCTAACATTAACAGGAGCTACATTGATTTTGCTCAAAGAGATGGGAGCAGAAATTAAGTTATGTGTGTGTGTGTGTGTAGTGCAGTGGGATCTTCCACGTCTCCAAACGTGCTTCCAGTGTCTCCGGGTGCCTGACCACTTCTCCACATAGCAGGACTTTGAAGATGCCTCCAAATTTCAATCAGCATCAACAAAACAGGATTTTGACTTACTTAATTCTGTCAGAAAGACAGACGGGACCATGGACAGGAGTGATTTCAAGTTTGTCAAAGTTCATCAAGGTTTATGAAAGTTTTTACTGTTAATGTTTTTACTGTTTCTTAAAGAATAACTAAACAGATGGCCATTTTGCTGCCCTACTGGATATTTTCACCAAGTTACACACGCTGCCTATCACATTTGGTGTCAGAGTACTTCTTTGGAAGTACTATCAAAGACTGTCTAGACTGTGGTTGTATTTGACATGTTTAACTGTTTAAAAAAAAGCAGTTATAATGCCATTATGTTTGCTGTTGTACATTGTTTTCATCCACCATGTTTCTCTGCTGAAGCTTCCTGCGAATCAGACAGAAGCTACTAACCCTACTACCCACACTCTATGCTTTTAGAACCTACAGTAGGTTCATCCACTAGGTCAAAAATCCACTCCCACCATGCAGTAGGGAAGTTATGTTTTTGTCCCGCCCTAAGTCATGGGAAAAAAATCACATGGCATAATATTAGTGTCAACAGCAGCAAAATGCAGCATTTAACTTGGTCACAGGTTACACCATTTGTTATGAACAGACAAAAGTAAATAGTTTAGTGGAACTTCCGCATTCCTACGCATAAGGGCAACTGCGCCAGGCGCGCTGTACTGCGCCGCCCGCAGATCAGCTGTTTGGGAAGAAAGTGCCATTGCGAGATGAGACTGAACATAATCAAACGCACTGACTCTACATAACTACCTCATACAACCCTTCTTCAAACAATCTGAACCATCCCTTTAAAGACAGGTTTTTAGTTACTAGTTGGAACCCACTTGGAACCCACTTGTCAAAAAGTTGAGCAATGTAAATCCTAATTTCTGGGGAGATGAATAATAATTTATTTCCAAGTTATTAAAAGTAACCTAATATTGCTCAGTCAAAGGAGAGGGTAGCTACCGGTTGCCCCTTTTTATAAATGTTTGCAGTTGTATCTCTCTGTGGGCAGGACACCACAGGTCAAAAGGAATATTCTGCTTATTTGTTTGTAGAAAACAGGGACACTCAAGGTATTGAATGTACATGTAAACAGCTTAACCAGAATAACCATAATATGGCCAGTATCCAGTTTATTGTTATATTTATATCGCCTTTGTTACTTATTGTTATCTGTGCATGTAAACATAGTTTACAAACAATGTATGCTTGACATTTGGGCACAAATAGTCACATGAGTGGTACTACAGAACATTTTCTCTTTCCATGCATTGTGTAGAAAACAGTTAATCAGCTGGTATTCCAGCATCTGCAAGTACAGATCGTGGCCATGTCAATCTGAAGGTGATAGGGGTCGACCACAGACCGAAACGCTGTCAGCTCTCCTTCAGTCAGCGGTGACTTAAATTCGAGGACCAGAACTCCACTGTCTGAATTGTCACCACTGTGCCCTTCCAGTCAACATCTGAGTCTGGGAAAAAGAGGGTTTGGTTAGTTTACAAGTTTTTATGAAAGGCAAGGCAGACAATCATAAAAATGTCCAGGCAACAAAAAAGTTAATATACCTTGAGGTATTCCTCAAGTTGATTTATGATGTCCCATTTGCCAAAACTGATCAGGAGAGTGGTTGCACTGTCTGCAGACAATGATCAATCGAGCCAGCTTCAAATGTTTTGAGGGATGCTTGGAGTCTTGGTAGAAAGATGTAGTGAACACGGAGGAGGTGCAATCTGAGATGTCAAGAAGATCATCTTCATCAAGTATGTGAAGCACATAATAGATGCAAGTAACAGCTATCAAACATCACACCACAATGCCCGTTATATACTGGTATTTAGCATTATGTCTGGAAATCCTCCATTATATTGCTTTCACTGCCTTTCTACTCTTTATCGCCAGCTGTATTGCTGTCCTTATGATTCTTCATGTTGGCAATAAATCATCACATGAGGCTGCCAAACTAGACTACATGAATGAATGTTTAAACAGGCCGGGACAAGATTTTATGCCAATAAAGTGAAGAAGAGCAAAGATAGCGGTTTAAGTAGAGATAGAGATAGATACAAAAGTAGCTGAGCTTATCTCTTGGGCACGCTCTCTCACCTGGATGTAAACAAGTTCCCATTGGTCAACTCGACTCACACTCGCGGCACAATGCACCATGGACATTGTAATAATTGACGATATTATACAACACGCATCTATATTTTCATGCCCGGATCTACCATATGGGCAACCTGGGCATTTGCCCAGGGGCCCTTGAGCCGAGAGGGGCCCTTTGCGATTGGGTATATATATTTTTTTTTTTCCTCATGGCCATGGACGTCGGTCCGGGCTGTATTGCGATCGCGCACCCCCCCCCCCGCTCGTCGGTCGCCGGTCCGGGGTGTATCGCTATTGCATATTTACTGTCTAATAAAGTATTATTTCTAGTTTTTGTCTAGTTTTTGATCTTGTGTACCAGACACAATATCTGAACGAGCTGTTAACTTAAATCAGTCTTGTTTTGAATGCAGTTGATTGGCGTGATTGTATGCAACATAAGGGAGTAAACAGTGTTTGGAATAACGCCTAAAAAATAACGGTTAAAAGAACAGCGTTATGTAACGCCGTTATTTTTTCAATAACGGGGTAATCTAACTAATTACTGTTTCCGTCGTTACAACGCCGTTATCGTTACTGAACGTTAAATGCGGTGCGTTACTATGAATTGATTGAATAAACTGCGTAATCCGAACGCACCCCTGGCTCCATACACAAACTGCTAGTGAGGAGACGGGTGGGTTAACAACGAGATAAGCGATTATGATTGGCTAAGGCATGTTTCATGGTAGCCAATCGGAGCCAGTGTTTTTACACACAAGCCAGGCCACGCGCACCACACACACACACCAAACAGATTCGAAGAAGCAGCAGAGACGGCGAGTCCGTTGTGAAAACTGCTCCGAAAAATCCAAATTCTTTGACATATAGCAACTTTTCTTTTTTACAGTAACGCAAATAGTTACTTTCCCTGGTAACTAGTTACTTTTATTATAAAGTAACTCAGTTACTAACTCAGTTACTTTTTGGAACAAGTAGTGAGTGACTATAACTAATAACTTTTTTAAAGTAACATTCCCAACACTGGGAATAAATCAACACAACTTTACGTCAAGAACTGTTGATTGATCCATCGCGTGTTGATCTCGTCAAACTGAGTTAAAGGCCTATAGACGATATATTTAGCCACAAGATGTCGCACTAGAGCACCAGCATCTCAAACCACAACAATTGGGAGTGTCCTTTACCTTCTTAACTCATCTCATGCACGGCGCGTGCGTTATCATGAACGCATGATGGCCGGACCGGACGCGAATTTTTTTTTTGCAGGGTGGTAGCGGGAAGCACCGCCCCACCCTGCTCCTGATTGGTTGAGCTGTGCTCTCGACTCTATCCTGATTGGTTCTACTGCGCCCAGCAAGCTAGAACATTGTTTAATCTCAACGACCGCTCAGTTTACAAGTGTTGAAGATATAGTTATGGTTATGGTTAGGGTTAGGGTTATGGTTATGGTTAGGGTTATGGTTAGGGTTAGGGTTAGGGTTTGGGTTATGGTTATGGTTAGGGTTAGGGTTAGCAGGCGCAGTAAACAATCTTAGAGTCGAGAGCACAGCTCAACCAATCAGGAGCAGGGTGGGGCGGTGCTTCCCGCTACCACCCTGCAAAAAAAAAATTCGCGGACCGGACACCAGAACAAAGAAACTAGAAGCTCAGATTACAACACACACAGAGGGAGGGTGCGTTCATTCTTTGGTCAGGACGCCATTACTCCACTATATCTCTACATAGCCAATAGTTGTTTGCTGCTATAATAATGTTCAGGATATCCTCTATAGCCCCTTTAAAGTTAGAAATATATTGAATTCATGCTCCATAATAAAACAATCTTAAGCGGGGAACCAATGGGACACTCCGCGGTGGGTCTAGTGGTGTTAGATTAAAACTGAAAATCCGAAGCAATGGTGTTAAAGCAGGGGAAAAGAGAGGTGATCCCGGTCAGGTTTCAACAGGTGACACCGCTAGACCTGCACTAATTCCTTTTGCTTCTGGGGTTATTGCATTAATATTATTAATATTTGTTTAATATCCATCCATTATTTTTTAACATTGGTTCTCTTCTAATGTTATGGTTGGATTTAACCTATGGATCTATCGCGCCCGTCACTTCAGCTTCCGTAAGCTGGTTCCCATAATGTATAAAGCGTGTAAAGCTGGAAAATGTGCTCACCGTTCCTGTGGGCAGTCTGAACTGTGAACGTGATTTCTCCACCACAAACAGGGTACCAGGCTACAACTCACACAACTCATGATTGCTTTTGAAAGCAATATAAATATATCATTAAATTTAAGAATTTACTAAATAAAGACACGTTTTTAATTTTGGTAGGTGAAAACAGGTCTCAGGAACAGGCTGTAAGGAGAGCACTTGGGGGCCTGCATGAAGATTTCAATAAATGGGCCTCCTGTGGCAAAATGTCCATATCATGCCATGGTGACATTTTTCTCCAAGCCAAGGAAGATTAAGTGCAGCAATGAATCATGCACACTGTGTCATGATGTGCTAAGGTTTTGCAAAGAGCATAGGTTTACACAGCTAATTTGTATGCAATAAATGCAGCTTATTAAGTCATCCTCTCCTTGTGATCACATTGTTTTAAGTCTTCAATATACCGAGCAATCAAACATTTGAATGCAAATATAAATTGCAGACCGCCTGCTGTGTCATCTGACCGAAGCCGGCTGCACCAATATCGTTCGCCTCATTTGTTAGGGCTTTTTCGGTGTACCACCAGGTCTGAAAACAATTCTAGGGGACACACTGACATTCCTGATTGGATAGTTGAATTATATGTTAATCTGAGCATCCCTATTCAGGAGGAAGCATCAAAAGTACTTGTACTTGTATGTTTGATTTGTACTTGTAGATTTGATTCGCAGCTGTAAACTTTGGATTCACACATACAATTGAGTTGTGTGTGAACTTTTTTCACCCACAAACAGGTAGATGTGTAACTGCAAACTTGATATGAAACTGCATATTGAATGTATTTGTTCAGATATTTTTTACACGTTCAAACATTTGAATTCATTTGATCAAAACGTTTTTTACAGATTCACACATTTGAATGTATTCATACAAAATGTTTTCACGCATTCAGATATGGTGATACAAAGCTAAAAGACTTTTGACCCTATTTTGATTCCATACAGTGGCGAGCCGGCAACCGCGCATCCCTTTGGAGGTTTCACGTAGATGTTGAGCGCCAGTGTGGGGTCAGCCTCTCAACTCATGACGGCAGATTTCCGCACTCCGAGCAGCTTGCTCGATAAATATTCATCGGCTCTGCATGAACTAATTTGCATATTCCAGTTACAGTACATGCCCGTTCTCGCGGCTGCTAATGTGATGTTGTCAGACTGGGAGAAAGATATAGAGAGCAGGAGTGTGAGGAAGAGGAAGAGGGGGAAAGAGATCAGTTTGGAATCAGAGGTGAAATAGAGTATAGTGGCATTTCCCTTGGGAAATGTGCACACATTAAAGCCTGATACATTGATACGTAGATTTCTCCACGATGTCATCATGTATATGAACGACATCTTAAAACAGACCAAAAAGAGTGGACCATAGACCATGTGCCATGTTCTCTGTGCAGATTTACAGTATATTCAAATGTATGTATGGGACATATTTGGCATCTATAGAGCTTTGGCAGTTTACACTAGACAATCACAATCTCTCATGCATCAGTACGCATCAAAACAACCCCACTTAGAGTAGTAGAAAAATGGAGTGTGGCAGCTCGTATGTACCCGACAAAATGATCACAAAGCTAGATAGCTGAGCACTGCACCCCTGGGAACAAGTGAAAAATACAATTGTATTGATCCTGAAAGATTGTCATGAAACATGCCAAGGGCAAGACAAAAACAAAGAGATGGTTAGCACTGATAGCAATATAGTGATCACTAATCACATATCAGGTACAATTACAACCTGATTATATTGAAAGAGTTTTGAATAATGTATTTTACAGGGATCACTAGTGCAAGCTTTGTTTCCGAGTTTGATCTCAATGATGAAAATTATGTTATTGTGCCATCAATGATGGCACAATATTCAGTCTGTAGAGCTTCAAATATTTAGAGTGAAAGTAGAAAGAACTAATAAGTAATCTAAATAACTAAACAAATAATAACTAAAAGGAATTAAGGAATTATATTGATATTCCTTATTATTCAACGCTAGAGATTTCCTGGCAATATGGAAACATAAACCAATCAAAACGTTGCGATATAAATAAATCTCCTTAAATAGATCCATCTCCGGACATGTGGGCTCAGTGTTTTTAGACCATAGTAGCATTGTCCTTCGACTTCCTTTTTTCGATTTTCTCAACACCCTTCAGCTGGGCAGGGTCAACCAGCGCTACACGTTTTTTAACCTCCGACACTTGAACCAAGCCCTCAGCCCCATCACTGCGCTCAATTTGGGAGCAGAGAGAAGAGGCGGCATTGTATAAAAACGAACAAATATAGAAAGGAGTGACAACAGAGACGAGCTTTGTGATAAAGGATTTCAAATGACTCCTCTAAAACTGCTCAACCGCCAACTGTTACGGAGGTTTAAGACAGAGGTCGTTTTTGATCAAATCTCTTGGTGTAATCTCTAAATAGAGAGGAGCCTATTATAGATTATAGAAAAACAATGTCCTTAGAATACATGGAATTCTAATGCATAACATTTGAATTGCCACATTGACCTAAGCATAGGCTAACCCTTGCCTCGAACCAGAAGATACAATATGTACGTGTGTTAGCTAGCTAATTATAACACTTCATCACATCATCATTAATTCCATTTTACATTCAGCTTTGGCACATGGCACTTGTGGCAGAGGACAAAGGGAAAACAAATACTTTTTAATGAGTATACAAACGCAGACCCTAATTTGAACGAAATGAACAGCATTTTCAACTTGAAAGAAAAAAAAGGAGTTTGGTTAAATAAATTAAAAAAATTAAAATAACACTCGCTAATGTATCCTCTTCCAGTACCTTAGTCTGTTGTTTTCATTAGCACTTAAGCACATCGCTAACTCCTAACAGGCCCGGCTTAGCAAGTGCCTCAGCAAAGAGTAGCTTACTGACAATCATCGTGACTGTCTTCTCATTTAAAGGCTCATTTGTTTGTTCTATTTAACTGCGATGGGAAAATAGATGGAGATTTAAAAACGGCACTGTACAATCTAATTGAAAAAGTGTAAAACCTAAACTTTTCTTTATTCATCTTCAAAGTCACTTGCATGACGAAAGGCACGCCGCTGACTGACTGTTGTTGTTCCCAACTGAAAACCCCCCCAGAAAAAAGGCAAAAAGAAACCCAAAATAACTTATTTCTTTCTGTACTGTTTTCAAAGCTGCAGTGTCACTTAACATGACCACTGACAGCCATGACACCGACACAACGGGAGGGCTGACAAGCCGTCTTTCATAGGCTGTGGCTGCCATCTGTTATGCTTTCTCAACTTTGATTGGATGGTTTGACTTTTTTCTTCTTTTAAATCATCACAGAATGCTTGCTTTCGTTTCTCAAATGAATGCAGCAGATTGTTCTGCGTCTTTAATGATAACAAGCCAGTAGAATTCTCCTTGTAAAAATGCATATGTGACATGAATATGTGGAATGAATACAACAGTGATGTTTTGATGGTTAAGACAGTCACAAATGTTAGCTGTGTGTGTGTGTGTGTGTGTCTGCATATTTCCTGGTCCACTCAACCAGGAAATATGCAGGTTGTGCAATGAACTGGCAACCACTTTAGGGAGCTTGTGCTTTGAGCAACAGCGGTGTTGTGATGCGAATGCAATGGGAGGGGGGAGGGGGAGTGCGACATCTAGTGGCTGAATGTTATCAATGGCATCTTTAAAAAAATGATTTTAAAACGGTAAAAACCATCTGGGTTGGTTGTTGGTTGTAAAACACCAGACCGCTATACCTTTAAATATGATGTATCCAATTAGGAATGTGTATTTCCTGCTAAAGGTGTCTGTTTATAAACACTTCCTTCTCTCCAGGATTTTTGATTACGCCAGCCTCTCCTGCACTCTGTTTGACCTGAAACTTTTTGCGTGGGTCCATCAATTTTAATGACGCCATCTTATAACGTAAACACATACACACCTTGCTGTAGTTTTGGCACTTATTTTTTTCTTCATATTTATCGATGCTGCTGAGCAGGTTGAGAAGCTCTGCTGGTAATAGTAGTGATTTGACTATTCAACACTTTTATCCGATGTTTTGAATGACTTGCTTGTCATTAATGAGCAGGTAGGAGGTTAAGGAGCATCTTGCTCAAGGATGCCTCCAGGTAAGGTTGTGGACATTGAACTATGTACCTTTTGGCTGGGAGTCAAACACCCCAGTAGCCACGACACTGTCTGCCTCTAACCTATCCTACATATCCACCACCTACATACAGCTTTTTATCTCAGTGGAGCCAACTAAGACATTTCTTCCACCACTGTGTGTTACTCATACTTTTAATCCTGTTAACAGTGTAACAGCAGTTCCCAAAAGAGAGTGAAAGTATACAAGACAGTGTTAACCCTGTCTGAACTGTGCGCACAAACCAACTCAGTCCCACGCAAAACTCAAATTTACTCTGGAGAAAGAAAAAAAAAACACAGTTTGGACTGGGGTTATTCTAATTTTTTTTACAGTTGCTAAAGAAACTTTTAGTTGTAATGTACACAGAGCAAAACACACTCAAATTATTATTTTTTGTAATTACAAAAAATTAGGAACATGCGATATGGCACTCAACTAAAAAGAAAGCTGCATCAGATAATGCAGATTGTAAAGTTAAATAAATAAATACTAGCTCCTAGCTAGCTAGATGGAATATCACTAGGGTATTCATCAAGTCATATGAGTCGTTTCTTGCTTGCGCTAATAGGGAATGCACAGGAATAACAGTCAAATTTGTAGAAAGTGTTCAGAGAAAATTCTGTTTCAGATGTACAGTGGCAACAATGAAGCGATATTGTAAGTGTATTAAGACGCACACAAGTACTTGTACGAGTCCTGTTTTCTCTGAGGTCATAGGTCAAGTGCTACCATGGAGTAGACAAATGACTCTCTTCCAGCGAAGATATCCCTAAGGTGGACACAATACAGGACTCCAACATCATAATGACACAACACAATTCTCCTCCATGCCAAAAAGGCTGCAGGCATTCACAGAGGTGGAGTTTAAATAAAGTCCACAACCTCATATAATACCACTGCTGTAAACACATGTAGGTAATAATAATAATAATAATAATAATAATAAAAATAATGAATTGCATTTATATAGCGCTTTTCAATAAAAGCACTTGGTGTGTGTGTGTGGGGAGGGGGGTATGACACCTCATCCACTACCAGTGTGTAGCACCCACTTGGGTGATGCACGGCAGCCAGTATGCGCCAGAACGCTCACCACACACTGGCTCAGCGGAGAGGTGAGGAATGAAACTAACCAATTAGAGACCAGGGGATGATTAGGGGGCCGTGTTGGTACAAGAGCCAGGTTGGGAATTTGGCCGGGACACCGGGGTTAGCACCCCTACTCTTATGACCATGTGCCATGGGATCTTTAGTGACCACAGGGAATCAGGACCTTGGTTTAATGTCTCATCCGAAAGACGGTTCTCTTCGACAGGACAGAGTCCCCGTCTCCGTCCTGGGGCATTAGGGATATTTCATAGGTATACACGTATATATAGTTCTTATTTTACTATACTTCCCTCAAGTTCATGCAAGACGAGTAATGAAAAAAAGTTGAGGGTTTTCTTTTTAAATAGAAAAGGAAGAAATGGAGAACAGCAAAGTAACTTTTGAGGCGCTACCCACGCTGTCAACACTTGACACACACACACACACACAGAAAGAGAGAGACAGACATTGTGTGTGGGGGATTCCTAAGACCCCATGGTAGGATGTAAGGGGGAGAGAGAGGAGGGAGAGGCGGTGGGGGGAGACATCTGAACGATGAGTGATCATGTAAGTGACCTTCAGATGGCAGCCGTATAGTTACAGTAGAATCGATTATTTTATTCAAAGCCATACAGGCAGGGGGGCCTGTATGGCTTGCCCAGATAGTCCTGAAAGAAAGCCATGAACATAACCAGCAATACATGCAGAGCCACAGATTACCGTTGAGCCCAATTCATATTTCATAATTCAGATTCATACGTATTCTTAACATGTCTTGTGAATTAATCAATGTCAGAGGATTTATTTCATTGTTTTTTTCAGAACAATGCATAGTTTAACTTAAACAAAAAGCACAAATAAGAGTACAGAAGGGAGCATGTAAAACAGGACAGAGAGGGATGGGGATGTTGATGAAGAGAAGTCAAATTGTTTATAATTGTAAGTTGGGATGCCGTTTGGGGCTACAATTCCAAGCTTTGTCTCTTGACATGCATTGTGTACATTGTGACTTAAATATTTTGCAAAGCTGAAAGTAAAGCTGCAAGTAAAGAGGTTGTTAGAAATTATGTTGTAATAAATATATATATATATATATATATATATATATATATATATATATATATATATATATATATATATATATATATATAATAACACATTCGATTATATCAAATAAAAGAAATCATTATTATTGTACAAATGTTCTTTTGGAAGATTTCGTCATCTTTTCCTCTCCAGCCCTAATGAAACGCCCACTGCAACGAAGCCGGTGGCCTTGGTTTCATTTCCACAGATCAAATCGATTTATGAAGAGATTAAAAAAAGTTGTGTGCAGATTGAGCCGTGGGTGGGAGGGATCATGATTTTCAGATAATTGTCCATGGTGATGGCAGCAGTGAAAGTGAGTCCATGTTTAAGGTTTAGGAAGAGAAATAATAACACAGGCGCTATTGTGGGTGACGGATCGCCATAAAAGGAAACAAACATTGCTACCTGTTCTATTCATGTTTATTCAATTACCAACCCGTTATTATAAGTAGGTAGAGCTTTTTGGTATCTTTTGGCCTCATTTAAACATTGAAATAGCTTTTAAGATCATTAACCCCCCGCTTGCCGCAACCTCATTCTTTCATATTTCTATGGCTGCAACTGACTAGTGGGAGCTAGTAATAATACAATATATTAATAAATACTATTATTATTATTATTACAACTTGTTAGTTTAAAGTCTGTCACTGACAGTCTTGCCGACTCTCACACTGGGCGGCAGGTGTCTTTTTAATACAAAAATGAATGAAGCATTTGAATCCTGAATTGAGATTTGACTACCTACCGAACAAACAAATATCCGAATATTCAAATATGGTGGCTCAGCCCTAGATATTTCCACAAAACTGTAATGTGACATGATGTCTGCAATGTGAGAACATGATATTGATTATGGATCGATGAATACGCCATTAGGGCTCTCATGTTATCTTCTCCCAATGTCAATTTTCTAATCTAGCAGAGTGAAATTATCAGTGGATGGCCACCTGCTTGGACCTCAAACCATGACTCCATTATTGCAATTATTATGATGACAAATAATTGCTTCTCATTCACAGTTATTGATCATTGCTTATGGCAATGCAGCAGTGTGTGTGTAATGTGTTGGTGTGTGTGTGTGTGTTGCATCTTATTATTAGATATTACATTTTACAGAATTAGCCTTAAAAACTACCCTGTCTTCCTTATCTACCAGATCAAAAGGAGCGGCTGCCCCTCTGTGAGTGGAGGTAAGTCGACAAATGAGAACCTAGAGTTGATCAGAGGAATAAATTGGGACTCCAAGAATGAGATGGAATTGCATTTTAACCGCCTCCATTTAAGGCTGATGGATAAGTCTGTGTGTGCATGTAGTGCTTGTTAGTCCATATTGCCATATTTGCTATCATATTTACTGTGTGTGTATACGTGTGTGCGTGAGAGAGTAAATGAGGACATAATAATTCATGCAAGAGGAGAAGAGTGAAGAGAGGAGAAGAAAATTTAAGAGAAGAGAGGAAAAAATAGAATACAGATGAGGAGAGAGGAGTAGGAACATAGTAGAGACAAGTGGAGAGAAAAAAAGACAAGTGAACAGAAGAGCGAAGAGAACAGGACAGAAGAGAAGACAAGACGACAAAGCGCCAAAGAGAGACAGAGAGACAGAGAAAAAAACTAATCGAGTAGACAAGATGGGGAAGAGACAAGATAAAAAGAGAAACGAGAAAAAAGTCGAGTCAAGATGAGATGGGAGACTAGACAAGCTGAAGAGAGAGAGGAGCGGACCACAGACAACACACAAAGAGGGGAGTGGGGGGAGGAAAGGAGAAGCAGAGGGACGGCGAGATGAGATGGCCAGGTAGAGGGAGGAATGGAGGTGAAGACAGAGAGGCCATCGGCCACTGAACTTTGAGTGAGACACTGAGCAATACAAGAGGAGGAGATAAAGGCGGGGGAGAGATAGCGAGACATAGATATATAGAGGGTGACAGAGAGAGAGTCTGGGCTCCAGACAGGAGGTAGGCAGATGGTTATTGTGCTGCCGATGGGTTTGAGAGAGAGGGGGAAATGGGGGGGGGGGGGGTACCAGAGCGGCGGTACCAGAGCGCACTCGAAACAAACACCACTAACCCTGTCACTGATTTCCCCCGAGACCAGCGATTGTGTGTGCGTGTTATGCATGTATGTGTGTAAGGTGTGTGTGTAAGGTTTGTGTATCGCAAGGAACGGAGGGAATATTGCAGAAAGGAAAGGAGTCAGATCTGTCTGAGGCTGAGCACATCTCTTTCATCCACACACACACACACAAGCTCTTTTCCGAACCTGACGTGTGTATTAAGGTGAGCCTCAGGTGCGTGAGCCGCGCGTCAGAATGAAGGGGGAGGCTAAATGATAGCTTGACATGATCCACAGCTCAAAAGCACGCTGTCGGTGTTAAAAAAAAAACAACTACACAGCATTCCCTTCCGCATCTCATAATTTAATCCCCCCCTCCCGCCATCTGTGAATGTTGTCAGTTTGAGCGAAGGTAGAGAGAAATAATCCACACACTCTCTTGAGTGAAAGCTCAACAGATAAACATCTCAACCAGGCCCATCAGAGAATACCACGTTTGTTTTTAGTGCATTTCTTGTTTGTTTTCACACTGTGTGTGTGTCTGTGTGAGTCAAGCTGTTTGACTAGGCGCTAAGCAAAACCCATTACCCAGAACATACAAAAGAAATGTGTGAACCTAAATAGGAAGTCCGTCGACTTGTACACCAACAACGACGCGTTAAATTACGTACCTCGCAAAGGTAATTGGAGAGATAAGATAATACTGTTATTACAACTACTACTGCTGCTACCAGGGACAAGACAAACAAACAGACTACTGCTGCCGAGCACAAAACCTAGCGGTCTACAAACTGCAGCCTACAACTGAAAACCTCATCCTCGTGTCGCTATTCCCAGGGGTCGCCAAATGCAATCCCCATTCTCTGAGAATTGCAACAATGGCAACCAACACTGAAAAAAACTTCATCTTCCGTCGTTGAACAATGAATCCATTAGCAGCTGATAAACATCTGTATTTTTGCGAAGAGCTACTTCCTGATAAACATCTGTATTTTTGCAAAGAGCTACTTCCAGATAAACATCTGTATTTGTATTAGCTACTTCCAGATACACATCTGTATTTGCAGAGCTACTACTACTACTGTTGTAATCTCTTTAGACTCTTTTCAGACTGTGGAGAAGCTTCCATAGGGTCGAAATCAATACTAATTGCGAAGAACATCAACGTGTGTTTCGCCCCCCCCCCCCCCCCCCCAATTCTCTCCCCTGTAGTGGCCTATTTATGTGGCGCTATTTATCACTAGTGTACTATTGAGCACATAAAAAACCCCTGGTAGAGGAGAAGGCGGGGGGGTGTCATTATAGATCTTCAGCCGTTTGGTGGGAATGGTTGCTCTGTGGTTTAGAGGATGTTATGAGTCACAGCGATCGGCGATTACTCGGTTTTAGGGATTCCCTCAAAGAAACATGCATGTTGGGGTATATAGTGTGGGTGTCTGCTGAAACCCGAGCCTCCCATGGATATAAAAAGGAAGAGCCAAAATAGACGATAATAAATAGACGAATAATCTAGTGGTTAGGATGTTTGACTCCCAGCCAAAAGGTTCTGGGTTCAAACCCTACCAATGTCCGCAGTCTTTCTGTAGGCATCCTAGAGCAAGATGCCCAGTTCTTGCCTTTTAATGATACATATTTAAAAATAATTATATTTCAAATTGAAACAAATGTTTTCGGTAAAATATATGCTACAATGTATTAGGTATTTACTCATTTTATTTTATTAAGCAGCATTTTTTCCCCACTAAATGTACATTACATGCAGTTTTGACTAAGACCAACCAGATGTTTGAGTAGGGTTTATGACATGACATATATGATTAGTGGAAAAAGCCATTGAAAACCCAATTGGAGGATACACATTCCAATGAATAAACAACTTCAGATATGTATATTCTTCATTTTCTAAACATGCTTTACAAACACAGCAAATGTCTAAATATCAAGAAAAATACAAAGTCTAATCAAAAAGGATGCCATAAATTCAAAGATTGCCTTCCCTTCGTTAGATTACAATGCTTTCTAAAGGCAGCAACTAGAAACGATTTGACCAAATCAAAACATAAACAGCAGTCATTTATGAGGGGCATTCTTGTTTTGATTGGTTGGATAAAGCGGCGGGCTGCTTTAGCCGTCTGAAGTGAAGCGTTTGATTAGATTTTCGTCTGGGAGACGTTCTGCTTTGAATTGAAATAAATAAAAAAGCAAGGCTGATTTTAGAGTTAGTCTTTAAGTCAGCAAAACAGGGTTTTGTGGTTGGAAATGTTTGTATATGTACATATAATGAAGGAGCAAATGGAGCAGCAGTACCATCTCCATATTAAAACTCTGGGCTCCACTACACACACACACACACACACACAAATATGTAGGAAAAAGACACATTGTGTGTGTATGTCTGTGTGTACGCATTTGTGTACAGTGTGTGCACAGGTGTGTGTGTGTCTTTGTGTAGGTATTGGTGGAGAGACTTAGCAAATACAATGTATTCAGATAAGATACAAAATACCATACCAAATACCATGTTAAAAATACCATACTTTCTGGTTGGAATTAAGCACCAATCTGGTTGGTAGTCGTCATTAGCCTGTAGAGCTACACGAGATTTTACAATGGCTGCTAGCAATGAATACCAATGTCAGTCTTACTGAGTGGAAGGAATGATGGATATTTATTTGAATACACCGAAGAGGAAATCTTACAGCAAAGACGGTAGCAGGCAAATATGCAACAGCGTGTTCAGAGTCCTGCCGTTTAGCGTCTCTCATTCAAGTAATAAAGTATTGCTGCATGGACAAATACCGGTACTTGTATGTCTATGTTTATAAATGCAGTATTACCCTTATTAAACCACTATTTATAGTTTACCTGTGCACTTTCAGCATCTCATTCAATGCATGCTTTTGTATACATGTAGCATGGAAGTTTGCAAATAGGTTTCAATCTCAGTAAGTATAAAATATATCGCAAATATGTTTCGATAAGTTTATAGATCAAAATGTGATGATTTGTTAAATGTTTGAACAAAGTTTAGTTTGAACAAAGTGTGAAAATACTCTGCTATGATTAATATTTAGTTTAGCATGGTTTTCACACATAAAAAGTACAAATAAAAAACTCATTCACTAAACTCACATTAAATGGGGCTGGAAGCACATCTACTTCTCCCTCATTAAGAGATTCTGGATCTGTGAATATTCATGATATGCAAATATCACAGGCGTCACGCCTCACCCACCACCGCTGTTTGCGCTAGGCTTGATGGGTGAAAGATAGCAGTGCACATCAAGATGGCTAGCGGAAACATCGGCGAGATTCAGCCATACATGTTTGAGCCTCAGTCAGCCCCAGACTCAGATGAGGAGTCTGCTGTGCACCAAAATCGGCAACGATGTTAAACTGTGTTCACATTGTCATTACGTAATTATATACCAGAGGTAATCAAAGAGTTTACTGACATGTCTGCTCTTACGCTCTCACTGCATGTGCTAGAGGTCTCAGATTTATTTGCCTGCATTTGCATATTCGACAGCAATTGGCTTTCGTATTAGTGACATACCAAATCAAGCTTGCCTGGGATACGTTTGAATTTAAAATTTCAGTGAAGTGCACAGACCCCCTTCAGTAGAGGAATGTGAAAATACCTCTCTAATGGCAAACTGCACAGATACAAGTCAGTATAGTCAAGGACAGACATTTAAGGGGATATAAACATAAGAAAAACACATTTTTGAGTGGAGGGGGACTTTGAAGGTTAAAAACTGACTGAGTTGTGAAGTCTGAAGTAGTTGAAGTTAGACTGCTTTGCAGTCTGCCTATTGACTTCCATTATAATTTTTTAATGTTTAAAAGTTAAATATTTCAAAAAGTATACAATATTTGAATCAGAAAAGTAATCCAAGCAAGTTTGAATGGAGTCTCTAGGTGAAGAATAAAGCCTAAAGGCCTTTTCAGACCAAACGCAAATAATTTGTGCGACTAAATCGCACATCATTTAAAAAATTTGAACCCATCTATCTCTATGAGTCTATCCACACCGAATCCGAAACTCGGTGCAGATGTCTTTTTTCCACAGCAGGTTCGATTTCTGCGAATTTCGGATGCCCATAAAAACAAGTCAACCAATAAAATAATGACTTTTGCTCACACGATCAATAGATTTTCTGAACCTTTCATTCATCATAAGCTCGTCATTGCTACTGCTGCTGCAGTAATAAACTTTATATTTTCAGTTGAATCTATGGAGCGTGATAATTTGTGTCAGTCTTGGTGTGAAAGGTTTGAATGTGAATATTCGTCAACGAATATTCTGCATTTTCGTTTCGTCCCTGGTAAAGGCCTTAAAAAGAACATAAGCTGAGCACTGCCTAGCAGCACTCACCTAACTAGACCAAACATCTTCTCATGGCGTTTTCATATTTTAACTCTTAAAAGTAGATGTTTTTTTATTTTTTAAAGCTGCATTGAGGGAAAAATCTCGAAAATCACTCTTGAAATTTCTTCCTCAAGAGTGTTTTTTATGTTTTATTGATGTCTGCTTCTTCTTTGAGACCCTTTTCCCCTCAAATAGCTTCTGCCACTTCCCAGGCTGCTATTGTCATTAAGAATTTGTTCTTGATGACTTGACTTACCTATATACCAAACCATATAATACCATACCATACAACATTATACCTGCCCTCTTCCTCTTACTGTTAGAAAGTAAAGATATGTTCCAACAACTAAAATAAAATAAATGAATACACATGAAGAATGAGCAGGATGACAATGCCTCCATTAAAAGCAAAAAAGGGGGGGGGGGGCTGAGGGGACCAGTAGGGGCCCAACAGGAAGGCACATATGGTATTTAACTATACACTCTACCCCCATCTACTCCAGGCTCTGCGTGAAACAGAGACCTTTGCATCCAAGTGGCAGTTTATTGCCTTCATGGCCTTCACGTAATAAAGAAGTCTATACACTCACCGTCCTATCTTAGGTCCCAGCCTGCTCAGGTCTGTACCTGACTACTTTTAAATCACAACTTTTCAGTCACTTCTTAAAAAACCTTCTCTCGACCCTGCCCAGTAAGACAATTATAGACCAATCTCCAAGCTACCAATTTGGTTGAGGGTCATAAAATCTTCGACAAATTTCAGTTCAGCTTTTGCCATAAACATAGCACTGAAACGACAAAGGTGAATATTCCATTCTCATCCTACTTGATTTGACTGCTGCGTTTGACACCATCGATCATGCCATTTTACTTGATAGATTGCATTACTGGGTTGGCATTTCTGGTACAGCTTTAAACCGGTTTAAACCGGTTTCATTTGTACTTAACAATATCATATTTTAATGTTCGAATCAATAATCATGTGTCCTCCTCCGCACCCCTGCTGTGTGGAGTTCCTCAAGGGTCCTCAAGCCACCAGGCTTTTAACTAGAACCTGCCGTCGGTCCCACATTAACCCTGTTCTTGCATCCCACCATTGGCTTCCTGTAAAATTCAGAATAAACTATAAAATCCTGTTGATTACATATAAGGCACTGCAAGATCTTGCCCACACATTTTGATAGGCAAGCCTTTCTGTAGGTCTCCATCCCTGTCGTATCTTTTGGTTTGTTTGTGTTTGGTGTGTCTCTCATTATGCTGTGTATTATGTTGTAATTGTTTAATCTTGTTACTATATTGTAACTGTCTTACCTTTTGGTTTGTTTTTGTTTGGTATGTCTCACTTTCTGCTGGGTTTTAAATTGTAGTATTTTGTAACATTTCTTTTTAACATTATATTGTTTATTTAGTAATTTTGTACATTGTAATATTGTTTTTACCTCATTTACTTATTCATTTCTTCATTCATTACTTATTCTATTTCTGTTTGTAAAGCACTTTGTAACTGTGTGTTTTAAAAAGTGCTATATAAATGAAGTTTTACTTACTTACCATAATCATAATCATTGTCAAGCCAGACTCCCTCTTAGCCCAGTCGGTTTTACGATAACTTAAAATAAGAAAACCTGATAAAAGTGTAAAGTGCGAGACAAATAGGTGTGGGGCAGGATGGTGTAGTAGCTAGGGACAGCCAAAGGGTTCTGGGTACGATACCCAATGTCCCCTACCAACCTGGAGGCATCCTTGAGCAAGATGCCCTTATCCTTTGATCACATGCATCTGTATTCACTGTAAGTCGCTTTGGATAAAAAATTACTAAATAGTCATTAGTAAATAGTAAATAATCGCCCCCCTCCCCCCCCCCACACACACACACACAAAACTATTAGCCAAACGAATGTAAGAAGAAAAACTCAGGTGGTCAAATGTGTAGTTGGAGGGACCACTCTACACTGCTTGGATGGTTTATATGGACTCTCTGCTGGCGTCTCATCAATTTGAAACCCGCCGTGTTTATAAGCTTTATTAGGTGTGTAATGAACTAGCTACACGGTGTAATGCGCCACTTGGTTCCAGAATTTTACGGACAGGAAAATCGAAGGCAATTAAAGCCGGTAGACTCGACAACATTACGAGAGTATGGTAAATAGATTATAAAATAAACCTAAACATAGGACTATTCTCATTTTACGGTAAACATAGATACAATGTCCCATTTCAAGTAGCAGGTTAGGATATGTTTAAGCTAAAACCAGAACTCAAGCGAGCGCTGTTCAGATTTTCGGTTTCAGAACAGCTGATTTCAATCTCGCGGAACAAGTTCATTAAATCTCGGATAGGTTAAACCTAAAAATGACAGGCTTCAAAATCAATCTTCAGCGCACCCTGAAAATGTGATCGATCAGAATTCCCAAGCCGTCATTGCTATTTCAGTGCTTTTATTGGTGGAAGCCTAGTCGGCTCATTTGCACTACTTCCTTTCCATGGTGACGTATACGTCACCATGGAAAGGTTGGCTCTGTGAGACTAGTTGAAGCAATTGCCAGATTTTTTTATTGGTGCTAAAAATAACAATAAAATAAAAATAGTAATAAAAATGAATTATAATAGTATATTAACGTATTTATTTTTGAAGAAAGGTGAAACTGTAGTTTACCATACAGCCTACTGTAGTGACATACCTTGTTCATGCATCATTTGCATTACAAAAAAATGTTAATAAAGTTTATTAATTGCTTTAATCTGCGAGCCGACACTACGCCCAAAAAGCACTCGCTGCTGCCGTACTGCTAGACCCCGCGGCTCGGCATGCAGCGTACAAGGAACCATCTGCGCTCCTAAGTCTGACAAAGGGACAAACCATTATGTTATCGTTCAGAAGTGTCACTTAAATATCTTAGTGTAGGCATGGGTTAACACACTTTTATTAAGTGTGTATATAGAAATCGCCTATTAGCCTATTTAAATTTCACGTCACGATTGTTAAGTTAAAATACAAAAAATACAATAGTTTTGGATATAATGATATACAATTGTTTGTTGCCATTGTAAACCAAAGAGACAATAGAAAGAAGTTGGGATTGCAGCCGTGGGCGGAGTTATCTCGGAGCTAACCTGCTGGGTGTGCTCCAGGTTAGGCAGGCTTTACACGGAAATGTTCACGCAACTTTAGTAGGTTGAAACTTAGGTGAAACCAAGGGTGCTTTCACACCTGAGCTGTTTCGTCCTTTTTAATCGAATCCTGGAGTGTTTCCCCCGATAGTATGGTTAGTTTGGAGTGGTGTGAACGCTCATGCAAACTGTGGACCAATCAAACAAACTCTGGTCTGCTTGAAAACGGTGGTCTCGGTCTGCTGCCAAGTGAACTCTGGTTCTGTTCGCTTTAGGTATGAACGTGATCCGACCAAACTATAGGAGGTGAACCAAAAAACGATGCATTGTGGGTTGAATGTACACTTTTGCCGCAAACTGGAAATAATGAATCAGGAGGGGAAAGCACTCGTCGAAATATGGTCAGACGACTATGTAAAGCAATTGCTTATGGTCACTCACAAAAACACAAAAACATTTTGTAATTATTCAGTGACCGAAAAATGACCGCTCCATTATTGTTGTCCGCAACAAAGAAACATGAGTTTCCCCCTTTTCTGTCCAATAGACAAGCAACCCGTTCAACAGCGTGACATGTGTTTGTTTCGCTTGACAAATTCCTGCGTGACCGCTAACTGAACCAAATGAAAATGCAACAAAGTATCAACTTCACCCCTGAATCGGACCAAGTCGACTGAACTATAGGTGTGAAAGCGCCCTTGTTGCAATTTAGTTGCATGGTGTAAAGCCTTCTGCAACACACTTGAAACTTGTCTGAAACGCAGCCGCAACATTTGCAAAACATCTCAACTTTGTGACTAGTTTTATGCAACAGCCAACAAAATGCTGATAACATGTCAGATGATGACGTCAGACTACTGTTGATGGGGTATAATTTCAACAACGATTTCAACTGATTGATTTCAGTTAAATCATTGATTGAGAATGCACTCACCGGAGGCATATTGGATCAAGCTCAAAAGATGCAAAATTACCAATCCAGCTATCTTATTTTAGAGAAAGAAACTATTTAAATCGTGTTGCATGAGACTGATTATTTTTGAATTTCTTTGCGTAACTGTCAAGTTGCATGAAAATGATGTTTCATGTAATTTACAACCTGCAACCAGTTTTTGGTTGCAAATGCCACCGGCTGAATCCAGCCTTAGGCTCACAGCATGAGTCACCATGGTAACTGAACTTAGATTAGTCTAAGCTTTGTATCTGAAACGAAAATTCTGCCTATGCCTGAATTTTAACTTAACATATCCGGTTAACCTGGAAATCCAGCTTCTTGAAACAGGGACTGATGGTCCAATTTGTGTCATTGAAAAGGACCAAAAAAACCAACCTTGACTGGCATACACCAAACACAAAAAAACAGACTGAACAGCCATTCTGTGAGAAAAAAAACCCATGTGAAAATAAAAACATAAATATCCAAATAACTGACAAAGATAGCACATGAAACACAGTACAGGAAGTAACAGGAAGGCACACATGCAAACAAGCGCCAAATTCTTGCTTCCCTTTTCTCTCTCTAAAACACACTCCAAAATACCTGAAAAAAGGGAAATATCCTATCCCTTCCACACACACACACACACACACACACTAACACACACAAACACAGAGCCACAGGGAGGCTTATTGAATATTTTATAATGTTTTTACTGCCTGTCAGCAGGACTGGAGAAGCTGTGTTTGTGTGTGTGTGTGTGTGTGTGTGTGTGTGTGTGTGTGTGTGTGTGTGTGTGTGTGTGTGTGTGCATGCGTGCGTGTGTGTCTGTCTGCCAGTGTGTATATACGTGTGTCTGATTGTCTGTCTCTGTGGGTGTGTTCAATATTTCTGCATGTGGGTGTATGTGTCAGTTTGCCTGTATGTACGTGGGTGGATAGTATATATCTGCATGTGTGTGTGCATGTGTGTATACATGCTATATCTGTGTGTGTGTGTGTGCTTGTGTGAATGTGCCAGTGCGTACTTGTGCATGTGTGTTGAAATGGCAGAGGGAGTAGTGAGCCTCTCTGGGGATGTGTCTCTGTGTAGCGGCAGCCAGCAGCGCCAGCCTCCCTGTCAGCTCTGGGTCTCTGCCTGGCTCCAGGAGAGGCTGCTGGGTCTCTGACTGGCTGTGGTGAGAGGCGGCTGGGTCGCAAGAGGACTCTGGCAGGTTCACGGCCAGCAAGTATCACTGGAATATTATTATGCCTTGCGGAGCCTCACCCAAAGATCTCAGCCCTTGCTTACGTGGATCCACTTCTAATCCACTGCCTATAGACAAGGCATTGTTAAACTCAGTACCTAAACATATCAATTGTTAATCTAGATGTAAACATAACAATCTCAAATGTAGATCTGAACATAACAATCTCTAATATAGACATTAACATAACAATCTGCAAACTAGAAATTGTTAAATCTCAAATAATACCAAAAGTCAACCATCTCTACCTTATTATCTAAATTTAACCATTTCTAACATCATACATAAAATTAACTATCTCTATAACTTAACCACCTTTAACCTAATACCTACACTTAACCACCTCTAACCCAATATCTAAACCTAATCACATTTAAACAAACACCTTAACATAACCCTTCTTAATCATTGCTAGACTTCTCAAACTAATACCAAAATTCATGTCACGTAATACCAAAACATCCGTCCACCCAACAAAACGAAATCATATCTAAAACCGACGTCGGCAACAGACTTGTCAGGCTGTGTGATATGTTTACACCTTTGTGACTGGAAGACCAAAATAGCATGAAAGGTGTACTGTAGACCTCTGACATAGCCGTGCGTATTTCCAATGCTCGATATGACATCTGCCAACCGTGGCTTCCAGAACAGGAAAACACCATTAAAGCTTGACGGGTAACGTCATTTTATTTTAACAAATTCCTTAAAGCAGAGTGCTGTGACAAGGCAATCAAAGAGCAGGATTTTTTTTTTGTTTGTTTCCAACGTTAAGCGTATCCGTTATGTAACACAACGAGGAGGGGAATTACTTAACGCGATTTGGAGGAAGAAAAATCAAACAAACGGAGATGGTTAAAAAGAGAGGTGTCAAATGTGGAAGTAAGGGGGTGAAGGTGTGTGATTGAAGAGGTATAGGGAGTGGGAGGGCTGACAAAAAATGTTTGAAAAAATGAAAATTATGTTTGAAACCTTGTTAATTGGCTTTTCCCTGCTCTTGGAAAAGATTGAACATGCTCGTTCTCGTGGCTTTCTGCCTCCGCATTTTTTCACAAAATTAAAAGCTTTCACTTCAATTTTAATTCGTAATACATTAAGTTTGGAGGTCTTACTCTTGAACATATCTACCTCTGCTGCTAAACATGTGTGCAAACAAAAAAATGATAGAATGAATGGGAGTGTCTTCACGGCCCACTGGTTGTTATTCCTCCACTGACCGCATCCAAAATTACACCTGCAATGTATTTCTGTATACACAGTATGTGTGTGTGTGTGTGTGTGTGTGTGTGTGTGTGTGTGTGTGTGTGTGTGTGTGTGTGTGTGTGTGTGTGTGTCAGCTAGACTCTGCCAAGCTTGTTAAGGAGAAGTCGCATCCCAAGAGCCAGAATAAGTCGTTAGTTTCTCTCCCCTTCCGACTGTGCTTCTGTGACATAGGGCACAAACCCACCTCCCCACCTTCCTTCCTCTCTCCCTCCTCTCCTTCCTCCCCCCCTCTACTACTCACCTTCCTTCCTCATTTTCTCTCTCCCCCCCTCTCTACTACTCACCTTCCTTCCTCATTTTCTCTCTCCCCCCCCACCTCTCTACTCCTCGCCTTCCTTCCTCTCTCTCTTCTCTCCCCACCTTCCTTCCTCTCTCTTCTCTCCCCACCTTCCTCTCTCTCTCTCTCTCTCTCTCTCTCTCTCTCTCTCTCTCTCTCTCCAAGCGTTTTATTAATCTGTCCATCTGCTCATTACCCAACCCCCGTGCTGTCCCCCCCCCTCCCCCTCCTCTCCGCCCGGTAACAGGTGAGCACCAACAACTAATTGCAGGAGGCTGTCCCAGGGAGTGGGGTAGGAGAGGGGGGTGTGTAGGGTGGGGGGGAGAGGCGTAAACTCATTTGCAGGCGTAGAGGGTGCTTGGGAAAGGCCGTCTAATAGCATTTTCTATAGCCTGATTAAAAAACAGCCCATAAATCAACGCGTGCATGTGTGTGTGAGTCAAGCGTGCACAAACACCTACACAAACACTCACTTCCCCCCACAGACTTGAATAGAGCCATCATGCAAAGAAACCTAAGGATTACCATTAATTTCAGACCAGCCCTAGGAGGACTCGTGCCCAACGTGTCCAACATTGCGATATCAGTTCGAAGGCCAGCGATCCCCTTGTTATTATCATAAATCCTAAATGTTGTATAAATAATTGGTTTTAATTATTTATGTTACTGTATTTAACCCTTCACTCCAACCCACTCCAACACCTGCACACACACACGCATCCATATACCCACACACATACTTTAGCCTATAGCTATTGATTTTTTCCCCCAGCATCATTTCATGTAAATGCCTCTCCAACTTTATTAATAAGTAAGTGAATATAAGACGCACATCAGCCTCGCTGGTTCCACACAAGTGACCAGAAATCAATACTTGCCAAAGTAGATTACGTATCTAAACTCCCATTTCTACAATATAAGCACACCTAGCTCAATGACACACACACACACACACCTAGCTGAACGACACACACAAACACACATCCCCAGTGCAGTGATATACATAGATGTAACAGATGCACAAGCAATGGACAGCTGTGTCATCAAATGCACACTGATTAATACTATACACACACACACACACACACACACACACACACACAGTATACACAACAATTTTTCTGTCCAGAGGAGCTCTCATATAGCTGGTAGATGGCGTGGGGATAGCCCCTAAAGGCCCCCGAAGCTCACATACTAGAAGATTATCGAACAAACCCTTCTCTTCCCTAAAGGCCCTGATACACCGGGCCGACGGTCGGGTCGTCGCGGAGCGTCTGTGGCCCTAGTTTTTGCGGTGTGTCCCGCACACTAGTCGGACCTTGTCTGAGAGGTTTTTAGCATGTTGAATCAGGGATGGAGGCCGTCGGTGAGAGAAATCACTCTGATTGGCTGTTCATCTTAAGCGAATCAGTGCACAAGAAGAGAAATGGAAGTGACACACACAGCCCCCATTCACGAAAACGATACACAAGCCCACTCATTAATACACACACACACACACACACAGCTATACACTTCACAAAAACAGACACACACACACAGAAACTGCTCAATGTATTTCCACACACACAGACCTGAGACACTGATACATGCACACACACACACACACACACACACACACACACACACACACACACACACAGGAAGACAAATAAAAAATGGAAAACAAATAAATCTATGTCCATAACAGACACACAGATAAATGCATGTCCACACACATACATACAGACGCAGAAAGGCATATGCTAGTGTTTGCCTGACTGACTGCTGTAGAGTTAGCATCAAACAGCGGGTCTCTCTCCCAGCCAAGAGATTAGCACTGATAGCATCGCTACACTCCATACACCCACTAAAAATAGCTGCTCTCTCTGTCCTCTGATGTCTCTGGCTTTTTCATGCGACTCTTTCTCTCTTTCTCAGACACACACACACACACACACACACACACACACACACACACACACACACACACACACACACACACACACACACAGAGGGAAGGACTGAGCCCCTGTTTATTTAACCATCTTTAGCACACAGGCACACACATTGTTCGGATATTACCGTTTTGTATAACCTTTGTAAAAATGTCAAATATTTACATCCAACCAGTGTCCACACTACGTTACGATGTTTTCAACATTTTTCCAGATATAATTGTAAAAAATCGAATCCAAAAGTGAAATGTAATTAAAAAGGTTACTCATGCAACATTCAGATTGGACAACAACTGACCCCACCAAGGCAAGTTTCCCTACACGAGCGTACCCATGTGTTATATATGCATTTAGTGTCCCCGTAAACCCAGAGGTGGATTACAGGGACCCTTACAGCAAACATAACATATGTAGTGTGAAATCAAAAGGAATACATGGACAGAAATGCAGCCCATGCAGAGAAGTGTGATAATGGTAAAGAATGGTAAAGGAGTGACATTTCTAGAATTTTCTTCTACCAGGAAAGTCTACGTCAATGTCGTTGTCAATGTTCATTGTTTGAAACAGCCAAAATAAAATGAAAGGGTTACCATTATCACAATGTGACCATTTGGTTGGTTGGCAAACACAGTGCTCTTCATACGACTCAACAGAGGGTGGAACAGCAGGCAGACACACTTTTTAAAGTAGCCATCAGAGCTCGAGGGCATCGTTCAGGGTGAGGTTTGAAGTAGGGGTGACGTGAGATAGTACTTTGGTGATTCATTGTCTACAGTAAAGAGAACACATCTGTCACACCAAAAGTTGTTTAAGGAAGAATTGTCGGATGTTTATTTTCAAGAACAGACAGCTTTTGAGACGACGTTTGGGAAAGTGCTGAATCTGCCCTCTTCTAATTGGTCTGCTCGGCAAATGTGTCCGTATGAGCACCAATCAGACGGCCAAATTAAAATGGGATGGAACACCCAGCAGATTCAAGTTTGTGTTCTCCCATCACTCAAGTGACAGCAGAACTCGAACCTGTTTTGCATAATACATCTAATTTAAAAGTCCTTCCATTTAAACATACCGTAGCAGCACAACACGAAGCTGCTACCTCGCAGTAACTACACTCTAGCTACGACACAGGGTCATGTATACCGGTAGAGATGACCTATTTGTAGATTATACAAATTATATTACAAGGACACCATTGACAGACAGCTGCTGGTGATCTTGTGGATGGAGCAGGCAGAGCATTTTGACAGATATATTGTTGCGTGCACCATTGACCGCATCTACCCACACTCTGCGCGCCGCTGATGGACTGCTCATTCTCCTTGTGATCACTTATCGAAGTTTGGACTCTTGCCAACATTGCAATTGGCCTTTCAACAACATTTGACCGCTTTTTTCTGATTTTTGCAGCTCGTGATTACAGGTTCATTACAGTATCATGTTGCATCACAACCAAGAGTGGTGCATTTTGGTGCGTGGAGCAGTGCATCATTCATAACGAGAAAAACATTGATCATGTATTTCACGTTCAAATGCGTGACCATTTTTTATTACGATTTGGCCGATTTCACAGCTAAAAACAAATTCACTCACTACTGTCTTCTTCTTCACCATCATGTAATGCAACAGGAATTTCATTTCCGTCAAAATTAGGATTCACTGTCGCGAGACTTATGCAATTATCATCTGATCAGGAAGTTGTGAAATTACTTAACCGTGAGACAGTTTCCAAGAAATGATTTAATATGAGTTGAATGCATGGGTGTGTGTGTGCGTGCATCTTGTTTTGCATATAGATGTGCTGATGCAGGTGTTTGCGCGTGGCTCCTGCATCTCTTCTCTAATGCAAGAAGCCTTGAGATAGAGGGCAGAAAACAAATCCAAATCATAAAAAAATCAAAGAGTAAGCAAGATTTTGAAATATGCACAGACACGCACATGTGCGCCCCCCCACACAAACACACACACACACACACACACACACACACACACACACCTCAAGCATCATATAACTCATTTTCAAATTCCATGCAAAAAATCCATGCAAGCATCCATCTTGTTTGATTTACACACACACACAAACACACAGACACAATACTTTTCGCACTACACTCCCATCCCTTTCTGAGGCCAGTGTGTGCGTGCTCACCACTCCGCTCGGACTTGGTGTTGCTAGATGCGTGTGTCAGGCTTATCCAAAACGGGCGGGAGGGGGAGGGGGGAATGGCGGCCATTAAACAACTCGACAGTAGCGACTCTTCAGTTCCTGCAGTATGTTAAGACACAAATGGCTTCGCTCCGTCTCTTTCGCTCTCTCTTTCCCTGTATCTACAAGGTGTGCTACAAGCCTTTGCAAAATGTCCCACATTAACACTGTAAGCAATAGTCACAGAGCTTTGACTTAGAAAGAAAACCCAACAAACAAGTTTTTCACAAACAAAAACACTGTTTTTTAGAAAAGCTAGCAGCCTCAAATTGAAATTTGTATACAGTTTGTTATTTAATGGCAGTGATGTGTCCTCAAAACAAAAACTAAGGACGGACTTGATCCTCTTATTCTACATACTGTTTTCTGACTCTTTTGAAAGCATAAATCGGAGTGAAGAATTTTCTGAATCAGGCGAGACTGAAGGCGGTGGAGGGTAAAGTGCAGTGAGCAGAGAAAAATATGGCTTTTTATTTCCTGAGCCTCATTACCTGTCTGTCGGTGATGAACAGCCTCGTTGCGCAAGTAAAGATATAAGGATGATCCATTAGTGGCATGGCGTCCATGAAAGTCTTCCAAGAGAACGTTTGTGGTTCATGATATCGGACGATATGAACAAGGAACATGTTAATGGCGGTAAAAACAATGGAAATTGAGTTTTTTTGGGCCACGACCTTGAATGGAAAGTTTGGGAGAATGTTAGCGGTATGCTGTTAGATAGAAGTGTTTTTTTGTTTTTTTTTCATACTTCAATCTAGTGTTGCACCGATACCATTTTTTGGCCCCCGATACCAATACCGATACCCGGCTGTGCAGTATCGTCCGACACCGATACCATACCGATACCACGCCGGAAAAAAAAAAATATATATATATATACACAAGCTTTTTTTCTTCTAATACTAAAGAACTGCATACTCACTTGGATGTAAAATCATTGCTATCATGGCTTAATTACTAGTATAATTAGATAATATAGTATAACTAGAGATAATTACTAGTATGTAGCGGGGGTGGGGGGGGGGGGGGGGGGGGGAGACCCTCCGCGTCTCCGGTGCTTTTTTTTCTTTCTTTTTTTTGGTACTTTGTCGTCGTCGCTTGTCGGTCGGTCAACATGCGCGGCCGGGCGGCCGGAGTGGGGATAGCTGCTTGGCACGGCATGCACTGAACACGTGTGATCACACGCAGCAGTGAGTGAAGGGAGAGAAAGACGCAAAGCGCTGCGTTCCAAGTTTCATATTAGTATATGTAAATGGCATCGGCGCATTATTTGTTCGTACTCGCCGATACCGATGCCAGCATTTTAGCGCGGTATCGGGGCCCCTCCCGACACTAGTATCGGTATCGGTGCAACACTACTTCAATCCACTGTTGTGCATATATTATTTTTTTGAACGTTTCTTGTGCTGCCGATTCCATGACCTTTACCAAGCGTTTAGCTTAGCATTCTAGCAACAAAAGCCAAATATGTTATGATTTATTTATCAAACTGCCAATGTTATTCATAATACTTTGATGACTGAGATTGACATCACTGTGATAATAGAAATGTGAACATTACACTTCACTTTTCAAAAAGACGCACTTGCTGACCTTGGCACTTGGCATTTTAACATAAATCGTGTGTAAATGAAGCGCACTTTGGCAGACTACCTTCGAATAACCAAGGCTGTATTGATTTTCCTTTCAAATAAGGTTTTAAAAAAATATATGTCTCCATCCATTTATTAATTCACTCCTGTTGCACGTTCAATGTGTTAAGTGATTAGTCAGTAATGGTAATCCGCACTCTAAGGCACAGTGTTGTGTTTGAATTTGTTACCGTGTCTAATCTAGCGGGTTATTGCAAAGACAACGATAACAGCATAGTGAGCAGACCCCGCGGCCAACTGCTCTCTGCATGATATTGCAAATGTTATGCCTTTAAGAGACCATGACAAGAGATCCCTCACAAAAAAATACACTTAATATAATAACGTAGTCTATTCCTTTTCTGCATATTTGGATCTATGACTTACAATAAACACATTTGCGCTAAGCCATTTTTTGTTTTTACATTTTTGATTGAGTGCTGATCCGATCCGGTGATTTTAACCAGTGTTTTCTGTGAATAAATGCTAAATGTTAACATCCAAGGAACCGTAACAGATTATAAAGATAGAGCCCGTCCTATCTGCACTAGACCAAAACCCAATCAGATGAATAGAAGAAGAAATCACATGAATACTTTCACCAAGATAAAAGAAAGACCAACATACAGACATACTTTAGACCAGCAATTATAATAATACCCATTTAAATAAATATGTAATTGTAAGCTAACCTAGCCCTGCTTAAAGAGCCCCTATTTTACCACCAGGAGATGTGACCTTAATTAGCCATTACAAGCCATTTCAAAATCTACCCTATATTGACCTCACATGTGAGAGTAGCCACCCAGATGTATGATGGATAGATCGGCCTACCAGTTCGATACAGTCCACTGGGTAAGCTCTGGTAGGTTGATCTGTCCATCATTTAAAGAAAATGTAACAAAAGGTTGGGTTATGCTATCGAGAAGGAAGTGCATTACATCACATTTGTCATCCTTGACCCAAGTGTTGTCATTATTGTTTTTATGTCCTTTAGCTTTATCCCCATCGTTCCCATACTTCGCTTCTCCTCGTTTTTATTTTCTCACCTGTTGTCAATTTGTTAATTGTTTTCACCTGTTTTGCTGGTCTGTCGGCGTGGTCTTTAGTTTCCAATGTTGCCTATTTTTCTTCCGTTCCCGCTATGCGTTTTGTGTGGTTAAGTGTGGTTGTTGTTCTCGTTTTAAATTCTAAACCTGCTGCTCGTGTCCTGAAAATCTGACAGATTGACTAAAGGGACATGCAGTGCAGTTTAAACAACTGCCAAAAGGGATCTTCTGAGGACAAAACAACAACGACAACAACAGAGAACAAGACAGGGGGCACCTCAGTACGGGACAGGGGTTACTTTATTTAAAGGGCGTCTGTGTACCGTGACTTGAGTTCCACATAACACTCCCCCCAAATCATGTGGGAGCACTCTATTAATTTATGGGACTACTTGGTTTCTCCTTGGGTTGGGGAAGAGAGAGAGGTAGCAAAAGAGCGAGACAGGGAGTGTGTGTGAGAGAGAGAGAGAGAGCGCAAGCAGATTGCCTGCCCGCATGCCCGTCGACTCGCAGTCTTTTAGACCAGCCTGTCAGCTGCTTATTGACTTGAGGAGGCATACCCACCCCACCCCATCCACTCCTCCACAGTGGTGTTCACCCGAGCTGCCCACATGATCCATCATCTCCTGCTTCCACTTACACAGGTACTCTACTGGATGGATGCACATTTTGAGGAAGTCAAAGTAATCGCGTCTTTTTAGCACAATCTAAAGGTTTTTTGGGGGGAGGGGAGGCAGGGTAAAAGCAGGACTTTTACCCGCATACTAACAGAATAGGGTTGTGTCTTGGTTGTTTAATGTTGATCTGCTAGAGAGAGTGACATGAGTTTTGGCAAGAATATAAGCCATGACAAATAATGTAAAGTGGCATAGCGCAAAATGAAAACAGGATTTGAAATTCCTTTTTGAATAAAATAACCACACAATAATGCGTATAATAATAATGATGATCGTAATACTAATACTAATACTACTAATAATAATAATGATGATGAAATGTCATATGGTGGATTTTCTTCTCTCCATAACTTCAGGGCTAAGACAGCTGATGCAGGCGTGCTTGCATTATTTCCCCCTGGTATTTCCCTTTTTAATCACCATCCTGTTTATTGCTTTTAGGGCTTTAGTATCAACTAAATAAAATGCTTTCTGTAGAGGTATGAGCCACATGCACATCACAGGATTCCCCCAAGACTCGAGCCCTGAAGCACACACACGCGCGCACACACACAAAACTAAAAAGCTCACACAAGCACCATTATCCATTCTTGGCCCTCTCTTGTTGTTCTTCTTCTTTAGTTGTAGATTCAGTCCAGGCCCCCTAATTCATTTCAGCCTGTTTAGCCTGCTCTGACCAAGGCAGGTAAACTTTGTCTAATTAATTAGGAACAAGTTGAGCGGTCGATGGCTTCGTTTAATGGGGGGAGGGGGAGGGGGAGGGCGATGGCAGCTAGCACCTAGCTAGCATACCACACAAAGTGGCCCCTCATCGATCTGTTGCCGCTGCTTAGTGTTAAGTGATGTATTAATAGCATTAGGCATGCTCAATATTTGGGGGAAGGGGAAAGAAAGAAAGTGTGCGTTCAGGACAGCGAAGGGGGACTGCTGGTATCTAAACTTCTTAATCAGCATCAGAGCCTCTTGGGTTAGGCCGGTGGTAGAAGTGGGGGATAGTCGGTAAACGGGCTATCCCGTGTGAGTAGAGATGGCATGGGGATGGGATAGGAGGGGGAGGAGGTGTTGTTAACCCTATAATGCCCCAAAATAGTTGAAAAGAAAATATGAAAAAAAATGTAACCTCATTTCAGGAGACTTTATGATGAAGAAAGTGATTCAAAAAAAAAAAAAAAAATATATATATATATATATATATATATATATATATATATATACACTTTAGCACATTTTAGAGAAATGTTGCTATACTGCAACATTGGGCAGAAGTGGTAGCTGAATGTCTGCATTTGTACTCATGTTGTGTCTACAAAATACAAAACACCTAAGTGTTCTTTTGTAATGTTTATAGCATATGTATTGTGATAGATTGGTCCGCACACTGGTAGTGTTCCTCAGGCAAAATTTGCCTGAGGAAAGATCCCACTGGAGGATCGAAACGTTGCCTTTTATGAACTAAAATAAAAAGTGTATTTTTGGAGCCTACCAGTGTGCGGACCAATCTATCACATTATCTACTACTTTTGTCAGGCACCTGGATTATTGTTTCTGTGGATGTGCGCACCCCAACCAAACGCTATAGCATATGTATTCCCATACCAGAAAACATAAATATTAATCACACAACATTGTCATTTTATTGATAAAATAACAGGAACACATCCAATAACTACATTGGATAAAATCTTCATTGAAGATGAAAGTCCAACAAGCAGTTATTTTCCTCAGAGAAGCAAAGCAGGATGTTGAACTTGCTGCACATTGTGGTTGTATATCCATTGGTGTGGTGTCTGCAGTGGCCTCTCTTGGTTTTTACAGGCCAGGGTGCCATTTAGTCCTTCGAACTTTATGTGGCAGGTTTACAGAGGACCTCTTGGCTGGAACCTGTGTTAGTTGACCAGATTGATGGTCTCTCCTATGCATTTACAGGGACCCTTGGACTTCCATTCTCTGAAGAAGATCGACCTCACTTTGGTGTGTTGAGAGTTGTGTTCATTAGGATGAGAGGATGCCTGGAAATCTCTTGTTTTCAGCAAATCTTTCCTTGAAATCAGATTTGTAGAAGAGACATGATGATTACAGCAAGGATCATGGTGTGCCAGAAGATGTGCATATACCAGCGGTAGGATTTCATGGGGTACTTACAGTATATTTGACTGTAAAGGAGTCCAGCAGATCCACGCCTCCCATTAATTTATTGTAGACCCCCACAATGAAGGGCGTCTCAACATTGATGTAGGTTTTGGTGGCTTTGTTCCAGTGTTGAATGTTCTGCACAGGCTCTGTTCCAGCAAAGGATGAAACAAATGTGACTGCCCTGTTGTCATACCATGTGACAGCACAGATGTTGTGGGTCCCCTCCACTCTGACATCAGATCTGTGTCTGTACAGCAATGAAAAAAAATGTAAAACTAAGTATTTTTCAGGCAAAGGTCAACAATGCTGTCTGGCAATTGTCCCCTAGAACATTCACACCAGCCCTGATCAATGCAATAAGCATCCAAGCTTCTCCCGAAAAACATTCAAGGATATTCACACCTCTCCCAGTGCAACAAGATCAATTTCATTATTGAAACTGCTAAGATGTGTATACTATGTACTACATTCATACGGTATATATACAGTGGTATAAAGTATATTAAAACACACATCTGAATATACTAAGTGTATTAAATATTAGATTGTATTAATGTATTAATTGTACAATATATTGTATTAATTTAATGTATCTCTTCCAAAATAATCCCAAATCTGTGTGCTGCAGACATTGTAAGCATCATTAAAAAAAATATGAGGCATTTTACTTACATGTAATCCAGACAAATCCAGGCAATAGAATAGACTGATGAGCTTGAGTCGAAAGTTGTTCGACTGTGTGACTTCATGGCCTAATCTCCAGACCTATAAACACATTTTCTGCTTACTGTGAGCACCTGCAAAAAAACAGGGTTAGAAATAGAAATCGGAGATGCCTTTTGAAGATTGGCCCGCAATGGCAAAGGAATTAGGGGACTTAGTTTAGCTTCTTAGACTATTGACCACCACCGGGGGGGGGGGGGGGGGGGGGGGGGGTAGAAACAAGAGAAGACAAGGCGATCCGTTTCCAAGTCTATTCTGCGTCACTTTCAAGCAAGCATGTTCCAAGCCCTCAAGGATGAGTCATGTGGCATCTGATGATCCCCTGCCTGCAGCTAACGGTCTCAGTGGGGGGTGGGTTGGTGTGTGTGTGTGTGTGTGTGTGTGAGAGAGAGATGGTGGTGGTGGGGGGGGGGCTTATAGCCAGGCGATAAGGCCAGTCGCGTTTCACATCACAAAGCCCTTATAAGGTAGGTTTCACCCCCTGACCTCAAGGTTAGTGGGGGTAGGTGTGTGTGTGGGGGGTTGTGATGTGTCACAAACCATGTGAGGGCATTGGTTAAGGTAGGGGTATCCAAACTTTTCAGCCAGCGATCCCCCAAAAAACGGTGCCAGAGATTTGCAACCCCCACTATCCCCGGAAGTGGTTGGACGCATGAAAACCTTTGTGCGCACACACAGAAATAGGCCTATTCAAAAACGGACACATCACTTTGATAATACAAAAAAACACAATAGCCTAAGAACCATATCTTAAGTAGCAAGTAAAGTTAAACTCATCTAATTAAATGTGTGGGCTATGTGCTTGGAGCACAAGTCAAGTCTGAGTTTATATACGTCAGTGTTGAGAAAGGTGATTGTATTCAGTCATATTGTTCCGGGGCTGTTTCCTTTGGGAAATACTTGTTAAAGTGTTCCTGAAGGGCTTGGAGGTGGGTAGTGCCAGACTTCTTCACAGTGTTAACAGTCGGTTCATTTTCCTCCATGAATTTGTCCTGCTCGGGAAACATATTAATTCTACCAATTTCAACTCACGCAGTCCAACGTTCGATTTTCCTCCTGAATTCCTCCAAATTTGAGGCCAAAAACCATCAAGAACAAACTTCACTTTTTCTAGTTACAACCAAAAAGTATATCTTACCATTGTTATTTTTGTCATCAAAATTGTGTTTGATCGCATAAAACCAGCATAAATGGATAATCCAGTGTCTGGGCGCCATTTCAAAACCGGACATGGTGTTTACAAAATGTATAGTAGTGAAGAGAGGTTTTCACAGGAAAAAGGTAAATTGACTTCAATTAGAACACACATTCCTTATCACTGTCTGGTGGCCGTATGGTGCAATTGCGATGGTTTGACTTGGTGTCATTCAATTGTATTTGCCCTGTCCTTTCAGTAGAGGGGTTAAATGTAAAATGTGTTCAACAATTTGTTCTCGAGATATCCACCTGTCTGTGTCTCATCACGTTTGTATTGTCATTTTTGCATTTTTTTGCATTGGATTTGTTTTTACTTGGAGACTCCGCCTAAACCTATCTTTACTAAAACCTCTCTTTTTGCTCTACTTCACTTTATTGGCATCAAATCTTGACCCAGGTACTCATCCGATGTTGTGCTAACATTATCAGTTGGTAGCCCTATAGTGCTATAGGGCTACCAACTGATAATGCACAAGATGGTAATGAATCTAAAACATGACATTTAATTGAGGCAGAAATTAAATCTTCCATTTCTAGCTTTATTCACTCTGACCCAGTAGCATGCACATTGATTATTTCACGTGCACAAGTGTTCTTCTTTACATATTATAGCCCTTGTAGTTCTATTTACTTTGGGTAGGCCAATGTTATTTTCGGCAGAAACCTGAAAAACAGGCCTAGTGATGAAGAGGTTAACTAAACCTGTTTGATTTTAGTCAACTAAATCTACTATAGAATTCAGAGGACTAAAGTATGACTAAAACTACATGGTACTTTAGTCAAAAAACTATGACTAAAACAATTTTGCAGTCAAAATGAAGGAGAGGGTGGTGTGTGGGTAGGTGAAGTAGGGAGGTTGGGATCAATACCCCACGCTAGTGCCAACCCCCCCCTCTCAGTCAGTGGCCATCATTGGTGTTTTAGTGCCCTCCTTCTCAATCACAGTAATGGACCATATAAGTGATGCAATGCAACGTGTGCCCCTGGCTAACACTAACGGACGCCACACCACAGATAGCAGCCCTACCCCCTCCAACTATCTGTCTTTCAGTACATGTCGCCATTTCATTATGGACCTGGTTACCATGAAGGTGGGGGCGATTTCAACCTTCAACGCTCCGAGATCCACTAATCTGTCAATTGACCCAGCCGCCATTCACCCGCTGTCGTCCGTCACTGTTAGTTGGGGTGGGGCAGGGTACTGCTGTGGTTCTGAGGCTCCTCTGTCAGACTCTCACCACTCCCTGTGTTCCTCATTTAATCATGGCTGCACTGAAAACAAGAAACCCCCCCCTTCCACTTGAACCATCCCAGGACCCACAGTACACACACACTACTACCTACAGGCAGCTGACTGTGTGTGTGTGTGTGTGTGTGTGTGTGTGATGGACAGATATATAGAGTTGAGAATATGTTTAATATTAGTTGATACAACTTTTTTTACAAGGGAATTCTTTGGGGTTTGCAATGATGTAAAAGTCTTCAGTATTGTATACAGTGGTGGCAAAATACAGGCAGAGGGAGAGAGAGACAGAGAGAGAGAGAGAGAGAGAGAGAGAGAGAGAGCGAGAGAGAGGCTGCTGGTGCTTCGCAGGTCTCTTTGCTCTGATTGGTCGATGTGAGTTGTATGCACTGTGCATAAATTACATAAGCATGGATAACAAGTAAGGATGAGAGGGATGGAGGGAGGGAGGTTGGGAAGGAGTGTGATGTGTGGGTCGGAGAGCGTGAACGAACACAACAATCTCTCCCCTCCATCCATCTGTCAGTCATCCCCCCGGTAGCCAGGCGGTGCCCATTAGTAGCCGCTTGCTCTGGCAGGACACACACACACATGGTGGGCAGTAGCCAAAATATCCTCTCGTTTGGCAGGACTCCAAACCGGGGTGTGTGTATGTGAGAAAAATTAATAAATAACACATTAAATAAATAAATAAAAACAACCAGTTGTGGGGTGGGGTGATGGGGAAGAAAAAACGCCACGAGAGCATGCTGCACAGCACAGCTGCCTCCTCCAATCCACGTCAAGCCCCCCGGCCCCTAATTTGATTGCATCTCGACAGGATTCAATTACACTTTATTAATTTTGGCACAGCGAGACTTCGTGGAGTGAGTTTTAATCTCAGGCAATCTTCAGATGACGCAATCACATTCACGTTTAATTGAATGTGGGTTTTTTGGGTTACTCTTTTGAGTTTTTTACATCTCATTCACCCACATCTTTAAAAAAATGTCAGATTTTGTCTTTGTTCTGGTCCTTTATGTAGGATACAAATTTAATAATGAGAGTCGCTCTTAAGTCCAATTTGGGGATGGTATCTGGATATGCCTGGCCTCTACTTATGTGACGTTCCCTAAGGGTAACATTATCCATGTCCGATGTCTATTATATTACCAGCTAAAATGAGTGAAAAAAGACTGCTTCCTGGATAAAAAAAATATATATATATTTTTACAGCATATGCTTTTAGTCTTTTTGAAGTACAACCTTGGTTGCGGTTGACTTTTATTTATCTATCTCTTATCTTTCTCGCTCTTTAGTTCTCTTTCTCAAGTGACTTAGTCCAGTGAGTGGACCATTAAATATCCATCGCTGTGAATGTTGAAGATGGATCAAAACATCACTTTTGGTTTTCTCATGTCAGTCTATCTTTTTTCTCTGTATTTAATGCATGAACTGGATGACACATGGCATTTTTCCATTGGCACTTTTGGCCGCGCCGAGTCAAACCATGCTGCGCTGATTTGTGTTTCCATTACCAGTTTAAATTCCCCGAGATGGACCATCTCTGGAGTTGGGTTAAAGCGTGCCTGACCCACCTCCAAGGGGGTTGCGGTGACATCAGATGGGTATGGAAAGTGGATTGGACCAAACGTCCGCCAATTCCAGAGACGGGTGTCATCATCATCTAGGCACCGCGTCATCATTCAGTGACAATTCAGCGACATGTTTATAAAGCCTCCGCTGTCAGACTGTACATGTTCACTTGTTTCACCTGCGTCCAAAACAACAGGAAAAAAAGAGAAATCGGCCTGAAGATCCATGATGATAAGTAAACAGCGCTAAAGAGGGCGCTGCTTTTAAACATTATCGACTCAAGTCAAGCGCGTCATCAGTTCAAGACACCTTCTAGCGAGTAGCCCTGTTGTAATGGAGACACAAATCCAAGCCGCGCTGGACTGATGGGCCAAGTGAAACCGAGTCAAACCAGGCCACCACGTGTGTATGGAAAAACGGCAATGGTGACTCATTTGCGATACATAACACCAATTGGGTCATGTCTTACTTTTGAATGAGTTCATCTATAGGTCTTTATTATCCCCAAGGGACAATATGTTGCACAGCCAGCAGTAATACAATCATCATCAAATATCGACACACACCAATCAATACACAAAAAATTTACACCAAAATACATTGAATTACATGATGTTATTCAAAGGGTAAATAGCAGCAGGGACAATTTTTTTCTTAAATCTGTTGGTCCTGCATCTTGGCAGATTATATCTGCGACCAGATGGAAGCAACCTGAACTCACTGAAAGGGGTGACTAGGGTCAGCAAGGATTGACTGGGCCTCCTTTGTGGCTGTAACTTTGTGCTATTGTGAGAGGTCATTTAGATTTGTGACTGCAATTTTACTGCACAATCTAACATTATTCTTACCTGTTCCTGTTTTTCAAGGTAAGTAACCCAAACCAGCAAATAAAAAGAGATGGTTAAAACAAACCCAATAAAACAACAGTAAATCATTCTCAGAAATGTGGTGTCAACATTAACATTTCTGAGCTTACGATAAAAGTACATGCACAGATGAGCTTTTGCACAAACGTCAGTATTTGGTTCAAACTTCAACATCCTGGCCACAAATAAAAGCAGGAAGAATAGGGGGAGGCTTCTTCCTAAGGTCAATTATCATTTCCTTTGTTTAGACATATTTATGTCAATAAGGAGTGTTTACACCAGTCACTAAATTCATCCACCAATGGACCATGTTTCATTTCATCATTATTGAGCAGGGACACAATGATGGAATCATTTGCGAACTTGATATGTCTGCCCTCATAATAACACTGACATTCATTTGTAATCAAAACAAATAAAAGTGGTGAGAGGACACACCCCTGGGGGGAGCCACTGGAAGATAAAAGGGGAATCAGATAAAATGCCATTGACTTTCACCTTTTGAGACCTGTCAGTTAAAAAGTCAACCAGCCAATATATTAACCCAGGTCAATGTTGTGGATGCTGGTAAATCCATCTGCTAAAATGTGAGGTTGGATACAGTTAAAAGCTGAGGAGAAGTCAATAAAAAGCAATTGCAGAACATTGTTTGCACCATCCAGATGATCCAGGACCATATTAACTAGGGTGCCAGTGGCATCCTCAACAACTCTACCTGCCCTATATGCAAATTAGAGTGGATCCATTTTGTCTGAGTGGCACACAAATTCTCTTCTCAAAGGTTTTCATAATGAGAAAAGTAAGTGCCACAGGCCTATTCATTGAGTAATTTTGGTGTTTTAATGTTGGGCGCAGGTACAGTCACTGAATCCTTCCAGAGACAAGGAACCCTATGGATTTGAAGTGACTTCATGAAGATGAAGGAAAAAATGTCAGACAACGGTTCTAACGATTATTATTATTATTATTATTATTATTATTATAGGCACAATATGCCTTGGATATGTTGTTTATCATCTCTCAGCTGGCCACACACACACACACACACAGATACACGTATATGTTATAAGATACATTCTCAAATGTCTCAAATTAATTGAGTTAGATTTTTTTTTAAACAAGTCTGTTTTAGTTAGCATACAGTTCAAAGTGAGGAAAACCAGATTGTAACATAGGACTTATGAGTATATAGATTGGGACAGCTAGAAGGACCTTCACATTTCCCATTGATCTCATTTAACTTGTCCATGCAGCTAACTGTGCATGTCAAAATTGCTACATCCATACTGCTAATCCCTAGTCCAACAACATTGTTTCAGTGTGGATGATCAGTTCTAGCCTCGTGAGACCATCCAGATATTCAAGTTTGAGTTTTGCAATGAATATCAGTCCGGCCTTGGCTGGGCAGTAATTGATTTCCAAATATGGGCGCAGCCTTATATTGTTCAAAAAACATCAGACAATCAGAGTGACGATCTTGCTCTCTTCGCTCTTGCCGAATCCAGCTGGAAGTAAAGCAAAAACATATTCTCTTCTGAGAAAAACCTTGCGTGCAGATTTCAGTTAACCTTTCAACATTGTTATTCAGTCTATTTCGGATTTAAAGATTAGATTGCTCTGTAGATTGTTAAGTTTTACTGAGGCTGTGGCGCTCCTTGCTTCGTCATGAACTGAAACTCCCTCCCTCGAGCACCAATTGGTCCTATCATCAACAGGATCGAGGCCAGACTGATCTACAGAGAGAAACAGAATGTGAACTTGCAAGATCAGGGTCTCACAAGGCTAGATCAGTTCATGCTAGGGATGCCACGGTGTGGACATTTTCCCAATTACACTGGACATTTTACAGAAAATTGCGCTCAATATCTGTGGAGCGCTTACTGTGATCTTTAACATTAAATGGTTAGGCCTACTTCCCCATACTTTGAACAAAACCAAAGCTTAGAAAGTTGGTTCATTGTTATTTTTTTAATGAAAAACAACAATAAAACGGATGACGGCTTAGCTCATGGCGCATATCCAGTTATTATTATTATTATTATTATTATTATTATTATTATTATTATTACATTAAATTATTAGGCTTTTCAAAATGCACAACACAAACAACAGAGAAAAACCCCCACAAATGGACCGGGCGAAGATCAATTGCAAGATTCCTTACTGAGAGAAACTCAACAAGGCTGCATAGGAGCTACTTCAACAAAATAAAGGAAATTAACTGTCTTGATCTGTACGAACAGTGGTCGGGGGTCTCAACGAGCTGCCGCAAGTAACATTTCCATATGTGTTTTTCTACCTTGTTTGTGGTGTGAAAAAACAAGGAAGAAGGTTATAGCCTACCTTGTGACACGGTCAGGCTCGTCGCGAGAAGGCAAGCACACCAAGCAAACCCCCCCCCCCCCGACAATGTCCATTTAGCTGGGGGCCCCCAAATTCCTTAAAACGGGCCTGGACACGGTGGTTTATTATTATGATCGATCACACCCCTAGCGCTAATATGCAAAAAATAACTAAATGGGTTTTATTTCTATGGGGAAAAAAAGCGACAGTGTGGGTGGGGGGCAAATGATGTAATTGGTGTATGCCTGAACACCGTGTAACACCGGTAACACCGACTATCGCCTTTCATGTCTTCTTTCATGATGTGCATGCCCAGACTACTTCAACCACCCGGTGACGGCTGGTTCACAGCACAATTATACATGCTCACTTTCAGAAATATATGTCAGGCATATACATTTTGCCTGTCCACACAACGCGTTTTTTTATATTAAGCTGGGCGGACATGAAGTGTGGACATGACCTTATACATCCAGTATGCAAAGCCGCGGGCCACTATTTATGATCTTCGGCGGGCATCGGTGCCAGGAGGCAAACACACACAGTACACGAGAAATAAAACAGGCCCGATAAATAGAATATCCATAGCGCCTGAGATTGCCCTTTGTACATTTCCCAGGCCTGCTGACATCATTTGTTCCTTAAATTGATTTCTCATATGCAGCAGCCTCCAGGGACAATTCCCTTTTCATATCCATACGCACCATGTCTATGTGTGTGTGTGCACATCTTAGCCTTATTAATCAAGCAACGCAATCAATTTCACCTCACTGGACCAAAAGCGCAGGCCATTTAATTTGTTTGTGCATATTTAGATTTTTTGTGTGTGGGGTTTTAAGTGGGATATTTTTTTATTACTTTGCAAGTGGTCTTGTGGCAGAGTTAGAGGGACCCTGCATGTTCAATTACCAAGTTAATAACCACAGACCAGACCCCAGAAGTGGTTTCTCTTTGTGTGTGTGTGTGTGTGTGTGTGTGTGTGTGTGTGTGTGTCTAACTGCCACTGAACTGGGGTCGTGCTTACTGTCCGCTGCTGTCATTTGAGGATGGAGAATTTGTTATATCCTCAATTGAATGCCAGATTGAATTCCCCATTTTTTCTTTTCAAAATTAGCCCTACCTTTATGGTCATTATGTGCGCAAAGCATAGGTATAAAGTGCTGGCGGATTTCTTTCTTACTCCACGACCTTAAAAAGTAGGTAAGATGAGTGCGAAAGAGTAGCGTAAAATTATGTCTCAAACTATATTGGCATACATGCAGAATATGGAGGAAAAACATGAAATACGGTGCTATTGTTGGCTA
This sequence comes from Merluccius polli, assembly GCA_030340625.1. Taxonomy (NCBI): domain Eukaryota; kingdom Metazoa; phylum Chordata; class Actinopteri; order Gadiformes; family Merlucciidae; genus Merluccius; species Merluccius polli. Next base: position 387,146 of record JAOPHQ010003695.1, on the reverse strand, counting down.
CATCACATACACATGCTTGGCTACATTGCGCCATCACCCCGTAAAACAGTGTGTCGAAATCATCCCGTTTGAGGCAACCGATATAATGCTGATTTCATAATTCCTTTTGGCTTATAGGCCTAACCTAACACAAAGTTATGAGTAGCAAGCTTATGACGGTCATAATTGATCACTAGTCTATTTCTCAAACATGCCTAGTAGCCGTATACTGGATTTGTTAATGGGTTTATTCTGTATGAAACAAGAATGGGGGAAAAAAGTGATTTGCAGATTATTTGTTCTACCCTGTGGCAGAAGATAGTGTTGCAGCTCATGGCACATTGGAAACAGATGATGTGCTATCACTTAATTATACAAGTTGCTTTTTTTGTGTACGATGTCGTTGTACATACATACATGTGTGTGTGTGTGTGACTGTCTAAAAACCCCTCTAAGCACACACGTAAGAAGAACAAGAAGAAAAAAAGCCAGCAGGGCAGAATTTAAACAAGCCTCAAACATGTACTTAAGCCTAGTCTCATGGGCAGTGTAGTGGGACACACTGAAGCACACAGGCAGTTACTCGTACGTACCTCCACTGAGCAGCCCCCACTTCCCCCAAACCCCCACATCCACCACAAACACCACCCCACCCCAACCCCACCCCTAAGGGAGAGACATTTCTCATTCACAGCCATTACCATCTCATGAGGCGGGACTGCGGGGAAACCGTCGTGTGCCGAGTACTTTGCTCAGCGTCTGTGAAGGGGGAGCCGAACACATCAACCTTGATTGTTGGATGGGCTTTTAAGAAAGAGCATGCTGTCATGTTGTCTGTGTTGATAACTTTGAGAAGTTGGCGAGGGTAAAAACAACAACTCAGTAAAGGCTCCCTAAAGACAACTAAAAACTAAACATGGTCGTAGTTTGTACAGAACATATTGTCTCCAGTGCATCCATGCCTAATAACTTTCCTGAAACTCTGAAACTGCATTCTTGCTAATAAATGGCTTTTATGTGGCGTTGCCATCATTATAAACCAGAGTTTAAATGAAAATTGCTTGCATGGGTGGGATGATGAAACTCTAGCGCAACACAGGAAAGCCGCACAATAAGGAACATCCTCCTCTCGACACAAGACAACCCTTTCAAAGACAAACACATTTTTTCTTTAAAGGCAAGCGTATGTAAACGAATGACATGATGGGATGTCATGTTAGGCTTCAGATCACAACGAAGATGCTGATGCAGAACGTCGTGGATTAAAACATCAACACACCACCTCCTAAATAAGCACTATTGAGGCCCCCCCCTTTGAACACCATGACAAATGGCATGACCGTAAGTCATCACAGCCAGGCCACATTACAACAAAGGAAAACGCAAACGCTGATGCAAACGTCGTGGGTTGAAACGTCAACACACCACTTTCTAAATAACGGGGTTTATTTTAATTTTATTTATTTGTATTGAGGAGCCCCCCACGCCACGATACGTTGACGTTCAGTACTTGCAAGCTACGGACGGCCCCTGGTGGCGCCGCGCTTAGCAGCCCTCTACCCCCACCTGTCGTTGCGCGCGCGGAACCGAACTGTGATCCCGCGAGGCTCACCTGCGGGAACCAGCAGCAGCAGCCGCCGCGCGCGCGCACAGCACAGCCAAGCCAAGCGACCAGCAATGGACACCCAGCCGTCAAGACGGTCTTAAACTAATCCACGCTTTGATGGACGACACCGCGGTAAGCAAGCAGTACAGTAATGGCCAACTCTCTCTCTCTCTCTCTCTCTCTCTCTCTCTCTCTCTCTCTCTCTCTCTCTCTCTCTCTCTCTCTCTCTCTCTCTCTCTCTCTCTCTCTCTCACACACACACACACACACACACCCGACAGGTGAGCTGTGCATGTCGAAATACAACGTAATAAACGCAAGAGTTTGAGCCTCATTTCAAAACTTCGCCGTGTCACTTCACGAGACGTCACGAGAACGTCCCGTTAAACACAGAGAGAGAGAGAAAGAGAGACGTCTCGGTCGCGTCCAAATGTTTTACAAACATATATTTTTCGTCGAGACCGGCGGCGGCATCGGACGCGGTGCCCCGATAAAGACACGGTGTGTGTGTGTGTGTGGAGATTGCTAAACTGGAATCTACATCGCGACACAAATCCCAGTGCTTCAATTGGAGCATGAGACCACCAATTAAAGCAGGTGTGGTCGTAAGGAGACGTAAGGAGACGAAGGACATAGGGGGGGGGGGGGGGGGGGGGGGGGGGGGGGGGGGGGGGATGCGGAGGAGCCTATATCCCCCCCCTATCATCAATTTAACGGGGAGATCATCTTCACCCCCCCCCCCCCCCCCCCCCCCCCCCCCCCATCTCCTCTCTTCAGAAAGCCACCATTCTAGCCTCTCCGGACGACGTGCTTCAACTGCAAAACAGCAGTCCAGTCAAACAATCCGCCCTCTCTCTCTCTCTCTCTGCCTCTCTCTCTCTCTGCCTCTTGTCTCTCTTCTTGCCCGGTCTCCTCCGGCCACCGAGCTGGTCCAAGCCCCCCCCCCCCCCCCCCCCCACACACACACACACACACAACACAACATACTACCACTATTACTATTACTACTACTACTATAGTAATAGTGGTAATAGTGGTAGTAGTAATTACTCCCTCCTTGCCTGCCGCAGATCGCAAAAATTAAAAAAAAATAATCCAGATCCAGCAACTTCTCCACAAAGTGCAAACAGAAAGCCCGCGGGGTTTCTACGTGTCTTACCTTGGCTGCCGCAGACGAGCATCCCGACGAGATGGATAAGTTTCAGAGTCATTTTCTCGGCGAGGTGTGCGCGCCGCCGGCTGGACAGTGTCCCGCGTCCGCCCGTCGTCCCCCAAAGAAAACAACAACACAGAGATAGACAGATGGATGGATGGATGGATGTCAGTTTCTGTACGCTGGGAACGACGACGACGACGACGACGAGGGTGGACACACACACGCGCGCGCGCTCTCTCTCTCTCTCTCTCGCTCTCTTTTGGGCTCCGCTCGCGACTGATCTGCTGCTACTGCGTTCTCCTCTCTCTCTCTCCCTCTCTCTCTCTCTCTCTCTCTCTCTCTCCTCTCTCTCTCTCTCTCTCTCTCTCTCTCTCTCTCTCTCACCCACTCCCCCCCTCTCTCTCTCTCTCTCTCTCTCTCTCTCTCTGTCTCTCTCTCTCTCTCTCTCTCTCTCTCTCTCTCTCTCACCCACTCCTCTCTCTCTCTTTCTTCTTTCTTTCTTTCTTTCTTTCTTTCTTTCTTTCTTTCTTTCTTTCTTTCTCTCTCCCCCCCTCCTCCCCTCTCTCTCTCCCCCCCTCCTCCTCCCCTCTCTCTCTCTCTCTCTCCCCCCCCTCCCCCCTCCTCTCTCTCTCTCTCTCCCCCCTTCTCTCGTTCTTTCTCTCTCTCCCCCCCCTCCCCGCTCTCTCTCCCACCCTCCTCCTCCCCTCTCTCTCTCCCCCCTTCTCTCGTTCTTTCTCTCTCTCTCCCCCCCCTCCCCTCCTCCTCCCCTCTCTCTCCCCCCTCCTCCCCCTTTCTCTCTCCCCTCCTCTCTCTTTTTATTCTCTCTCTCTCTCCCCTTCTCTCTTTCTTTCTCTCTCTCCCCCCCCTCCCCTCCTCCTCCCCTCTCTCTCTCCCCCCTCCTCCCCCTCTATCTCTCCCCTCCTCTCTCTCTCTCTCTTTCTCTCTCCCCTCCTCTCTCTCTCCCTCTCCCTCCCCCCCTCCTCTCTCTCTCTCTCTCCCTCCCTCCCCCCTCCTCTCTCTCTCTCTCCCCCCTTCTCTCGTTCTTTCTCTCTCTCCCCCCCTCCCCTCTCTCTCTCCCCCCCTCCTCCTCCCCTCTCTCTCTCCCCCCTTCTCTCGTTCTTTCTCTCTCTCTCCCCCCCCTCCCCTCTCTCTCCCCCCTCCTCCCCCCCTCTCTCTCTCTCTCCCCTCCTCTCTCTCTCTTTCTCTCTCCCCTCCTCTCTCTTTTTATTCTCTCTCTCTCTCCCCTTCTCTCTTTCTTTCTCTCTCTCCCTCTCCCTCTCCCTCTCTCTCTCTCTCTCTCTCTCTCTCTCTCTCTCTCTCTCCTCTCCTCCCCTAACCCTCTCTCTCTATGTTCTCTTCCCTCGCGTCCTAGTCGCGTGCGCTCGCTCACTTCGCACCACGCGGAGCTGCTGCTGGTTGGGGAGTTATTATATACGGTTATCTAGGAATCTAGACATTATGTCCGTCGCAGCACCAGCATGGTCGGTGAATAAAGTGGTGTCTGTACTCTGTACCTAAATGAAACGCACCCATAATTCATGTGATGAGCTGAGTGATGTGATTGATTGATTGATTGGTAGGCCTACAAATAATTAAAGATGACAACTTTTAAGCAACTGTCCCCTTAGAAAGGAACATTTTCAGAGCAATATGAAAATAATGTGTGTGTGTGTGTGTTTAGGGTTTATAAGCCCAGACTGAGATCCAAAACATATAACAGGGAAACCCCCCCCCTGAGCAATTGAACATGATGCCCCCCCCCCCCCCCCCCCCCCATTCACGGTCATGTTAAATGTAATATGCCACTACTGTGGGAACAGCGATTGGTGTTCTCCTCTATTACTATAAAAACAAATCGGCAGCGTTCTCCCATGCCATTTTTACGCTAAGCTCTCACTCGTTTGTAACTCCAAGATGCGTGGCTTGCCATGTGTTTTGTTATTCCTGGGGCATGTAATAAGGTTGGAAAAACACATTGAATCAGTCTCCGCAATTTTGTACAGACGATCTGCCCTTTAGCAATGTGGCACACAAGTGCAACATTCAAATCCTCTTGCAAAAAAGTGTCTGTTGACATTTCTAAAATTGAATTTCTGGAAGACACGGGACACGGGGAACAAAAGTCGACCTTTTACCATATTACAGATTACCAAATGTAGACATTAGGCTTTCTTTCTTGAAACACTCCATTCTATACTACTATCGCAGTCTACTCTATTGTACCCCACTCTATAATAATCTAGTCCTACTCTCCCCATTTAGTTGTCTATTCGACTCTACTACACTGTCCTATACTCCACTCTATTCGGTTATAGACTTGTCTAGTGCAGTATATTCTATATGATTACTGTTTTAACTGTTTAATTTCCTTACTTATACAAGTAGTGCAATATATTCTATATGATGAAACTGTGTAATTCCCTTACGTATATAAACCCCCCCACCCCCCAGCTGAAGAACATCAGTAGTGAATATGAAAAGCCCTTGTCAAAGGGTTTATCCAATTGCACTGTCAGTGCATTAGCGTGTCCCTTGATTAATGCGTCACAGGTCTCGCACCCCATGCCACTCTTACAACACGTTGCGTAATGTGCCTACCCCCCCCCCCCCCCGGTGACAGAATGGGAGCAGAGTGCTTTGTTTTGAGCCAATTGGCCAGACCCTCGGCCTTGTCTAGACGTACACAAATTGTCACAACTTAGCAGTCCATGCTCCCCCGAGTTCCAGGAACGGTAGCCTCTCCTCTGGTTCAGAGGAGAGCATCACACTTTATTACATAATTCATCCTCACTTGTTTGTTTTGGACAAATAGAGGTTTTTGAAAGAATGCAGGTAAATAAACAGAGTGCAGATGAAAGGCGCAGCCCGTTTGGAAGTTTGTGTCAGTCAAGTGCACCTCATATAATCTTAGAAATGGCCGCTGCTAGAAAAAATACGCTCTAGACACCGATGGATACTGAAGTTTAAAATCAAACCTTGCTGACATTGCTACTGTCCCTTTAATAGCCAAATGTCGCCTATTGTCGACGACTGCAAGAAATGGCATCCATGTTTTTCTCTTAATATAATCATTGTTATGCTTAAATAAATAAATAAACATTTATACACATACTTCACGTAACACATATTTGTTTATGTGAGGATTATTCTTCCCTTGTGGAACTATAATGATTTTTTTTTCTATATGGTCGCATTTACCCAGAATAAAAACCATTAGCTGTTTTGTGTTGTTTCTCATGAATCATTTGTTGTTCGAAGAAAACAAGACGTTACTGTCATCAGTCTGCTGATTCTGTTGTCAGTACTTCACTCTGTTCCCAAATGACTTTCGTCATTTCGCCTTTTTTTCATGACTTCACATTCATTGGAATAGAGTTTACACGCATCATGGGAGCACTGGCGTAACTATCGACGGTGGCCCAGACGCCGGGGGGGGGCCCATGAAGACGCCCGTCAACAATCGCGCAGCACCCCCCCTCCCCCCCGTCAACAATCGCGCAGCACCCCCCCTCCCCCCCGTCAACAATCGCGCAGCACCCCCCCCCCCCCGTCAACAATCGCGCAGCATCCCCCCCCCCCCCCCCCTGTCAACACTCTCGCAGCACCCCCCACCCCCCGTCAACAACCGCGGGGGCCCAACAAAAATTATTTGCACCGGGCCTATCAATCATCATGTTGTTACGCCAGTGCATGGGAGTGTTTGTTTATCACATTTGTTAGTTGTAGGTCTTGGTGTAGCGATGTTGAAAAAAACATGACATTAACCATGACTTTTTACATTTAGCAGGTAAGAATTGTGCTATTCAAACTGAATACACACCAAGTACTCAGGTTAAGGCTGCATGGAAATCATTATAAATAAGTTTGATCGAATTTGAAAAGGGCTGCTGTGAAAAAGTTAATACATTTTTTTTTCTTTTAAAGGGTATGTGAACCCCCTGTTTCAGCTCCAATTCGAACACTATGAAATAAAATAAACATGGGGCAATTTTCGATTTAAACCTCGATTTTTTTCTGTTTTCTCTAAACTAAAAAGACCAAGGCAAAATTTAAATACATATTTTCTTTATTAACACAATACAAATAAATGAGATTACCAAGTAGTCTAGGCCTATGTGAACAAATCAGTTCTTCAAGAATAAAACAATAAATACAAAATTGAAAAAACAGCACCATTTAGCTGTCATTACATTAGATTTTTTTTTTTAAATCAAATTGAAAAAAAAAATCACTTGTAGGCCATCCCTGAATAACTTCCTGGTCACACAAATCGGACAAATTAAATATCAAAAGAGGTCTGTTGAGCGGCAAGGTGCCAGGTGTGGATGACATTAGCCCTGAGATGCTGAAGGCTTTGGACATTGTTGGGCTATCTTGGCTGACACGCCTCTTCAGTGGAGATCGGAGACATTGCCTGTGGAGTGGTAGACCAGTGTGGTGGTTCCCATTTTCAGTGGGACCAGAGGGTGTGCATCAGTTATCGGGGTATCACACTGCTCAGCCTCCCCAGGAAAGTTTATTCCAGGGTGCTGGAAAGGAGGATCTGACCGATTGTTGAACCGCAGATTCAGGAGGAGCAATGCGGATTCCGTCTTAGCCATGGAACAGTGGACCAGCTCTTTACCCTTGCAGGGTTGCTAGGGGGGGTAATGAGAGTTTTTGCCCATCCAGTCTACATGTGTTTTGTGGACTTGGAAGAGGTTTACGACCGTGTCCCCTGGGGAATCCTATGGGGGGTACTTCGGGAGTATGGGGTACCAGGGCCGTTGCAACGAGCCATCTGGTCCTTGTATAACCAAAGTAAGAGCTGTGCCCGTATTCTCGGTACAAAGTCAAATACGTTTTCAGTGGGGGTTGGACTCCGCCAAGGTTGCCCCTTCACTGATTCTGTTCATGATATTCACGACAGGATCTCAAGGCACAGCCAAGGAGAGGAGGAGGAGAGGTCTGGTTTGAGGACCTCAGAATTGCATCAATGCTCTTTGCAGATGATGGTTCTGTTGGCTTCATCTGACCGTGACCTCTAGCACACACTAGGGCGGTTTTCAGCCAAGTGTGAACCATGGCATCAAGTCTGAGGCCATGGCTCTCTGCCGAAAAATGGTGGATTGCTCCCTCCGTGTTGGGAATGAGTTGCTGCCTCAAGTGAAAGCGTTCAAGTATCTCAGGTCTTGTTCACGAATTAGAGTAAAATGGAGCATGAGATGGACAGGCGGATCTGTGTGGCAGTTGCAGTAATGCGGGCGCTGTACCTGACCGTTGGCAAAGCTTTCGATTTACCAGTCGATCTGCGTTCCAACCCTCACCTATGGTCATGAGCTTTGGGTAGTGACCGAAAGAACGAGATCGTGGATACAAGCGGCTGAAATTAGTTTCCTCCGTAGGGTGGCTGGGCTCAGCCTCAGAGATAGGGTGAGGAGTGCAGACATGCGGAGGAAGCTTGGAGTAGAGCCACTGTTCCTTCGCGGTGAAAGGAGCCAGCTGAGGTGGTTTGGGCATCTGATCAGGATGCCTCCTGTCCTGGGCGCCTTTTCTTGGAGGTGTTCCGGGCATGTCGAATTAGTAGGAGATCCCGGGGTAGACCCAGGAAATGTTGCTGGGGAGAGGTATGTCTGGAATACCTTGCTTAGCCTGCTGCCACCATGACCTGGTCCCAGATAAGCGGACGAAAATGGTAAAAAAATGTTTTTGCCAGTATGGCTGTGAATTTGGTATTAGGTATCCGGTATTTAGAGCCCAATGAATGCTTGTCGTGTAATGATGTCATGAATGAATGATAGCTGGTTTCTCTGTGATTGTAATTGCTTGACTGAAAAATAAAATTGATGTTTGCTTTGTGTCATCAACAAACACAATCACATCCACTTGATGTTCAACACTGGAAAAAAATGTATGAATGTAAAAATAGTTTTCGTGTGAAACATTCACACGAGTCGAACCACAGACTTATAGCCTAGTCCTAACTAGACCTTCGTACTCATTTCATTCATACTCATGGTCTAGAACTGCTATAGAGACAAACGATTTCTCACTTGAAGGCGGGTGCTGTTGAAGTTTAAAACCTATTGGCTCTGCCCAGTGCCAATCTGGATCTGCCTTAACCAATCGCTAACGTTTGGTCGTGACGTATTTCATGCGCCGGAAACCACGTTGCGCGCAGTACACTGTATCTGACTGTATACAAACGGCAGATGCAGTTCTCTGGCATTAGCCTGGTTCCGCCCGCCTCCGTACTTCCGCTCAATAACTGAAATTCACGCACGACCTATACGTCACTGTTCTCAGGCCGCACCTCCTGTTCGCTGATTGGAAGGACAAACTTGAGGGAAAAGAAATCGTTCTAACATACAGCACTTCCAGACCTAGTACTGAAGTGAAATGAAAATTGAGCGGAAGTACGGAGGCGGGCGGAACCAGGCTAACAGACTTAAGGAGATTCAATTATTAGATTTGAAAAATAATTCTCATCTTTGTCTCCCCTTTATTTTTAGTTGGTCCTATCTACGCAGACAAGAGATACATTTTACCCTTTTGGTATACCATGGCAGATAACCACCATACATAACAGTTATGTAGGCCTCAGAAAACATAAAAACTCAAACTAATGCCCAAGGACACTTAAATCCAATTTTCCGTCAAAGGTTTATTTACTTTCCGATATATAAAAAAACGTTCTTCCTCGAGAGGCTCACAGAAGAATTTTCTATGCATGAGTGATACTTTTATTGTTTAATTGATGAATATTTGGTAACCACATTTAAAGAGAAGTGAAGGACTACCTCTTTCAGGGAGCACCACTTTAAATTTTCAATTCAGGCACATCGCTCATTGACAAATCAATAAAGCTAAGAGAAAAGAGAAGAAGAAGGGTAGATGATGATTGAAGAAGGTATTTATTTAGAGAAATGATGAAGCCTTGTCCAATAGAAAACCTTCCATGCCTTGAGTTCTTTCTCTGGGCATTAAGCCGACATGTTATAATGTACCTTTTAATTTATACTGTAAGTATAGCCTTACTGCGTATCCCAAGAAATGGAGGTACAGCCAAATTGCAGTATCCTATTTCTATAACTTTCTTTCTTATACTCTCTTTCCACTGTTTCCTGCTCACTTTATTACCTAATTATTTGAACACATTAATGGGTACAGGCCTTTTTAGACAGGACGATGCGCGTCTGCTAGACATTCCTTTTCATTGAGAAACGAGCAGTGCAGCGCGGAGGAGCAGTACCTTGTTGTTGGATTGCTAGTTGTCATATATATTCTATTTTCTTTTTTGTCAGAAGAGGCATATATATATAAGTGAAAAGCCCTACCGTTGAACAAGTGCAAAAGACAGGAATCCTTTTCTTCAGAGAACAAAGTTTATAACTTTAATCTAGGTGATAAATCTGTGTAATCACCACAAAGCAAGGTAATGAGAGTCAGTCATTACAGTGAGGTGTGTGTGTGTGTGAGTGCGTCCATGCGTGCGAAAGAAAGAAAGAGGTGAGGGAATGTTTTTTTTTAAGAATTTGAGAAACAGACAAAGTTGAGTGTTTTGGGCAAATCGCAACATTATGATCTTAACTGAAATCAGCATTCATTGAGAGCCAAACAGATGCTAAGTGTCATAACCTGCGAAGGGTATATTGAAATTGACTAATTCTTTTTGAGAGAGGAATGAAAAAAAGAGGTTGAACGATGAAAGGGAAGATGCTGAAATGCATGCATTATCTACACAGAGATGCTTGGTGTACAGCGACCCCACTGTGCTACAGGTCGTGCATGTTTTTTTGGTCAAGGCAGGCAAGGCTTGTGTGCCTCGTCACGCATTGGCTCAGCCTAAGAAGAAAGAGAATCGACATCACTAGCATTAGCATTAAGCCTTTGAGCACTGAAATATACCTAACAAAGTTGCAAGGACGTTCTCTGCTAACAACAACAATTACAAGTAAAACCATAAAAATACAACAACAAAACTATACGTACGGTATTGTGTGATCGGGTTGACTGGACGGTGATTTGAAGCACTGCCCGCTGTGTTTGGAGACTTACTCCAGTTGGGCTTTATTTCTGTCGCTACTGTGAGATAGACAGATCTACATTTATGAATGAAACACAGTTGTGTGGTACAACATGAACAGCACAATCCTATCAAAGTATTTAGAGCTTATACACTTTGGCCCAGTTATTCGCCTGTGGACTCTAAGGTTTTCAATTTTTCAAGCAGTGTGCCAGAAAATTACACAATTTCAAAAATATTTGCAACACTCTGGGCAGACACCAATTTCTGCAAGCCTACTTGAGTGCAGGCAACCTGTTCCCTCCAGCTATTCAAGTAGAAAAGGGTACAGAGTTTTATGTAGCCAGTTATATGTTCGAGTCACAGTCTGCAGTGGCTTGTAACAATGTCACAGTGAAGGAGAGACATGGGCGTCGACTGTAAATTAGCGTAGCCCAAGAGGATGATGTTTGCATCAAGCATGAGGATTTGCTTGACTACTATCCATTACCAGCTTACAAAGACCATTCTTTTTTCGAGGCAGTTGGTGACAAAAGCAGACAGGACAGACGTGACTAGTGGAGCAGGCTGTTTAGGTAAAAAGAACGCATACCCAAAAAAACCTAGTGTTATTAACCTTTAAAATCAAGTGGTTCTCTTGGTGTTGTACTTTGATCCACCACATAATGTTTCATCAAACTAGCAAACTACATTTGAATTATCGAATTTAGCTTATACAGTAATTGATTCATGTTTGACACTCTCTGGTCTTTTACGTACATCATCCAGTCATACATCATCCAGTGCCGCTACCTTAACAGTGTGCCTGCACTAGCCACCGCAGAGATTAAGGAGAAATGGCCTTTTACTTTCTCGCAAAGAGGCCTTTACTCCCAATTTGGTCTGCTGAAGGATGTCTCCATCCTCATTAAGTTGCAAGAGGCCCTGAACAACAGAGGCAGTACAGTTATTCAGTTCTGCCAGGAACTCAACTGTCATCCAGGGATCCAGGACATCCTGGCTAATTTCGAGCCAGAGGCTTCAGACAAGGCTGCATGTATCCTTCTGCTCCTGATGGCATACTTTAAAGAGCCCAAGAATGCCATCATGCTAGAGATGTCACGAGAACTGATACTTCGGTACCAAGTCAATGCAACAACTCTGAAAACGTGACGGTACTCGTTTTTCTACATTACCGTAGGTACCAGGGATTCAATTCCTCCGCACGTGACAGGGGCAGCATATACACCAACAAGTGTTGAAGTCTGCCGTTAAATGCCAAAGGAAGACAGAAGATGGCAACTGCAGCTGCAGCGCCCGCTCCGCCCTCGACTAGTCGAGAAAAAAAATAGTAAGAGTGTGTATGGAAGTTCTTATTTAATATATATATATATATATATATATATATACATACAGTATATATATATAATATTATTTTATGTATATGATAATATTGAATAATATTACATATATGTATATATTTGCCTTTTTTTCTTCAAGTAGATGTATGTGTGCATGTTTTCTTTGGTCGGTGTGGATGTGGACAGTAGACGTGTAGATGACAATTTTAGTTCAGTGAGTGGATGTGATGATGGTCTGACCCCCATCCCCCCACTCCCATCTCCCGAGTGGGTCTGACTGATAGCATGGCTTAATAACTAGGATGGTGGACAGGCATGTCCCTACAACAAATTGTATTGCCCTTTTAGTACTTGCCATTGCCCATCATAGGTTTTTAGATAGAAGTGTCAAAGTGCCTGTGTCAGTACGATGCTATTTGAGATTGCTCACATTGGTTAGCGTACACATGCAGTGAGTTTATCTACTTTGTGAGCACAATACGCATGCATACTTAACTTTTTTTTTTAAATTTAAATTAAATACAGAGCATGAGATCCATGCCTTCTCTCCGCTTCCCCGATTACCCCCGTCAGTCTGACGAGGTTAAACTCTCCTAATGCGGCGGGGTCATTGTGTCAATTAAACTAACTATTAGTGTGCTGTCAAGATTTGAAGCTCAGCAGAATTGGATCTACAGTTGCAAGGGAGCCAGTCCCCCTTGCAGAGATCCTGCAATATTGCCGTAAAGAAGATCCGTCATTATGCTGGCTTTGCTATTTTACACAGAACCAAATAAAGTTGGCGTATAATTTACACGTCGGGCAGCGACATTGCTTTTTAAACAATAATGGCGGGTGTACTGGGAATGTTGAGGTGCTTTTGCTAGCCGTGCACATTTACACCACTCTTCAAACACAAGCAAAGTTGCTGTGCATCGTGTACAACATGCTGATGTGTAACGTTACAATGGCGGATTTGTGGCGGAAGTGTGTATATGAGATCAGAAATACATTGGCAGAGAAATTGAAGAGAAACGGGGCGGTTCTCACGCACACACACACCCGTCCCGCCATGATGTTTTACACAGACATCGATTTGGCTTTGTTACTACCTCCGTGCCGGCTTAAAGGCAGAACAACAATGCCCCCATATTCTGTGCTGTCCCTTTTATACAGAAGGTGAGGCGGAATAACGGCATAATATTCCCGGCTTGAACAGTCTGCATAAAATGGGCTAATGTAAGACAAGGGTTAACCCCCCCCCCCCAGGTGACCACCACTGTACAGAAGTGCACTGCCCACCAGTTGACATGATGCGAACGGAAGAAAATGACAAGGCAGGTCAAACAGACCCTTAAAAGGTCATTGGCTGGTTTTCACAACAGCTGACCAACAAAAAAACGTTGTTTGTGAGCTGGAATTTGTGTAGACGTTTTTTATTGCCTATAGGCAAGTAGTATGGAAATACATTGAATTAAGGAAATCAAAAAGTTCTAAAAAAGATGTGTTAGAACGCATTGGGTTGGTATTTTGTACATCCACTCTAATACACTCAAAAGGAGGGAAACAGAATACAGAGGAAGAAATTGTTTGATTGCCACCTCCAATGGTAAGAGTAAAAAGAAAACAACAAGGAACGAAAAAAATAACTCTCTCAACGGCGTGATTCTAGGGCGTGTGAGTTGTGCAGACCATAATAACAGGTTTTTGCTTAAGTCTCAGACATCACAAGGAATAGAGGCATGCCTGGACTCTGTTCATGACAGATGGCTCACGCATCTGTCAACATTTCACTATGATCAGATTATTGATGAGGCATTAGAGGTCCTATACACACACCCAATTAACGTTTAATACGATGCTTCAATGCTCAATTAGCTGTCCCAATTCACACCAGGACTTCACAGAGGATGCAGTAGTGTGTGTACATGCAACTTAACTGGGCTGTATATAATTACCTTAAGCAAATTAAATCTAACTGATATGAAAAAAATGATCCCGGAAAAACATTTTTTTCTTTTTAAATGTCTAATTTCAGTTAAAACATCCAATTGATTAAAAATTATAATTTGAAATCTTAATTCTGAACATTAAAATTTCAGACGATGAATTCAATAATTACTTTCTGGTTATGGTTGGAGCATGATACTGAACAATGTTAAAAGTGATAGAAAAGGAAATTACAAAAATAAATGAACTCAATAGTTTACTCTCCGCAGGGCCGTACACAGACATTTTGTGGAGCAGGGGCTCAAGCAAAAAAAAGGGCACTCACCCCACCGACATGCACTATTCTCACTCCGATGTTGCCACACCGCCGCGGCCCTACCATCCATAATCACATGCTATGTTCATTACATGGGACCTAAATTCTACTGAAACACATTATTCCATGAAGAAACCACAGATTTGATGTAGTAATGCAAGTCAGTCAGTGTAAGTAGTCTTTTACCTTTCATTATAAGTAATGTGCAGATTCAAGATTAGCAGTCCTACTCTGACTTTAGTAACATGTTTTTAAGCATCACACTGAGAGGAAAAGAAACCACAGTATTTTATTATATTCAAAAACGCATGTACGCACGCACAAAACTGGCTATAAAGAAAAGGGGATGACTAATCACTAAACTACCAAAACTTTGCAAAACGTAACTACTTGCTTCAGAAACTAATTGCAACAAGTAAAGGCCAGGTTAACTAATGTAGGCGGAACCAACCTGGGGGTAGCTAAAATAACAGTCCTCAATTGGCTCTTAGTGGCTGTTTACAAATGAACCGCAGCAAGATCAACTTCAGATTAGGGCTGTCAGGCGATTAAAAAAATTAATCTAATTAATTACAGGATTTGTAATTAATTAATCTAAATAATCGCATTTTAATCTCATATCTGCTAAAGGTACCCAAATAAAGAATTCGAATTCTAGGACATTACAAAATTGTATTGCATGACTAATCAATTGAATACACTAAGAAGAGAAGATTTGAAATCCACATTTTTATTGGTGAAGTGCATTTCATAAAAGAAATTTAAAAGAAAATGGTCAAGCACATCCCAGCAAACCAATTAGGCCAGGTGCATTATTCAAAAATGCAATACAAATACACTTAAATAAATAAAATTCAGAAATAAAATAAGGCTGAGTCTCAAATAGGCACTTAAGCAGACTCTCAATTCAAAATGAGTACTAAAGCTGACTCAATACAGCAATTCAAAATGAATAGTAGAAGTGTAACACGCCTCTAAATAAGGCAAAGTCAAGAACAAGAAGCCAACAGGCATTTCTTTTAGGCCTATCACTTAGGCCACATTTGCTGCTGACACAGCAGGTAAGTCAGGAGAACATGACATTGTTTACCAAAATCAAAAGCTACAGTATCTGGGGCATAACAACTCAAATCCAAAAGAGGATCTGGGGTTACAGTATCAACTCCTCAAATCAAAAACCCACCCCAAGCTAACGTTAGAGGATCTGACAACAGACAACGTTATGCCTTCTTGAGCCAGTTGCTCAGACAAACAAGCTTGTTTACATTGTCTGAGTGTAAGGCTGCCCTCTTCTTTTGTATGATGTTACCTGCAAGTGAAAATAGTCTCTCACATGGCACAGACGTAGCAGGAGTAGCCAGGTATTTGCGAGCAAGAGAGGACAGCTGTCCATAGGCTCCTGCGTGAGCCGCCCACCACTCCAGTGGACACTCATGCATTCCAATGCACGGCTCAGCTTTGTAGTGGGCTAGAGGCCCCAGCTCCTCCTTGTCTGAGTCGGAGTCTGAAGAACACAGCAGGAGGAGGCTCTTCTTTGCTGCTGGCTCGTCCTCTGTGGGTTGAGGAGCAGCAGGTCCCGCTTCTGATCCTCGCAGCATCTCCTCAATCCAGGTCCACACCTTAAAAGAGGGAAAATTAATTTGTTGCATAGGACTTTCTAACCAAAGCACTTGCAGAACACTGGTCTTCTCAGTCACACACATACCTCATTCCTCTCATTCTTGTGTATGCTCTTCAAGTCCTTGAATCGCGGGTCAAGGGCTGTAGCCACCTTCAGCCATCTGTTGTTGATGGTGGCCATGCGTGTGTCTAGGTCCTTTGAAAACGTGGCCTTGAACTTTATCATGTAGCCCGGATCCTCATCAGTGGGATTCATGACACGGTTGAGATGGCAGAGTGCGGGGAGAACCACAGAGCATGAGACATAGGTGTCCCCTCCAAGCAGCTCAGTCACATTTCTGCAGTGGAACAAAAATATGGCAATAATGAACTCACATCATTATTGACATGTGTATGTGAGAGTGTGTGAGAGAGTGTGAGTGAGTGAGTGAAAGAGAAAGTGGTGTATGGGAGGGAGGGAGAGGTGAGTGTATGAAAGGGGGGGAGAGAGAGAGAGGTGTGGTGTGTGTGTATGAGTGAGTGAGTGAGCGAGAGAGAGGGACATACTTGCAGGGTTCAAGAACGACCTCCAGCTTTAGTGATGTTCATTGAGGAAGAAGGCCCCGACTCAGGATCGCTTTAACTCACTTTATTTGTTTAGCTTTAGGTATCTATCAAGCAAATGGAGAGGAATTGTAAAATTCACGCACGTGGAGCGACCCTTAGCTGGGTATCTGTCCAGATACGCTGCCTGTAGGGTTTCTGGCCTCCCCCCGGATCTGTAGTTTGGTAGTATCTGGGCAGGCGTGGCCTCTATGACGCATAATATGCTCTGATTGGCTATTGTTTAGTGCCCGCCCCCAGTGTATTATGTGTGCCGCCATCTGGTGACCAGGTGCGGTTAATACAACTTATATATTTATTTCTATTCCTTTGTGGCTATGTGTAGATATTACAGCCTGTTGATACATATGTTATTATTTATTCTTAACAGTAGTTTGTTACACTCTAGGTTGGTCAGTGTGGCCAGGTTGTGCTTCTGTCTGGCCAAAGTGGCATTCACAGCCTCCTGGTTCCGCAGGTACCGTGAGATCATCGAGAGCGTCGAATTCCATCTTTCAGTAAAATAAAACAAAAACTGCATTAGTCCCGCAGGGGACTGTAAGTTTTGAGCAGCATGTTGTACATACAGTAGTTGCACTGAACCACACACACACACACACACACACCTTCATCAGGAGCAAGAAAACTATTCAGAATCAATTACCCCGATAGGTAGTAAACAGTCTAACCTTGTGGATATGTCTTGAACCAGGGGCTCTCTGGCTTGTCCGAGGGCAGTCTGCTGCTGGTGCAGTTCTTCTGTACTGGCAGGGCTGTGCTTGAAGTGCCCTACTATTTTGCGGCACTTTGCCAGGGCGGTGTCAAAGCTGCTGTCCTCAAGGCAGACTGTGATGGTTCTTTGCAGCATATGTGCAGCACATGGGATGTGCTCGAAAGGCAGTTGGCGTGCTGCTGCAACCATGTTTCTTCGGATCCGATCGTTGTCACTTTGTTTTCTATTTCCCATTCCTTTATCACAGCATCGAACTGCTCGGCGCATGCATCGGCATAATGGCGGGTCACCGTTTTGCTCACGGTTAAAGCAAAAGACTTTAGTTTCCACTCATTATTGATTAGGTGTGCTGTGACTCCCAAGTAGTTATGATTGCTCACCGACGTCCAGTGATCGCCCGTTAGGGTGACATGGCAGGCCCCTGCTAACTTTTCTTCTTTTGTGTTCCTTTCATCACCGTACAGCTGGTGGATTCTTTTCATCACCGTAGTTCTCGAAGGTAGCTGGAAATTTGGGTCAGATGACGCTATCTGAAACGCCTCCTTTAGGCCCTCGTCCTCCACGATTGAAATAGGCCTGCAATCAGCAGCAACCCACTTAGCGATTGAGTTTGTCAGTTTTTCTGTGGTGGCTTTGCTCATTCGTTTACCAAATTCGGCAAGCGTGGATTGGCGAGGTGTGCTCAGGGTAGCACTAGCACCCTGAATAGCACCGGTAACCGTGGAAGAAGAATTGACGCATTTTAATCGCACTTATTTTTGCACCGCGGAACGTTTCTCACTGGATGAGTTTCAGGCGGACCGATTATACTGGAGCACCAACTAGCATTCATGAGCTCAGACAACAACAAACCACATGTGTGTCATTGCAATTTCTTTATGAGATATTGCATCTAGGACAGATGAGACTTCTAAATGTTAAAGTAAAACAGAATAGTTACAGGAATATAAAAGTATTTAATGTAACCACATTAAGGTTCATCCAGAAAATAATGTGTTACATTTACAAAGGCATTTTCCAAAGAAGGTGTAACACTAGACAAAAACAGATGTACGAAATGTATGTATGAAACGGAACATGCAAGTAGTAATGTGTTACAACAGATCATGTTTAACCATTACCTCACATCCCTACAGATAACTACCACTTCGCTTCTAAGGACGATGGTACAACCAATGATCTATAACCTCGATTTCAATGATCAATCTAATCCGGGTGAAGAGTGGAGTGGAGATTGGTTGTGGACAATTTGGTTATACAGGCTTTTATGCACGCAATTATTACTGCCAGACTTAATAATATTTTTAATAGGTCTAGACAAAACATTATTTACATTTACATTTAGGGCATTTAGCAGACACTTTTGTCCAAAGTGACTTACAATAAGTAGATTATCGCATTCCTAACAAAGGGAAAAGGATATTTTGTTCTCTTTATGGAATTTATTAACAGATTGGTTAGCTGAGTGAACATACAAGCAGCATTCTGCACCTATAATTTTACCTACGCCTCTGGTCGACGCAGGGATCATGTCGAAAGCCAAATGTTTTTGGAGTGCCACCTTAGTAACTTCATCAAGTTGTATAGAAATGGCTGTGACCACCCTGTCTTTGCTGTTAATGTGGTCCTTTAATGCTGTGGATAGTGCCTTTTGCTCTTTAAATACACGCCATACCCAGGTATTACCCAGGTATTACCACACCAAAGAATCGCTGGAGACGAGTTGTATCACATTTGTGTATCGCATGGCGTCTGTCTAGTACTTGTATCTCCTGTAGGGTGACTACACGTTGGGACTGCATTGGGACTGAGTATGCTAAATAACATTTACCCTCTGCATGGTTCAGGACATAGCTATAGATCTTCCTGCCGCATGCGAGAAACACGCCGGTTGGCAAAGTTAATGATTGAGAGTTAATCTGTGCCGATGCATTTAGAAATAGCTTATGTGTCTGGCCAACGCAATTACTATCACTTGGATAATGTCCTCAGGGTCGGGGATCATTTGAACTAGGTTTATGCAATCCGTAACCTCATATAACTCTGTTATCATGAACTGATGACGCTGTCTTTTTGGGCCTTGTAACGTGGGATTAATTAAGTGTGGGAGGTCATACCTCAGTTCAGCACACTGGATCGAGTGCAGAGATAGTGGTGTTAGTCGTGACAAGGTTAGGTAGTTAGACACTCCACCCGGGGAATGTTATGAGGCCTATTACATGTCGCCCAGCCACAATGTGGTTCACTGACACCGGGCACGCAACCGATTTGCGCATAGGACTTTACTGTCAATAGATCGCCATAGTTGCCATCCAGTGTGTGTTTCCTTGCCACTTTCTCTATCAATCTCTATCCTATTGTAATAATCGTTCAGTGATGCTATATTTTTGGCGTCGTTGCAAGCATTGGTCACATTATTGGACCTTAAGTTTTGCCGATTTAAAGCTCCAAATTTTTGGTGAGACAGTGGAATTGCTGCCACTACTGGCCCCTCGGTGCTGCTGGGTACATGCATACACATCCAACAGTCAGTTTTGTGTAGATGTTTGACGGCGTCATGCATTAATCCATGATAATTCCATTATCATGGAATTATCGAACAACACAGGTATTTTTGGAGTCATTATTGTGGACCATTTACCCCTGAACGGGGTTTTAATCTGTGTTATGGATGGGACAATTACATTTTGGGCGGTGATATTCATTTTGTCGTGAGTCAAGGATTAGTAGCAATGGAATTATGGTTCACATCCTGCATCCCCAAAGGGGTGCCGTGGTCTGTGGTCCTGTTTGATGTTGACTCTGGTCATGTCTGTCCCTAGGCCAGAGAGAGATGGGGTCCGCTCTCTGGTTTCAGTGTTGGGGTGACGGTGAGGGGGCTGTGTCAGCCGTGACAAGGGGGGTAAAACCGGGCGTGGCTGCTTCTTTGTGTCAAGGTGTCGATTCTCTCTCTTGGAGAATAATACAGGTTACTTGGCGTAACCTGTATTGGGGATACCTCGGCCTGTAGGTTGATTTGGGTGTCACCACTAGGGGCTCCACACTATTTATGCAGCCCTCGTCGTACTTATTTGCAGCGCAAAGGTTGGAAGGGACCCCGGCCAATCGTGGGTTGTCCAACGTCATCTGTGGGAGCATGAACTCTGATGGTGACTCCTTGTTATCACCCATTTGGTGCAGTGAGTGTCAGGTTTTGAAAGCTCCACCCCACTCTCTGTATCTCAACCCAGTTGCGGGGGAGAAATACTGCCCTTCGGGATCCAGGGGGTGTGGTATCCAATAGGGCTGAACGATATGGACAAAATTTCATATCACGATATTCATGCCAGATATCTCGATATCGATACGATACGATATGACTACAGGTTCGGTGAAAACCAAGCATTTTTCAGAAAAATAAAAACATCAGGAAACAGAAGAGTGCAGTTTTATTGATTAGAACTCACTGCCAGTCATCAACATTAACATAAAGTCACTCAATAATAAATAATAATCAAAATATTTTACTGCAGCTCCGCTTTGACAATAAATAACCAATGCAGCAGCTGGTGGAAGGTGAAACATTGAAAGTGCATTCAAGTGCAACATCTTATATTCTTCGTATGACAACATAACAGTATGCAGAAAATGCATAACAGAACAGAGGTAGTTACAGCACAGTAGTTACAGATTCTTTGCCAGGAACACTAGTTTGTTAACCATGTCTGGCTTCAGACAGGACCTCTCACAACTCACAATGTTTCCTGATGCACTAAAAATTCTCTCTGAGGGAGAGCTAGTGGCCTGCATGCACAAGTATTTTCTTGCCATGTTGCTGAGCCGGGGAAAGTTGACTTTGTGAGTTCTCCACCACAGAAGGGGGTCCTCTTCATTGTCAATGGTGGAGGACAGCAGGTAGGCACTCAGCTCAGCTTCTATGGCAGCAGTGGGATCGATTGGTACTGTGGCACTTGCAGTGGATTTTTTGAAGAAGCTTGCCAATGACTTTTTAGCCTTCTTGGTGGGTGGGGGTGAAACTTCTTCAACTCTGGTGGACTCAACAGAATGCTAGAAAATAGGAAAAAAAGAAGAAGAAAAATATAATTAGTTTATATTATAATACAGTATCATAATATCTCTGTGCCCCCTGAAATTACAATCACACATAGTTATTGCACATTGTTTGTCCTTCTATTCATTTATTTCTCTTTCTTCCTCTCTGAGTACTTATGTATATTTTTGTTGTTGTTTTTTTTGTTGTTGTATTTTATTGGTTTTATTGAGAGCTGTAAAAGCGCTGTATAAATTAAATGTATTATTATTATTATTATTATAATATATGAATTATCATCACTGTAGGAATAACACAATTCAACTAAATTTAAATGAAAGGAACTGTTCTCATTTAATCCATTCTAAGCATTATTTTTACCTTGTGTTCCATTGTCTTCATCTCTGACACCAGTCTGGCTCTGATGTTGGGGACGTCATTAACACTGATGTACTGTGTCTTGTATCTTGGATCTAAGAAGGATGCCACATCCAGGAGCTCTTGTGTGACTCTGTCTTCGTACTTGCTATTCATGTACTCCAACATTTTCTTTTTTAAGGACTTGGTCATATCAGTGTCATCCTCCTCTGGTGCCAAGATGGTTGTGTTAAACAGGTTGAGTACTGGCTTGATGTGTGAAACACTAACATAATCCTCCCCTGACAGAGCATCCGTGAATTCAAGCAGTGGTCCCAGTGCCTTGCTGACTGACTCCAGCACATCCAGATCTTGATGTCCAAGAATTAGGTGCCGGGTGTTTCTGTCCTCTGAGAGGACCTCGTGGAGTGCTTTCTGCTGCTCCAGAATCCTGTTAATCATGAGCACCCTAGACCCCCATCTAGTTTGACACTCAGTTATGAGTCCATGGACTGGAAGGTTGAGGCGCTTCTGGGCTTGATCAAGTGCCACTCTCTTTTTCCAGCTGTGTGAAAAGTGGCACACTAACTTTTTGCAGACACCTGTTGCACGGCTGATCCGGTTGTCACCTTTCACTGCGTTTTCTAGAAAAAAAAGATGTACAAAATAATTAATGAGTATACTACAATAGCTAAATAACCACATATTAATGCAAATTGTTCCCCCTCTCTCTCTCTCACTCTCACCCCCCCCCCCCCCCCCCCCCACACACACACACACACACACCTCTCTCTCTCCCTCTCTCAAAGTTATTAAAATAAACATAGCAAGACGTACCTATTGCCAGGTGTAGCCTGTGTCCAAAGCACTGAAGACGCGTCCAGCCATTCACCTCCAAAGCCTTTATCATGTTTGATGCGTTATCAGTCGTCACGCAAACCTGTTGGTCCTCCTTCAAGTCCCAGTCTGCTAACGCACCTCTCATCTCCTGCGCTATATTATCCCCTGTATGCTCCCCGGGGAAGAAGGACGTCTGCAGACAGCGGGTCTTGAGTTCGAAGTTTGTAGTTATAAAATGGAGCGTTAAACTGATGTAAGGTTCGGTTGTCCGGCTCGACCACAGGTCCGTGGTTGTGGCGAAATTATCTATTTCGCGGAGCTCGGATTCAACATTCATTTTACATTCATTATAGAGTTTTGGTATGGCCACTTGACTAAAATGTGTTCGGGATGGTATTTTATAACGCTTATCCAGCGTGTGGACCATGTTTTTAAAGCCTTCTTTTGACACGGTGTACACGGGTACCATGTCTTTAGCTAAGTGATATGTAATTGACTCTGTAATGACTTTGTGTCTGTTGGACGTCGACTCGTATGGTGTAACACTGCCAAGCGCATCAGCAATCATAGTTTGCTTGGGCCTCTTAAGGGATGACTGAGAGGTCCCCGGTGTTTGTTTCAATGTCATACACTCATCGTGCAGCACACGGTGGTGTTGTTTCAAGTGATGAAACAAGTTGGTTGTGTTCCCGTGCTTCGTCGCAATTTTCGCCAAGCACGACTTGCACAACACCTCGCTCTGGTCAACATCATCCTTTCTAAATCCAAAATACATCCAAATAATGGAGGATGATTTATGTTTTGGCACAAAATTAGATTCCTCACTGCCACCGGCCGCATTATCTTCCGCACTCATGTCTCTTTTCTTCCGTTTCGATTTCCCCGCTGTGAATGTCGTGTGTGTGGCTGTGTGCGTCTCAGTCTACGTCTCTCTCACTCCAACCCTCCTATGTTTGTCATTGGTTGGCTTCAGCTGTCGATCAACAGCAAGCATGAAATAAGCTTTGTGGTTGGCTGGCCGTAGTGGTGCGTTCAAGGGCAATCTTAAAAGTAATGTTTATGGAGACTGCTCGAGCTGTACAAGCAGGGCGAGCGCGGGGGAAATATATCGTTTATATCGTTGCTTTTCCGTTATTAATGTCTTGAATGTTCATATCGCGATATCGATACAATAACGATATATCGTTCAGCCCTAGTATCCAATCACATGTCACCCCCCCCCCCCCCCCCTGAAAGCCCATGAGCCCAATTCAGCCCATGTCATGTCTGAGGTTTTTGTTGTAATAATCATCGAGTTGTGGTGTTTGTGGGTGTTTTGACGCCAAACCTACATTTTCGGGTGTTTGTGGTGTATGTGGTGGACGGTGTTAGTAGTGTTTGTGTCATGGTGCTCATACCATCTTCTCGACGGACCCGGTCTGCTCCTGCGTCCCGTCAATACGAATGCCCCCATCCACCTCTGCCTTTTGGATGATTCACCATCACACCACTGGTTGGTGCATACTGCCAGCCACTCGTGGCTCCATGGTGGGAGAAGTCCATAGGTCTGTGGTGAGTGAAACACTGATTTTTTTATATTGGATGCTAATTGCGCTTGCAGTTCATCGTACTGATGTGTAATGGTGTTCTACAGTGTAGTATGTGAGGGGATAACGTAGCCCGGTTTGAAAAAATGGATGATGTCCAGAAAGCCATCTCCAGACATTGTAGCAAGTGGTTGAATATCATTCACAAAGAAATTCCTTTTTCTGTGGTCGGTGATCGGATGTTTGGAGAATTCTCAGATTGTCGTCTGCCTACTCTGTTGGTGCTTCTCCTCACTAATCTTGCCGCTGCGAGCAATAGCCATAAGATGGTGTAGCTTTAAATGGTAATGCATACCGCTGGTACTTTTGTACTTTAGGGCGGCCTTACAGATATCTGGTTTTATCTGCTTCGGTCAACTATTTCCACACTGTTGATTGTAGTCGACCACTGGGAAGCCATGCTTCTTTCTGGTTCTTGCTCTTGCTACATGTCTGTTGCTTTAGCGCAGCCTTTCACAAACTTTTTTCAGCCAGGGCACCTTTCAAAAGTGCATAAAATCTCAAGGCACCCCAGTGTAAAATATGATTAAAAACGACACTGCATAGCCTAAACGTAAATGCAAATGTCCTGTTTATTTAGACAGGACAGTAATGAACAGAGCATAATACAACTGTAAATATTAATAATAATAACAACTTCATAGCAACTGTATAGCACCTTTAAAAACACAGGTTTACAAAGTGCTTCACAAAACAATAAATCAGAGACACAAATGCCATAAAACCATAAGAGGTGGACCGCCCAAGCTATACAGCAACACAGGCAATACAAGAACCCAACAAATTGAGACCAGGAGAACTCAAATGAAGTGCAGAGATAGCAGGAATGTTTTTCCATCATAGTGCTTGTTTCCATCCGTGCCATACGCGCACGCACACACACACACACACACACACACACACACGCACGCACACGCAAACAATAATCCGCAATGAGAGAGGGAGAGAGAGGTCCACATTCGCGCATGCAGCGCGCATACGCACACAAATAAGCCGCAATTGAGAGAGAGAGGGGAGAGAGAGGGGGGTGTGACTCACAATCAATGAGAGACGTGAGCCTACCTATCTACCTTTGCGACCTTTGGTGCAGACTCAGAGCTGGTGGACGAAGGCTTGCATGAAGTAGTAGGCTGAGGCTCCATTTCACAGTCAATCATGTCTGGTTCTTGTGGGGCTTTTCTTTTTAAAAAACGATCCATGATGCTTGTTCCTTGCTCTTTGTGAAATGTATTTTCGCGGTAAAATTATAAAACAATGTGCTGTGTGCTGCGCTGTCACGCTGACACCGGTGGGGACGTCACGTTACGTGAGACAGATTTTTATGGTTAATTTTATATATTTGTTTAACTAAAATGACTTTACAATTTTATTAATCCATTCATATGTAAGAAAGAATGTATTTATGTATTCAATATATTCATATATGTCATATATGAAATGTCAGATTTTTTTATTTATTTATTTATTTTTAAATTAAATGTCAGAATACGTAATTTTTTGGCGGCACCCCTGACACAGTCACGGGGCACCCCAGGGTGCCGCGGCACCCACTTTGAGAAAGGCTGCTTTAGCGCACCACACTTAAAGTCACGCATGACAACTATACTACCCATAGCGCCCCCAGTATATCTGCTGTAGATGCATTGCCAATGAATAATTAGTCTACAATGATGCACAATGTCAACTAGTGGTTTTGATAGTCGACACACTATTCTGTGAAACCCCTACATTATACACATGCATTCTATACACTTACATTATGCACTTTGATTCTATACACATGCACTCTATAAACTCAACACATCCATTCTTTACACATAAACTATACACTTAGTTTCTGTACACATACACTCTATACACATCCACTGTATAGCTTATTTTCAAAATCTCTCTCTCTCTCTCAAAACCCTTAAATCTTACCTACAGCAGCTTTAACACTATGCACACATTAACCCGAACATTATGGCAAGGGAGAGAGAGAGAGCGAGAGAGAGAGCGAGAGAGAGAGAGAGAGAGAGAAGGTTCTCTCTTTCACTCACTTTCTTCATGAAGCAGATAACACACATACGGTCCTTGATTGTCCGAAGGTGTGACAAGCAATTTCCCTCTGTTGCTTGGTCCTGCTGTCTGATGATAAAGCAGTGGTAGTGGTGGTGGTGGTGGTTAGTGTTGAAGTCATTTAATTTACATCTGCAGCATGTAGCCTACGTTTTCCCATGAGCAACCTCTAGTGGCTTGAGTTGTAGCTATATTTTCTGAAGATTTTGATGTCAAGACTCACAAAAGTGGACCAGAATAAAACGATTTATAGAGAAACATTTCCTGGATGGATTGACTTGTGAATGGGTGTGTTTTATTCTTGAGAAACTTTCTAGGTCAGATATTTTTTTTATGAAGTAAATTTCATTTAATTTGGACATTAAATAAGGTCAACATGTCTAAATGAGCAAAACTCATTTGTTCAGAAAGACAAGAAAAGGTTTGATAAGTGGAAATGTTTCTGTATGTATGGTGTTTTATGTACTGTATATACTACAAATTAATGGATTGATGGACAAATAGATGGACAGACATCTATGGATAGACGTAGTTAGTTACAGACATGTAGGTAGACTGGGGAAGTCATAACAAAAGTTATATCACCTGGACTACAGTGGCAGACAGGTAGGCAGCTAGGGATTGGCAGGGAAGGTGTCGTGGCCGAGCCAAGTGCTAGGGTTCGATTAACGCCGGCCATCAGATGTGTATTGGGTGTGAATGGATACGGCGCTCCATCTCCCTGACCTTCAGCTGGTGCTCCGTGTCTCTAGTCAAGAACCCCCACCCCATCCCCCGACCTTTGCTTCATGATGGCAATGGTGAAACCGGTGGCCGTGGAGCTTATCACTGGCAGTGGGCTGATAATACTCCACCCACCATCTCTTCTTCTTCCTCCTTCTCCTCTTTGTGCTCTTCTCTCCCACTCTCCCCCCACTCCTTATGTGGGAGTTAAGTGAGAGATTGTCAGGGTGTGTGTGTGTGTGTGTCAGGGCTATAGTCAAGACCACCTCGGTCAAGTCCAAATCCAGATCGATTCCTTGGTGAATCAAGTCTGATTTAAGAACAAGACCGAGGGGGGGTTGAGACTAAGACCTAGACCCAGACCAAGACAATGTGGCTATCATTATATGGATTGCCTAAAATAGAAAAGCAAGGTTTCTAAAGGCATATTTCAACAAAATTAGCATGTTTTGAGGACAAAACATAATTATGTTCCAGGACCATACTGGTCCTGGTCATCCTGGTCATCCTGATCCTGATCATACTGGGCACTTCTTGGAAGAGATTAAAATGATAGAAGTAGTAAAAACATGTATGTAGTGTATTTCGAACACAGCTTTGGTCTCTTCTCAGAACGAAGACCGAGTCAAATTTACTCTGGGACAAAGACAAGGCCAAGACCATCAAACAATCTGCAAACAGTCATGAGACCAAGACTGGACTCGAGTACTACAGCCGTGGTGTGTGTGTGTGTGTGTGTGTGTGTGTGTGTGTGTGTGTGTGGAAGGGAGTGGGGGTGCCGGTTGAAGGGCTATACCCATGTGTCAGTATTTGTTCCTTTTTTTATGTGTAAGTGGGTGTGTGTATGTGACATTCATATATACACAAATCAGTGCGTGTGTGTGTCCTTTTTAATCCTTGTTCATTTAGTTTTCGTTGGGTGGGTGGTTGAGTGTACATTAGATTAAAGCTTTTACAGGAGAGTCCACGGATAGACCCTTGGAGACGTGGAGCTCACCAGCTAGCTCAGAACCAATGGGGAAGTTTTCACGTTGGAGATCTCCTTTGTGTCCGGGCCTCTCAAGCGCTCTCTCTCTCTCTCTCTCTCTCTCTCTCTCTCATCGTCTTTCTCTCTCCTCACTCTCTCACCATCGTTCGCCTCACCCTCCCTAGCACTCTCTCATTATCACTCTTTCCTCACCCTCCATCTCACCTTTTCTTATTCTCTCTCTCTCTCTCTCTCTCTCTCTCTCTCTCTCTCTCTCTCATTCTCTCATTCTCTCTCTCTCTCTCTCTCTCTCTCATCGTCCCTCTCTCCTCAGCCTCCCTCTCTGTCCTCACTCTCTTTCACCATCTTTGCCTCATCCTCCCTCACTCTTTCTCATCGTCTCTCTATCTCCTCACCCTCCCTTTCTCTCATCATCTCTGTCTCCTCACCTTGTTTCTCATTGTCTCTCTCCTCACCCTCCCCCCTCTCTCACATCTCTTACTTTACCCTCCTTCTCACTCTTTCTCTCTTTGTCCCTCTCTCTCTCCTCACCGTCCCTCCCTCTCATCTTCTCTCTCTCTCATCATCTCTCTCTCCTTACCCTCTCTCTCACTCTCTCCCTCTCTTTACCCTCTCTCTCTCTCATCATCTCTCTTTCTCTTTATCATCACCTCTCGCTCCCTCCCTCTCTATCATCACCTCTCTCTCCTCACCCTCCATCTCTGTCTGTCATCGTCTCTCTCTACTCACCCCCCTTCTCCCTCATCATCTCTCTTTCCTCACCCTGCCTCTCTCTCGCTCTCATCATCTCTCTCACTCTCTCCCGCTCTCTCTCTCATCCTCTCTCTCCTCACCCTCCCTCTCTCGTGTCCCATTTAAGACCAAGACCGAAGTTCTTCTGTGAGAGTGGGAAACATAACTGAGATCTAAATATTCTTCTAATGCAATACAAAACTGCATCAAACCATGACTAGGATAGGATGTTACACACACACCCTACATGTATGCCGGGAGAAAAGGGCTATAGCTGGGGATTATGACAAAGAGAGAGAGAGGCGATGAGAGAGAGAGAGAGAGAGAGAGAGAGAGAGAGAGACAAGAGTCAGAGAGGGAGGGTGATGAGAGAGGGTGAGTAGAGAGAGAGGGAGGGTGAGGAGAAAGACAATGAGAAAGTCCACTGGCATGACACCATCAATGATCTCACAAGATCTCATAAATCCATCCTGCTTAACCTACTGGGGATTGAACTGGAGACAGAGATATACAATTGTGGTGAGTGGGGGTGGGGGGTGGGGGGGGGGGTTGGACAGCTGGACTCGGTGCGGTGACCATTTGTCTCACTCATCAGAACCAGGATCATGGATCATGGTCCCAAATTGAATCCCACCCCCCCCCCACACACACACACACATACACCCCACCTCCCTCCAATGAGAAGATCTGTAGGTGTTAGCAACCTTGTTGGCAACTGACAGGGAGCGGGGGAGAAAGTCAAAATCCTCCAAGCAATTTTGTTCTTCCACCTCTCCATCTCTATCTCACCCTATCTTTCTCTATTGTTCACGCTCTCCCTCTTTACTTTTATCTCTCTTTCTCTATTTTCTCTCTCTTGCCACCTCTCTCCCTCTGTCTATCACTCGGGCCTCCTTTCTTTCTCTCTATCTTTCTCTCTTCCTTACCTCCGCTTTCTCTTTCTCTCCATCTTGGCCCCTCTCTCCCACATCCTCTCTTTCTCTCTCCATCTCCGTCTCTCTCTGTACAACAGGTACACTGGGTGAACTAAACCATTGGTGCAGAGTAGTCTGATCATGGGTCATTAGGCAGAGGAAATTAGAGCTAATTCATACACTTACAAACTCAAGTCACTTAAAATGTCAGTAATAACATTATTATGTGTCATTCATTATCGTATGCTCACATAATGAAACATTTTCTCATTCCTTTCATATTATTTTTTGAGAAATACTATATTATATAATATATAATAATAAAATAATAATAATGATAGTACATATTTAAGCACTTTGTTAGACCTTGTTAAATTCTTCATGGCCTTTTTTAAATCTTACCTACCAACACATATGCTATGCATGTATGTATGGCTCATCGTGCCGGTGCGTGTCTGTTTGACACAGCCAATAGCAGCCCTGTGTGATTGATATACCACTGAAACAATTAGCATGCATACATAGTTCATCGAGGAACTACACTTTTCATGGTACACTTAAGATGCTATAGAAAATTCTGGCACCGGAGGAAGACAAGCACATTCGTTGTAAGTTAGCGTTCGTCGTGAGTTATGATGGAGGTGAAAAAGTGTCATGTCAATAACATGGCGTGGGCTAGGCTGTTATGAATCGACTAGCTGTGCCGCGGCTAGTGATGCATACTAAAAACAGATCAATCGAGCCCCATGAGAAAACATTAGCAATGGATCGTTGGTATTGCAGATCTATGCAGTTAGAGAGGGATACAGGGGAAAAAGAGCTTGACCTGTTTTGACTGCTTACCTATGTGCACGTGAGTGCGTGTGTCTCCCCGTTTAGGTATGTGTGTGTGTGTGTGTATATATACATGTAAGTGTGTGTTTATTTCTGTGATGTTCATGCACATGTTTGTTGGCCAGCTGTGGTGCACGACTATTGTTGGGGCCGGTAAGGGTGAGTCATGAAAGGAAAGCAGCTGTCGGTGGGAGGGGAGAAAAGACAAGGCAGTGGTGTTCAAATGATATGCTGAGCAGCATATTATTATAATTGGCATTAAGGTAGATAAAAGCTTCGGCCACATGAATGTTGTCTGAAATTACTCAATGTTCTCAATGCTTTTAACTTCACAGCGAGGGAAAGTTGGTTGTGTGTGTGTGTGTTTGTTTGTGTGCACGTGTGAGAGAAACAACTATGGCATCTTAAAAAGGGTGAACATCATTTCTAAGGAGATGTGTGTATTTTAGCATGCCGTTTTCCAATGTTCCCATTTGTTGGAACTATTGAACAGACTTGGCTCTCTGTATATCTCGCACTCTTTCACTGGGCCTCATGCAAGAACATTTGTGTATTTTTCTGTTAACTTGATCTTACCTTTGTGCATACGTACAACAACGCTTGGAAGTACAGGAAATTGCCCTAGATGATGCATAAACATGGTGAATTCCACCTGTTTTTTAAATAAGTGCACGTGTTCATGAGCATGTAGGAGGCGTTCCTCTCCCATTTCTGCAGAAGCGTCATTCATAAAAAAAAGGCACCTATTAGAGTGCTGCACTTGAAGTCCTCCTTTTGGAAATCGCTAAAAGAAAATATAATATTTAGCAGCGCCATAGCGGCATTAGAGCACCCGCTAAGATAAAGAAGTGGGAAAAACAAAAAAATGTCAATGTGGTGTCCACTGAAGACTGCACAGTGTCCGACAAAATTATTTAATTTTTTTTTTTTCTCCAAAAGACGGCTTGACAAGGCAAAACGATCCATGTGCCCATGTAGTTTGAGGTGTTGATATTACACTGCAACACAAAAATATGAATCACGTCATGTTTTATAGTATTAAAGTTGTTCTGAAGAGTAGACCTATACAGCAGGACAGTTTGAGCAAGCACACAGAGCGAAGACCAGCGGTGATTGTTGTGCCTTATGTCTGGCAGACTATTTCCCAAACTGAGAAAACGTGAGAAACCACACACCTAACAATAGATGAAGATAATTGTAACTGTTTTGGTCATTAAGGGTGTGGAAGGCAACGATTTCGCCAAAACAGCACACCACACACTAACCAATTCCATTCCCCAACAACCCAGTGTTAGTGTAAACAAACATGGTGGATGGCGGCCATGCTATAATAGCTATGATAGCTTTTGAACTTGTTTTTTTCTGAACAAGAGAAACAAAAGAACTATGGACCAAGTCATGGAGACGGTGTGAAAATGGACTGTACATGTTGCAGCGTGAGGTGGACTCCATTTCGGAAATCCATCTCACTTTCGCTTTTGCCGCCATGGCTTCTGTTGTGATTACCGGTCAGCATGGCTCCTAATTGGCTATCATCTTTTTAGCCGTCGTGACAGACCATACACTGTGTACTCGTCTGTCCTCGGAGTTCCCCCCACACTACAGGATATAGGATCATAAATATTGAACATGAGCGATTTCGTATCATGCAATACAATTGGAATTGGGGAAGCAAAACCAAAACCAACCAAAACTATTTAACATACACACCACAGGATAATCAGGCAAAAAAATAGTCTATACGAACTCGGGCTAATTATCATGTAGTGTGTACCCAGCATTAGAGAATATATATAGAATTTGAAGTTTAGCGTTGTTGAGATAAATAATAAAACCTATCGTGATAGATAAACACCTTCACATGATAGGTCCTATGTATTACCACACACACCCCCGGAAAAACAACCAGCCAAGAGCTATATCGCCACAATCTTGAACAATGAAGATGTAATAATAATAATAATAACAACAACAACAACAACAACAACAACAACAATAATAATAATAATAATAATGATAATAATACACTTATAGCACTTTTCATACAGAGAATGCAGCCCAAAGTGCTTTTACATTTTAATATTAATAATTAAAAAGAATGGATACAACTATAAACATAAATAAAAAGAGTGTTACTAATTATAAGATAGAAGAGGTATGTTTTCAGTCAGTGTTTAAAAATGTCCACTGAGCCCCCCTCTCTAATACTTTTTGGTACGATGTTCAATTTAGGGGCATAGTGGATGAAGGCAGCTTCCCCAATTTTATTTTGGGGGACTTTAGGAATGGTTAAAAGACCTGTGTTGATTGTGTGTCTGATAGCTGGTTTAAGCAGCCTCACCTGGCCTGAGTCAGACTGATTACACTCTGGGGCTGGGTGAGGCTGCACACCTTTGCTGTATGAGCAATCAGTGCACCGAGGATAAACCAGCTATCACCACACACACCGCTCTTAACAGAGCCAGAGATGTATAAAGTACTGGAGACCCATGCTGTGTCTGAAATCGCGCACTTATGTAAGTGCATTTACATTCAGTGCACTTAATTATCCCTACAGTACACTTACTTATAGGCGCAGTGCTCTCATTTCTACAGTGCACTGTCAAAACAGCCTTCGCGCACCTACCGGAAATGAGTTTGCAGTTTGACGGTTCTTCTTCGGTGGTATTTTTTTTGGCCGTTTTCCTCCTGGCGGAAAACGGCCTACCGGTAAGTTTATTTACCTATGAAATATATTAATATATATTAATTTACATATTCAATATTATTTTACATTTGTAGAGCGCGTTGGTCTCAACTGTTACTCCTGTGTCCTCCATTTTTGATTCCGCCCCTTCCGCTATGTAGACAAAATGGCGGCCGTTGAGTGTGGAAAGTGTCCATCGGTCCACACTCAAATTTTAGATCGTTTTGAGTGCGCCACCGACGTATTTCCAGTGCACTGCATTTTGGCACACTCTCCTTTTTTGCGCAAAGTGCACTCAAAAAAGTAAGTGTAAGTATAAAAGTGCGCGATTTCAGACACACCTCCAGACTTGAGTAGAAGTACAAGTACTATATCAAAAAAGTGACTTGAGTAGAAGTTGAAGTGTTCTTTAAAAACCACACTTAAGTGGAACTAAAGTATTCAAAATGTGTTGTACTTAAGTATTGCAAGTATCTTAAAATGTACTACTTAAGTACAAGTGTTGTGTTATGTGTATATTAAAGAAAGCAGTCATACGTTTGAATATGATATTGTTTATATTATTTCAAATATTAAAACTGAAGCTGGCCACATACAAGGCCAAATACATACATACATACATACATACATACATACATACAAAGTGTTTATGTAAAAACAAAATAAAACATCTCAAATGCCAGAGGGGTATTCCAAGAAAACGGCTAAGAAGTGAACACCGCAGGATGTGAACCTCTGGTAGCTACTAGCTAGCTGCTAGCACTTACTGATAGCTCAAACTGGTGTCATTTTGTGTATTAGCTATTTGTAACTTACCTTGATACGTTTCTTCAAATTCAACGGTGATTTTTTGAAAGTCATTATTTCGCAATCTTTCGGGAGGCAGAGTAGGCACTTCATTCGATATGAATTGTCTTTTACTCCGACAAAAGAAAACATGGATTCTAAGTAGGGCCAGGGGTGGTCTCTTTCATCATCCTCACCACAATCATTCGATTTCGAAGAACTTGGTGTTGAAGGTGGTGTGTCTGGGTCTTCTTCCATCTCGAACTAGAGTAGTTTTAACGTTGAGCGTTCTCCATGCATGTAGCCAGCAGAGTGAAAGGCGGAATGGTAGCACGCGGTCTTCTTATGATCTTATGATTCTTATGCTTGATCGCTTGATTCCCCAATGATGAGCCAGCTTCACCAAACCTGGTGGTGACAGAGCCATCTACCGCTCTGGCATTGATACTATGGGTTTGATTCGTAACATTTTTATAATTGTAACAATTCAGCACATGAAAAATGTATCGGAGTAAAAGTGAAGAGTTCAGATGCAAAAGCCTCTAAACGCCACCTCCGTCAAAAATGAGATAAATATATTGAGTGACTGCTCTCCGCACGTAGTATACGTTAATCAAATCATTTTGCTTCAAAACCCGCAAAATACCACTCTTTTCCTGGTCTGAAATCTCGATTTGTAGGCATAAACCTCTAAACGCCACTTCCCTTTGTCAGCAAATGCCGCTACGTTCCGAGAACCAATCACAACGCAACACGGAATCATGTGACTTCACCCAGATTCAACATGGCGGCGCGCTGAGGAGCCGGCTTTTTTGACAGCTTAGATCGCTTCTAAGATAGATTATAGATATAGATAGATTCTTTATTATATTATTCTTTATTATTTATGTATATTCTTTATCTTTATTATAGATTATAGATAGATCCTTCCTCAGATCGCATAGATGCGCGATCTATGCGGATGCATAGATGCACGATCTGAGGAAGGCCAGACGGCCGAAACATTATCGCCTCCTTAATAAACTACCTATATTGTTCTCAACTCGGAGTGTGTGGCACCTATCTCCTTTTACTGATCTTCTCTCTCAGTTGCCACCTCACATTTGGTGTGTGTTTGCACCTCTCATTTCAAGCATGGGGAATATTGTCAGTTCATTGAGGTCTCACTTGTTTTGGCCTTTTAAAAAAATCAGATTTATGTCTTTTCTTTTATATACATACTTGATTATATGCCAAATGTTTTTGAACGTAATAAGCTTTTTTATTTAATGTAATGAACTTTTTTATAGTTGAATCTGATGCCCAAACATAAGAAATTAACTTACTTGACCACTTTTCACTTTTTTTTCATTTTTTATATAATTTATTGTTACAAAATGTATTTTTTGTTTTATTTATTCCATCATTTATATTAATTTCTACCTCATATTTTTATAATATATAAGTGCTTTTACTAGTGTTTACTATGTCTTGTCCAAATATGTGGATTAGGGTGCATCAGTTGCCCCCTAAAATAGAAATACTTGTCTGATCTTAATGCAGTTTCACACTGATGTTCCTTTTCAACTAGAAAGAGAAATTTTAAAAAGATCGAACAATCTCTAGGGGTGGCAACATCGTTGTACAATTTGTGCATCTGTATTATACAGAAAATGGGAAGAAAATGGGAAAATCAAGTAGACTGATGACAATACATACAATCTTTTCTTTATTAGCAGGCTTGGAACCTATAGGCTGCAGAGGAACACCTGCTCTGCCATATATCTCCTCAATCTGTGGATACAGCATCTTTGCTATTTGATAGTGAGATTGGCTTCCACTCTCTGTAGTTGATGATGAAAGATATTTTATTGCACGCAGGATCATCCTTAAAGTGGGTAATTTAGTTCTGGGAAGATGCAAGTCATCTGCAGACACTGCAGGTCCTAGACCATACAGTTGTGATGAAGCTCTTGTTTTAGAAGCCATTACCTTCAGACTGCAGAGCTCATGACATGCACCAGTTGGATCTTGTTGAGATTGAGAGTCCTACAACCTCTGAACTGCTCCAAGCCTTTGCTTGGGAGACTCTTACTAACTCACTTAGGACCTCTCTTTCCCTGTCTCTGAGGACTCAACTCATGCAGCACAGTTTGATCTCTCAGCATACTAAGCTGTGTATTAGTATATTAGGCAATTTGATGTCAGCCAGCTTTCTAAATCTCTGCCAGCTGAGTGGTTATCATCAGTTGACTACTGATACTGTTTAATTTTTGGTTATAGTATTTTTCAGAAACACAGTGTTGAATAATATTACAGTTGATATTTTAGTGATACTGAATTACTGATGTTTCAAGCCCAACTTTTGCGAAAAAAAGCACATTTTTGGTCTGTTTCGGCCAATTTCTCAGCCAATTGCAATTTTGTTTTATAGATAACTAGTTTTGCAGATAGCTGAGTACATTGTCTATTAAAACATACCCATGGCAGCTCTTCAGCCCTAAAATTGTCATGATTATTGGCAGTATGGGAAACGCTGGTGCTATTTTCAATTCATTAATATGGTAAAACTTCAGGCTGATGTTGCCACCCCTAAATATTAATATATGGTAAAAATATTTAACAGGGCACATTTTTGTATGAAAAGGAACACTTGACTAAAACTGCATTCAATTCTGAGAAAGTTGGGGCAACTGATGCACCCTAATGTGGATTTAGAGGTTTTTGCCAAAAAAAGTACGGGTGGATTTAGCTGGTTTTGACGCAAAAAAAAATGTATTTGGTAAAAACACATAAAAAGACTAAAGTGACATTTTTGAAAAAAACATATTTTATTCATTAACTAATAACCTTATAATTGCCATTAAAATAAAATGACTGAACTTGAACATAGAAGTGATAAAAAATGGTAATTTAGAAGAAAAGTGGTCAAACAGATTTAGAGGCTTTTGCATCTAAACTCTTCAAGTATTAAACTCATAAAAAATATGTAGTGAAGTAAAAGTGGAAGTAGGAGAAAAAAATTATACTCCAGGAAAGTACAGATACTGCATTTTAGTACTTAAGTACAGTAGTGAAGTAGTTCTACTTTGTTACTATACATCTCTGAACAGAGCCTCTGTTAAGACGGCATGTTTCCATCTGCTCTGGATGTAACATTCTACCAAATGGCCCAATAAACTGGCTTTATACCAACATCTACTTGTGTCCTGTGTCTGAGGAGCCTAACAAAGCCACTTAGGTGGCATTTGGCAGGGGTCTATTGCCACTACCTGCTATAGAGGACCTAAGGGCTTGTGAAGGAACATAAAACAGGGAGTCAGTAATGTAAGAGGGTGCTAAACCATTGAGAGCTTTATATACAAGTAGAATCAATTCTAGAAGACTTGACGCAATATAACCTGTGTCTGCATTCTGACCGATGCCCACTCCAGGAATTATGAATAGTAATCAGTTGTTCTAGAGCCTCAAAATAGGCTTCGCTTGTTCTTAGCAATACTATTGTGATCATGATTACTGTTGTATAATGGACATAGCCTAATATAATAATATTAATTTCACTGCGAAATCTGACTGCGGAACAGAATAATAATAATGTCAATGTTTTAGAACTTAATCATGAGTCAAAACCATGGAATAGGAATCATTTGGCCAAACAACGTTGTTTTTTTTTGCTTCGGCCAACCATACGTGACTTGTACAACAAGTCTAGACCACTCCTAGATTTTATGCGTACCAAAGTGAAAATTATAAATATGAGGATTTTAGTGAATGCAAGAAGTGTTCTTAAAATGCTAGCGAGCGATTAAAAACAAATCTGTGAGTACGAGTGGTTCTTGCATAGGAGGCCCATTGTCTCTCTACCTCTCACTCCCCTTATAACATTCAGCCAATAGTGATGCTATTGCTTTTCCTCAAGGTCACTGCACACAAGTCAGAAAGTATTTTAAAAAAAAAGAGTTTGGATCATGTACACAATTGACAACTGAATTTCTCTTGCTCGTGTCGCTTTCTTGCCAGGAACGCATGCACTCCATTTATGTTCATTTTTATGATTTGTTTTAATCAAAGGTTGTTGGTTGATGAAACAGCAAGCAGTCCTGCCATTTATGTCGGCCATAATCATATGGAAATAACATTTACAGGCCCGCAAGTTGCCGATGTCCTGCTAGCCTGGGTTTCTTTGAATCGAGTGGGATTAAAATGAGTGGCTCGCACATTGTGGTGGAATAGTTTTTTGTGAATGATTTGCTTTCCTTCGCAGGGCCAAGTGTGTCAACAGCTCGGGTTCTGGCCTTATCTCCATGTGTGCTGATTCTGTGCCAGGCGCTCAGAACAAGCGACTCTCTTGTGCACGTTCCTTGACAGGAATCAAGCGCAATCTGAATAGGAGATGTCATTTTCTGATGTGCCTTTTCCAAGGAGCCCTGGCAGTTTTATCAGCTGAGAAGGGTTTGCCATGGATTCCAGACACATTGTTTCACTCAGGAAATACAAATGCTAATAATACAATTATTATAAAGCATTATTAGGAGTAGCATACTAACATTATTATTATTTATGGAAAGTAAGTTTGGTGGTTTGGTGGAATAGAAAATACATCTAACAGCTGTAGACACAAAAGTTGCTCGGGGATCTGCTAGATTAAAATGTGAAGGACCTTAGACAACCTAGGACAAGACTATGGCAAAAGTACAAAACACAATGTTTTAGAGGCAAAACAAGGAATTTATTGGAGAAGGATCTAAAACACAAACTAAGGGAAGCCAAACAGATACATAAAAATCAGCTGGAGAAGACATTCAAAGAAAGAAACCCTAAAAGACTCTGGGACAATATGAAACAAATGACTGGGATGTCCTCCTCAAATAAAACCATTGTGACTGGAAATGAATATATGTTTGCGAATGAGTTAAATGACTTCTTTTGTCGTTTTGATTCTTCTGCCCATCTCAAGGAATGTGTAAACATAGTTAAGACCATTAAACCTTCTGACATTGATAGAATCTCCATAACTGTAGAGGAGGTCAGGGGTACTTTCCAGCGCAACAACCCAAGGAAAGCATTAGGGCCTGACCACAGCAGTGCACTCATCTTAAAATCCTTTGCCAGGGAACTAGCCCCTGTGTGGCAACCAATCTTTCAGCTGTCGGTAGATACACACTCCATACCACTAGCATGGAAAACATCTCACATCAGGCCAATCCCCAAAAAACAATGCCCCAAGGAATACAATGATTATCGGCCAATAGCCCTTACATCGGTGATTATGAAGTCACTAGAAAAGATCATAGTTAAACACCTAAACAGACAGATGGAGAGGTATCATGACCCATACCAGTTTGCGTATAAACAAGGCCGTAGCACAGAGGATGCAGTAATTACACTGGTGCACATCTTATCTAAACACCTTGATAAACCAAAAACCTACGCCAGGGCTCTTTTTCTTGATTTTTCATCTGCGTTTAACACCATTCAGCCAGACATACTTTTATCTAAAATGATTAAGTTTCAGATTAACCCATATCTTATTCACTGGTACTTTTCTTTTCTCACAAACAGAGTTCAGCTAGTCAAGGTAAATGACACACTTTCTTCTCCAAATACGACCAATGTTGGAGTCCCCCAGGGCTGTATAAGCTCCCCTGTGCTCTTTACCCTGTATACCTCAGACTGTACTACCAATGTGCCAAATCAATATCTTTTAAAATACTCAGATGACTCCACCCTAGTGACCCTATTCACCCATTTCGAGGACCATACACTGTACCAGGGCAATGTTGACTGGTTAGTCAAATGGTGTGATGAAAACTCACTTATCATCAACACAATGAAGACAGAGGAAATCATTTTTGGAAAACCACCTCACCTTCAACTGTCTCCAGTGAAGATCCACAATTCAGAAATTAATGAAGTCCCGACCTACAAGTACTTGGGTGTCATGATAGACAAAAACCTCTCATGGACCCCTCACATAGAATTTACCTGTAAAAAGATACAACAGCGTATCTATTTCCTACGGAGATTAAGATCCTTTGGAGCTAGCACCCAAATAATCTCTCTGTTCTTTACGTCAGTGATCCAGAGTGTAATGCTTTATTGTAGCACAGTTTGGCTGAGTAGCATTCTAGTCAAAGATAAGGCAAAATTACATCATCAGATTAAAATCTGCTCAAAGATCATTGGGTTACCTGTAGCACACCACTTCCAGGAGGCCCACAACAAGAGCATGCTCAGGCTGGCCAGATACATGTCCACTGACATCTCACATGTTCTACACAGAGAATATCAGCTACTGCCCTCAAACAGGCGCTTTAGAGTTCCTTCTTTTAACCGCAACAGACTTAGATACTCTTTTATACACCAATCAATCCTTTTGTTAAACCAGCAACATTAAGATCAAGTGCAATATTTCTTCATGGATGTAATGTCTCCAAGTGTTGTTTGAAAGTTTGGATGTATTGTTGTAGTCTTTTTCTTGTAATACATGTATGCTTTGTCCCCTGTCATGCTTGATACTCTCATTTGTGGCTGTGTCTCATGTTTGTCTGTTCATGCTTAATGTTGTTTATGTCCTACTTGTACTGTATACATGTTTGTCCATTGATGCCATATGTCTTACATGTACTGTCTCTGTCCTCCTATCCTTAAATGAGCTGCCCAGGGACGCAAAAAGAATTTCAGCCAAGCTGACAAATAAAGTTGTATCGTATCGTATCGTATTAAATGAACCTGAAGCAACAATTTAAGGATCACAAATGGAAGCAAACAACAAAACCAAGAAGGGCACCTGCATAGCTAGAGAGAGAGAGAGAGAGCAACCCATCCTCACATCAAAATGTGTAATAGCGTTGTTGGTTCACAGCACAAAACTTATTAGTTTCACAATTTAAAATTGTGAGATGCCTACGTTTTTTTGGCCTATTCTTTTCTATTGGCAGTTTTTGATGTCCAATACATTTTTGTGTTTTTTTCTTCTTTTTTCGTAATAATATATTTTGAAATAATATTTTCTAGTTGCAACTTAAAATATTTGGCCAGTTTGCCAAGACCATCTGGTTAATTGTTTACATTGTCTATGTCGAAATGTAAATCAGCCATGATTTTTGTTCTGATTTTTGTTTTGTTACTTCTAACTTCTGACCGAGTAAGAGTCTTATCTTGGCTTCAATTCTGAACAGCTGCACAATTTTCAGCTTTCTTTCTAAAATGTGTTTCATTCAACGATGGTTATAACAGGCTAAAGTTGAGAATCTTATAGTTGTAGGGGTGTCACACTGCTTTCTCAAAAATTGAAATGCCTTACTACAGATTTTCTTTTGGGAGGGGGGTGGTGGCCGGATATGGGTCCTCTCAACATGAAGAGGTTATACAGCTTCTTCACTTCGGACATTCTGTCCTCATTGAACGATCCAGGTTTTCCCCACTGGAGGGCGCCTTTGGTGCGCTTGTGCCACTTATCATTTTGTTTCAGCACGCAATCTGTGTCAGTCTGGCCTGCCATCACTATGTCCAGGGGAGTGGTCATTGTGGGAGGTGTGGTTTGGGCGGTCCTGTCTAGGGCGTGTGGGAATGTTATTGCGCCGTAGGGTGGGGCCTGTTCACACCATCTGCCTGGCTCCCCGGGGGGTTGCTTCTCCAATGCCTCTCAGCGATATCTCAAATTAGGATAGCGTGAGCCTCTCCTACTGTCTGTCCCAGCTTCCTCTTTTTATTGTGTTAGGTAATGTAAAATGCTACCCCTTTTTCACATTACCTGTCTTTTTCTATTTGGATTCAGACTTTAAAGGTTGAGGGCACAGGGGTGTGGAATATGGTGTTTTCTTCTCGCTCTTAATATCCCTTATCTATATTAACACTAGTCTATATAACTTGGGGTCTTGGTACTGTTAGGTGGGTTTGTCAAGATAATCGTGTAGCTTTAGCGTAATACTGGCTCCCCTCTTTTTTTTCTTTTTTTTTTAATATGCAATGTTTGGCACACTGCAATAGATCACTGCATTAAATGTACCAACCTATCAGTACTAATAAAAAAATGAAATGTAACAGGTGATGAAACAAAGCGAAATACTTGTAATTTATTAGTAGTCACACATAGGGGAACCATAAACCCTAGAGTTTGACATAATAATAATGACAATCACAAGAAAGCCCCTCCGTAATAATAATAACAATCAACCTATAAAACAATCATTACTTGTGTTAACTTAGAGGGTCATGAGTAAGCCCCTCTCAACTGTGACTGAAACCAGAGACAATGGGTACTGTGTTCTGCTATCTGCAATCACATGACACAGCAGTCTGGCCCTACGGCCTAACCGCAAGGAGGTATCGACATATAGATATTCCTAAAAGGGCCTGTCTGCCGAGAAAGGAAGACGAAGTGTCGCTCATGTTTTAGAAAGTATATATTCTCTGTGTTAAAACGTGGGAGGCAGTAGCTTCATGAACCTACTTGAACCTACGGATTGCATGTACTATTGCTCTCTGTAATAAATAATTGTACTATTATACTTTACTCATTCTCCGAGTCCTACCTTCATAAAAATAGAACACCTTTACTATCACGGAGAGCTGAGAAATAACACGTCACTTGGGGAGTCAGCAAGGAAGATCCGACTTCGGGTACTCACTCCAGGAGAAGCCGTGTCTTCTCAGTCAACTGGTACCAATATTCTGCCTATATGTAAGGGGTGAACACTGGGGGGTTAGTTCGACCCGCTAGGATTATTTGAGCATCAACTTCGAGCCCCAAGGGGTTAGAAGGTTATTAAATGTATTTGCGCGTTGAAAGTTTTTACATGCATTTCAGCATTGACTTTGAGCCTCAAGGGTTGAGAAGGATTTGAGCGTTGAGTATTTTATGTAATACCAATCGAGAAGATAATAATAATGATAATGATGATGATGATCTGGATAATCATCTGGAAATTTGAACTTGTTCACTTGTTATTGAACTTTGACTGTTCAATAACTATTAAAGCCTTACTTTGCCTATCTGGGCAGGTTTGTGTGACATTGTGTCTTCAGCGAAGTTTGCTGACAATGAGGCCTGTAGCAGAGAACACCCTCTCAGAAGGCATGGTTCTGGCAGGGATTGACAGGTATACCTATCTGGCCAGGGTGGGGAACTCATTCTTGTGGGGCATTCCACCACATCAGTGGGTTGGAGTCGCAGTGGGTGACTGGCTGCGCCATGTAGCTTCCCAGCTCTTCACCCTCAACGCTTTCCTCTTCATAAGACCCCAGGAGAAAGGACATTGCACTGGCCATTTTTTCCTTTCTTGGGAAGTTTTCCAGCTCCTCTCATGTCATCTCCTCATGATGGAGGTCTTCCAAATGAGCCATTGCAGCTGCTCGTACATCGCTTGATGGAAACCGTAGTTTCTTGTGCCTAGGCTCCATCATGGTGGCCATAACAGCTGGGTGTGTGCCTGTCGTCTCGTCCCAGAGAGTGGCGCACAGTGTCGACAAAACAGCTGACCGTGGTGCAGTATTCTGGAGATGGCTGCAGGTGAGTATTCATCAGTCCACAAACAACCAGGTACGCCACGGAGATGGAAACTATCTTCTCACCACAAAGGGCTGTTGTGGCCACCTCAAGTGCCCTCAGGATAGGCCTGACCTCCTCCATTACCTTCCAATGTTCGTTGCGGAGCACCAGTGTTCGCGTACCAGTCAGTCGGTGATGCTGCGGTCAGAGAGGACCGCAGTGACAGCCCACCTCTGTTCCAGCAAGTGCTCAAACATCTCTATAACCGAATTCCAGTGGACTCTACGCCACTGGACAAGTGAGTGCTTCTGGAGGCCCATCTGCTCTTGCTTTTCACAGAGTGCTGTCATCACTTTGCTGCTATGGTAGAAATGGGCAACCATAGTGGTCTATAGTGGAACATGCCTTGAACCCATCATGTATCGCCAGCTGTAGTGAATGGGCCATGCAGCATAGTGACTCCCACTCATGATCCTCATTCGCCTTCATCATATTCGATGTGTTGTCGTGCACTACAGACACCACCTTGTCCACTTTCCCCAGCCATTTGACAATCACAATGCCTCCTCCATGTTTTCTGTTGACAGAGCGCATCTCCCAGTTCTTTATATAGTGGCATTTTACAGTGACGTAGGATAGTGTGTTCAGAGAGGTCCAGGTGTCCATGATCAGAGACACATATGGGATGGATGACAGCTTTACTTTTATGGCAGCTGCGCATTCATGGTGCGCTTTCTCCACTCTGGCTGTGATGGACAAGTGCTATCATTCCAATGATAAGCTGTGTTATTTTTTCACTCCTACACTTGTCGCATCTCTTCTGAACGAATGCATCCATCTTGTCCTGTCATAGGCTTCCAGCTGCAGGGTCTTCAATGGCCTTTTCAGGATGCTTCCATTTTAGATTCAGCATCGAGGCCGTATTTTTTAAGTATTTCAGCTGAAGCTGGCATACTCTGCACTTCATCTCCCTCTAGGTCAAAATAGCGCCATACAAGGCTTTTCCTTTACCATGGTGATTAATGCAACAATGATTTAGTTACATACAATGCTTTATTTAATATTTCATTTATAATTTTAGGGATGTTAACAATTACCAACAATATATGTGTTGACTGATTGTGTTGACTGAGCTACTACCTTACCGTGGTGGAGGGGTTTGCGTGTCCCAATGACCCCCAGGAGCTCCGTTGTCGGGGGCTTTTATGCCCCTGGTAGGGTCACCCATGGCAAACCGGGGGTCCGGGGGGAGGGGCCAGACAAAGGGTAGCTCAGAAGACCCCTTATGATGACTAC
Organism: Merluccius polli; assembly: GCA_030340625.1. Taxonomy (NCBI): domain Eukaryota; kingdom Metazoa; phylum Chordata; class Actinopteri; order Gadiformes; family Merlucciidae; genus Merluccius; species Merluccius polli. The sequence goes on along the minus strand of JAOPHQ010003695.1, from coordinate 342,578 downwards.
AATAAATGGTTCTACGTGTCCCTCGCCCGGACGTGGGTCACCGGGGCCTCCCCCTGGAGCCAGGCCTGGGGGTGGGGCTCGGCGGCGAGCGCCTGGTGGCCGGGCCTACACCCACGGGGCCCGGCCGGGCACAGCCCGAAAGGATGACGTGGGACCCCCTTCCCGCCGGCTCACCACCAGCAGGAGGGGCCAAAGGGGTCGGGTGCAGTGCGAGCTGGGCGGCGGCCGAAGGCGGGGACCTTGGCGGTCCGATCCTCGGCTGCAGAAGCTAGCTCTAGGGACGTGGAACGTCACCTCTCTGGTGGGGAAGGAGCCTGAGCTAATGCGCGAGGTTGAGAAGTTCCGGCTAGATATAGTCGGCCTCACCTCGACGCATAGCAAGGGCTCTGGAACCAGTCTTCTCGAGAGGGGTTGGACTCTCTTCCACTCTGGAGTTGCCACTGGTGAGAGGCGCCGGGCAGGGGTGGCAATACTTATTGCCCCCCGGCTTGGTGCCAGTATGTTGGAGTTTACCCCGGTAGACGAGAGGGTAGCCTCCCTCCGCCTTCGGGTGGGGGGACGGATCCTGACTGTTGTTTGTGCCTATGGTCCAAACAGCAGTTCAGAGTATCCACCCTTTTTGGACTCCTTGGAGGGGGTGCTGGAAAGTGCTCCCTCTGGGGATTCCCTCGTTCTGCTGGGGGACTTCAACGCTCACGTTGGCAGCGACAGTGAGACCTGGAGGGGTGTGATTGGGAGGAACGGCCCCCCCGATCTGAACCCGAGTGGTGTTCAGTTATTGGACTTCTGTGCTCGTCACAGATTGTCCATAACGAACACCATGTTCAAGCATAAGGGTGTCCATATGTGCACTTGGCACCAGGACACCCTAGGCCGCAGTTCGATGATCGACTTTGTAGTCGTGTCGTCGGACTTGCGGCCGCATGTCTTGGACACTCGGGCGAAGAGAGGGGCGGAGCTGTCAACTGATCACCACCTGGTGGTGAGTTGGCTGCGATGGTGGGGGAGAATGCCGGTCAGACCTGGCAGACCCAAACGTATCGTGAGGGTCTGCTGGGAAAGTCTGGCAGAGTCTCCTGTCAGAGAGAGCTTCAACTCCCACCTCCGGGAGAGCTTTGACCATGTACCGGGGGAGGCGGGGGACATTGAGTCCAAGTGGGCCATGTTCCACGCCTCCATTGTTAAGGCGGCCGACCAGAGCTGTGGCCGCAAGGTGGTCGGTGCCTGCCGTGGCGGCAATCCCCGAACCCGCTGGTGGACACCGGCAGTGAGGGATGCCGTCAAACTGAAGAAGGAGTCCTATAGGACCTTTTTGGCCTGTGGGACTCCGGAGGCAGCAGGCAGGTACCGGCAGGCCAAGCGGAGCGCAGCTGTGGCGGTTACCGAGGCAAAAACCCGGACATGGGAGGAGTTCGGTGAGGCCATGGAGAACGACTTCCGGACGGCTTCGAAGAGGTTCTGGACCACCATCCGGCGTCTCAGGAGGGGGAAGCAGTGCATCGTCAACACTGTGTATGGTGGAGACGGTGCGCTGCTGACCTCGACTCGGGACGTTGTGGATCGGTGGAAGGAATACTTCGAAGACCTCCTCAATCCCACCGACACGCCTTCCGGTAAGGAAGCAGGGCCTGGGGACTCGGGTGTGGGCCCTCCTATCTCTGGGGCTGAGGTTGCCGAGGTGGTCAGGAAGCTCCTCGGTGGCAGGGCCCCGGGGGTGGATGAGGTCCGCCCGGAGTTCCTTAAGGCCCTGGATGTTGTGGGGCTGTCTTGGTTGACACGACTCTGCAGCATCGCGTGGACATCGGGGGCAGTGCCCCTGGATTGGCAGACTGGGGTGGTGGTCCCTCTTTTTAAGAAGGGGGACCGGAGGGTGTGTTCCAACTATAGGGGGATCACACTCCTCAGCCTCCCTGGTAAGGTCTATTCAGGGGTGCTGGAGAGGAGGGTCCGTCGGATAGTCGAACCTCGGATCCAGGAGGAGCAATGTGGTTTTCGTCCAGGCCGTGGAACAGTGCCAGGCTCTACACCCTCTGCAAGATCCTTGAGGGTGCATGGGAGTTTGCCCAACCAGTCCACATGTGCTTTGTGGACTTGGAGAAGGCATTCGACCGTGTCCCTCGGGGAGTCCTGTGGGGGGTTCTCCGGGAGTATGGGGTATCGGACCCCCTAATACGGGCTGTCCGTTCCCTGTATGACCGGTGTCAGAGCTTGGTCCGCATCGCCGGTAATAAGTCGGACTTGTTTCCAGTGAGGGTTGGACTCCGCCAGGGCTGCCCTTTGTCACCGATCCTGTTCATAATTTTTATGGACAGGATTTCTAGGCACAGCCAGGGCATTGAGGGGGTCCGGTTTGGTGACCTCAGGATTGGGTCTCTGCTTTTTGCGGATGATGTGGTCCTGATGGCTTCATCAGACCGTGACCTCCAACTCTCGCTGGACAGGTTCGCAGCCGAGTGTGAAGCGGTCGGGATGAGAATCAGCACCTCCAAGTCCGAGTCCATGGTCCTCAACCGGAAAAGGGTGGAGTGCACCCTCCGGGTCGGGGATGAGATCCTGCCCCAAGTGGAGGAGTTCAAGTACCTCGGGGTCTTGTTCACGAGTGAGGGGAGGATGGAGCGGGAGATCGACAGGCGGATCGGTGCGGCGTCTGCAGTAATGCGGACTCTGCACGGATCCGTCGTGGTGAAGAGGGAGCTGAGCCGAAAGGCAAAGCTCTCGATTTACCAGTCGATCTACGTTCCTGCCCTCACCTATGGTCATGAGCTTTGGGTAATGACCGAAAGAACGAGATCGCGAGTACAAGCGGCCGAAATGAGCTTCCTCCGCAGGGTGGCTGGGCTCTCCCTTAGAGATAGGGTGAGAAGCTCGGTCATCCGGGAGGAGCTCGGAGTAGACCCGCTACTCCTCCGCGTTGAGAGGAGCCAGATGAGGTGGCTCGGGCATCTAGTTAGGATGCCTCCCGGACGCCTCCCTGGTGAGGTGTTCAGGGCACGTCCCACTGGTAGGAGACCCCGGGGAAGACCCAGGACACGCTGGAGAGACTATGTCTCTCGGCTGGCCTGGGAACGCCTCGGGATCCCCCAGGAAGAGCTGGCCGAAGTAGCTGGGGAAAGGGAAGTCTGGGCTTCCCTGCTTAGGCTGCTGCCCCCGCGACCCGACCCCGGATAAGCGGAAGAAAATGGATGGATGGATGGATGATTAACACTTTCAGTTAAATGGTAAAATGGTTAAATGGTCAAATTAAATGGTAAAATAATGGCAAAATAAAGGGCTCGCCCCAAATATTCAAATAATTGTAGTATCCTTCACTAGTTTTGTATTTGAACATTATAACATTACTCTAAAACTTTGGGTTGTAGTTTAGTACACCGTCATAATTTGTTGACTTTACTTTGCCTTTAAGAGTGCCGTTACCTTTAATCAGCGAGGTTGTCAGTGATGACGTGCTCTTAATGCACTAGCTTTGGCTTTTTTACTCTCAACTAAGAGGATGTTTCTTGAGTGGTACACAGTCACAGTCACTTTGAAAAACGGCAAGACCTACGGAGCTGTCAAGATTTGTATCTATATTGATATCATTGGTTAGTTGTAATAAGCCTTACTAATCATCTGTTTTATATATTAATACTGGGGGCACATGCTCACACAGGATTCGCATAGCGAGTCGGCACATGACAAAACACAAATGCAGGATTTTAACAGGTTTAGGTGTTTAACTATTCAAATATACCGGAAATGTAATGATTACTGGAAGCTTGAAGTTTGAAAGTATTATTTTTTTTATAGCACATTTATTCTTATCGGTGAACGGTTAATGACCGGTTTACGAGTGTCGGTTATCGTTTAGAAAAAAAAGTCAGAATTAGCATTCCTCCATGGAGATTTAGAAAACGATTTCCAATTTGAATTTCTTTCTAATCGATTTTGACACTGCCAGTGAGTACTAGATTACGGTCACACCCCTAGTCTGAGGACCTCATGAGAGGGCTTGAAAACAGAATGTATCAAAAGAGTTCCAGACTGTAACTATGCAATCATGTTGTGTGAAAAGAAAAGTACCTGTCTGATGAGACAAGATGGAGACATCGGCTGATGGTTTTATCTACAAAGCTTAAACCCCTGTGCATGTTTTGATAGTTATACTTGCTAAAACTTATGTTATCAACAAAAACAGCTCTATGCAATATTAAGATGAGTACATAAAGAGTAAAAAAAGAGATTCATCCTAAAAGGTTTCCAGAGGTAAGGCATGGCTTTTACTCTCTGTTATCTGGCCCCCACATACAGGAAGGTTTAGCACATCTTACCTTGTAACAAGGACCTCATTCTGGATGAGAGCCACATTTTGTGGTCAGGATGACTGTTAAGTTAAGGTTTTAACAATGACATTATAGGTAAGTTAAACTCAATAAATACACATAATAAAGTTAATTAATCATATTATAAGGACTTATAAGGGCCTTATTACCTATTAACTAATGCTTATTAAGGGCCTTATTACCCATTAACTAACGCTTATTGAGGGCATTATCACCTATTTAATTAGCATATTATAAGGACTTATAAGGGCCTTATTACCTATTAACTAACGCTTAATAAGGGCCTTATTACCTATTTAATAAGCATATTATAAGGACCTTCATATAAAGCTCTTCCACTGAAACTATCCAGAGGATATAAATAGTTTATTCCGGATAACTTACCATACATGTGATGACTTATTGAATCAACAGGAGCAAGTATAAATAAACATTGTGACAGTTGGATGGCATTCAGCACAGCCCATGAACAGTGTCAAGTCCGATTGATATGCTTGTAATCGCCCTGCTAATGCCTTTCTAATGGGAGTAATTGAATAATTAGTAAACAGTATTTGCATAATACAGTGGAATGCATTCAATTTCTTATACACCAGCTGTATCGTTTTCACTTATGGTTGGGAGAAGAAGCACATATGATGCACTGCGTTAGGAAAATGGCCGTTACACCAGTACTAATGCATTTTTAGCGGCCATTGGCTATTTTTTTTTCAATCTAATTGGATATTTTCTTTTTTCCCACCTTGTGGAAAAAACGGTTGGGAGTCAATTTGAAATTTTATGGAAAATATGAAGCTAAACATTCTTTTTCATGTTTCATATTGCCTCATTTTATATACATAGCCTATAGATATCCTCTATACACGCACGCACGCGCACACGCACACGCACACACACACACACACACACACACACACGTGTAAGGACCATACCTTTTTGCTTCTTGTTGCCACAGTGAACACAATTCTTTGCCTCCTCATGTGTGACATTGTCTAACCGAAGGGCAGTCCAATCTGTTCTCTTCCCATATAATCTTTCCCTATAACCTTCAACATAAAAATTACTTTTGTTCCCGCGGTTCAGAAAAAAGAAAGAAAAATGGGAAAAAAAACCCTTGATTTGTTTCCAATCGGATGAAGAAAACCGATAATAGAATAGGAAGGCTGATAACATGGAAATATGCGGGGGGAATGAGGGGTCCCTCGTGACCATAAAAGTGGCATTTCATTTGGGGCCCGCTTTTGATGTCTCCAGGCAGACACAGTGTGTGTGTGTGTGTGTGTGTGTTTGATGAACACAACAAGTGTGTGTGTGTTTTAGATGCCTTTAAAGTGTTTCTGTGCACACCTGTGTGTGCATGTGAGTGTTTGTCTTTCTATGTGTGTGTCAGTGTGTGTGCGTGTGCCTGTGTTATGGACACCACCCAATGAAGTGGGTCTGGTCCAAGATGTGTTGAGTCTGAACTGTGTGGAAGATGTGTGGATTGCCTTCTATAGGTGGCATATGAAGAATTTACCGTCAGCTCTCTCTCTCTCTCTCTCTCTCTCTCTCTATATATATATATCCCTCTCTTCATTTCCTACACCCTCTCTTCTTTCATTGCTATTTACCTCTTTCATTTTGGATAGCTCTCTCTCACTAACTTAATCTCTCAATCGTATCCTTTCTCATTTTTTCGCCTGTCTGTGTCTCCGCTAACCGTCTCCTCTCTCTCTCTCTCTGTCATGCCAATGTATGTCCATTTCTCTCCATCTTCATCACTCTCTACCTCTGTCTCTCTCTTTGGCTTACCAGTGTATCCGGTGGACTGTACCAACTGGTAGGCTGATCTATCCATCATACATCTAGGTGGACACTCCCAACTGTGATGTCACTAGACGGTGGATTTTGAAATGTTTTGTAATGGCAAATCAACATCACACCTGGTGGTAAAATAGGAGCCCTTTAACTCTCTCTCTATCACTCTCACTTTAACTCTCTCTCTTGGACGCCTGAGTTGGACGGCCATATTTCACCTGCTTGTTAGCCGCAAACAAGGATGTGGTATTATGGCGTTAAAGTGTCGCCATGGCGACACACACCAGGTATAATGTCATTTCACTGATAAGCTGGCAAGCAAAACATTTAATCATACTCTGAGTGTGTGCGTGTGCAGTATGCTTATGAAGACCACCGAATATACCGCGACATCTCTCATTCTCCCTTTTGCCGTTTGAATAGGAAGATTAATGCACTCAACCAATTACAGCATTGCGATACTGGGTCACACGTTTATTACAGCGTCAAACAGTGTCAGTGTCAAAAGGGGAAAGAAAACAAACTAAACTGTCTTTGAGGCAAGTTGGGCCGATTGGATTTTGCATCTATTAGTGACTTCATTCACCTAATGGCCATCTTGGTTCTAAACGCTTGCTGTCACTATCTGATCGGCTGAGCTGCCTGATCCGCTGTACGCATGTGCAGTGTATGCAACAATGGCCACAACCAGATACAACCAGGGCTCCAGACTAACTTTTTCACAGGTAGCACTGGTGCCACCTAGCTTTTCATTTAGTAGCACCAAAACAAATTAGGTAGCACCATATTTTTCAGGGGGGGGGGGTCGACCGGGGGGGGGGGGGGGGGGGGGGGGGGGGGGGGGGGCTCACATAGGGCTGATAGCATCAGCCCTATGTGAGGGGGCTGCAGCCCCCGCAGCCCCCCCCTTCCCACACCACTGCTTGGCAGGATCAACCATAGACATAATATATGTAGACGCCTCATAGACTGACGCTGCCTGTTGGAGCTGACGTAGCAGCGCGGCCGCCATCTTGGATGGGTCCCCAGTGCGTCCCCAGTGCATTTATTTCTACGGAGGAAGGTGTATCCCCAACTACAATAATAAGCATAACTCCCTGAATTTTTACCGGATTTTCACACGGTTTGGTTTGTTACAAACGGCAGAGATTTAGTTATGATACAGGACGAATTAATTTAAAAAATATATATATTGTTCAATGTTACTTGTGAAAGGTAATCCCACGCGATCTGGTGTCAATACTGCGCCGTAAGCTGCACTAAATACTGCATAGCTCTCCCGTTAACTCCTATGCTAGACTAGAGTGAGGAGACCCAACCAATATGGCGGCGACGCTGGGTTACGTTCCAGCACGTCATGAGGCGTCTTCGTATATATGTGTATGGGATCAACCAGGATGGCCGTAGAAAACCGTAGTAATCGGGCCGCACCTGCAAGCGCTCGCCACGGCCCCGAAGCTGAGTCGGGGAACTGTGCGGTCCACGCTGCGTAGTGCGAGGCGGCGTCGCCGTTTTCGGAGGTTCCCACGGGAAGGGGGGAGACCAGCCGTCCACGGCAGTACTGCACGACACTCTTTGGTGCAAAATAATCTACTATCGACCGCTTCATATCTGCTTTGTTTAATTTTTTTAATTTAGCGCGATCTTTCAGTGAGCGCACTGCGTGTACGCGCGCGCACGACTGTGCACGTAACGTGTGCAGACAGACAGGCAGGCAGAGACAAGGAGCGAGAGAGAGAGGAGAGATAGTACTCGCAGGAATGAGCCAGAAAGTAATATTTTATTATCAACCACAACCATTAATGCACCAACATAGCCGCGGGAGTGGGGAGAGAAAGAAAAAAAAAAAAAAAACTTTTTTTTTTCTCACTCGTCCTCCTGCAAGTAGCACCGGAGCGACCTCATTAAATTTTAACTCGCACCTTAAGAAATTAGGTCGCATATGCGACCTAATAGGTCGCACTCTGGAGCCCTGGATACAACCCATCTGCTTTACGGCATCTGAACATGCACATTTAATGTAGTTTTTTATGATACTACTGGATACAATATACCAGTGATAATAAAAGCTATCGCAAAGGTTTTCATACGGTGGATCAGGCAGTTCAGCGGGCCAGGTAGTGACACCCCCCACCTAGCTAGCGTTTGGAACCAAGATGGCTGCTAGGTGGATACGGCCCATAGTGGGCTATTTGAGCAAACCACTGTCCATTGGTTTCTATGGGCTTCTGTTGGACCTGAGAGAGAGGTTATCCTTGCTCGATCGCCCCGTAACATTGCAATATTAAAACGTCACTGACTGAGGAAGAGCATAAAGTGATCTGCCATGGATATTATAGATTCAGTGTTTTATGCATCATCTCTAATAGGAAATGTGTTGCCCTCCTCATCCCTATCACACACACAGGCATACACACACACTTGAACTCTATGTCCTGTATAGGGCATGGGGGAGATAGTTATATAATTCAAAAGTCTCAAAATATTGACACCCAAAATAAAACAATCCCAAAGGATCCTGTCACTAGTCATACAGTGTGTGAGTGTGTGTGAGAGTGTGTGTGTGTGTGTGCAAACAAAACAAATTCCATTACCAAAGTTCCGCCTCCAAATTCCGATCACTCTCCACGCCATTCCGAATGCCTCTCTGTTTATGTTCTTAAAGTAATCACAGTCAGCGAGATTTCATGTATTAATCCCCCAGCCTGATTTAGGGGCCTCCCCCTCCGCATTTGACATCCACAACTCTCTCTCTCGTTCTCTCTCTCGACGATGCCCCCCCACCCCCCAGAGCATTACATCAGAGGAGAAGGAGAACCATTATGCGGTGGTGGAGGGGGGTGAGGGTAGCGTTACGTGCAGCAACAGCTTGTGTCATTTCCCATTAATAATGGTAATGATGACATTAGGCGGGTTCCGAGGAGCGTAACTCAGGGCCCTGTCGAGCTTGTAGGTGACAAGGTCATCCCAGGGATGGCGGTAAGACGTGCCTGACACCACACACGCACACACACACACACCCACACACCACTCTCATTCACACACACACAAAATCCCATTTGTATGACTCAAAGGAGAAAATTACTTTAACTTTTTCCAACATCCTGAATTTAACTTGTGTCATCTGCATGTAGAAGAACCACAGATAAAATAATAATGGATGAAATATATATAGATATATGTGCTATTTGTGTTTTGGTAGCCAATATATATACAGTATATACGGTACATATAACCGTTATAGATTTCATGTTTTGTATAATCAGACTTCAGTTAAACAGTTTTCCAGTTGTGCAGCATATGTTTTTCAACTTGGAATTTATCAGGTGCTCTTTCAACTTGCCCAAAGGGAGAATTGGTATTTGTTACACTTTTTGAATACATCTGCTTGAAACAGTCCTTGCTTCACTCGACACCGCGCGGCAGAAACATATTTCAATCTGCGGTTTGTGTGCCGTGGCAGCTGCAAATATTGCAAAATGCAAAATTTAATTTGTATTTTCCGTATCCGCTTGGCAGCCCGCTCTTAACACAGTGCACATTATAAAGATGTTAGCAACACACATTTAACTGTCAAAAGACACCTTAAAAAAAAATCAAGAGGCAAAGAGAAAATAATTAATCAAAATTAGAGCCCGAACGATAATTAGTTCACCGATACAATACTGATTTCGATATTTAGAGAGAGTGCCAGTCCAATAACTGCTTTATCAGCTGCTACAAGCTGCAGCATTCAAAGTTCAAAGTTTGCTGTCAATGACAGTTCCCAGATATTTACGTCTCAACATTCTCCACCGCCTGGCCCTTGATGGTGGTATGTATAGGAGCCAGGGGTTCTCGTCTCAAATCAATGGACATCTCCTTGGTTATAGATACATTAACTACACAGTTACTAAAACCATGGCATTGATGTTAGAAACAGTGGACTCATGTTAGGGATGAGCGATTAATCAAATTTTATTTTCAATTACGATTTTGGCTTCCAATGATTATGAAAAAGAGATAATCGAGATTAAAACAATTATTGTGCCGCATTCGATCCAGTACACCCCTTTCAGCTTTCATCCCTCCCTAAAATCACGCCCTCTAGTTGCTGCTTGTGGAAGTTTATAACGTTGTTGATGAATGTGATTAAAAGCAGGAAATTAAATTCAACACGTGTCCACCAGTACTCAATGAATGTCGATGGTCCAATCACATGACCGAACACACGCCGCACTACACGCTGATTTGCATAAAGTTAACAAAAAAAGACAGTGTTTTGTTGTGGGTGATTTTGTGTGTTTTAAACTTGCCATGCTCGAGAACACAATGGCTGACCTAGCGATGAGTACGGTGTCCGCATCCTTTGCACCATGCGTCCAATACAAAGTGAATGGGAAGTGTAGCCAATCGTGAGCCAGGCTGTGGCATGTTTAGTTCAGCTTGAGCCATGATGATGGAAAGTAAACAATAACTAACATGTAAACAGTTTCTGGCTAAAAACCTTGAAGAGATTACATTACCAAAATCGAGCAGCACCTACCAGCATTTGCCATGTTGGCCTAAATCATTTTCATTGTCTTAAATTTTAGTGAACATTTATTTTCCGTTACTTCTGGACCATGATGGTGGGCCAGCCTTTAATTTCCTTCGACTGAGTTACTGACTGGAATATAGCTGTTTACCAAAATGTTGAATATATGTTGAGTTTTCAGTAGGTTGTGGCAGGGCACTAACAACATATTTGATCGCAATTATTTTGGTCTAATTTATTGGTATTTATTCTTTTTACATATTGAATATATGATTAGTAGTTTTCAGTAGGTTGTGGAAGTGCACTAACATTCCAACATAGTTGATCTGATTCAATTTATTTGTATTATTTTTGTATTTATTTATTTACTTAAATGTATGTATATTTATATATTATTTATTGTATTTATTTATCTCTTTTTTGACATGTATTGTTTTGTTTTTCAGTTCAATTATATTTAAAGTTAAAAAAAGTCCACTGTTTTAAAGATCAATAAATACACGTTTCCAAAGTCAATGAGTAATTACGTTAAAAAATCGTGATCTCAATATTGACCAAAATAATCGTGATTATGATTTTTGCCATAATCAAGCAACCCTAACTCATTTCTAGTTATGTACTAACATGACGAACTGCTTCAGACTTTCTATTGAACGTAATTAGGCGTTTTTTGTACGTAATCATTGGTAGTTTTTCTTGGCTTACAGAATCGTAGCCAGTCAATAGGTTCTACCAAAAACCCTCCTATTTGCGGTACAAGTCCTTTCTACTTGAGAGGTGTATACTTGCACATTTGGGGCATTGTTCATTTTTCACCCTCTGATCATATTGAGTACACACTCAATTTACAACACTCAACACACTCAATTTGCGGTTATCAGCACTGATGTCAGCTTTTGTTCAACATTAGTAGTTAGTAATATATTGTTTCAAATGAATAATTTTCATTGTATTGCACTTTGATATCTGCTTATTCAGCAATCCAAGTTACCTGCATCTTCCATGACCCGCACATTCGGCCCAAATTTTTTTCAAAAGGAGTACTGTAGACTAACAACTCAACCCCATATTTAAAAAAAGATTGGCTACACAGAATTTCTATACATTTTCTGCATAATCACAATAGTTGCTACAAAGGAAAATACATAGTTATAGTTAGCATAATTCTCATGGCAGTAGATAAAAACATGAAGTTGTACTGCCTTAATTCTGTGGCCTTCCATTGGGTGTAGTCTGAACTCTGTACTCAAATCGTGCCAAGTTCCATGGCATGATTTGTCTAACTTGCTTCAAGTGATCAGATATACTTGACAGAACATGTGCTGAAACCCTAATACCTAAGGGTCGCTTGAGCCACAAAAAAAAAAGCTTACAGACGATGCTTAAACAAACTAAGTGCATATAAGCAAGAGGGAAAGACAAAACCATGCCTATGCCTAATTGCTGAAGAGGGGATTCACAATGATGATGCCCGTCATCTATCATCTCATCAATTTGAGTCTGTCCTACGCTCTGCATCTATGTCCATGCTGTATGAAATGCTCACAAGAGCTGTAGCCACTGTGACCTTTGATGCATTTTAGATAAGCTCAAGGTGGAGCATCACATGTAAAAGCATCTGGAAGAAGAACATTGTAGACATGAACTGATGTCATGTCAAACACTAACTCAAATATATCTAGTTTATGAAAAGGGCCAGGGCACTTTTTCTCTTCAAAGTTAGTGATTATTTATTGGTTAAATGGGCCTACTTACTGTATCACCTATATTATTTCATGCATTCATCTGTTATAGGCTAAAATAAAACAGTGAAGCTGTTCTTGTTCCTTTTAACCAGTTTGTCATGCATTTCTATTATTCTCACAACACCACAAATTAATGTATTATTTAGCACACAAAACTACAAGTACATTTTCTAGTAATAATAAAAGATAAATTCCCAAATATACCTACGATGGAACACATGCACCGAGTCGGACCACGAGCAGAGGAGGGTGGTAAACCCAGTGGTGTAGTGGGGATTTTTTTAATGGGGGGACGCTGGGTATGACGTCATAAAAAACGGAATCCCACGTGCACGCGCGCAGGCTCGGACTGGCCATCTGTACGACCGGACTCGCGATTGACTCGGTGGACTCGCGATTGACTCGGTGGACTCGCGATTGACTCGGTGGACTCGCGATGGACTCGCGATTTTTTTCTCTTCCTTTAAATGGCAAAATGGTTAATTTATTTATTTGACCAGCGCGGCCCATGCTGTGCTGGTTAGGGTTAGTTAATTTTGCTCCCAGTCCGGCCCTGCACGCGCGTGCACACATTGTATAAGCTCAAAGTACATTTGAATCGGTTTTATTAATTGAATTAAAAAATAATAATAATAATTGGTACATGCTGAAACTAATGGGGGGACGGCGTCCCCCCGCGTCCCCCACCCACTACATCCCTGGGTAAACCTAGAAGCATTATCGCTAAATTTCTCAACTACTGAAAGAAAGATAATATTCTGCGCCTGGCCATTCAAGCAAACAAAGATCTTCATCGGTGTGTACATATTCACGGAGCTGTACCAAAAGTGCAAGAAATACGCAGTGGTGAAGAAACAGCTTTGCGAAAAACGCATCGCATTCACGTTCCCCTTTCCAGCAAAGCTGCGTGTAAAATGCAAAGATAAGGACATTATGTTCAGTTCAGCAGAAGAAGCATCCACATTTGTAGAGAGCATCGGATCAAAATAGACACAGTGGGACTAAACCTTTTTTTTCTTCTTTTTTTTTCAGGGGCTTTGACAAGCACCATAACCCAGCTGAAAACATGTTTGTGAGTTTTCCACTGTGGCCTATTTAGTTTAAGCAACATACTGTCTTGAACTCTAGACACTGTCAACTACTTAGCTCCAATTTAGTCCAGTGCTGTATTTGGATTATTATTATTATTATTATTTATTGGCTCATATAGGCCCCTACAGTCCCCCCCCCCAAAAAAAAGAAAAGACAATGCTCCCCTGAGTGAAATATTTCACTATAGGTGTGGCTTACAAGAAGAGGCTTTATTTTGAGGACCTTACCTTTAAGAAATTAACAAACTGGCCTAGGCCTATGCTAATAATACGCCACAACATATAGGTCTCTCCCAGGTGAGAAGGAAGTCTTGTTTGAGACCTTTTTTCTTCTCTTCTGTTTTCTTTTGTGATAAAGAAATAGGCCTTCCCTAATCATCTGAAATAGTTTTATACCCGCTTACAAGTAGTACTACTCCTAATGCTTTAGTTGTATTTTCATGTCGACTATGATTATGTATTATTATAACAGTGTGTGTTGCTTCACTTCATGAAGAATACCTAAAAGGAATTAGAGCTGAGAATTGTTCTTTTGTTGCTGAGAATAACAAGGATAAAATTGATAAGGATTAAATTAGGTCGCGCCAGGGGTGTTCTTAAGGTAGCTCCAATCTGTACAGAGGTGCAGGTGAATCATGCAGGAGGCTTCAAAAGGGTTGGGAATGGGGGGGAAGTTTACCTAGAATTATATCCAACCATTCACCTTTGTCATTGTCTACAGAATTTAAAACTGCTATAACACCGACAAGCATGGCATTTCAACACTATGCTACTAGTGGACATAATATTTGGGGAATTTATGAATACACAGATTGATATTTTCATGGAAGCCAATCAGAGCCTGGATACTTGCCCTATTCTTATTTAGGAAAACTTTAAAGCTTTCTGTTGAGGCTGTATTTTTTTATTACTCCTCCCACCTGAAAAAGAAAATGAACAAAGTTACTCTGGGACTAGAACAATAAATGAAGGAACTGGAAATTAAACATAGCAATGATAAGGATGATGTCACTCTACAGCATTTAATAGTGCAAAATTAAAGTTTAGTACCCTGAACACAGCTGAAACTGCAATCTTGAAAACAAAACAGAGATATGTGGAGCATGGCGAAAGTGCAGGCAAATTACTGGCATGGCAAATTAAAAAGGAGGCGGAGGAGAGGGCAACCACAGTATTATAGGCCCCGACGGACATTACAATGGACCCTGTGACCATAAATATGATTTTTAGATATTTTTAGGTCCAAGAATACTAGTTCTATAGAGAACATACACTCCTATTTATATGAAGTAGCCTTCCCTACAATATCTGAATCAGACAAAATAGATTTAAAAATAGATTGACATTTCTCAGCTAAAACTGATAAAAGCTTTTGATAAGTTGCAAAATGGGAAGTCCCCTGGAAGTGATGGTTTGCCAATTGAGTTTTACAGGTGCTTTCTAGCAAATGTCGATTAAGAACATGATTGAGTCAGCTCTTTTAAAAAACGAATTACCAGAGTGCCTTACGCTGGCCACCCTCTTGAAAAGAAAGATAAGAATCTGTTACTCTGTGCATCGATGAGACCTGTGTCGCTCTTGAATGTTGATTATAAAATAATTGCTAAGGGCTTCGTACAGCGGCTAGATACAGTTATACAAGGTCTAATACACCCAGACCAGACAGAGTTCATGGGAGGTAGGTTATCCTCAGATAACCATCTGGGGGTTTTGTAATGTGATTTCACATACTCATAATGACAACTCTCCCATGGTGGGAGTAGCAATAGATGCTGAAATGGCGTTTCACAGAGTTGAATGGAGCTTCCTGGTGGATGCATCCTTGCATCCTTACTCTACTGATAGCGGTTTAGTGTTGCGCTTTCTCCTAACAAATCTACTTATTGTAAGTCGCTTTGGACAAAAGTGTCTGCTAAATGCCCTAAAAATGTAAAAATAAAAAATGGATGTACTAAACCATTTCAATTTTGATTCAGTATTCATATCTTGGATCAAACTGTTTTATCAATCCCCGAAAGCATCTGTAAAAACTAATGGCCAGAAGAGGCACACGACGGGTTGCCCACTGTTTCCCTACCTGTTAGCTCCCACGGTAGAGCCTTTAGCAAGTTAGATAAGGTCACATAACAGGATATTAGGAATAAGTATTGGAACAGTCATATGTTATATTGTTGTATGCAGATGACATTTTATTATATTTATCAAAGCCAGAACAATCATTACCAGCTCTATTGGAATTAATTTAAAAATATGGATCAGTATCTGGTTTTAAAGTCAATTGGGGAAAAACTGAAGTGATGCCTATTTCTAACAATTACAGTAGCTCACTTCTGAGACAGCTTAAGTGGAAGTGGACCCAGAAATACATAAAGTTCATAAAGTGGGTGTGCTGATTTCAAATACTTAAGATGCAATGTATAAGATCAACTATACCCCAGCACTGGATAACTTAGAGGCAGATCTCAAATAATGGCAGACTCCCAATATCAGTCCATCTTAAGGCCATGTGAATGTATTGAAGAATTTTACAACAAACAAAACACAATTGGTTCTAAGGGAACATTTGTAACAGAAAGATGAAAACAAACTTTACTACTAGCAACTTTAGTCCATGAAAAGTAGACGGGGGGGGGGGGGGGGGGGGGGGGGGAATTCATACCAATGAATTGCACCGGCACTTGGTTTTTGTAACTTAGAATGGTTTAGTATTCCACAAAGGAGGAGACATACTTTTTCTGTGAACTTTTTTTCTTTCTTACTACCAGAATAACTTTTTTTCAATACAGGCTCTTTCACTGAGTGAATTCTTATTTTGTTTAAACACAGGGGAAAAAATCATCAATCGTGGAAAAGAACCTTATTCGTTAGAATTACTTAGTTTCTTAAGTATAAAGAGCTCCATGTTATCCAGAAGCAAACAAACATAAAACATTGTTTCTTATTCTCCATTATTCCCAATATAAAAGTTAATGGAGCCTCTGTGAATGTAGTGTTGAATATCTTTCATGTGTACAGACATTCTATGAAGCCCAACTTTCCTTTTGTATAATATTGTAATACAGCAATCACAATTCCAATGCACTTGGATATATATATATATATATATATATATATATATATATATATATATATATATTTGAGGAACAAACCCGAGGAACAAAACACATCGGAGAAAAATGAAGAAAACACAGAAAAACACAACATAAAAAAACAAGCATGTTTTGAACAATTTCAAAACCACCAAAAAAAACAGGAAAGACACAAAACGTGACGCAGTAACACAACACATAACATAACTTTATGAAAACACACAAACAGCTGAACTGGCTAGAATGTATATAGGCAAAAAGCAGTTGGTGAGATGGTTTAATTCCAGTTTCTGGTCCCATACAGCACAGGTCATATTATCCAGGGTTTAGTACATAAATAAACCTCTTCATTTACTGGCCTAAATGTGGCTCATTGCTGCCATTCTAACCACGTTAACACACATTCAACTTCAATGGACAAGATTGACTGTACGCTTTGATCAGAATGTATTTTTTGTTTGTGTTTTTTTAGGTTGTGATGTCATCAGATGCAAGATTTGTGATCAAATTGGTTGGTTGCTGATGACTTTGGTTGTTGTTTTTGTGAAGTTGTGTTGCTTGTTTATTAGATAAAATTTCAGATGGGGGGGAGGGGTCTGGTGTGGTTTTGGTGGGGCTATGCAGTGGAGGTGATTTTTTTGTGTCTGTGGATGCTCTCCCTATTTTACCCTGTTTGTTTGTTTGTTTATATATTATTTTCCGGTTTTAGCAGATTGCCCGGAGCCATCACAGAAGTGGGGGTTCTGAGGGACAACAGCCACAGTGGAAGCTTCATCCTCCATCACAGCAAAACAAAAGTGTCTAGCACCAGTCCCACACACAGTCCAACTCCACGATTCCCTCAGCCCTCCAGAGATGTTGTATCATCGTACGCATTTCTTTTCAGACATGATTCTACTTAGATTAGATCTTGAGATGTTAAAATTATTTTAAAAAATTAATTAAATTAATTAAATTTAAAAAAATTAAAATTTAAAAAAAAAGTGCCTTGGAACTGACTTTGTGTGTGCCTGTGCATGTATCTCATGCATGTGTATGAAAATACCTCCCACTTTGACCTACTTACTTGTTTAAACCCAGTGCTCACACTAGCATCTCTGCAGTGTAGCGGTGCAGCTTTACTACTTTACCTACTACAATTACAACAACACCAGGTTATCTTTGTTGGCAGAGCTCTCTTGTTTTCCGACCAGGGTGCGCCTGCTGCGTTGACCTTCACGTCTATTTTTTTTCACTGAGACTGGATTAAAACTAGACTGTATTAAACCCAGGAACCTTGGACCCCAGTCCAAGCTCTTTATGGCCTGGTCTGCCCAAGGTTCCACTGACCTGGTAATATATTGGCAAGATAAATCAAAGGCCAAAGCTTGTGGCAATGCGGCCAATCACGTAAGAGCATGAAGCGTGACAACCCTGGCACTGGAAAAGTGTGCGTGTGTGTTTGTCTGTGTGTGTCTCTCTGTGTGCATATGCTTGCATCCACGTGCAGGTTTGTGCGAGTGCGCTCATGTGTGCACATGCATCCAAGTGTGTCTTTTTGCCTGTGAACGACAGTTGGTGAGCAGGAGATGTAACTCAGTTCAGTAAAACAGTTCTCTGATGCCACGCAGCAGAGGCTCGAACGGTGTTGTGGAAAAAACTCGTACAACATTTAACACATAACTTGACACAATAAGAGTGTTCGGGAGATCTGGAGCATGAAAGATAAAGACTTTATTTGTACTCAAGAGCAAGCACAAATATAGCCGAGTTTGTTTGACAAAGAACTGGTATTGTGATTCAGACTTCAGGTTATATAGGCTACCTTTGTGGTTTCCTCCTCCATGCATTAATCACCCAATCACAACAACCTATACATTGTTTACCTATTCGAACCTAAAGATTAGGCTCCTCCCCTGTGGCCCTTTCACAGCTCCACACCAGCTGGGCATACTATTACACTTCTGCAGCACATGTCCTTGTGAGATAAAATGAAATATAAACTAAATCACTGATTTGAGATAGTTTACATATAACAAATACCAATCTTGAGTAAAGTAACAATTCAAAGAAAACAATTGTACCTGTAACAAAATATGAGTCAACATAAAGATGTATGACAACCTGTATAAGCACAATGAAAATCACACCTACCCAATAAATATTAATTCAACCAATTGACTATGATACCACAATTTATGATTGGAGAATCCACTCAGAGTATGCAATGATTAACTTTAAAGATAACTTTAACTTAATTAACCATATGTAAGTAGAATAGAGACAAAGAGACTAGACAGGTCTACTTTCCACAGGGTTGTCAGTTGACCCCCCTCTGACCGGGAGCCAAATGGGGTAAATACAGATGTGTGAGTATCTTGCTGCGCAATTAACAAATGTAAGGGGGCTGCGTTATCAACACAATAGACTAGGTTCATCCCAGACTAGGCAGCATGTAGGGACAGTCATTATGCTACCGTGGAAGTGTGGTGCGATTTTCAGCCTTGTTAGTGGTATAGAATTGCGATTTATTTTACATGAACGTCTGCCCCCACAGCTAGCGTTATAAGATAATTAGTGGTTTTCGATAACTTTGGTTCCATTCGACTAGTATGAAAACTGATCCCAGAGAACGGTCCAACTCGGTGGACATATGTTATGATCATATGGTCTCATTTTGCGCCGGAATTGTCCTGTAATAACTATCCATATAATCTTTGGATAAAATAAGCAAAATGACTAAATAGTCAAAATAATCATAACAATTACAAACCTTTGTTAGTTACTCAAATAAGAACCATTGTGGAAAAGAAATAACAAAATGGTGTCAGAAAATGGTGCGTAAAGAAAAACATGTATTTCAGTGAAGGAGTAGGCCTACTTGGTGACACAATGATGTGATGCAGCAACACAGTGCGAGAATAGTAGTGAAATAAATAGTATCATTAATCATAATTACAGCAAAGCAGCCCTTTCAATGTGTTATGGATTTGACTCAATCATTCACTCCTGTCATAGGCACTGAAAACAGAAATAACTGCTAAAAAAAACAGTAACAACGCACAGTTGGCATGGCGATGAATAAAGCCTTGGTCTTGGTCACCCTGGTCATATGGTATACAATAATAAAAGAAAAGAATAATAACAATAACAGAAACCTTGAAACTAATTTGGAAGCAAACAAGCCATAGAACAAACAGCAAACATCAGTGTTGTATTGTTCGGAAAAGTGACACTGTGACAATTTTATGCTTCGTCTTTCCTTCCTTCTCTGTTCCATCCCTGATTTTTCCACTCTTTTAGAAGTATCTGTTTTTTCTCTCTCCTCATAATTAATTGTAAATTGATGTTCTGTTGTTATTGCATTCGACAACCCATCACCAGAGGGATTTGCTTTTAAAACTAATAACACTGCGGCTGCTCCTGGCAAACGTGTTGACACATTTATCAGCAAATGGACAGCGAACAGGGAAAGGGTCTTCCGCTGTGGGTGGCGATTTATTATATGTGTTGGGTATACAGGAAAGACTTACCACACAGAGAAATAAAGTCATCATGCTTTGGTGACATTTTGGGGCTAGGGTTTTGCTGCTATTGTTGTTTGTTCTTTGTTTTTTTGATTCAGGCTAACTTAAACCAGTGGTTCCAAAACATGAAAAATGTTTCCGACCCAAACTTCATACATTGCTCATCTACTTCCACACACATCGTTTTAAGCCAATCAACATTTGCCCATAATATCAATGTCCCAGTGAAAGTCTTTGCATCGCCCCACGCTAAGTGATTAGTATCGCTTGTGGCTACAATAGGCAGTCTTTATGTATAGACAGGACCATTTTTCAAAACTTTTATTTATCAAATTTGCATCATTTAATATGGATTGTTTGGGATAAGAGCTATTATTTAACATGCCAAAGTTCTCCATGTTCTCCCCTCTTCCATGACCTCCACTGTAGTAGCTCGCATCAGATTCGAGACAATGATACTGACCTACAAGTCTGTCAACGGAACTGCCCCAATACCTCCAAACGATGGTCAGACCCCACGCCCCAGCTCGAGTGCTCCGCTCAAGTTGCAGAGTGAGTGAGACCGGGTTCAGGTCAGTGAGAATACGGTGTCCACGGAGACGCAATTCTGAGATGGCCCCCGACTGCTATGCTACTGTATATTTCCATAGTATTATTGATTACCCGAGATCGGGCAGTTCTGTGCGGCGGCTGTGGCCGTCAGGCAATAAAAATTAGTTACACGCATCCTCCGCATCCTGTCGCTCCTTCCAGTCGAACCCTTCCTAGCCGAGACCTGGCTACAGTGGCACCAGAACAGACATGGAAGGAGCACAATCAGCGCTGGCCCACACATTAAGGCAGATCATTGAGGTCCAGGAGAGCCAGATCCAGGCACATAACTGACAAACCCAGGTGATGCTGGATCTGGATTTTCACCATGCTGAGGGGAGAGCAGTCCTCCAGGACCTGGTCCGGCAGTGTAGACAGGGACAGCTGTTGGACCTCATTAAGGGAGGGTCCAAGCGCCAGTAAAAATGTAATTCACTACGTTATGGACCTGAGAGCAAAGTGCCATGCACTGGGGCAGATGTCACGGGAGAATTTGCTTTAGGCCCAGGAACGTCAGCAGCGGCTCTATAATAGAGGTACTCGGCTGAGACAATTCGCAACAGGAGATAAAGTATTTGTATTGCTTCCCACGTCCAGCTCAAAATTACTCGCCAAGTGGCAAGGATCCTTTGTGGTCACACGAAGGGTCGGGGATGTTGACTACGAGGTTGCACGTTCCGACGGGGGGGGGGAAGCAGCACAGATTTATCACCTCAATCTCCTAAATATTTGGAATGAGGTGCGCCCGGTCTTGCTGGTGACGTCGCTATTCCAGGAGGGCAAGCTGGGACCGGAGGTTAGAAAATCTAAACAATCTGCCCCGGTCTCCTATGACAGACACCTTTCTCTGCATCTTTCAGCGTGCCAAGGTCACCGAGTTGCAGCAGCGGTTTGCTGACATCTTCTCTCCCCTCCCGCACATCGCTTATTAACCACCACACTGAAACGTCCCAAGGCATGACGGTTAGGTCGCGGCCGAACAGGTTACCTAACACAAGCGCAAAATTGTGCAGGAAGAATTAAAGGCTATGCTGGAAATGGGGTTTAATAGAAGAGTCACACAGTGGCTGGTCTAGTCCCATTGTGCTTGTTCGCAAGTCTGATGGGTCTATTTGGTTGGTATTTTGGTTGACTAGTGCAAGGTAAATGAGGTGTTACAGTTCGATGCGTATCTGATGCCTAGATCGGTTAGGCACAGCTCGGTTATGCAAGGCTAATTTTTTTCCAACACTGGATTTAACCAAGAGCTACTGGCAGATTCCCTAATCTCCAGAGTCTAAGGAAACATTTCTCCACTCCGTACGGTTGTTCCAATTTAATACACTTCCTTTTGGGTTGTTCCGGGCCCCGGCCACTTTCCAGTGTCTCATGGACTGGGTCAGCTTTGAAAAAAACATATCAGTCGACTAATTTAGACAGCTCAAGCTGAAACGAAAGCTCACAATCGCAAAGACCTAGCTAGACAACCCTGGTGGGTCACTCAAGTGCATGGGACAATGTAATACTAGAGCAGTGCACAAGGATAAAGAGCACACCATTTATATCTACATAGTGGAAGGGCCGACAGTTGGCAAACTGCTTAGCCGCGAGACCACTACAGAGATGGCCCAAGTGCAGAGGGTAGAGCAGATTAGCCTGGTATTCGGAGAGCATGGCGCAATGAAAATGGAGCCTGTAAAGATTCATCTGAGAGAGGGGGGCTGTATCATTTGCCTTACACACAGCGCATAGTGCCGTTACTGCTGGTACCAAAATCAGAGACGAGCTGCAGAGAACGGAGGAGCACAGGGTCATAGAGAAAGTGACGCAGCCTACCGACTGGCGCTCACCAATGGTCCCAGTTATCAAACCCAACGGCTCAGCGAGAATCTGCATGGGGCTGAACAAGCTGAATGATAACATAAGGAGAGAGACTAGTGAAGTTGTCAGGGGCAACAATGTTCACGTCACTAGCCGCAGCATCGGGGTTCTTCCAGATACCGGTATGCCCAGAAAGTAGCCTGCTCACAATGTTCATCACTCCAATAGGGCGTTACTGCTTCTGTAGACTACCTTTTCGGCTTATCGAAGTGCAGAGAGCGTGCAGGAGAGACGGTGTGGTGGCCGGGGATTTAGGCACAAGCTAGGAACATGCACGTTCTGCCAAGAGAATAAGAGCACAGCACAACGAGCCCCTATAGCCCACTCTACTCCCAGGCCCTTATTGGTAAGGGACCTGGTTATTCTTAGACCAGATAACAGGGCTAACCAAGGCTGTGGACTTTAAGATTTGAACCCCAAACCCTGTAACACTAGGTTGACGTGTTCCCCTTTTCAGTTTTGAGATAGCTTCAGTAATGAAAAGATGGAATCAACATTTTGAAGATGTTTTCTGTAATTTAGTTAATCATGATTATTTAAGACTACATTTCCAACCACTCATTCTGTCCCTAAAGGGCAACTTAGACTGTTAATATAGCAGTTATAGTGGTTCAAGCTTTAATTTTGAAGTTCCAAAGCCAGTTAAACACCTGTTGCATTACATGAACTTACTTTTCATTTAGATAATCAAGTTTCATCACACATAACATCTGGAGGTATGAGACCTCCCCTCCATACCCATGTATCACACCCGGTAATGCCATCATGGGATCCCTTGGAATGTCAACACCAAAAGCATCACCCAGTGTTTTAAACAACTTGTCCCAGAAGGAATTCAGCCTTGGACACGAAACGAATGTGTGAACATAATTGGCTGATGTCTCTCCACAATTCATACAGCAAACACACCTGAGTTTGCTGCATCCATCGTTTTTGTTACGTGTGGTGTTCAAAAAAAGCGTACTATAAGTTTCCATTTAAACTCCCTCCATGTATTGGAACAGGTAACTGAATGAACCTCAGAGCAGATTTCATTCCAAGTCTCTATAGAAATTGGTTCTTGTACTTGTAATTTGTTTTCCCATTTTATTTTTATGTAGTGAGAGCTGGACTGTTCCACTGCAAAAAAACGCCTGATACATACTAGATATGGCTTTGCACCTATAATTATAAATTTGGAATTAGAAATGTTTCAATTATTATTGCTTTTGTCCAATTCTATGTGCTTTTGTAACACATTTCTTATTTGTAAAAATCTAAATAAGTCTGTTTGTGGGAGATTAAATTCAGGTCTTATTTGCTATAAAAGATATAACTATAAGATATATAAAAGATTTTTTTATATGACGAGGTCTCGGAGATGGGATGGGGCATATCTATGAATACATTGCTCCGAGGGAGCAGGGTAGGTTCTGGTAGTTTTGTTTTAAAGTCCGGCAACTCCCCTCAACATGGCACAGGGGGAGCAGAGAGGACCCCCCCCATCCTCCATGTTTTATCATGGAGGGGGGGGGGGGGTAGTTGTTAGTGTCTGCTTACATCATGATTCGATTTGTAGTCCATACTTTCTTATGTAGTTATTTGTTGAATGCAGAACAAATGTAACCATAATTTGGTTGTGTGACTTCATTTGTATTAAGTCACACATATAAATGTTCATATTGACAAGTGTGAAGTGTGTGTTTTTTTGTGTATTTATACATCTCATATTATTTAACATTTATATTGATACACTGTAGTCTACCTTTGCATCACTGTTTCATTTGGGCCCTGTGTGTGTGTGTGTGTCTCTGTCTGTCTGTGTGAGAGTGGATGATAGGGCTGGTATGCAAGTGTGTGTGTGTGTGTGTGTGTGTGTTTTTGTCTGTGTGCATGTCTGCATCTTTGTGTGTGGGTGTGTCTGCATCTGTGTGTGTGTGTGTGTGTGTGTGTGTGTGTGGGGGGGGGGGGGGTGTCTGCATCTGTGTGTGTGTGCACGTGTGTGCAATAGAGAGACAGGGAGGGAGCAGGAGGGCGAGTGTGAGAAAGTCGATATATAATTGCACATGCGTACATGTCATTTTAGACGAGCCGGAGGGATAGAATACTGCAACGTACAATTAATACAAACGGGTCCAACAGATGCATAGCATGTAGTCAACACTCAGCACATTATGTGTATTTGATATCTTATTTTCCCCCTCATATATAATTGATAGGTTATATTGATATGCTTCTAACTTGTACAATTTCTTTCTCTTAGGGTCTGTGTTTGTGTGTGCGTCTGTATCTGCTTGTGTGTGTGTGTGTGTGTGTTTGTGTGTGCATCTGTATCTGCCTGTGTGTGTGTGTGTGTGTGTGTGTGTGTGTGTGTGTGTTTTTGTGTGTGTGCATCTGTATCTGTGTGTGTCTGTGTGTATGCATGTCTCTGTGGGTCCGTCTGTATCTGCCTGCCTGTGTGTGTGTGCACGTCTGTCTGTGTGTGTGTGTGTGCACGTCTGTATCTATGTGTCTTTGTGTGTGCATATCTGTTTGTATGTTTATTTGTGTCTCTGTATCTGTGTGTCTATGTGTGTGCATGTCTCTGCGTGTGTACGTGTTAGCGTGTGTAGACAGATACATAATCACAGAAACCTGTATGTGTAAATCAGTCCCAGGTATAGTATACTGCCACGTTTAAAACCAACCCACTTCAAGAAACGTATTTAACTGTCAGGACCAATTTTATATATTTGATCTTTTTTTACCTCATATATTATTGATATGTGTAAACTGTAGTTAACTTTGTGCAATGGCTTTCACCGTTTCTGCCTGATAGACAGAAATTGTGTGAGAGAGAGAGAGAGAGAGAGAGAGAGAGAGAGAGAGAGAGAGAGAGAGAGAGAGAGAGAGAGAGAGAGAGACTGCCCATAGAAACCCGCAAGGCAAGCTGAAGCTTTTTCAGTTGTACATGCCTGTTCTTGCAGTAATCACTTATCCGGAAGACTTTTGAATTGCCTGCATCACCAATCAGATATTTATTTTTTCCCAGCCACTCACACTGCTGCTGTGGTTGCTCTGGGCAAAGTCAGTTCTAACTTTATGTCACTAGTTCCTATTGCTGTTCGAAGCACTGTTCTGGAGTAAGTACATTTGTTTGAATGTTATTTACAACCACGATCTTGTGAATGCAGTGTTACAGCATGTGTTAATGTCATAACATAACATTGTTTTGTCATGTGGCAAATGGCAAATGCCACCATTTCTAGCTTTAGTATTATAATATAGTTATTTTGAATACAGGATATAAAAGGTTCCAATATAGTATTGTTATCATTGCATGTCTTAATATAATCTCAATTTACCTGCATAGGTTGAAGTACCAAGTTCAACTGAGGTCCCACAAAACAAATATAACTTTTTAATTTGATAGACTGCTTCTGTTTTTGTACCAATAGTGAATCTGAAAGCTAATCCGAAATTACATTTGTAAAATATGTATGTCATGTATAATGATATTCCAATACACTAGTATAATAGGTTGGAGACTAACTTGATATTACTTTGATATGCTGTGTAGTGTACCTGTTTGCCACTCTGGCAGGACGAAAGGTTCTGTACTCGTGCTTTTTCTTAAGACAATAAACTCCATGTAAGTCCAAGAAAGAAAACGTGGTCGATGTAAAAGGAAAAACTGTGGCGTTTTATTTTCAAAACATAATCCAACGGTTAAGCTACGTTAAACTACGGTCAGAAAGTTGTTGCTCCCGTCCTGCTCCGACAACTCAATAACAAGGCATATATGCCGACAGGTGCCCACACGGCTAATTTACAACAGTTTACTACAGTTAGCTGTGCTTTATGGCAATATCAACTTGTGGTAGCAAGACAAAATAAGTGAATAATAAAACCTTATCTATTGAATAGACATTAATCAAATGTAGGATAAAACAAAATACCTGTTGTGATTAATTATTATTGATATTACTGTAGCTCCCAAGTAGTACACACACGAGGCCAGAGGTCTTTGTTTTCCAGGTCGAACCAACCTGTGAGAACTGGGTTTAAAGAGAAAAATAATTCAAATCAATAAATACAATTGACAATATGCAAATGGCCGTTTTTTCAGCAGCACAACAGGTGTTACATTTACACCAAAAACCACTACACACACCTCACATACAGTCCACAACTCAATATTAACCTGTAAATTTACAAACTTAACTTACATATACATATTCACCACTTTACATCGTATGCAAATCCCCATCACGCACCAACCACGCAATGGAATGCAACACAATACGTTCACGTTCTTCATAGACGTAAATACAAGATAAACATGCCTCGTCCACTGCTAACTACTTAAGGAGGGAATTTTCTTGTATGCTTCTTCCTTGTCCTTTATAGTTGTTCTACTTTAAGTGCCTTTAGCTTTTAACTTATAGCTTATAGAACGTGCTGCTTCTTTCGCGCTGTTTGGCTAGGTGCGTTGCTAAAAGGTGTCGTGTAGGAAACATATGCCGGCGGCAATTAGTTCCGCCCCAATGCCATTCTAAACAGTAGGAACAAAAAAAACGGAATTATAATCTACAATTACCAGGAAAGTATATGGTAATTGTAACTGCCGCACGTTGGCAGTTTGTTTAATTTGTTAACCTCCCGTTTTTTTTGTTCCTACTGTTTAGAATGTACGGAGCCCCAGACATGACTAGCCTAGTCCTAACTAGACCTTGGTACTCATTACATTCATACTAAAGGTCTAGCAGTGCTGTAGAGACAAACGATGTCTCACTTGAAGGCGGGTGCTGTTGAAGTTTAAAACCTATTGGCTCTGCCCAGTGCCACTCTGGATCTGCCTTAACCAATCGCTAACGTTTGGTCGTGACGTATTTCATGCGCCAGAAACCACGTTGCGCGCAGTATACAAACGGCAGATGCAGTGAGCATTAGCATTAGCCTCCGCCCGCCTCCGTACTTACGCTCAATAACTGAAATTCGCGCACGACCTCTACGTCACTGTTCTCAGGCCGCGCCTCCTGTTCGCTGATTGGAAGCCACATTTGAGGGAAAAGAAATCGTTCTAACATACAGCACTCCCAGACCTTAGTACTGAAGTGAAATGAAAATTGAGCGGAAGTACGGAGGCGGGCGGAACCAGGCTAAGACATGACATGGTAAAAAAAAAAAAATTGTAGCTACAACGTGCGCACAACATACTAAGTCGTGCGAACGAATGACTAAGTCGTGCGAACAAAATACTAAGTCGTACGCACGAAATACTATTTTGTGGCCACGAAGTAAGTATAACGTGCCCACGAAATACTAAGTTGTGGCCACGAAGTAGGTATAATGTGCGCACTACCTGGACAGCGGGGTAAGCAAATCGAGCGCACCTTCTCTAAGGTCTAAAGTGGAGGCAGTCGAGGGGCTAAAGCTACACGATGAACAGGGACAGTATGATAGAATTTTATTTTAGGCTGGGAATGACCTACAAAGACATTCTGAAAAGCCTGGCACTGCAAGGAACCATCATTACCGAGAGACATCTAAACATATGCATTAATGCATATGGATATGTGACGAATGGATAACCGCACATATGTATCAACAGACTGTAATATCCTCACATAACTAATAAGGACTATAAATATAAGTTGTATATACCCCACCTGATCACTAGATGGCGGCATACATACATAATACACTGGGGGCGGGCGCTCAACACTAGCCAATCAGAGCATAGTATGCGTCATAGAGGCCACGCCTCCCCAGATACTAGCAAACAACACATGTGGGGGAGAGGCAGAAACCCTATAGGCAGCGTATCCGGACAGATGCCCAGCTAAGGGTCGCTCCGCGCGCGTGACTTTTACAATACCCCTCCTTTTGTTTCATAAGATCATGGGCGTCACCATAATATAATTGGGAGGGGACACGTCCCCCCCACCCTTGCAAAAAAGTCGTTTGGACCCCCCCCACATTTGCCATCAAAAATATTAGTGCATGACTGGTCTACTAGTCCAGCGCTCTCTCCATTGCTTCACAATCAAATCCGTTCCACTTTATCAGTAGGGGGAATACCCATATAAATAGAAATCCACTCCGCGTTTTCCTGTTTTTGTTAACACACAAAGCAGCATCACGCACGCATTCAAAACACGCACCGAAGCAAGCCTATGTTGAGTCGGATCAACGACAGCGATAGACTTAGGGTTGAACACAGTCACTTCAGTCCTCTGTGTATTTGTGTTGTCACAATACCGATACCAAGTTGAGAATTGCGATTTCGATACTTTTCCTGGACAAGGAGAAACACTCGAATAACATTGTTGTGCTTTTCCGCGGCGCTGCGGCGGCAGTGTGAAGTGCAAAACACACTGGCGCCGCAGCCAGGGCACATCTTTGGGCCGGCCCAGGACTGTCATAATAATTTTTTTTTTTTTTAAGTCATTTGTCCTAACCGGAGGCGGTGTGTTACAATCGCCACCCGCCCCGTCGGTCGTCGGTCCGGGGTGTGTTATGATCGCGCGCCCCCCCCCGAGAATCGCAGGTACTTTTGAAGTATTGGTGCACCGTGCAACACTACTGTGTATTACACCAGAACATAATAGTAGTCAGTAATTGCAGACCATGCCAGCTCCAAGGAAAATCAATGAAAGAGGGAGATCATTTTAAATCTGAAAACATGGTAAAATTCACCAGAATGCGGGAAATTGCATCTATTTCTTTCAGATTTTTCTGGGGGAGGACCCCCAAACCCCCCGTCAAAATATGTCCCCCCCACTTTCAAAAAGCTGGTGACGCCCTTGCATAAGATAAATACCTAAAGTTAAACAAATAAAGTGAGTTAAAGCGATCCTGTGTCGGCAGCCTTCTTCCTCAACGAACACACCACAGATATGCATTAATGCATATGGATATGCATTAATGGCTGCATCGACGGGTTCTCACGTAACATAATTTGGGTGCGGGCCGCCCTCACTAACAGCGACCCGAAAGTTATCGGGGGATACTTTGTGGAAGCAGTGGAGCGCTGTGCTCGTACGAACTGACATGGGCAAGGTGCGCTCGATTTGCTTACCCAGCTGTCCAGGTAGTGCGCACATTATACCTACTTCGTGGCCACAACTTAGTATTTCGTGGGCACGTTATACTTATTTCGTGGCCACAAAATAGTATGTCGTGCGCACGACTTAGTATGTCGTGCGCACGTTGTAGCTACAATTATTTTATTTTTTTACCATGTCATGTCTGGGGCTCCGTAAGAATGGCATTGGGCGGAACTAATTGCCGCCGGTGTTGTGCCAATGTAGGTATCCCCGACAGAAAGTGTTTCCC
The DNA here is from genome assembly GCA_030340625.1 of Merluccius polli. NCBI lineage: Eukaryota > Metazoa > Chordata > Actinopteri > Gadiformes > Merlucciidae > Merluccius > Merluccius polli. The sequence goes on along the minus strand of JAOPHQ010003695.1, from coordinate 312,765 downwards.
CTGGCCGCGGGAGCGCGCATTCATTCAGCGAAGGCGGAGAAACAGTGGTGCGCTTGCTTTCACCCAAGTAAATTAAAACTGCATTGTTTAATTAACAATTGCATTGTTTAATTCAATTTTCTGGTGTTGTAATTATCTACGAGGTTTTGCAAAATAAATACTTTAATTATTTTGTACGTCGTAACGTCGTACTACGTACTGAACAGAAAAACCAAGGCAATAATTTCTTCATGTGATTTGACATATGACACGCTGCAATTCAAGTCCTGGTATGGAATTTGTCGAACTAAATAAACGTCGATATCCAAAATCAAGATCGCTGTTTTTTTTCTGGCTTCAATTACCGTAAAACTTCGAATAAAAGCAGAGTCCCTAATAGACGCAGGTCCCCATTAAAAGCCGGGTGTGGCGACACGTTTTGACAAATAAACGCAGGTCTCCAATATAGGCCGGGTCTGGATTTTGTCTAAATTATTTCTTGAACGACTTAAGCCGTTTATATCACCGACACAAAGATACGGTAACCGTTTAAACGTCTGTCCATATGGACATAACGCACATCGTTAGATCAGTTAGACTCTCCACAGATAAATCATTCAGTTCATTTAACACAAACTATGAACACCAACGCATAACTCATCAGACTTACCGGTAAACAAGAGAGACGGGGAAAAGGTCTGACTTCCAACTTTTGAAGCGATCATAAAGTCCGTACGGTGTGTGTCCGTTCCTGCATTGTTTATATTCCTTAAGTCCGTAAGGGTCCACCGGTCAAAAGAATCAATGGGTTTCATTAAATGAATCCGAGTTGTGAATAATATCATGTGAAGGGGGGGGGGGGCACAATAGTAACACACCGCGGGCCGACGGGGGGGTGCGCGCAATAGTAACACACCGCGGGCCGACGGGGGGGGTGCGCACAATAGTAACACACCGCGGGCCGACGGGGGGGTGCGCACAATAGTAACACACCGCGGACCTACGGCCGGGGGGGTGTCCACGGCAACGGACCCGCGGACCCGGCCGCGGACTCAGCCGCAGACCCGAGTCCACACACAGCCGGTGTGCATGCTGTGAGGATGTCATCGTGCGCGCCTATCGCATGATTTAGACTTGACGGTTTGACAACGATTTGTCACGCCCCTACGTCTGACATTGACGCAAAAGGTACCCTCCCGCGAAACGATCTGGGTTCTCATAAACCCGTTCCCGGTGGTAAGAGACGAGCAGAGTCTACAGCGTCCGCTCGCAGAGCAGAGTCTACAGCGTCCGCAGTCTACTGTGAAACAATTCACTCCAAAAAGGGTTATGGTTAGGGTTAGCGTAATCTATCACCGTGACCGGTTACATGCCGCTATTCCGACATGCCGCTACTTAGACATTGACGTCTAGTGGTCGGAGTGGCGGCATTAATATTATTTTCCAAGCGTCCCACTACTGCGACAATTTTTTTCCCCATTGTCTGAGTAGCGGCACTTTACTTTTTTTCAAACGTCCTGCCATTCCGACATGAGGCCATTAATATTTGTCATTATCATTGTACTTTAAATTAATTAATTAATGTGATCATACCCATATGTTCTGGACTTAGCATACACGCAGCTTATGCATGGGTGTGACAAATACATGGGAAAACAATTTCTAAAAAGAGCCAATCATCCAACTTCGAGGCTGCCCCTAGTTGGTAATATATAGGACTAGCCTATCCATATCAAATCCAAAAGCAACAATCTTCATAACAAAATCAGAGTATCCTTTTCAAAAAATATTATTTCGCCGTTCTTAAATTAGGCTTCCACAGCGCAAAAAAGGTAGGCCTACACCTTGAAACTTTGTTCAATCAACTTAAAGTCCGATTAAACTTCATTCAAAGGCAGTCCATAATTCTAATTAAATTGATTTCTAACGAACAAGTCCAAATTTCAGGTCCTAGAGCTTTATTCGTGCTTCTTCTTATATATTTTTAAGTAGACTGCTGGCCTGCACGCACAGAGTTTGTTTGATGCATGGAGTTTCAACCTTTTCCCCCTGAGAGCTGAATAAAAATGAGGAGAGCTCCCTGTCTTTTACATAATGTGTAGGCCTAACATTTATTCACATGGCCGGTTCAAAATCACCTAGTTTTTGACTGAAATGTGTGCCGATATCAATTATTGTGAAAAACATTGTTTGGAGTAGAGGTCTGCACTCGCGATGCAAATGGAAGCTCATTGCGGGTGCGGGCGGGATGATAGAGGTAGGCCTACATTTACTCTATATTAATAACTATTATTATTATTCTATTGCACTTTCTATGAAAAGTAGGCCTAATTGTCGTAATAGCGGTACCAAAAAAGATCGGATGCGGGCGGGATGATAGAGGTAGGCCTACATTTATTCTATATTAATAACTATTAATATTATTCTATTGCACTTTCTATGAAAAGTAGGCCTAATTGTCATATTAATAACTATTATTATTATTCTATTGCACTTTCTATGAAAAGTAGGCCTAATTGTCGTAATAGCGGTACCAAATTGTAGTAGGCCTAATTGTCGTAATAGCGGTACCAAATTGTCGTAATAGCGGTACCAAAAAAGATCGGATTAGGGGCATATCTAAATAGAGGCATGTCGTAATGACGGGATGTCGTAATGGAGGGTTGTCGTAATAACGGGCTGTCGTAATAAAGGGCGGACCCCGCCGTGACCGGGTTATTATTGTATTATCTATACGCTGTAGACTCTGCTTGTCTCTTACCACCGCCAACGGGTTTATGAGAACCCAGATCGTTTCACACAGACGCGGGACGCAATAGTAACATACCGCGGGCCGAGGGGGGGGGGGGGGCGCGCAATAGTAACACACCGCGGACCATACGGCCGGCGGGCGGACCTATGACCGGCGGGGGGGGGGGGGGTCTCAAAAAGGAGGACAAATACGCGGTCCGCCCTAAAGCCACCCTATATGGATGAGACGGCGGTCTCGTTTGATATGGTCTGGTTTGCATTTTTTGCTAAATGAATTAAATGCCTGTCCCCAATAGACGCAGGTCCCCAATAAAGGCAGGGTGCTTTCAGTGATTTAAGCAAATAAACGCCCGGGCTAATATTAGAAGTTTTACGGTACGTCTATAAATCTACTTCACTCGAAATGTAGGCTACTATAATAGACAGATGAAGCCTGACCATCAAATGATTTCTTTTATGTGTACTTCACATACTACTCTATAACCTCTGGGATTATGAACAACTTTCTTCTCTTCTAGCCAAAGATATGGGGGGGGGGGGAAACACATTATTTCAGACTGTTTACCTGTCTGCCAGAATTTGTATCACCCCCCTCAAAATGGACAGATGAAGCTTGACCATCAAATAATTTATTTTTGGGGATTTTCAATATATTGAAAATCCCCAAAATACACTAAATTGAGATGATGGCTCATCAATTCATTGCACATTCAGATTCAATGCAGATTTTAAAATTATGATTCATTTTTAATGAAAATATCTCTGTGGAGTGTGTGTGGTTGATAGCTGTTTTACAGCCTCCCCTGGCCTGAGTCAGACTGATTAGACTCTGGGGCTGGGTGAGGCTGCACACCTGTGGTGCTTGAGCAATCATAGCACCCAGGATAAACCAGCTATCAACACACACACTCAGGAAAGAGTCACTGTCATGACAGCAGGTTACACCTGCTCAGCTTGTACCATCTTGCCATCTCCAATAAATGGATATACTCCCAAACAACATCTACTTGTGTCCTGTGTTGGAGGGCCCCAGCAAAGCCCTGTGTGGCAGGAGGAACACTGCTACAATCTCCTTTTTAGTTAAATAATTCTCCACCTCATGATAATTTCCTTGGCCTGCTGAAGCGAGTAATGAGCCAATCACATGTGGGGAATTAGGCAGCGAAAGCCAATCACACGTGGGGAATTAGCTCAATTAACCACTATACGAATAACAATCTCTGGGTCAATTGGTTTTGCACTTAATTTCGGTAATGTTAAATCTTTCCCCCTGAAAACCAGTAAAATGTAATTCGTCCAATATGTATGCATGTGTGAATTATTGATACCCCCTTCTCTGCCTTATCCTCCGGGAACTAACACTCTCTCTCTCGCGATCCTTCACTGTATCAGATAATTAAAAGGGAGCAATGAGAAGGATAAGATTTAACGCTGCTTTGCCATAAAAAATAAATAAAAAGGCTTCTCCAGCTGTGTAAAGTTGTGGTGTCGAAAATGCTGTCACTATCCCTTCTCTCAGCACTTCTCTCTGTAATGAAGCAACAGCGAGTCCCTGGAGCTGCTGTTTTTGAGAAACAAATGGGGAAAAAAACTTCTGAAAAACACATCTGTCAGCTGATGACAAGTCTGTGTTTTGAGAAGAGCACAAATGCAGATTCGTTTTGGTCGAAGTGCGAAGACCAGCCTTTTTTGCGCATATGTGTGTGCACGTGTTTTTGACTGTAATTGGTTTACTTTGAAAGAAACGTAGCTTTCATAGCTGAATGGCGTTGCTCCTTATCTCTTCTTTTGTGAGTGAGTTCCACTCACCGGAGAATCAAATGGCACAATGTGCGTTTCTGCTGGTGTTCTGCTCGCTTAAGACCAACATTTCTTTGCTTACCCCCCCCCCACAAAGCGAAACATTGATGTGTTGCTGTACAAGTAGCCTACTGAAGGAAAACATACTCACATTATGTTGCAAATAAGATAAAATGGCTAAACAATAATATAAAAATCCATTCCAATTGTGGGCAATCCATTCTGAATGGATTGCCCACATTATTACAGTTGCATATTAAATCAAAAATAATTTGGTATATGAATGTTATACATCACTAGCCTTGCATTGCCAGGCCAATTTGCAACTGGTATTACAGTAGTCTAGAACCATCTCACTTTCACATTCGCTTCCCAAGGGGTGTTCAAAATGGCGCGAACCAAAATGCCTCTGGAGTGACACATTTTTCAAATTTTTATCGTTCTGATTGGTTGTAGGTGTTTGGTTGTAGGTTGTCGCTCCGATTGGTTGTAGTTTGGTCACTTCCCTGATCTGCACGAACAGAACACGTTCAGCCATCTTGGTTGTCTGTCATCGCATCAAACCCGCCTCATATTAGATAAACGGTTGTGATTGCCCTGGCCAAAAACTGGTGGAAATCTGTTTCAATGGGAGAGGGGCCAGACCCATTTGCCAGAGCAAATGATACCTGAGCTCGCAGATTCGTCTGGTTCCCAGGCTAATACATCACATGAACATACACATCTTCTATGGGGAAAAATATGTAAACAATACTTAACCTGACAGACTGTACATTTGCATTCCTCCAATTTGAAACATTGATATGGTTCTTCGTCTCTTCAGACTTCAATTACCAAATACAGCATAAAAGGTAGCTTACTGTTAAGGAGTACTGATGGTGCATTTCTCATGAGACAGTAACGATAGGTTGCCCCAGCATCTGAACTAAATGCATTATACTAATACACACACTAATATACACACATACAGTATATCCATACCTTCAGGGTCAATCTCAATGTCATCGAGGGTTTGACCTTTATACTGTGAGAGAGTCCCCCTCTCCACTGCCAAAAGCACTTTGCTCATTTTGGCGAGCTGAATTGTTCCCTGGGGCAGTCAGTAATACTGCCTGTGCACGCGAATGTCATGACCCAGAAAGTCAGCAAGTTGGTCTGCTTCATTTTCTTGAAGATTAAGTACCTGAGACATTGTTGCTGTGCTTCCGGGCTTTGTTGAGGTTAAGACCTCGGGATGTTTGGCACCACTCTCCCTTGCAAACTTTTGGATGCATTGTCCCTCTCTGTAAGCTGATAATGCTAATCTAGTGAACATGTAGATGTTCTCTTTGGAGACTCCACACATCCCACGAGTGTCAGCTAGGAGCTCCATAGCTGAGACCATTGATGGTTTTAGGAGCACAGTTACTCCTCTTCCTCGTTTTCCCCCTGATTTCTAATCTGGTGAAGAAATCACACATCCTGTTCTCAAGTGGGGTAAGACATACGGCTATGTCCTCATTGAGTTCTGACTTTTTCCTTGCTTCGAAAGTGTCCAACTTCATTCTTGACACCTCTCCTTCTCTTCTTCTGTTGAAAATGATCAGCTGAGCAAGTGTCATTTTGGCAAGTGTTGCATAGTTGTTTGCAGAGGGACACAATCTCAGTATTTTTTCAGCAACAACTTTAACACACTCTATGTGAGCGTCCACACATTTGAAGTCTTCGGTAAAGTGTGGACGCTTGGTGCATTCCACTTTGACTCTCTCAGAGTGGTTGTTGCGCCTCTGGTAATCAATCTCTTCCATCTGAATTGTTTAATAGTCTTGAATTCTCTAGCAAATTCTACAAGGCTCCGGTCTCTGTCGACTGTGGACAAATTATCAGTCTCTACAAGCTCACAGATTCTACCCAGACTGTTGCCAATTTTGAGGGCTAAGGAAGGTGTGCACAACATGTTGTTCTCTGGATTGTACCCAGCCAACTCTTTCACTGCAGATATCACATGATTGAAGTTTGCAGGATTGATGTTTTATCTGCCTTCCGGATAGGAGTATTCTTCTGAGCCAAAGTTCGCCAAAGTCTTTGCTTTATGTAGTCATGTCTGTTCTTTCTTTTTTTTTAAAGATCAAACAGGTACAACCAAACTGCTCGAGAAGTTTGCCATTTTGGATCATCTGCGTGACCTCATCATAGATCATGCAGGAAGTCACACTTTTCAAGCCCAAACTAATCTCACACACAATGGTAGTTTTTAGGGCACATTTCTATCGAACTTGCCTCATCCCAATGCTGGATTCATCACCAGTTTCTTTCTTCGCTGGGCATATTTTCATGTGCTTCCACAATGTTTCTTGGCATGGAGTCCTTGACAATGAAAACAATGAATAAAATCAAAGGCACGTCTACACTCTTGTGGTCTGTAGCAGCCCTGCAGCTCTCCAGCTCCCTCCCTCACAACAATGGCATTGTGGGCAAAGTTTCCACGGCTTCTAAGAATGTTCAACCTATTGCGTCTCTCTTTTCAATTATTTGAATATTGAAATGCTAAGGCAACCTCTGCTTTATTCCCAAGTTCAGCTTCCAGGTGTCATGCAACTTTGTTGTTGAGGAAATACTTGGATTGAGTCACAAACTTGTTGGATTCTGCTTTTCTTTGGAGTGTCCAAGTTCCTCTTCTTAGGGCGGACTGCGTTATTTCTTTTTACTGGGCTTTCTGAATCAACATAGGAGAAAACGGGATATCGCAGAGAGGGCAGGGGCTTTTGTGCAACTAGATACAGTGGTGTGTCTTCCTCAGGCTCAGAGGAACTTCCTGCTTCAGAGTCCAGGGCATAGTCAGAATCACAAGTCTGTGCTATCGGATTCATCAAGGGTTGTTTCCATATGGAGTGGCCTTGGAAAAAAAGAAAAAAATCATTTACTATACCGAGTGTCATGCACGTGTTGATGCATTGGACTTTTATTACAGGAACATATCTTTTAGATGAGGGATATGGCATATAAAGGCTACATTTATCAAAGTTTATTTAATGAAAAGCCACATAATTAAGAGCTTCATATATACATCAAAATGTACACTACTGTTATACTAGATTTGCTGATACCAGTCAACTTGTCATCAACTAATGTTAACATTAGGTTGGTTTTATTTATGTCCGTTGCAGCACCAGCATGGCCAGTGTGTATTTACTTGACTAGTTGTGTCTATATCGGTGCACTGCCATACCCAAATCGAACGGACCCATAATTAATGTTATGAGCTACACCTGTGTTTTTTTCTGTAAAAGGGACTATTAAGCAAGCAGGAATGAGTTGACGGTCCAGAATCCACACATCATTGAGCAATCACACATGCTCTGCAGAGAAACAGAGAGAGAGAGACTTTCTCTTTCTATGGCGTAATATGAACGCTGTAACCACCCAGTCTACTCTCTTTTATTTTCCTAATCTTCGTCAGTGAATGATGTTTAGTTTGTTAGTTATTACGATCCTATGATCGGTACAGGAGGCGAGATTTACATAATCAGCTCTGGAAAAATGTTTTTTAAATTATTATTATTTATTATCAGGCAAAATACGGGCTACATATTAGGGGCAATGTAGATTTATACACAGATTGGATGGGGGGGGGGGGTGGAGTGGGGGGCACACACATACAGGTAGGGACCCTCATTATGCTACCGTGGAAATGTGGTGCGATTTTGAGCCTTGTTAGTGGTATAGAATTGCGATTTATTTTACATGAATATCTGCCCCCACAGCTAGCGTTAATTAGCTAAGCTAATTAGTGGTTTTCGAGAACTTTGGTTCCATTCGACTAGAATGAAAACTGATCCCAGAGAACGGTTTAACTCGGTGGACATGTGTTATGATCATATGGTCTCATTTTGCGCCGGAATTGTCCTTTAAGCATTTGCATTTTGGTGCATTTTCTCCAATATGAGGTTGTTTTTTTTTCAGATTGTAGGGCCTAATCTGCGATTGCTTAGCAATGGTTATTGATTTTCTTTATCCATTCCTTTTGTTCATATGTGTACTGGTTGTCTATTTAAAAAAATGATTATAAATTCCTAATCCTAATGTAGGACAGCCTACCCTGACACTTTTTTAAATCCAACCCAGAACAAACGCATGCACCTTTTGACAGGGTAACGATAACGTTACCAGCTGAGCTGAGCTAACAATTACTGAAGCAATCCTGCGCAATACTGGAGCAATTCGATTAAAAAGTTGGGTAATACTTTAGATTAGGGACCACATATTCACCATTAACTAGTTGCTTATAAGCATGCATATTGGCTCTATATATATATATATATATATATATATATATATATATATATATATATACATATATATATATATATAGTCATCATAAAGCACTTATTAATGCATTATTCTGCATGACCATATTCTACAACTACTAGGCCATTAACTTTAATATTAGAGTTTTCCCTCAATAACCTCCTAATTACTGCTTATTGATAGTAAGTAAGGAAGTTGTTGTACATAAATTACGATCTTAGCAACTAGTTAATGGTGAATATGTGGTCCCTAATCTAAAGTTTTACCAAAAAGTGTTGTCCACATTAGTCCCTGAGACCCAACATGATGGGAAAATAGGGTCCAGGTTGAAAAATCCTGAAGTTCCCCTTTAATGCAATATCTAAAACAACTGCATCTCTTGCTCTACAATCTGTGTCAGTCAGTCTGGAGGAGGGGTCATCTGTGTATCAAACCAAGTCAATCAATTCAGCACAATTTGCAAAACAAGGATATTTGTACATCATAAAAGCTAAACATTAGTTTTACAGGTAGCAAGCATTTAAAATGCATATTTAAATTTGCTCAGTAATGTGAGTTCATAGCCTGTTCTATACATTAGTGAAATATTGTGTGGTTGTGGAATTAAGTAACAATTTAACAATTTTGGTATTTGTGAAAAACCCTGATGTTTCAATTAAAACTGCAAGAGCGGAGACAGCTACTAGGTATTTTCTTTGAGATATGCTGCTGAGACAAGAGGCCATTAGCATGGCCTTCATCAAAGACATCTAGCATGGCTAGACATCTAGCCATCTTACAGTAGGGTGGTGCTCAGAGCTTGGTGATACAGTTAGTGTGATGTGTCGTTCTGCTGTATTGGTGTGAAAAGAGAAGGCTGATTTTTAGTGAGAGATGCAACAGCTGCACAACCAGCTAGACCAAAATATATCTGTGTTTGAGGCTTTGATGTGTCCATGTGATTTAGATACTTTCTCTTGATACCATACAGTTACATAACTGTTAAACAATTCATTAATTCTTACAATGAAAAATACTAATGGGATAATTTGAGATACGCTAACAGTGAGTGGTGACATTCTTAGACAGAATCTGAATATTATTGATATAAAGATAAAAGTAGTATTTTTAACAACTTCACAAGCTCTGTTTTTCTGACTCATTTGTGAAGCATGAACCAACCTTTAATCAGGTATTGTTATACTCAGACCATCCAGAGTACAATGGATTACTGCATCTACCTATGCTACAGTAGACTGTCATGCTGTTGCATAACACAGACATGATTAGTGACATTTGATTTAGCACTGCACTTCCCAGACCAAAGGTGACCAAAATCTGGTCACCTTAGTAAAACCTAGTCAACCAAATAAAAAAAACATGTAACTCCAAACAGTAAATAAAACAATAAACCTCTAATGTGTGTAAACTAGTAGTTGGCTAAAGCAAATTGTGCCATGTTTAAACATGTTGCAACTCCAAACAGTAAACAAGACCGTAAACCGTTAACACCTGCCATGTGACTTTCTGGGTACTCACGTGTGGTTTGTCAACCAAACCTCTTTGAAGAAAACACTCCAGACAGCACAAACAGCTTCCTCAGCACTGTGGAAAGAAAGAAAGTCTACAAGAGATTGTCAATAACGTATAAACATGGAAAGGAAGTTCAGACAAAAGCGCTGTGCAAAAGATACAAAATGCAACACTGGGGTAAAACAACAATATTAGGAAAGTTAGTCGTGTTAGTGGTATTAGTTTAAATGCACCCATTTCTTTGCTTTCTTTACACTCAAATGACTAATTTATTCCTCAGGTGTTTCAGAGTCATACTGCTTGCGCCGGACATTATTTCTTCAACATATTTTAGTTTTACAACTCGTCCACTTTTCTGAAAAAAAAAAGTTATTACATTGACAAGAACAAATGAACTGTGGTTAAATCAAATACGATGGCGTCGTCAGTGTCAATTTAGGTGGCGGAGCTCCTCTAGTGTACATTTTTTCTGGCCATTTTAGCAATCCTACTTTTAATCTTCCCGAGGGTGCTAACACCACCCATACTGAAATAACCACCCGTTTACATTCAGAATATCAGCGACAAAGATGATTTTTAATAAAGTTGAAATAAAAACCAAAATCCTGACATAAGGTTAGAAAAATTGAGGACTCAGATCTTTGTCATGGACACAACTAAAGGCAAAAAAGAAAATGCACCGTCAGCACCAACGAGAAAGCTCAGTAGTGCACTGTGGTGGATTCTAGGACACTCTGTTTATTCAAAAACCGCTCTAAAATTCTCACTTCCTGTCCGTCTAACCCCGCCTCATCTTTAATGCTATCTCAATGTTCACACATTTACATAATCATTGTGGTATCGTCTCACACGTGTCATAATTGACAAGAACCAGGTAAGACGCAGGACTCAGGTGCAGAGGTTACACTTAATCACTTTATTGTAATAAAACAAAAGGGCTATGAAAACTACAACTGATCAAGAGAGAGTAAATAAAACAGGCTATGAAAGGTAACAACAAAAGCTCGCTCCTATCGGAGGAAGTAATCAATCTAATAAAGAAACGCTAAACTAAAAATCACTCCTAAAAACTGGAGGCTATCTTCTGAAACAAAAAGGACTAGAAACGCCTGGCATGAACGAAAGAAACGAAACACACTGGCACCAGAACAAGGGAGACGCAGACTATTTGACACATGGAGGGAAAGGGGAACACAATCAGGAATCAGGGAAGACAATCAGACTGGTGACACATGAGGAAGGGCAAGTGATCTGAAACGAGAGGGGAGTTAATTTTCTAAATAAAACAGGAAGTCACAAGACAAAATAAAACCCAGAATAAAACAACCTCACCGCGGCGTGACAATAATTTATTTACACTCACCTATTCCAACTTGTGATTTATATATTTTGTTGTGAAGTGTGGTTTTAGTCACTTCCAGTGTTGTTGGCAGTATGTGTACGTGATGAATAACAGCAACAGGAAGCGGATATGGATTATTTTGGCTGACCCAGTATTCTGCAACAAAACTGCCGACATCTAACCTTTGCAACTCTTCATGTTAATTATATGTTGTTTGTTGCTATGATATTATTTCTGCACCCTATGACCTCTGAACCAGGTCCTAGAAGGGGGAGGGAAAAGGTTGATGATGATGATGATGATGATGATGATGATGATGATGATGATGATGATTTCTTATCCGGTGTTCTTTCTAACCCTTTCCCCACTGGGTTATTGAAAGTTCTTGCAAACCTTGTTTGAGGGGCATTTTCTGGCAGTGCCAGAGACCCAAGTGAGCAAACCAATAAAATGGATTGTGCCTTTCATGACAGCAGCCCAATGGTGCCAATGTAAATAAAATAAACATTAATTAATTCTGATCAAAAATAAAGAACCATAAAAAACAGAAGGTAATGTGATGTTGCTGTAATGACTGCATCACCTTGTTAAATGTCAGTATTATCTAACCAGCCCCCCACCCCCATATACTCCAACCCTCTATCCTTAATGTCCCGGGCCCTCAAAAAGCTCCTAATGTATTAGTATATGTACTAGTATTTCATTCCTTGTTCCAACCTTTTATTCATTATTTTCTTGAGTACATTTTGGTGAGGTGGCTTCTGACAGACTGGTGGGGGGAGGGTGGGGAAGAGGGGAACAGTAGCAGCTGCAGTCACAGCATTGCTTGTACCTCCTCCCACCAGCAACCAAATGGATGTCTCCTCCTGCCATTACCCAACCACTTTGTTTGACTGTGGACATTGAAAATCGGGGGGTGTATGTTACTAAATGACTATATGTGAGTGGTGTATGTGTGTGCATGCACGTGTGTGTGCATATGCCTGTGTGTGTCTGTGTGTGAACTGTGAAGGGTGTGTCTTAATGACTAAAGATTAAATGTGTAGAAAACAAAAACACAATCTGGTAAAATATGAGGATGGTGGGGAAGAACAGAAAAGACAACTAACAAAGCCAAGTGAAAGTAATTAAAATAAACTGAAATTCACACACATACACACAAGAAAAGATTTGCTTTGTTAATCCCAGATGGGCAATTCGTCACAGAAGAATGTACAAGACAGTAATAAGAATTAAAAAGAGATACAACATTCTAAATAAAAACAACTACAAAATTGCAAGCAGCCTCGCAAGATATTCAGCCAGCGCTTGACCACCAAACCCAGCAACCGCCATTTTCCGAATTTGTCACCTTGACGTGTAAAACACGAGACAGACGAGGCTTTCCGTGTTAGGGTTCATCAGAGTGAAACATTTTTAGTGTTTTGCATCGATAGCACGTCATTCGCACACAATGCCAGTAATTATTGATGTAATTTTGACGTTCTCAACATATTATTTTCAGGATCACTTGGGGGCGATGAGTTAAGTGTCCCAAAGTCAAAGTCATGGTCTAGTTCTGATTAATTAATGCTCTGAGCATTAGCGGCCCTAGGGCACATATTTTGATTTCTGCATAACTCGTTAATTTTGTTTCAAAAATCCAAATAATAACTTTTCTCAGGCATGTCCATAGAGCATACAAACCAAATGTGGTGTGATTTGGAGTTTTTTAAGATTTTCCCAAAATCTAAAAGTAAAAAGTACAGAAAAGTCTATGCTGACGGACCTTATGGGTCCTTGAGGCAAAAATGTTTAGCATGATAAATAAGGCCTAAATACCAAGTTTAAAAAATGGTCATCAAACGAGGCGGGGGTGCTGGCCGTTCAAGTTTCATCACAAATTATAGAGCCCCCTGTGGGCGAAGTAGTACCAAACGTTTTGGGAGTAATAATTAGAAACCCTACATTAACCATTGTAGTAAATACCAGTTTAACTGTGAATACCTAAAAATATACACAATATATACACATATACACTGTAACCTTTGCACCTTTGTATGTGAACTTGATTACATTTATGTATTATGCCCCTTCAGTTTCAATAAAAAATATGCATATTATAAAAGTATATTCTCTAAGCCAATGAGATGCATTTTCAACTTCTGCCATCTCAATTACATTTCCACTTACACATGTAGGAAAAAGTAAAAAAAGTAAACTGCGTGGAAAGTAAACTGCATGGAAAATCTATTGAATTGTTATTAATGAAACAATGCAAGTGATGTCAAGCCAAACTGGTATTCCTGAACACGAAATACATTTTGTGAATTTTGAGATCTGATTTCATGTGTGTGTATGTGTGTTTGTGTGTGTCTGTGTGCTTGTGTGTGATTGGCATCAGTGGTGATTTGTGTAAAACACAAAGGGTCATATTGACCTAGTAAGGCCTTCAAACTGAATGATAAATCCTCCCTCTCTGTTTGATTGAGCTGTATTCTCTCTGGTCCTCATTTTGTTATGGTCCTCAATTCTCAAAACAGCCCCTCTTTGACCGCAGAGACCTCCACGAGACGGTGATAGACTGCGATAAAGGTCTACATGAATAAACTCAGACATCCTCTTTTTCTATACACACACACCTGCTTCAAGTGTCACAATGACTGTGAAAATGGCTACTTTGTTAGTATTTTTTCATTACCACCCTTAGGTAAGGTAATGTGTGGTGAAATTATGTGTAAACGCGACCAAACAACATGTTCATACTCGGCTATTACATAAAACATGGACCCCTTTGTTATGTTCACCCAGCTGTTAGTGTAGGGCATTTTTTGGGTGGCCTACCTTTGATGGCCTAGGTACCCCTTGGTGGCCCTCACTCAGGGTCACCCCGTGAAAAAGGCAGCCTAATTGGCCTGCACAATTGGCTTATTTGTGCATGTGGCCGTTCTCTGCTCTTATGAATTGGGGAAGCATAAGAATTATAATACAAGATATGAATAATAATAACAGTGTGAGTGGGGCCCATGGGTGCTGTGATGAAGGTGCTATACTTGGGTTTATGTTGCTTTATTTAACAATCAAAAAAGTAATCGCAGCATTCAATTCATCAGAATGTAACGGAAATAATGATGATCAAAGCGTTATCATGAACGTGCAAAATTATCTCCCACAACGCAATCTCCATGGAGATAATCCTTAAGGTATACATCATACACATACAACAAAGCACTGTGATTGGCTCGCTCCAAATGAAAAAAAACGCAAAATGGCCGACCATCCATAACCTCTGATACCTTCATTGTAATGAGTCTGGAACAAATGAGACAACCGTAATTTAATTAACTTCCGTCTTTACTGGCTTAATTGTTTGTGACAAGACTCTCTGAGATGCGACCCAGCCAAGCGTGACTGAGCGGAGCGATACGCGAGGTGAGTTATTAATGCTGCTCCTAATTGGCCTGCACAATTGGCTTATTTGTGCATGTGGCCGTTCTCTGCTCTTATGAATTGGGGAAGCATAAGCATTATAATACAAGATATGAATAATAATAACAGTGTGTGTATGTGGTATTAATAATTAATTTATTGAGATCTACTTGAAATGAGTCATCCATATTTATCCTTAAGTAGACCTTTTATGTAGTTTGAATTGCCATATATAATTGTGGTGCATGGTTTTGTTAGCATTTGTTTGATAGCATTTGTTTGCTTGCTTTAGTCGTTTTGGATTTAAATAGCTATTGATGACATGTTATATGTGATGTACAGTATATGCTTAGTTCTCTGGAAAAACTATGGATTTAAGTGTCATTTAAATAACTGAGAGAACTCATAGGAAACCAGCACATGGGTATGAGAATGAGTAATAGGGGCTCTTTGTTGCGTTAGTCTAGGCCCTCTGTGTACACACCAAATCTCGGAAGACAACGTTCATCAAATATGTAGTCCCGGCAGTTCTCTTCCTCTTGATGTTTGGCTTTCATAGTAAAGGATGCCAATTTCAACTGTCTGCTCTGACGTTTACCCAGCTTCACTCTTTAAAGTACAGCACAGCTCAGCTTGATAGGTCAGTTGACTCTCCAGCAAACACAGAGCTACGCGGATGTTATTTAGGTTGGGAGAAACATGTCCCATGAATGCAGGTGAGCGTTTGCAGGTGAGCGTTAATAGCCTTTCTGACTTCTGTTCCTGTTAACCTGTTATATGTGTTTTGTATTTTTTTCTTTCTCTAAATAAAGTTGTACTATACAGAATTTCAGAAGCTATAATAGATTTACGGGATCAATAACAACAACAGCAGATGTCTGATTTATACAAAAAGAAGCAAAAAAGTGAAAAAAGCAAAAAGGGATCTCTAAAGGCCATTTGTGCGTTTAAGGTGAAGTGCAAAGACAAAGATTGCCACAGCGCCATCACTGCTCACATTCATGCCCACCTACATAAATAAATATAAAATAAATATTACATGAAAGTCTGGACGGTCTTTTGTGCTGACGTGACATCTGGTAATCCATGAGCAAGAGTATAGCTCATTCATATACTGTATATATTTGGGTATTTTCCAGAGCAAACGCAGACTTGAGTGTTTTTAACAAAGCAGCCGGCCCTCCATCTCCCTCTCTATCTCTCTTCCTCGCTCTCTCTCTCTCTTGAAGTAATAAGACAATAAGCTCTGCTTCGGGACAACAAGGAGCGTTTGTCGGAGAAAGACCCGATAACAAGGCTTCTGAGCAGACAGCTGAGGTGGAAGCTTCCTGAAGAACGCTTCACCCCCACTCTCCCTTTATCTCTCATTACCAATTCTTCTCCTTCCTTTGTCAAAAGTGCACGGTTTGTACCCACTTTTCTATTTAACGCTGATATAGGAGCAGTTGACATCTACTGTGAAATGTTTGGAGAACACCAGAACAAAACTTTTTTGTTTCAAAATAAGAACAGATGTAATATACGGAATGGAAATAGGACAGTTTTGTGTGTTTGTGTTTGTGTCAAATCCATACACTGCAGTATAAAAAAATGTCAGTATGACTGATCTATAGAGCGATAAGGAGAAAAGTATGAGAAATAGAATGTCAATCTGAACGGCTGGTTTTCTTTTTATTATTGTTAATTATTATTATATATTATTATTGTTATTATTCTTAGTATCATTTGTTGGATTCTTAGTAGTTCCACTTTCTTTCTAATGTTCTCTTTGGTTATGTTCACTCTAAAATGCTAGCTCTAATTGTTACATTTTCTATTCCGGAACAAAGAAAAATATCATAACTTGGTGTTAATATGAATTGAGGTTCATGTTATCGCAGGTAAATTAATTGGTAAAGTAATTCTACCTTATGGTAAAGTTGTATCACCTCTCAATATCCTCATTGATTTAACAAAAAGCAAAACTGATCACAAAGGTAATCGTGATCACAAAGAGCATTTCAGATATTTCCTAACAAATAGTTCTTGTGAACTACTGTAGTTAACTTAAGTTAACTACAGTATTTAAGTGTGTGCCTGCACATTCCCACGTGTTATGTTCTCTGCCTGCTGTCCACCTTGGGAAACGCTCTGAGGAGAATTGGTCCCAAAGGGAGACGATGTCACTGAGGCTCATCCTAATTGCTATAGAGTGGCTAAGTCACGCCCACCTCATGCGTCAAGCCTGGACCTTAGAAACGGAAAAAGTTGTATGGCAGTCAAAATTAAAAAATGCTAAGTTTCAATTTCAATCAAAATGTTCCTGGCAGCGTTTGTCTTAATTAAAATATAATTTTCCACATCAAGAAATGTGTAATTTGTTGAAAAATCTCATGGTTACAAGACTGTGTAACACCAGTCAACATTAGTTAACTGGTAAAAAAGTATGGCTCAAAGAGGGAGCAAAAAGCAGTGGGAGTAACTTTAATGACTGTCTGTGACTGTGTTTTCATATGTATGAGTACAAGCCCACTATATTCCGTTTCAATTTGTTTAATTTTCAGTAGGTACACAGTTGTTCCCATGACATTTTTTAAACAAATTAGATATTTCTAGATGTGGAAACATTCAAATTAAATTAGACAAAACCTGTCAGGAACATTTCATGGAGATTCAGATTGAAATCAAAACTTTTTAAATATAGCTCAGTTGACTCCCATACAACTTTTTTCGTTTCTCAGGTCCACGCAGGCAGACACTTATCCAAAGCGACTAACAATTAATTCAGATGCATGAATTAAAAAGCAGGAAGCTACAGATACAGGTAGGCTGTAAGTGCAGCTACAGGTAGGCTGTGGACATTGGGGATCGGACCCAGTATCTTTGGGCTGGGAGTCAAACATCATACACACAAGACTATCTTACCCCCTATGAGGTGATTCTTTCTCATACTAATTTTGTTGGTGGTATGCAAGATGCATACTCTTATGCAAGATTTACATTATAGTTTTGTTCTTCTGGAGACATTCTTTGCCCGCACTAACCAGAGTTAGGTTCTGGATAGAGACCAGCTCAGTATGTAAGGGGTATTTGCTGATTGGTATAACGAATGACCTCGCTCAGAAAAAATAAATAAAAGCACTCACTGTGATGGAACAGCAAATGTTTAGAACATTTTCAATTAGTGCTTTTTTTAAAACTTCAATGAACAGTTAATGAACCCAAACCTATAAAGTAAATGTTAAAACGTTTGACTTCCATCATTAAAAAAAACATGCAAATCTTTTCTCCTGAAATGAGAGGGAAAATGGAATCTGATGGCAGCTGTTTTGCAGTATATTTGAGGGAAAAAAAAACAGATGACACCATGCCAGAATATACACAAATAATTTGTCGTATTTCAGTAACATACACAAATTTGCGGCAATATGGCACAAAAAAAGCACATTAGCGAATTGAAGTTATGTTTGCCATTGCTTCGCCAAAAAGTTAATTCCAAAGGTTCATTTTATATATATATTTTGTTTAACAAGATAATCATGACAAATGAATACCGCTTTTAAGGTTTTTGAAGTGTAAATGCAATCAAAGTAAAAGGCAGATGAAAAAGATTTTCAATAAAATCAACATGGGGGTCGTAGCCCTACAGAAGTGATGCAATTAGCAGGTGGCCTAGGGGCCTAGGACACATTATTATGGATACCACTGCTAAACCTAACCATCTCTAACCTAATACCAAAACCTAAACATCTCCAACTTAAAACGTAACCATTTCTAACCTTATACCTAAACTTATACCTCAAGATAAGCAGTGGGATCCATAATAACGCATCTAGGACAATTGGAAGTGACCTAGAGACCAGGCGAGCCCGGTCTCCACTTTTCCTAACCACTTTTCCTTGACCTCAATGAAAAAGATGCGAAAGAGAATTCATAAGGACTTAGGAAAAGACAACGCGGTGCTAAGAGAATCTGACTGCAATTACACTAGGCTATGTAATTATGTGACAATGGATGTTATGGACTTTGGTCTGCCGTGGTGAAACTACAATGTTCCGAAGATGGACTACTAAAATATTACTTAATTACCAAGGTTAGAATTTAAATTAAAAAAGAAATATAGGCTACCAGGATCTGCCTGACTTCAAATCGTTCCCGAATCAGCACTGAAAATCGTGTGGCCCGATGGGGCTGCCGTTCTGTGTTTACCTAGGTGGTCTGCCCAGGGAATTAAGTGTCCCAAGCTCGATAATGTTTCTCTGACTCCTTGGGGAACTACTAGTTGCCTTATGTAGGACTGGCTCATTTAGCTGCTTGACTTGGACTCGAGTAAGAACTGATATGTAGTTCTACATGACAAAGCTTGTCTTTGGTGAATCATATCTAATGGTACAGAAAAAATTGTGTCCCAACACAATAGGGATTGGTAAGTATTCATCAACCCCAACATTAAGAAGATAATGAATACAAATGTATGCTCAGCAATATTATATCACAGTGCAGATGAGGAGGGTACCTTGTCTTTAGAAAACACTGATGTAGTCTCGCGCATGTTAGTAAAATTTCAGCCAGGATGGTTAAAATGTTAGTCTACTAGCCTGGTTGGCTAGTGCCAAAAATCCTTAAAGCCTCTAACAACCAAAAATATAGGGTGTAAAGGTTAAGTGTCTCATTGTGCATTGTTAAGTGTCTCATTGTGCATATCCCGAAATTTGAGTATGATAAACGTTCATAAGTATTAGAAATGTTCATTAAAAAAGTCATTTGCTGATCAGTGCTGTGATTAGGACTATGTGGGAGTGTCTGTGGCACCTTTGCTTGACATCTACCTAGCCACACCTCAAATAATCTTACTACAAACCCAAAGTATAAAATGAACACAGAGAATGGTGTTATTAATATTATTTGCATTGCAATCATAACCAAGAAATAATGAATAAAAAACAAGCTATGAATCATTACAATTTTATTTGTCAGTTACTTGCCATATCACTATGTCCTAAAGAAATTCTCCATTACACATTGGTCCAACGCGGCGTTGAGTGTTTTAAAACACTTGCTTCAATCCTGTCCATGTTGTCATAATACATCCAGGGTCTGTAACAGTTGATAACGGAGATTCTGCCAGGTCGCCTTCATTACAGTAAAAAATGTTTGGTTTACACACATTTCCACATCAGCCGGTGGGTCTGTACCGTTTTCTGTAGCTTCCATAGACATTCACGACTTCACAGTATAAATGCCAGACCATTTTAGTTGTAACTGTCGTGAACTTGTGGTTTGGTTTCACTAATATTATTTGTCAAACGTCCGTGCTGCATGTATATAAGATGGAGTGGTATAAATATATAAGATTTTTTATACGCGGAAGCTAAAAGCAACTGTACTCCTGTTAAATGCATGAGGTCCTGATTGGTTGAGAGATTATGGGGAGGGGCCTGCAAAGACATCGTGGGAATTAAGAACCCAGACAGATCGTTGAGGAATAAAAGGGGGTTGTGGTCTTCCTGATTTAACTTTTGCTTTAGCTACATTTGATATTCACCCTGTTACAGTTAGAAACATAATAAATCACCCCTGATGAATATTGAAAAGTGCAAAAAAAAAACAAGTCTTGAATGAACTATGTCGAGCATTGGCATCATTACCGTTGCTCATTAAAACACTTAAATGCTTTACATTAAAATACAAAGTATAACATTTTAATAAATAAATATATATATATATATATATATATATATATATATATATATATATATATATATATATAATGCATTCATACTATGAGCATGCTATCAGCTATAAGTTCACAAATATTTGCAAGTTCTCTGTAATTTTTAGATAAGAGAAAAAAAGATTACGTGATATAATCTGAATTAATTTAATGGTGCACATGTTTTCCCATTACAGTTATACATCAGGGTTTTTCTCCTCCATGTTCTGGATATAATTCACACTCTGAACACAAAAGCACACAAGCAATTTGACCACAGCAAAGATTGTACTTGTTTGGCCTGTTTTCGTTTGTTTGTATGTATGATTGTTCCTTTTCTTGTGTGGTGGCAATCTTTTGGTTTCAACTTGAACAGCTGGAAACCCATTTTACTCTGAACAACGGCAACCGTGGGAAATAGTTTGTGATCCATGTTCTGTTTTGCTATCCCCCCCAACATACACAAACACACAAGCACACTAAAATTATATTCAGTCAATATTTATGCCAGTCATTTATAAAAAAAAACAACTAATAAACGTATGTATGTACTGGTTGCAGGCAGAAATCGTATTCATGAAATAGGACAACATATTTTTAAATAAGTTATGTTTTTATGTTGTGCTTGTAAAGTAAAACTAAAGTGTTTCATTTCAAAAGAAAAAATAAGAAGGCTACATAAACCTCCTCACCTTCATGTTCTTAAGAGCTGGGAGTGATGATTACTAGACCAGAGTGGAGGCCAGTCAAATTGTTCGACTCCCTTAAGGCAAAACAAGTCCAGATGAGTGCTGTATAACTGGGAAAGTGTATCCTTACCATTTCAAAAAAGTACTTTCCTTTGAGGAGAAAAAGGCCATCCTGATGTAATTCCATGTCAACTGAACAACTGAAATTCAGAACGAATTAGAGGGGAACGGGAAATGTTTCATTTGTTTTGTGTGTGCGTGTGATATGAAGTGTCCCATTTCAGGTTCTACTCGTGAAGCTGAAACTCTTATTGATTGATATCTTCCGGGCATGCTGACAAATTGTCTTTGAATTAAACTAAATTTAATTTGTCTTCCAACACAGTTCAGAAGAAATCTGTAAATCAGCTTGTTATTAATGTATCATGTTTGTGATGACAACATCCAATCATTTCAATTGTTCATCCCTACTTAACTAGAACGATCTGAACTGACAGATGTATTCCATGTTAACTTGGACCAAGTTTTGTTTTGAACATTTGCTTAAAAGTTCACAAAGTTACGTTCACAGTATTGCTAGGCCTCCATTCATCCATCCGTTCAATCCTTCATTCACCCTCTATCCAACACAAGTCTCTGCAAAATGCATCCGATTGTGTGTAACAAGGCCTGGTAGTTTTGGGGGTCAGGGCACCAATCCATTTATTGCGTAGCATAGCCCGAATCGACAGAATAATGTATGATGTGAGTTTTTTTAAATCTAGTCCATTCCCTCCACAATTGGGGTGACGTAGTACGAAGTAGACTAGTAAAAAAACAGTAAGATTGCACATCATACATGTGAAATGAAGGTCGAATATTCTGTCATGAACCTGACATGTGTCGGAGGGGTGGTAAACTGGCTTGTAAACATGGACGTTTTGCTTTCAGTGTGAACATGCCAAAAGAAAAGAGGATCCGACTTCATCAGCCCACCACACACTGTGGAAAAGTATCTGATCAAAGACTCTTGCTTTATAACCTATGTGTGCTTATCAATGGAGAAGGTCAGTGTGTGCTCAACTGTGAAGAAAACAGGACCTGTACCAACCTGGCCCCCAGATTTTAAATATGTGATGACTAACTCATCTCAAGGTCGCTTTCCTTTCATCGGGGAGAGCCCTGTGTATAAAACACCGAACCAAACCCAGTAAGATCTTTCGTCTTAGCTCCTGCTGTATTAGGATAACTGTCAATAAACATCCTTGCTTACAAATCTTATACTTGCGGAGCCATTCTTTAATTACTACTTTATAGTCAGATCTAGACTCAAGAATTCGACAACTAATCTGAAGACAATCACGGTGAAAATCAGCATTGTCAACACACACACACACACGACCAAAGTTGCAGAAACACGTCATTCCAATTTCAAATGCATGTTGGAAAATACATTTTAAAAAAGAACTGTGACACAGGTGTCATAGTCCAATGAGACGGCTCGGTTTACTCCAGTTTCTAGATAGCGCATATGGCATATTTACTCATTTCCTGATGCAAATGAGCCTATTAAAACAGTTAGGAACAGGAAATCCATTAGACTTTTTTTTATTTTTATAATGGAACCAATACGTCGTTGTCATTTTGGGTTAAAGTTCAGAGACAGTCATAATATGTTCTCACAGGACTACAATTCACTGGAAAAGAAGGCACAGTTTTTTTGTCTTTCATGTCCTGCTCTTTTTCCAAACTCCCAGCTCTGGCAATCATGTGGCATATTTACATATAAATAAAGCAAATCCATTTTTAAATTGGGGACTGAATTTAATGTCGGGGCAAGTTAATCTGTCACCTGTATCCCAAGAATATAAGTCCCTTTCCTGCTAAAGAATGTCATTATGCCAGTTTGGCAGAATTTAAAACAGGACATCACAATTCACGACAGATTTAAGACTAAATAAATCTTAGATTTTTTTAGAAATTACAGTTTTTGAATGATTCTTGCTAGCCCCAGTTAAAATGTTGTTTAACTCCATTTGATGACATTAATACACTCTAAAGTATAAGGGTGGCATAGCAGATACTGTTGGTGGCTAATTTGTCAAAGATCTTAATTTTATAGATGTTCAACTTGAGTCTTTGATGTGCTTTCCTTTAATAAAATGGAGTACCTTGATGATCCAGGTGACGTAGGCAAGCAGGCAGTAAAGTTGGCAAGCAGATGGGTAATTAACATGTGACACATGTCCAGGCCAACAAAGGAGTTTAAATCCAAAAATTGTTGGAGCTGTCAAAAAGTAAACAAAAAGTTGTTCAGAGTTCATCTAGTAGAGCTCACGAAAATCATAGCCGCCATTTCAACTCCTGTAAGAAGCACTGGAACAACGCATCGCCCAGTTTCACGGCGATGTGTCCACAATAAAAGGCCACACGAAAGCTACAGCTAAAGTGTTCATTGGTTTTATATGTATACACATATATATATATATAAAACATGTCAAATGCGGGGGAACTCCTCAGCTACTAAACGTTGGCGAACAAACCTATTTCAGTCTCAATAATAGGCATCCTTGAACAAGATCTCGACCTGCTCAATGACATGTATCTAACAAAGAATCACAGTAAATATCAGACAATTAGCGCATGAGGGTTACAAGCCTACAAGGCAATAACGGTGTAGCAGTTGACTCTTACCACATGCCACCTTAGTGGCTTTGCTGGGCTCCTCCGACACAGGACACAGGTAGATGTTGTATTAAAGATGGTCAAGATGGTACAAACCAGAGCAGATGGAAAATGCTGTCATAACAGAGCTCTCTCTTGTGTGTGTGGTGATGGCTGGTTTTTCCTGTGTGCCTTGATTGCTCTGCACCACAGGTGTGCAGCCCCACCCAGCCCCAGAGTCTAACCAGTCTGACTCGGGTCAGGTGAGGCTGTAAACCAGCTTAACGTATCTAAATATATATTATATTATAACGGATCATTAAAGTCATCTGATCATAGTGGTTTTATACTATCACTGCCTTCAAGTGCATTTGGGATTGTTCTTACCACGAAGGGTTAGGTCAGCTTTCCAAAGGCTAATGTTTGCTCATGCTTTTTTCTGTACAGTAAAAGTAAAATGTTTAAAAAAAAAAGGACTTTGAACCTAGCCTACAATGGAAAGATTTGTATCTCTTTTACAAAAGTCGAGAAATACTCGACTCTGCACTCGAGTATTTAGTAGTTCACTCAAAAAAACTAGTTCACTAGTTCACTCACTCAAGTCATCTCTTTTTGTTCATCGCTCAAACTGGGATTCATGGAAACCAAACGTGAACACTGAGATGTTCAGGAGAGAACAGGAGTTCATACTTCATATGTACAGCAGAGATATTTAAGGGATAATCTTCCCCTTCCACACATGCTAGTTTGCCAAATGGCGTCACTACAAGTTGTTCAAGTGTTCAATGCAACACAATACTAAAGGGCTAGTCTGTAATTATGTTGAGTCACGTCAAGGGAAGTGCATATATCCAAACTGCTCTAAAATGGTTACATGCCGCTATTCCGACATGCCGCTACTTAGACATTGACGTCTAGTGGTCGGAGTGGCGGCATTAATATTATTTTCCAAGCGTCCCACTACTGCGACAATTTTAAATCCCCATTGTCTGAGTAGCGGCACTTTACTTTTTTTCAAACGTCCTGCCATTCCGACATGAGGCCATTAATATTTGTCATTATCATTGTACTTTAAATTAATTAATTAATGTGATCATACCCATATGTTCTGGACTTAGCATACACGCAGCTTATGCATGGGTGTGACAAATACATGGGAAAACAATTTCTAAAAAGAGCCAATCATCCAACTTCGAGGCTGCCCCTAGTTGGTAATATATAGGACTAGCCTATCCATATCAAATCCAAAAGCAACAATCTTCATAACAAAATCAGAGTATCCTTTTCAAAAAATATTATTTCGCCGTTCTTAAATTAGGCTTCCACAGCGCAAAAAAGGTAGGCCTACACCTTGAAACTTTGTTCAATCAACTTAAAGTCCGATTAAACTTCATTCAAAGGCAGTCCATAATTCTAATTAAATTGATTTCTAACGAACAAGTCCAAATTTCAGGTCCTAGAGCTTTATTCGTGCTTCTTCTTATATATTTTTAAGTAGACTGCTGGCCTGCACGCACAGAGTTTGTTTGATGCATGGAGTTTCAACCTTTTCCCCCTGAGAGCTGAATAAAAATGAGGAGAGCTCCCTGTCTTTTACATAATGTGTAGGCCTAACATTTATTCACATGGCCGGTTCAAAATCACCTAGTTTTTGACTGAAATGTGTGCCGATATCAATTATTGTGAAAAACATTGTTTGGAGTAGAGGTCTGCACTCGCGATGCAAATGGAAGCTCATTGCGGGTGCGGGCGGGATGATAGAGGTAGGCCTACATTTATTCTATATTAATAACTAGTATTATTATTATTCTATTGCACTTTCTATGAAAAGTAGGCCTAATTGTCGTAATAGCGGTACCAAAAAAGATCGGATGCGGGCGGGATGATAGAGGTAGGCCTACATTTATTCTATATTAATAACTATTAATATTATTCTATTGCACTTTCTATGAAAAGTAGGCCTAATTGTCATATTAATAACTATTATTATTATTCTATTGCACTTTCTATGAAAAGTAGGCCTAATTGTCGTAATAGCGGTACCAAATTGTAGTAGGCCTAATTGTCGTAATAGCGGTACCAAATTGTCGTAATAGCGGTACCAAAAAAGATCGGATTAGGGGCATGTCTAAATAGAGGCATGTCGTAATGACGGGATGTCGTAATGGAGGGTTGTCGTAATAACGGGCTGTCGTAATAAAGGGCGGACCCCCTCTAAAATTACTCCTACATTGTATTAGAGTAGCAGACAAGTGCCTGATGGGAGATCCACTTCCGATCGCGATACAATCTCATGGATAAGATGACGAGCTGAAGCCACCCGATCACATGGATCTATTGCACATTAAACTATTTTGAAAGTATGTGTTGTTCCTCCTCATGTGAAACATTTAAAAAGTCAGGGAAAAAAAGGTGGGAAAATATAATTGGAAATTTCATTTCCCAGAATATTAATCTCACATAAGGGAGAGAAGAAGGTTGGGGTGGAGGGATTTCTGACCCCCCCCCCCCCCCCCCAGCGCATAATAATCCTTATCACTAATGAGGCTATTCAGTTCACTAAGCTTTTCCCCTGCATTTCTGCTAATGAACACATGCTAATAGCACCCAGTGCCTTCTCCCTAGCACCACCCCCCTACCCCCAGGGACTAAATCTCACACCAACACCTGCCTGTCACAACAACCCGTCATTAAACTGCATTACCTGCCCCGCTGGCGGCCCAGCGGCTAAATCATAGCCTTAGCTGTAAAAATGTGTAGATTGTTTGTGTGTGTGTATGTTCTCTGGTACAGATGCCACCTACACACCCCTCACACACAAACACACACTTTTTCATATTGCTGTTGGCACCCTGCACCGCGTTTGTATTTGTGACTTGTATTTTTAGTTTTTGCGGCTCCTTCTCATGCATGTCTCTCTATATGCTATAGAGAAATATTGTGAGAATGTGAAATATCGATGAGGTGTATATTCATGCCTGGGTGCTTGTTACATTTAGATTTGTTTGTGTGTGTGTGTGTGTGTGTGTGTGCTTACTTATGCATGAAGTCTTTTAATGTTATACAGCCGCCTGGGTGTTGTGATTGTCACAATATGATGGTCCTCTAGCACAGATTAAAAAAGTGATTGTCATGTACATACTAAATCTTCCTACCCACTAGGCGACTCTTAAAGTCGGGGGCCGACTTCGGCAGTGCCACACTACACGACTGGTCTTGACGATCAGTCTTGCCTTGCTGCCTGGTCGGTGGTCCACACTAAGCGACTGGGAATATGCAGGGGTATGCACACATGAAGACTCTACTATCCAATTACCCCCACCTTCTCTGAAAATTTGCCAAATCTCGCCGATCTCAGTCTCAGTGCCCCCCACACTACACGAATTGGGCCAAATTCTCCCGACTCTACGGGGGACGGTGAAATCGCGTGTCTTGAGACCACCCACACCACACAACAATCAGAGCCGACTGGGGCCCCGATCGCCCCTCCCTCTCTCTAACAGTCAGCTGAGTCAGTTGGCCCTAGAATCACACACACAACCATGTATGTGCATGTGCATATGTGCGTGCATGGCTAATATTCCAATAGGAAAGCCCATCAGAGACTTTGCTTCATCAATTATTAAGAGCTTCTCTCCCCCCCCCCCCCCCCCCCCTGCTGGAAGTGACAGGTCACATGACGAGGTGACAGTTTCTGCAAATAGCTCCTGAAACATGCACAGTGTTTGATTGAGTTTTTTTTATGCAGTGATGATGATGATGATGATGATGGTGGTTCTAGTGGTGGTTGTGGTGAGGATGGTGGTGGTGGTGGTTATTGTTGTGAGTCTTGGGCCCTGTTCCGATATCCATACTTCCCGTACTTACTATACCTAGTTTGAGAACGTGGGTAAGAAGTGTACTTGAAAGGACCTGTATGTGTACTCAAAACAGCCAAAATGCTGAGTGTGCAACGGTGTACACTTTGCGTACTCTACGGCAGCCATCTTAGCTACGTAGCGGAAGAGGCGGAACCAGGCTGAGCCGCGCTCAGAGAATGTCTAATGAATTCACGTGTGTTTGGCGGGCGACGCGGCCGCGTAGCTGATGTAATTTCCGTTAAGTGCACCACAGAGTATTGCATTTGGAACAGCACTAACATCTGAAAATCTGCGCACCTATTGAGTGCGGATAGTGTACTATGTTTAAGTGTACTCATGGAAGTATGGATATCGGAACAGGGCATTGGTGTGTCGATGTGGTTGCAACATCGCTACCACCACCTCCATCACTTGTTGTGTGCTTGTTGCTCTTGTTCATATTAATTTGTCTTACATTGTTTAAACGCATCCAAAAGTCCAGCTTTTAATTAGTACAGTGTACTAATTAGAGTACAGTGGATTGTTCCCCCTACAATCACTATTTGGGATCCATGCACAAAGGCTTCATCCATAATTCGAACTTAACGGGCTCAGGCAGCAAACATTTTGGATTTGGCTAGGTGTTGTTGCTGGTGGACGCAATTCCCAAAAAAACAAAAAGCCTGGGGCATGAGCAAATGCCAGAATAATGACAATTTGATCATATCGTTATGTCTGTTGTTATCCGCCGACATACACCAGTGCCCTGGCCCAAAAATCGCATCTAGGAGAAGCACGGCACAGAATGGTGTCTACAATGAGTCCCCACAGCACAGCGAATCAACAATTCAACTGTTTTGTATGGAATGTAAGCAACGGGAACATTTTACATTTTACCATGAACTTTTATAACAAGGGCAAATTCTACAGAAGCCCGATGTCCCATACACAGTGGATTGGATTTGTTTGCATTGTAGAGAACCAGCTATGCTTGAAGCCCTGAAGCACACACCGGAGGAGACGCAGAGGGGACTGCTGCGCACGGCTGCTGCGGAGATGGCAAGCATACACCGCACATCTGAGGAGACGCAGAGGGGGCTGTTGCCTGTGACTGGTACGGAGAACACCCTGGACTTCACGAGAGAGCAGATACCTGCTTTCACATCTAAGGGTCTGCACTGTTTGCACCTAAATGTTTGCAGCTCACTACCAAAGATAGAGGAAATGTGTGTACTTGCAAGCAAAGGTAATGCCAGTATATTGTGTTTTACTGAAACCTGGCTCGACTCTTCCATCAGAAACACTGAAATGGAAATTTTGAATCATTTGTAAAGACAGAAATATACGAGGAGGAGGAGTATTGATATTGATTGATATTTTACTTTCTAAAAGTAGTAAATATAGACCTCCCGACCAGAGAAACTTTGTTGAAACCCTGGAAAACGTGTGCTAGTTGTCACGATTTTTTTTAACTGAAGTAATTTTACTTGGTGATGGTGAAAATGGTCCACTTTACAATGCACTGTCGAACTTCCTGAAGACATTTGGTCTCACACAATTGATAAATTAACCTACTAGAATTGGTGAACACAGTCAAACTGCTTTTGGTCTTGCTATTGAAACCATAAGATTTCAGACAAATGCAAAATCTCTCAAAGTGGTGTCATTGTGTATGAAATCAGTGATAATTATTTTACTCACTGTACAAATAAGGTTAGTACCCTTGGATAAACAAACAAATTCTGGACACTATTTATTTGAGAAAAAAAAACGATAAAAGATTATAGGAGAAACAATGTGCCAGATTTTTATATTAAATACAAAAACCTCAGAAATAAAGCGCAAAGAATGGTAGCCAAGGCCGAAAAGCTTTACTTTTCGACAAAGGTAGAAGAGCACATGATTCAAACATGATTCAAACAAGTTGTGTGCAAAACTTTAAGTCATTAGGGACCAAGGAAAAGCCTAAATATAAACAAAGTAAGATCGGTCTGAATATCTATAAGCTCTGATAAAACTATGGTTGTAGATAGCTTTAACGGGTTCTTCACAACCATAGCAAGTGACTAAGTGCAGAAACTTCCAGTTAATACAGGAGACTATGGGGAACCTCAGGTGAAAAAGTATTACGAGTCTAAAGGGATCGGGGAAGAGCAGTTTTCTTTTACCCAGATAACAATCACTAAAATGCTCAGGGGCTTGGATGCTAACAAAGTCCCCGGCTCGGATGCTATCCGAGAGATGCTGCTGAGGTTATTGCTCCTTATGTCACACACATTATAAATCTTTCAATTTCCCAATCAAAAGTCCCCCAGGAATTTCAAAAGGCCAGAGTTACTGCTTTATATTAAAAAAAAAAAGGCAGCAAGGTTGAACAAAGTACCTACAGGCCTGTGTCTATATTAAGTGTTTAAAGATAAATATGTTAACCAGTTTAATTTTGTATTATTTTCAGTCAGGTTTTAGACTTCCTCAACTGAGAGTTGCATGATTTATTTAACCAACTTAATTAAAAAGGAAATTGACAGTAGCAAGTATTGTGGAATGGGGTGGAATAAAGTTCCTTGATAAGGAAACCATGAGGACATTAGCTGCATCACTAGTTCAATGCCACTATGATTACACCTGCATAACCTGGTACATTGGTATAGCTAAAAGAACAAAAGATAATAAACTAATAAGGGACGTCCTTAATCTCAGTCCAAGAAAGCACATTAGCCCAAACCATTTTAAAGGGTTGAATTGGCTCGCTGTTGAAGGTAGAACTCAACAGTTTAAAAAAACAAAAAAAAACAGTTTAAAGTTAATATGGTCTTTAAGATTTTATATGGCCTATGTCCAAATAATTTTACCGGGTATTTTCTGTATGTTCGGGAGTCTCGTGGCCTGAATATGAGGGCCAGTGTATCTAACCTGAAATAACCCAATCTAAAAAGCGAAGTAGAGAGAAGCACAATTGTCTACATAGGGGGGGGAGTGGAATAAAATCCCAAACGAAAATTAAATCTGCCCATTCTCTGAACTGAAAAAATGTGTCAGTTATTATAGTGAAACATCTTCTCTAGGACAGCTCTAAGTTTGGACTGGTTTCTACCCACTTTTTCTGTTTTCATTAGGTGTATTAGTATACAAATGGGATATTAGCAGCGTATACATGTCACTCCCTTTTCCTGCCTGCCTCCTAGCTTGGACTTCATGGACCACAGTGAAAATAAGTCATGTGACTTTATTGCGATATCCTGAATCCTGAATTTAGTACTGAAGGCACATTTGTGTATTGTATTTAAATGTTTCGAATACAATCAATTAATCAATCACCATCACCACCACCTCCACCAACATTTCTACCACCACATCCACCAACATCACTACTTCCATCACAACCAACTCCACCAACATCACTTCAACCACCTCCATCACCCCCTCCACCACC
This sequence comes from Merluccius polli, assembly GCA_030340625.1. Lineage (NCBI taxonomy): Eukaryota > Metazoa > Chordata > Actinopteri > Gadiformes > Merlucciidae > Merluccius > Merluccius polli. The sequence continues at coordinate 281,390 of JAOPHQ010003695.1, read as the reverse complement.
ACCACATCACCTCCATTACTACCACCATGATCACAATTTCCCCCCGCCGACGGCCCAAGATGGCTGCCAGTAATAGGGGTTGGGGTTATTTCTTGGCGAATGGAGTCAATCAATTTATATTATTATTATTATTATTATTATTATTATTATTATTATTATTATTATTATTATTATTATTATCATAAAATATTACCTTATCACCCTTGCCTTCATGTCCACCACCACCACAAGTCATAACAGCCCTGGAGGCGGACAAATAATTTGGTGTTATTACCGGTGAGCAGACAGTGCTCTGTGCATGTCACCAAATACTGTGTTCAGTGTTTGTGAGTGTGTGTGATGTGGTAGGGTGGGTGGGTGGGAGGGTGGTGGGCTTGCTGGGAGTTGCTCATGAACAGGCCAAAGCCACTTTGCCCCTGGGCTGTCTAAATCGCTGTGTTAGGATCTGTTTAGTAAATGGAGGGTAGGGTTCTCACACACACATACAGACACACACACACAGTGACTAGTGTGATACACCATGGCATTTTACAAAGCTGTAACAGACGGCGTGGAATGTATTTATTTTGTTGTTCTTCTGTCAGTGTCTTCTGAATGAATCAGACCCTTGGCCATCTCGCTTGCAGACTTAACGCCAGATCTTTCAAGTCCAACCAGCTGTAGTCTTGCTTGCCAAATAAGTCGTAAGTCTCATGTGTAATGATGTTGCTGAAAGGAAAAACAACTACCCCCCCCCCCCCCCCCCCATACACACACAGTTACTTCCTTAAAACTGCTTTTTTCAAAGTCAATTGTCCAGATGCAATTTTGTGTTAATGCATCAGGTGGCGAGGGAATGGGTAGGCGATTGAAAAGACTGATGGATTGCATTATGCCAAACGGTCCATTATGAGCACACCGTGGACCATAAACAAATGGCGTAACGATCGTGAAACAGGGGGGGGGGGGGGGGGGGGGGGGCTGTAGTAGCGAAGGGAAGGATATAGGTACTCCAATCTAGATACACTAAACACTGCAGTTAAAAGTACCTCACACTTCACAATAAACCACACGCACACACACACAAGCTTTTAGGGGAAGCAGGTCAGTCCACAAGTTTAAAGGGGTCTTAAAAAGTAAGTGTTGGCGTTTTGACCCTGGGTTTACTGTGTGTGTGTGTGTGTGTGTGTGTCTCTCTCTCTCCCTATGTATGTGTGTATGCAAGCTTGCCATCAGGCACATTCTCATGCCCACACACACAGACACACACGCACACCTGCTGCGTCATCTTTACAGGACACTTCACCATCATTCTTCATCTTCTCACAGACGGACCTATTTTGGGCCGTGATGGCTACGTCTGCGTGATCTAACCGTGGTCTGTCCGCGCAACGGCGTACAGTCAACGTGTACAGGGTGGGAGAAGGATTATGGGTAAGGCCATTAACTTTGACTAATTCTGAGATACACGTTTTTCACCATCTTTACCAGATAGGAAAATATTGGGACTCATCAGCAAACAGAAAGAAGAATGCTTTTGATGAGGTCATAGATCATTCACATAAATAAGGATGATAATCATCAAATGGAGCAAGCTTTCCTGTGAAAGTTGGAAGGTTCAATTGCCTGCCTTAAGCCAGAACTACCAGCTCACAAATATATAAGAGGATCTGATAAAGAATATTGGTGTACGGTCTCAAATTGGTATACTGTCAACCTGAAAATACAGTATGTGCCTTCTAACATGCACCTCATATACCGTTTACACATTGCCAATCTCATCAACATATTTTCCATCACATATCAGTGATTGAATTGATACAATCTCATTCATATCCGACACATGCATAAAATATAATAAAACATTTCCGTAGTAACCTCATGTGGGATAAACTATCCCTGTGTTGGAGCCCAACCACCATGTGTGGATGTTATCCTTCGACACAAGAAAAAAGCTGCAAGGTGTTTTACAAGCGCTAATGCAATTCATTTGCCATCAGCTATGTGAGTATTACGATTTGATTGAGCTGCTCACAGGGGCCAATTTCCAGGGCCCGCATTTCTGTCACAAACCTCCCTCTCTTTTTCGCTCTCATTCTCTCTCTCTCTCTCTCTCTCTCTCTGTTAATCACCTCTAGCAGAGACTGGGTGGCATTAAGACTGGAGTGTGTTTTTGTCGTCGGCATTAATCTATCTTCAGTTTTGATCAGTCCATCCATCCATCTTCTTCCGCTTATCCGGGGTCGGGTCGCGGGGGCAGCAGCCTAAGCAGGGAAGCCCAGACTTCCCTTTCCCCAGCTACTTCGGCCAGCTCTTCCTGGGGGATCCCGAGGCGTTCCCAGGCCAGCCGAGAGACATAGTCTCTCCAGCGTGTCCTGGGTCTTCCCCGGGGTCTCCTACCAGTGGGACGTGCCCTGAACACCTCACCAGGGAGGCGTCCGGGAGGCATCCTAACTAGATGCCCGAGCCACCTCATCTGGCTCCTCTCAACGCGGAGGAGTAGCGGGTCTACTCCGAGCTCCTCCCGGATGACCGAGCTTCTCACCCTATCTCTAAGGGAGAGCCCAGCCACCCTGCGGAGGAAGCTCATTTCGGCCGCTTGTACTCGCGATCTCGTTCTTTCGGTCATTACCCAAAGCTCATGACCATAGGTGAGGGCAGGAACGTAGATCGACTGGTAAATCGAGAGCTTTGCCTTTCGGCTCAGCTCCCTCTTCACCACGACGGATCCGTGCAGAGTCCGCATTACTGCAGACGCTGCACCGATCCGCCTGTCGATCTCCCGCTCCATCCTCCCCTCACTCGTGAACAAGACCCCGAGGTACTTGAACTCCTCCACTTGGGGCAGGATCTCATCCCCGACCCGGAGGGTGCACTCCACCCTTTTCCGGTTGAGGACCATGGACTCGGACTTGGAGGTGCTGATTCTCATCCCGACCGCTTCACACTCGGCTGCGAACCCGTCCAGCGAGAGTTGGAGGTCACGGTCTGATGAAGCCATCAGGACCACATCATCCGCAAAAAGCAGAGACCCAATGCTGAGGTCACCAAACCGGACCCCCTCAACGCCCTGGCTGCGCCTAGAAATCCTGTCCATAAAAATTATGAACAGGATCGGTGACAAAGGGCAGCCCTGGCGGAGTCCAACCCTCACTGGAAACATCAGTATCAGTTGATTAGTTGTGTGTGTGTCTGTGTGTGTGTGGGGGGGGGGGGGGGCACTTTAAAATCATTTTCAATAAAATAGATTTTTTTAAACTTTTGTTCTACTTAGATTGGTTTTGCACCCTTGAAAAATAAAGCCTGTTCTAGCAAGTAATAGCAGTTAGAAATCAATCAATGAGACAAATCTAATGTAATTAATTGATTGTGTTGTTGTTGTAATTTGCTTATCTTGATCTTTTTTTGCCTTGACTTCAAAAGTCAATGTAAATTTGATTCAAACTCTTAATTCTCATTACAGACTTGCCAAGAAAAATGTCAAATCATCAATGGTCAATCAATATTTATTTGAGAGTCAAAATACAGCTCTCTGGCTTGAATTATAAACTATAACTCAGGCTGGTTGGTTAAATTAGGGTGGGAGGAAAGGGAAACCCTGCTATTGGCTGATGCACACATACAGATCAGACTCCTTATTTACATGACAATTCTAAGAACTGTGATAAAGGGAAGGAAATTAAAATTAAGATAATTACATAATTACAATTTCATAAAACAGATTCTGGCTAAAAAATATTTGTAACTAATCTGGGAACCCATCGGCTATCTGTCTAACGACAATGTCAGCATCTGGCAGGTAACGGTGTAGCCAGCGGATATCTGGATCTTCCTCTTCTGTGCGTCGGTCATTACAGTCCGATTAGCAAACTTGAGACGCGAGAATGGAGTTGAGAGACAAAGTTTTTCCAAACTTTTCTGGCTTTTGCTGCCTTGCGAAAGCATTGACGGTGCGCAGCGTTTTCTGTCTCGTCTTGTATTCTCACATCTCAAGTTGCTAATCGGACAGTAATGACCGACGCATGGAAGAGGAAGTCGTTATCCGGATATCTGCTGGCTACGCCGTAACCTGCCAGATGCTAACATCATCATCAGACAGATAGTCGATGGGTTCCCAGATTAGTTACAAATATTTTTAGCCAGAATCTGTTTTATGAAACTACAGAGTAATGGGTGTGTTTTGTACCTGTTCAATAAACATTGTATTTCCTGTCACATTGTGTTGTGTCTGTTTCCTCTTGAGGATGTGAGGTTCTGGGATGGTAGCTTCTTCAACCTTTATGAATAACTTATACATGTTTAATAAGGCTTAGATAGTTCTCACTTTATATTAGGTCACGCAAAAGTCTTTACTAACGATTAGTAAATGCTTTACAACTAGCTTTAGCATTAGTTGCATCATTAGTAGTAAGTGTTTACAAGTGATCTATCAAACCCCTTAAAAATGGCCCTATTAATTCAAAATAAATCATTTATAACAGCATATATAAAAATGCTTAACGTAGTGTTTATTAGTAGGTTAGTAATGATTTAATAATGTATTATTCATGTTTTAATAATGATGAATTAACTACTATAAATGAACCTACTGATCAGAAACATAATTTGTAACAGTGTTTATCAATGCTTAACATAGTGTTAAGTAGGTTAGTAATGATTTAATAATGTATTGTTCATGATGAATTCCCTAGTAACTTCTATGTTCTAAATGCTCCAAAGCGCTTCGTTATTATAAAGTCTAACCTGTATGTTTAATATAGTTTAATTAAAAGAGTAAATACATATAATTTTAATAATATATAAATATAACAGTCATAATTCCTTAAATTAATTATGAATTGTAAAAGTGTTAGATTGATGTTTATAAAGTCTCCCTCATGTCGCCACTGTGGAAGGTCACGTTTGTATTTCAGTTCCTTTTTTGTCAGTCTGCCGATATGTTTTATGTTGAGCCTCATTCAGCTTTATATTATTTTTACCTCTGTTATGTTTTTATTATTGGTTCTCCTGTACCTGTTTTTGGATTTATTTGTGTGCAATAAAACCCACTTTTCTCATAAGTCGTGTTCCTGTTTGCTCCAAGGAAGTAATTCTCTTGTTTACCTGATTTCAACCTGCACGATAAAAAACCTTCCAACACACACATACACAACATTTATGAAGAATGTATAAAACACATATGTACTGTTTGTGTAAGAATGAGAAGTAGCATTTGATAAATATTGATGAGACGTTGAGTGCTGAACTGCATTGTGGGTACAAATGCCTCCTCATGCAGTCCATCTGGGCAATATTCAGTATTTACTCTGAATTTGTGTTATTTCCTCGTATCACTCTACTTGACTTTCAGTAGGCCTGGCAGCCAATCAAAACATACATTAGCCACCCACACGACCAGTGGAAGCAGGATTTGAGAACCAGAGGGTCAGTAGAGACTTGATGTCAAGGCAGAAAAATTAGAAAAAGACGAGCAAAAAAAACTACAACAGAACACAGAAAAACCAACCAAAAAAGGCACATTAAAAACCTACAAATCAACCTCCGGAGGTCTTTCGGCCTGCTGGGCACACCACCGACGGGACACAGGAAACAAGAAATAGCATTATCAGCCCATGATTGATCTGAGAAGTGCAAAGCACACAGGCTGTCAAGGGCTGTGCACATGTGGCTACTACAGACACAAATAAGTCTACTATAAACTCTGATAACAGCCTGTTTTGACTTGGCTTTGGGTCGAACTCCTTAAGATTTAGTAATAAACGATGCTCAAGTACTATTGTGCTGTTGAAATCAATGAACTATTTAAAATAAGTCTTATAATGATGAATTGATCTTGTGAATTGATTATTTGATTGAAATTAGCTTATTTAAAATACATTTATTGGGGAAGATTTTAAAATTCTCATGGGATCACATCATGTTCTCTGCTGCCGATTCAGGACCATGGACAGCGATACTGCAGAGACGACAGAGCAATGTTAACAGTAAACCAATGAAAGTTATTGACTCATCTTGGTGCCCAGATTAGAAGACATTAAATATAATGAGAAGATATAGCAATATGAGGGTTGAAGTATTCGAAAGAAGCAAAAAGTATTTACATTCTTAAACATCACAATATACTTACAGTGCTTAACATTGGTTGGAGTGCAGAGAATTGGAGTCTGAATTTGGATTTTTCTTTGTGGAAGAGAGGTTAAGGCCCTGCTAGCCATAGCTGAATGGGCACTAAAGGAAAGGGTAATTGTTGAACACTCCCTACCATTTTGTTGCCTTCATGAGGAAAAACAGTAGAGCAGAGAGAACAGATTGGGGTACTAGTCTCCCAGGGAGAATTTAAGTTGATTTGGCTCCCTTCCCTCCCTCCCTCCCCCAAGGTGAACAAAATAAGAATTGTTTTATTACATCTGTTTGTCTTCATTCCACCCCCCCCCCAAAACTGGTCAAAGCCATGAGTCCTAGGTGTGTGTGTGTGTGTGTGTGTGTGTGTGTGTGTGTGTGTGTGTGTGTGTGTGTGTGTGTGTGTGTGTGTGTGTGTGTGTGTGTGCATTTGTGTGAGAGACAGATAAAGAGAGAGAGCGATGCAGCTGGCCACATAAAAAGACAAATAAAAGAAGAGATATCAGACAGTATGGAGCCATTATTTTATAATTAGTGCAGCAGGGGATCAAATTGTAATTGGTGTGAGGCAGGTGCAATGTTTATTTATGTATCTGCAATAGAGGCTCAAGCAAGACATGGCTAATGGGCTATAATGTAACAAATTCAACAGTATTATATATATATATATATATATATATATATATATATATATATATATATTACTCTCTCTCTCTCTCACCGCTAATCTTCATGTGTAAGCACAGTGCTCACTGCCGTGCATGTCAATGTAGAGCCTATGTTAGCTTTTGGCGCTATGTAATGTCTCTTTGAGAATTTAAATCAATAAATCACGCAGCTGCTGTGTTTCCATTGCAAGTTGACTTTCTCTATGTTTCTACATTTAGAGTGACATTTCTGATGTCAAAACACACTTCTAGCTAGCCACAACTGGGTGACTATAGTCAAAACATTTCCGCTTAAAAACTCAATCAAATCAATCAATCAATCAAAGACAACACATTTCAATACAATGACGCCCTCGATATGGATAGAGAGAAACACACCTTTCAGCCATAAAACACATTTTAAAGCAACACAACACTCACAAATAAATCAATGGAAGACATGTTTCTTTGCTACAAACACACACAACTGGATTGAAGTGGGAAAGCAAAAAAAGGGTTAGTGAGTGTTCTCTAAAAGACATCCCTACAATGTCTTTTAGAGAACACTCACTAACCCTTTTTAGGTGTTGAACATCCAAAAACTGACCTTCCAGTATGACAACAAGCCAAGTGATATAGTTTTTAAAATAAAACTAATAGTCAATGGTGGTGTCGTTGGCATTTGGCCGATCAGCAATCATTTCACCTCACAACGGGAATACGCAATTTTTGAAGAAGCCAACGTTATGTTACTTGGCTAGATACCATATCAACTATTTTAAGCATTCGCTGCTGGGCACTTTCTTGAAAGAGATTAAAATGATAAAAGAGTTTAATGTTCTTAGCGCTATTAGGCACTCTATTTTCCCTTTTTGTAATGCTTAATTTCCATGTAACTCATTTTACAAATGTACTTTGGTTATCAATCACTAAAATACCGTCTAAGATTAACAAAGGAGGAAACGTCTCACAGTCACACTCGCGGCCTGCAACGCACGGGGCTTCCCCGCCCCACAGTGATCCTTCTCAACGTAATGCTACCTACCATCTCTCTGCCCTTCGTGATGATATCGCAGCAATATTCAAAGCTTAGCTTCAGGCTGTGTTGGGCGATAACCTCTCGTTCATTAAAACTGAACTTCTTGCTCTGAAAACTGAATTATCCGGCAGCATATCCACAATGCAATCAGAGTTTGCGGGACTTAAGGTAACTGACATGGAGCAGTCTCTGACCACCTGCACTGACGACATCGTTACTCTTCAAAACAAGGTAGACCCTCCAAGAAATGGTCAGGCTGGAGGATAATGTGAGAACCGTCAGAACATCTGGATCACCGGTGTCCCCGAGGACGACCCTGTCTCCTCTTCCGCTGCCAGTGTGGCTAAACTCCTGATGGAGGCTTTCACACTCGAGAAGGAGCCGCTTGTGGACAGAGCTCACCGCACTCTGATGCCCAACCCAAACCCGGTGACCGCCCATCGCGCTATAGTGCCGAAGCTGCACTTATACGCGGAATGTGCTGATATCCTCAGGAGGGCGAGAGAGCTACAACGGATAAAGGATGTGTGCCAACATTTTTTACATGTGCTAAGCTAATGTTTTATTTAATGTGCCTTACATTTAGCATTTAAAGTTCACTACTCTGCAGGGATTTGCCTGTTAGATTTAGCTACATAGTCGAAAGCACCACTCTTAGGAGGATGGCTCCTGTCGGAGTCTGCACTACTGTTCCTATCGTTTGGGGATGGGGACACTTGATGTGCGGGTGGGGGGAGGATTTAGGTGGGTTGTTGGTGTTGGGTTATGTCTCTGTATTTATTTATTATTTTTGTATTCACATTTGGTGTTTCCACCTTCTCTTTCCCTTCACTTCTTTCCTTTTCCTGTTGGGGCTATTCAAGTGACAGCTTAGATGGCCAACATTAATTTACAAAATGTGAATACTGGATCTGGTATCAGGTTCATCAGCTGGAATGTTAAAGGTATGAATAACCTGGTTGAGATATTTTCTCATCTAAAACGTTGAAATACCGACATAGTATTTTTTACAGGAAACCCATTTACGTGATAGAGACCAAATCAGACTCAAGTGTCCATGGGTCGGTGATGTTTTTCACTCAACTTTCAATTCTAAAGCTAAATGGGTAGCAATTTTGTTTAATAAAAGAGTCAAATTCACCGCCTCTAAGATTATTGCCCATAAGAATGGCAGATACTTGATTATTGGAGGCAGTCTATGTCACAGCCCTGTATTATTGGTGAATATACAGTATATGCTCTGAACTTTGATGACCCAGGTTTCACAGATAGATTGTTTAGTAACCTCCCTTTTTTAAACACTCACCTTTTAATATTGGGTGATTGGGTGATCTGAATTGTGTCATTGATCCTGCTTTAGACCGCTCAAACCCTGTATTCAAGACCCAGTCCTCCATGTCCAAATTAATTTTGGAATTTATGCTCAATAACTTTTTTGTTAATCCCTGGAGATTGTATAACCCACAAGCTAAGGAATTCTCCTTTTTTCACATGTACACAAGTCATATTCCCACATTGACTACTTTTTTGTAGACAGCTCTCTTCTGAATATCATCCGATTGTCGTTTTGGATCATGCCCCCTTATGTGTACACTTTTTAGACCCGCCCCGCTTTTCATCATCTTCGAGGTTTAATCCCCTGTTGCTGTCTGGCGATGCATTCAACGTTTTTATCTCATCCTCAATTGATGATTTTATTGCTATCAACAAAAATGATGTTTCCTCTTCATTACTTTGGGAATCACTTAAAGCATATCTGTGCGGGCGAATTATTTCCTACTCATATTCCAATAAAAGTCGTAAGGCCAAGTTGCAAGAGCTATCAACAAAAATCATGGACACAGACAGAGAGACAATGCTTAGACAATGATTTGAAAATTCTCCCCCCATGATATAATTACACAAGTAAAGTACTAGTTTGTTTTTACTGCTGTACACAAACCCATAGCAGCAGAGATATGAGATGATGTACAATGAAGTAAAAAGAAATAGTCCCCCACTATTGAATTTCCCAAGTCATGTATGTAATATATATATATCGTAAGTAGTAAGCATTTGTATCAGTCATTACTCAAGTACAGTAGTTGAGTCAAATGCACCCGTTTCCAGAAAGAATAAAACAAGTTTAATTGTTCACTTTCTTGTTGTACTTTTGCTTTCAGTCCTATTCAATGGAAACACACTGAACACGCATGTTCTACTTCTACATAAGCTATCTGTATCTGCTATAAATGCCACGGATTGATGTGACTAAAGAAAAGGTTATCCTGCCACTTTGAGATAAGATTGTAAGCGCTGTGTGTGTGTGTGTGTTGACGTAATAATAATAACAATCATACTTTACATATGAATGAATAATCATTACTTGTGTTAACTTAGAGGGTCACGAGTAAGCCCCTCTGACTGTGACTGAATCCAGAGACAATGGGCACTGTGTTCTGCTATCTGCTAATCGCATGACACAGCAGTTGCGGTCTGGCCCTACGGCCTGACCACAAGGAGGTATCGACATATAGATATTCCTAGAAGGGCCTGTCTGCCGAGAAAGGAAGAGGAAGTGTCGCTCACATGTTTTAGAAAGTATATATTTTCTGTGTTAAAACGTAAGAATCAGTGGCTTCATGAACCTACTCCGGATTGCATGTATGATTGCTCTCTATAATAAATAATTTTACTATTATACTTTATGCATTCTCCGAGTCCTACCTTCATCAAAATGGAACACTGTGTGTGTGTGTGTGTGTGTGTGTGTGTGTGTGTGTGTGTGTGTGTGTGTGTGTGTGTGTGTGTGTGTGTGTGTGTGCATGCGTGTGTGTCCATCAGTGTGATTCCCCTAAAATAGTATTTGTTTCAAATATGTCATCTTTAAGTGCCAGTGGCATTTGTAAAAATAGGCAAAATTCTGAATTGTGATGGTAATGACCACAACAGGTCTACCAGTGAGAAGTGAGGAGGATGTCTTCCTGACTAACCATGTTAGTCAGGAAGGCTGGTATCCCCAACTGTCAACTACCCCCAGGTATTACCTTTGACCTGCAATTTTGTTACGTCATGTAAACAAACCACGAGATAACTCCTCATTTCAACTAGCCGTTCCTCATCCATGACACTGTGTCCTATAGCGCTTTCAATGCGAGCAACAGAATGGTGCACCGTGCACTGTGTCGCTCATGGCCAGACATGCCAATAGAAAACAAAGCAATCAAACTGATTTTGTCACTGACATGCATGTTGCATTTAGTTAGGACACAATGTAATGTTGTTGGACAAATTATGTTTTATTTGTAAAAAAAACAAAAACCTAAATTTTAGGCTTCAAAACATCCGTTCGGAAATGGCTGGTGTTGTATGTTTCCTCTGTGTTTTTACACCTTTTTTCCTGTTTAATCTGGTCATTCAACAAAAGTTGTTCAATAGGACTCAGACATGAAGACAAACTACCAAGTACATGTCCTCCCATGCCCTCTGCGTCCATTAGCCCCCCCCATCCCCATTGATGTGTGTATTCAGAGGGTTTTAACAGTTGCAAATATAAAAAAACATAAAAATCTGAACGTTACCACGGCAACCGCAAAATGACAAATTCCTTGCGTCTCTCTTCAGGGGTGAAATGATTGATGGCTAGGCGATCGGTGAATACCATTGACATCGATCATCCTACAATTCATGGGAATGAGCCAGGAAGGTTGTCCAGGAAGGGATTTTTTTTCTCTTTGACATGTTCTTGTTCATAAGTACAGGATCATAGCGTAGGTTGGATGGCAGCACTCACAAATCACATTGTGTTGCCCTTCGTTAGGTTTTTATTAAATACAATCTAAAGATAAAAGAAGGAAGTAAGACGGAACAGTGATGAATACAAATATTAAACACACAAGGAAACACACCTGTGGATAACCTTATCAGTGTGATTACGCAATGAGCACATCATTTGTTTTAATATAAATTGCTTTTAATACATGCCAGATACAAAGGGACTTTTGCAACAATGAAATCTGTAATTTTATGTTGTCCTTTTTGTGACACCTCACGTGTAGTTAACAGTGCTTATGTCTACATGTAAAAGCATTTTTAATTTGAAATGTACAGAGTAAACTAGATACATCCGCACACTGTGGCATTCTGTTTAATTGATGAGGTACATGAGTTCTCCTACTTTGTTGGAAATTCAGCCTAAAGGGCTTTACACACCGGGGACGAAACGAAAAATGAATGTGGAATATTCGTTGACAAATATTCGCGTTCAAACCTTTCACACCAAGACCGACACAAATGATCGCACTCCATGCATTCCACCGAAAATGTAAAGTTTGCACCGTTACACAATCATTCATTGTTGACATGGACTCTTTGAGCAGCTACAGTAGCGACGACGAGCTTATGATGAATGAATGGTTTGGTTTTATGAATGGTTTTCTATACGTTCCCTTGACAACGAAGTACGCCCCTTCTTTTGTAGGCTACTCACCATCACAGTTAGGTTCAGCTGCAATACAATGCTATGTTCTAATGTTCAATATTTTATACTTTTGGAAATAATCAACTTTTAAACATTAAAATATTATAATGGAAGTCAATTAGCAGGCAATTTCACTGAGACTTCAACTACTTCAGACTTCACAATTTGGTAAATTATTTACCTTTAAAATGCGTTCAAACATTTAACAAATCATCAAATCAAGATTCATTTGAATCATTTGAAAATGTGATGTTAGCCACTACATAATAGCCTGGCAAGCCAGACCCACATCAGAAAGATGTAAGGTCTGGCTCAGCTCCATTGGCAGTGTGGGCGGGATAAACGGTTGTCTTTCAAGTTCCCTCTGCACGCAATAGGATAGCGCTACAACCAATCAGAGCAACGAAGAAGGTGACGTAGTCAGAGCGACGGCTCCGACTACGTAATTAATCAAAACTCAGAATAAATATTTATTTTCGAGGAAAGACTTCAGTGCCGCTCTTTGTTCTTTTCTCAAATAAAATGTTAACTTAAAGTCTTGAAGAGTCGCGGCCAAAGCCGAGTGGAGAGACAGCCGTTCGCCAGCAGCAGCAGCCATTGTTTACCTCTAACACAGAACCGTCGCATTTCTGTCGTCATTAGGTAGCCCGGCTTTCGACTCCGCCCCTCACGCTGTGATTGGTCAGACATACAAGACACACTTGGTGTTTCCAGCACCAAAAAGCGGACGGAGCTGTGCTAGACCTACACTAGCTGCCAAATAAATTTGCTGCCGCTAGGGGGTGTCTAGAGTTCTAGGCTAACTACATAAGAGAAGCGGATTGAAAGAGAATAAGAGAGCGAAACAGAGAGATAAGAAGAGATGGAGAGAAATAGAGGCAAGAAGAGAGAGATATAAAGACAGACAATGAGAACAACATACAGAAGATACAGATACAGAAGATACAGATATAGAAAAAGTAAAAGAGAGATATCGTGAGAGAGTTTAATGGAGATAGAGATGGATAGGAAAGAGACTGAACTTTGACATAAATTCGAAATAGTCTAGAGAGTGGAGAAAAAAACTGTATGAATTAAAGGGTAATACATAATTAAATATGTTTAAAAACCTCTCTTAAAAAAAATCAGAGAATCCTCCTCAATCTCGTCTTTGTCTGATAAAGACACAGACATGAGTACAGTGAATGAATACATGAATTCACAGTATGAATTCACATTATTCCATTCCAAAAAATGTATATACGTCTGGTCTTACACAAAAGTGAATCACAGTATGTGTGGAATGAGCCATAGAGAAAGAACACTTCCGCCGTTTGTCTAAAGTCTGCTGCCGAGCATTTACTTTGGAGGCTACAGACATCAAGGCTCTCTTTTCGCCCTTGAAGTAAAATAATCAAAAATCAAAAAGGAATGTCGGCAGTGGTTCTATCATTACGTTTTAGACGCTTACCCTTTAGTCCTCACCTTCTTTTCTTTCTTTCTTTCTTTCTTTCAATTACTGTGACAGGAGAGCCTTGTTGAGGAAAGTATTTATCCTTTGGCACCCACCAAGGAGGGGGTCTTACTCACGACAGGCACCTTTTTTTCTTGTCTAAGTTGTTGTGTTCTCCAAGACATTTGCTCTCAAATGGCAGGTAATGGCTTCAACACAGATTGGATTCAACACAATTCTTTCCATAAGGGCAGTGGCAGCCGGTGGAATATAAAATGGATGGAGGCGACGTCTGCTCCGGACCGTGGAAGGCGGGCAAAACAAGAAATAAATAAATGACCATTGACACAGCCTTGACAAATTGTGTACACATGAAAACTAATGACACACTGTCAAAGCGTAATGCGACGACGACGTGTGAAATGCTTCGAAGTAAATGTGCACTCGGACACGTGGAATAACGGAGTTGACATTCGTTTGATTTTGAAATGTACTTATAGAAGAGTGCAGGATGGAACACTTAATTGATGCCGTACTGCACACAGTTGCCTTTGCATATTTTGATGATACCAACCACTTTGATGGTACCTACCATTTCAACTATGGGTGGCCCTAGCGGGAATTGAACCTCCAAACCCTGGTAGTGTTCTCCAACACTAATATCCGAATATAAGAAGGCCATTTCACGCTAAAAAGGTGCACCACAATTCAATGGAAAACAATCATTTACTGTGAAATAATGCTATACAGCCTACCTCATTATTTGATATATTCTTCATCGCTCTCACAATAGAACTCATCTGTACATTGCCCTCAGAATCTGATCCCATTGGTTGACACCTTGAAGTGCTGGCATTATCATTGATTAAAACAAAATGCTGCTGATTAGGCTAATCTCTATGATAAAACCTGGCGCATAGATAGAGAACCAATAATTTCCCATACCCTGTTAATTAGTTCCATGCGTACCACATGATCTGGGATAAAACTCACTAATTCACACAATAACTTTCCTCTGTTCTTGGAACAGTCAGTCAAGAGGTTTTAATACTGCTGTATATATATTTTGAATCCCAACGTCAGCCGTTTTCCCTGTTGGAATATTGTGTGTGTGTTTCATGTTAAACCATAGAAGCGTCGAACAGTGTGTATAAAATCATTCATCATTCATTATATTTTAACGAGGAGCCTTGGGTTGCGTCTTTCCTTTGGAACAAGAACAAGGGGGTGCTTGGATACTAATCTTAAGTCAGAGTGATTTAAAGCGATTAAGCGTGTGGGCTAAGAAAGACCGATCCCACCATCTGCTTTCTTATGAGCATAATTTTTGTCAAAGAAAAAAGAAGGTTAGCCATCTCATTTTCCTAAACTCCTTGCCAGCGTTTTGATCACACAAAAATATCATCCTGTAAGTATTGATATTGAAATAATAATGATGTATTATAACTATCAAAACACCACATTAAGTGCATCACCGTTATTATTGGCCGAGTGTACAGCCTGGCACTTCATATTTGTGTTTTTTTAGTCTTTTAGTATAGGCCTCTAATTTGAGCTAGTCATGACTAAACACACAATTCAATAAAATCAATCTTAATTGGCTTAATTGATTGAATACATTGATAATTGTTATTGATTAAACAATTAAAGCTCATTCAAATATTTAATATAATAGTAATGATATTAAGACAAAACAACACAAGACAACACAAAACAAACAAAAAAAGTATTTCACTTCTGCTGAAAGACTCCATGTTACCTTATTTGAAAATACGGATAAAAAAGGGTGGCAATTCAGTCAGTATTTTCTATGAACAAGATGATATTCCAGGAACACTGCCATCTTTCTCTGCTCTATCTAAAGCACTAATTGACGCTTTAAGTCCCACTTGGAAGTGTCTGTCGTCCTCAGAGTGCCTGAAGGCACAAGCTATGCTTTTTACTTCCAGATGTCTCTTCATTTATTACACCTGTCCTCCATGCCTCTTCATTTATTTTTTTCATTTTTAAAAAAAGGTTACTCGTTAATTATGCAGATTTGTTAGCTAACACAACATTATCCATGATTTCTTTAAACTTTCAAAGAAAAAAAACCCCAAACATGTCCCCTGGAATGTGACACAATTTTTGCCTCAAGGAAGGTTGTTTTTAAATGGGCCAAGCACTTGACTCCTGTGTAACATGTCTTGTGTTTTCCTATCTGTGTCTGTATTTTTGTCATCTCTAGTGCTATGATTGTAGGCGTAGCCTTATGGGCTTGTCCCGTCCGCACTGAAAATTTCAACCAATGCACCAATCAACGTGGGCCTCGCCCACATTTCCCATGGCACCGCGTATATAAAGTGGCGTTGAGTGGCACTTGTCCTCCACGCTCCACGGTTATGCCTACAATCATAGAACTACAGTTATAAAGGAACAGAGCCGCCAGGCTCCTCCTACATCCGTGCCCAAAGAGAGGCTCTAGGAACAGTGTAAATCGGTTATGTCGCTCGCCAGCATTACTTATTGTGGCAACCAGCAAAATAACCGCTGTTCAGAGAGAGCGTGGCCATGGGCAGCGTTGCAATAACACAAACAGCTGTTGTGTGCCGCCGAGCGTTGCATGTACATCGCCATTGTACAAAACAAATTGTTTTGACCAGGATGACTACTGCCAGCCAAAGAAGAGAGAAAATCCTTTTTCCTAAAGAAAAATACTGTTCCAAGAGTGGAGAGTAATGTAGACGTGCTGCAGACAGAGTGGAGGTAATGTAATTAGGTAAAGCTATTGTGTTGTCATCAGTACACACGAAAGCATGGCAGGGTAACATGCAAAAACAATCACTCAATAAGCCAGTAGTATGTGCACAATATCAACTGAGTCATGATTGATTATAATATACCTATAGATTAGATAGATTAATTTCCCCTTTTCAGCAGTTGACTATAACAGAATAAGACTTATCAACAAGCTGACATTATCTGGGTAAAATTGTCACCATAGTGTGTGTGCGTGGTGTCAAAATGTCATATTATTACTTACCTATTATATGACCTGATCACTAGTGAATTCATGTGCGTCAATGAGACGGTGAACTAGAAATAGACACTCTTTTTTTCAGAATCCTGGTACAAATATTATTGTTTTAAGCGAAGTCAACAATGGGTGGTAAAGCCCATCTATTAATGCACTAAGCAGGCCTTCCATCATGACCTTGTGGAGCATGTCCTGAAGAGGAGAGAGGACCAGACTGTTGTTTACTCAGAGCCTGACATGAAACAGTGTCTCCAGCACAGTGCTGTTGATCAGAGGGGGGAAATCCTCTGACCTGGTGAGTTGTTGTGTAGTGTCCCAGGTATCATCCCTGGGCACATCAACATCACTAATATTGGGCAGCAACAGATCCCACTCTTTACAACATAGGCATTCTTCTTATGTGGGGTCAAAGCACCCACAGGAACACTGCCTGTCACCCTCAGCTGTCCTTTGTCTGTCTCTCTCTCTCTCTCTCTCTCTTTCTCTCTCTCTCTCTCTCTCTCTCTCTCTCTCTCTCTCTCTCTCTCTCTCACAGCCATGCTGAATATATTATCTTTTGGATAACACTATCAATATTTTGGATAACACTAAGGTAAGCTTCACTCACTCATGTTTCCGATGTTCTCTTCCTGCAACAACTCAACTCTCGCGATATGTCAGAGCAAAAATTCTCCTTGAACAGGATGTGTTTACAATAACTAATAACATGGTCGACTGCATGACATTGTAGAAAACAGATGTTTCAGAGCTACTGTTTTAATTGCATTTTTAGAAATGTCTAATACTTTTTTAAAATTTATTTATTTATTTTAATTTTAAAACTTTTTTTTTTTTAGGTAATTCTTCCCCTCTTTTATACATCCAACATCCTTTATAAATATGGTGTCTTTACAGCATTTATTCCTGTCAACAGTTTTATTCATTATCTGTCAACGTATGTGTTAATCACTTTTGGATGTTTGCAGATTATTTACTTTGTATAGGCAGTTTGGGGTATGGGTGGGATGGGGGGAAAAAAGAAAGACAAAGTATTTGTAAATCTGTATGTCTGTTAACCTGCTTGTCTTTAATAAAAATATGAAAAAAAGACAAAAAAGAAATGTCTTTAATACTGTAACAGAACGCATATGTTCCAGGCTCGTTGCTTGGAAGTGCAGATGATTTGTAGATCAGCTGCTGCGTCGCAGTTGACCAGTTAATTACAGAGCAGTCATGAGACACATTTTGGAAGGTAGAAACGAGAAAAAGACACTAATTAATTCCTACCAAATGTAAGTGAATCGCCGATTCATAACATCGATTTTCTGACCGATGCATGTTACATATTGATCAGTTGGGGTCCCGCCAACTGATGCACTCTAATCGTAAACATTAAAATCGGGAACCGATACGCATTGGTGAATCATTACACCCCTAATAACTAAAGATCGATGTACAACTGAAGCTCGTATTCATCCTTCATTGTATAGCTAAAGTTTGTAATCTTAATGTCTTAAAATTGACATTCCTAACCTTTGATGTTCAGCTGAAGTTCGCAGAAGAGTTTGTGGCTTTCAAAACAAATTGGGGGGGGGGGGGGGGGGACATGTGCTTTGTTTCACCCCAGGGAAATAGATTGCAAATACTGTTCAGCTTTCTTTCTGGGATGACAAAAAAAAAAAAAGACTCAGGGTTTACCCAGAACTGGTTGTGTCCAACTGCTCCGGAGGCTCAGATGGAAAGTGGAAAGCTAATTGTGTTTGAAGTGTGTTCCATTTTTCTCATGTAATACAGGCATCGAGGTGGGGGAGCACTTTGACTCCCTGTAATCTAAATTTAATTTAGTAGGCCTACTCTTTTCTTCCCCCGTCCTTAAAGTTGTTTTTTTTTTACCTCATCCAAGCGGGGCCATCTCTCCATGCAGGAGTTGATAGCAATCAGAATCAGAGGGGATAAAAGTTCTGCGAACGACCGTTTTAGTAATTTTTTTGGCCGGCCAACTTGGCTGCCTTGATCGCGTGCAGCTAGCTGCCATTCAAAATGGACAGGGACAGCCTCGCTCTGATGAACCTCGACTTACCACTCCCCGCAGAGGGGGGGTGGCTGGATGTAATCAGACACCCAAACATAACAACCGAAGAAGTTCACAAACGAGGACTTATAGGCCGGGAGCCAGGTCCACCCCTCAGGATGTTTTTTGCTATGTTTTTTTCACTATTATTTCCTATTGTCTTATACCTTGGGCCATCACAAGTTGATAATGACCACCCCCAACTCGGCCCCGTTTGGTCTCAGGGGCCAAAAAACAAAACAATTGTGAAAAGCTTCTGGCGAAATGTTATAATTGTAAATATTTAGGAACTACAACTGCATAAATGGTCATATAACCCCAATATTTTGCATGATGTATCCTGACACATAGGGGAAACTGGCAGAAAAGGATTCTGGGGATTGCTGCCCTTTTACTGTCCGATATCACTTTCAACATACCCCAAAAGACAAAAAAATGTCTGTCCGCCTGACACATTGTCATCAAAAGTGATCATTTTCAAGTATTTTATCATACATATCACTGCCTCTAATGTATATGAAAAACTCCCTGAGTTTATAAGCTTCATTTTAAGTCCAAGATGACCTTTCTATCTAGAGGATTACAGCTGCTATGACCAAAGTTCTCCACTGTACCTCAAATCGGAGAAAACAGAATTTTCAAGCATTAGGCTACCATTCAATATGGGATCAGTCATATTTGTTTTTGCATATGAACAATATATATATATATTTTTAAGTTGAGACTTGACTTATGTACTATATGAAGTGAATTACCTTACAAATTAATAATATTAAACAAAAATACAGCTCAAACATAAAATAGAAAACATTTATTTGGTTCTTAGATCTTTTTGCTGTTTATATGAACTCTCAATCATCAATTTCCTCCTCTTCCTCATCGTCAACTATATTCGTATGGATTTCATCAGTCAAGTCATCTTCATCTGAATCCTTTTCTGCCAAGACATCAACGAGGGCTTTGGGGATGACATCGCCCTCAAACCATATAGGTTCTAGCTTGCCTGTCTCTGTATTTATGTGAAATCCATGGTCGAGCGGGCTTGGGATTTCCGGGTAGTGCTCATGAGACATCTTCCAGGTGCATACTTGAAAGTTTACTCTTTTCATGTGCTGTAAGAGGACCCTCTTGCAAGGTGGGAAGGTGGAGAGGTCAACGCAGAGATCCTGTCGAAGCCCCAGGCTTGAGCCACACATCTTCTTGACTTTAATCTCTCTTGCCACATCAACATTCTTGATTCGACGATTGAAACCATAGAGGCGACAGGTGAACTCTTGAACACCGCTGAGAATCTGTTCATCGAGCTCCCAAGAGTTCCCCACTTTAGCAAAGATCTGAATAAACGTTGAATTCTGATTAAGAATCTTCATCGGGCGGACCTTCCCTTTGCCTTTGAATGCTGAAGTGCAGTCAGCACCAGTGAATGCATGCAAGGCCAGAAGAGCTGAAATGTGTTCCTGTGAATAATCTTCAGCCAGCTGACTGATGTTGATTAGTCTATCTCCCATGTCAAAGATGATGTTGACAGTTGATGACTTGGCATAATACAGGAGGATGAAGAAAATGTCAGAGTCTTTTGCTCTGACAATAACTGTTCTGATGTGAGGCATTTTGGATTGGATATACTGCATGTAAATGATCACCCTCACATCTGTTTCCTCATGTTTTGAACAGATCTCTGGTAGAAGTTCTTTTGACATAACTCCAGCATTGCATTCTATCTTGAAAGCTTTACCAGCTTCTATGAAAATGACAGGCCTTCGGATGATGTCTTCCATCATATCATGAGAGCTCCAGTGATCCAGAAGTAAATGAATGAGTGCCTTCTTGTTTTCATCGTTTGTTAGAAAACCATTCCAATCAGCGGGGCGATGAACATTCAGCCCATTAACTATAAAGTGTTCACCACAACCTCTGCGATCTCTCTCAGCTGATTTTGGTGAATAAAGACGGTCAAGGTAAGTGTCTGTGCTGAATACTGTTTCAGCTGCAGAAGGTAGACTTTTGAAAGTGCGCTCTGATATAGTCTTCATTGTCTTTGGTACATCGCGCATGTAGAATGAGGAGTTTCCATCTTGAATGAGAGCACATTGGCTTGGAGAAGGAAGTTGTGCATTCTCAGCATCTTTGATCATGTGATTCATTCCTTTTGCTTTGTTGTTTTTTGCTAAATAGCCATCGATTGTTGAGATGGAGTATGGCGTCAGAGTCAAGGGATAGGTCATTAGGTTAGAGATACTTATTTGTGACTTAAGTTCTTGTGATTTGATGAAAATTTGAAGGATAAACCCACTTGTGGCCTTGTACTGGATCACTTTCTGGTTTGATGCCACAAGCTTCTTTTTAGGTGTGGTAGACGACATTGTTTTGAATCTGTTCCTCTTAATGGGTGCAGCGAACAGTAGAAGCTTTTCAGAGTTTTATCAACCCATTTCAGCTTCAGACTTCCCAGCCCTTGACAAGTTTGAGTTCAGGAGCAGCTATGCCAGAAGAGGTGCGCTATGATGTGCTGAATGCCCTGCAAAATGGCAAAACTCAAAAAGAGAAGTTCATCCGTGATCGGCTTCAAACAAAAAAGGTCCTTTTCTTTGAACCCATTAAGAGGACGTCCTATGAGCTCTTGACCCCACAACCTATGTCACAGCAAGGAACTTTACTACACTGCCATTAACAGTGTCACCAAGTGATTAATCACCAAATGATTTCTACACTAAATATAGCCTATACTAAATGTCAATTACTAAAAAAAAGTAATGGAAATGGACGACAAATGTTTTCCTCCTTACAAAACTGTCATGCAACCGGCAGATATAATAATAATACATTTGTATTAATATAGCACTTTTCTCAGTACGCAAAAACAGTTTACAAAGATAAAACTCATGATAGTATCAAAAGGTCAGAGTAACTTACTCCAATGAATATAAAGGTCACATTAAAAAAAAACATTAATAAAGCATAAAATTATGCAGATTAATTGAACCCCTAACCCTCGCAGTGTTGACACCATGTTCTGCCACTTGAGCAACACAGTAGTACTAGTACTATATACTCAATGAATATGTACTGCATACTGCCTACTAAATGAACGATTAAGTATGCCATTACCAGCAGATCATTCACACTGACATATACAGCCAAGTATCCCAGAATGCATTTCGCACCAACCGGCAGCGATAGTGGAGATTTCTAAACAGGCTGGAAGCTTTTGTAATTTGACTGTTTATATGTCACTTTATTGAATTTTAATATGTTTCGGTCGATAAAGTCACCCTGTAGATGTCAAATGTGTCTAAATGACGCCGTTTGGAAATAGGCTCCAACGTTTTCGGAGATGTGAGGTGACGTCTGAAGAGACACAATGCATTGTGGGGCAGTATGTCTAGTAAGATCACGCCGCATACTCAAAAATTCTTGCTAATCTAGTATACATCTGGGCATTTCTCACATAGACAAAATCCACATACTATGCAGTGTGAATGCACTACATACTCAATTTGACATACTTAGTATGACTAGTACGTTAGTATGCAATTCTGAACACAGCAAGTGACCTGAGAGAGAGACTCGAACCTCCACACATTTTTCAGCAATACAGCTTTGCACCTATACTTGGTTTAAGACTTGGAATAATGGCAATAACAGCGATAACTGCAGCGTTGTGTTAGCCAAGAAATTAACTTTTCTGGAAAAGACTTCTTAAAAACAATCTTTAAAAGATGTAAACATTATGTAGGTGTAGTACATATATTGTACATTATAGTGTATATTTTCTCCTATTTCAACCACTTCTAGCAAACAAAGTGTCGGTCTGGCTCGGGGGGGTGAAAGCAGTGATGATCCGTGGTCGTGACTTTTCCTCTTTGGTTTCCCACCCACCGCCACGTCAAACTTTCTCACGCAGTGATCCGTGAATGCCATTGATTCACCGCCACGTCACACACACACACATACACACACACACACCGGTGTAAATCACAGCAATAAAAATGTTATAAATGTCACAAAAGAGGGGGGCAGGGGTGGGGAAGCAGGGTAGGGGTTTGCCGGGGCGAACTCAAGATTTGAGATACTTTGGGGAAATCTGGGAATCTGTGTGTGTGCCCGGGTAGGCGATAAATTAAAGATTATTGCTGTACACTGAGCAACTTTCCCCCCACCCCAAGCCCCTCTCTCCCCAACAATCATGAATAACAACACCCCCAACGGTAACATTGGAACAAAATGAACCCTGTTCTAATATTTTCAAAATTGTGCCTTCCTTCAATGCAGTCTCACGTCAAAATGTGTAATAGCTACATTGGTCCATAGCGCAAAACGTATTAGTTTCACAGTAACGGCTCTATTGGCCTGCGTCCACGTCACTTCACCTTTGTTTCTCAGTCGAAAATGCTATATTTTTTATTGCCGATGCTGTGTCCACTTCATCTGTTAGCGTGTTGCCAGCCAATCACGGTGCGATTTTGGGCAGTGTGGGTGGGTCGAACCAACAAAAGCGGTGGGGTCCCTGATATCTACTTGTGTTGTTGAAGTTTTGTGTTGATGTTTTTTGGCTTTTACTGAAGATGGCAAACCTCAGAACAAGACAATATATTTAAGTCGGAGCGTTACGTGAACAGTATGCTTTTGTGATTTGAACTTGAACTTTACAAAACGTCACTTACACAACCAAACAAAAAAGAAAGAAAAAAAGTCAGTTACCATGCCAACCATTGTCAATCATAAAACCATATAGCATACTTGCCTTTCTTAACCCTTTCTTTTTTTTTCTCTCACACACACACAGCTCTTCAAGTATCATTTACATGATTCATGTTGCTGTTTACCAGTCTAGGCTGCTGGAATGAAATGAGATTTGAAATAGATTTTTCCTGCCTTTAATCTTTGCAGGCTCTGAATGAGACGTTACATGTGCTGCCTTCACACACACTCCAGATGCATGACGAGAGAAGATGATTGGCATTTAAACATGTTCCCTGTGTGGGCAGCAGGATAATTGGTCACTTTGCTTTAACAAATCTATTGAAAATTCTGGATTTCAATTGTTTTAGCCCCTCACCAGTGTGTGTGTGTGTGTTTCGACAAGATCTAGCTTCGCTCTATAACACATCTTTATCGAGGTGTTTGAACTTGTCGCACATGCATGATGATGTAAAAGATGATGTCCAGCCCGGTCAGGTAATCCATTTTGAAGTCACATGACCAAAGCCATACAGGTTTGACAGCCTTCTGGAGAAAAATTGCTACCGCCTGAGATAAGGATTGACCATGAAGGACAGCACACCGAGAGAGAGGCTTTAACGTCATCATCCTTACCCCAACACGAGGAGTTTCCCCCAGCCCCAACAACCCAACAGGAGGAGTCTCCCCCAGCCCCAACAGCCCAACAAGTGGAGTCTCCCCCAGCCCCAGCAGGAGACTCCCAACTTTCACCCACCGGGACCCCATCCAGCCTTTCATTCTCCCCCTCCCATTCCACCACGCTGGAAAACACCATCACCCAAACGTCACAGAGCCTCCACACCTCCTCTGACTCAGATAATCTGTGAGTCAGACTGATATGTGCCGGGTCCAGGCTGCAATACTGATACCAATAATGTTCTCCCCCAAGAAAAGTCAGGGCCCTATGGAGTTCATCTCAATCCCTGTGATGACAGGTAACAGACGAATGGTTAAACTGGTGAGAAATAAAAAGGGTAAATCTGCCAATTTATTATAGCATGTCAACCTCAAAATATACCAGTGTCTCCTGCTATCTCCACAAGATTAGCTCTACTCAATATCAGATCACTAGTCAACAAATCACTGTTAGTTAATGACGTCATTATGACCTATGATCTAGATTTTTTACTTCTTAGTGAAACATGGCTGACTGAATGTAGCTGTTGTGCTATTCTCAATGAGGCAGCACCAACAAATTTCAGTTTTATGAACAAGTGTCGAACTGGTAAGAAAGGCGGGGGAGTTGCTGCCATCTTTAAATCTGTATTTCAGTGCAAGGAAATTACGTTAGGTGATTTTAGCTCTTTTGAATATCTCTGTTTTTTACTAAAAGGTGATCCAAAAGTTAATTTTTTAATCATTTATAGACCTCCAAGATACTCAGGAAAATTCATTGATGAGTTTGCTGAACTGCTGTCAGTTATCTGTACTGATTACAACTTTTTTATCATAACAGGGGATTTTAACATTCACGTAGACAATAACATGGACAGTAATGCCAAAGAACTCTCTGCTCTACTTGACACTTTTGGCCTCTTGCAACATGTGAAAGGGCCCACACACACTTGAGGCCACATTCTGGATCTGGTTATCTCTAAAGGTGTTAACATTTCTTCTGTTGATGTTAAGGACTTGGCTCTTTCTGATCATTTCTGTGTGTTCTTTGACTTACAGATCATTTCAAATGTTCAGTTAACCTCTGTATCTGTTAAGAGAAGGTACATATATGAGAATACCAGTGCAAAGTTTATGGAGGCTATAGCTATGTCACCAACTGTGAGTGCAGAGTCAGTTGATGAACTCCTAGATCAATTTAACTGGAAAATCTCAAATGTCATGGATGCTGTTGCACCTATTAAAACTAAGACGACCTTGATCAGAAAGAAAACACCATGGAGGAACACTATGATGGTAAAGGCTTTAAAAACAGAATGCAGGAAAGCAGAGTGTAAGTGGAGAAAAACTAAACTTCAAATTCACCATGACCTCTACAAAATAAGTCTTTGTAATTTTATCTATGAGTTACTCAAGGCTAGACAGCAACACTTTTCTGAAATTATTAATAAGACCACCAACAACACTCGCACTCTATTTGCTATGGTTGATAAGCTGACAAACCCCCCTAAACAGATGGCTCCAGAACTCCTTTCCACAGCAAAATGCAATGAATTTGCTTGCTTTTTCAGTGAAAAAATCCAGTCCATAAGGTTAAACATTAACACAAATCAACAAAACAATAAAATAACGCAATCCCTAAGACCTCCCAGGAATAACTCAACTGTGATGTCAGAATTTAATACAGTTGACCAAAAAACCATAGAGGAAACAGTTCAGCATCTAAAACCATCAACATGCTGTCTTGACACAATGCCATCAGAAAACTATTGTGAACTCTGTCCAAATAGATTTGCGACAAATACTAAATAGCTCACTTCAATCGGGCACGTTTCCTAAATCCCTAAAAGTAGCTGCCATTAAGCCACTCTTAAAAAAGAGAACGCTGGATGCTTCCATGTTAACCAACTACAGACTTATCTCAAATCTTCCTTTTATAGCCAAGATCGTTGAGAAAGTGGTTTTTAATCAACTCAGCAATTTCTTGAATTCCAGTGGCCTTTTCGACAAATTCAGGCTTCCGACCTCACCACAGCACAGAAACAGCTCTTATTAGAGTGTTAAATGATATTAGGTTAAACACTGACTCAGGCAAGGTGTCAGTTCACAGTCCTGTTGGATCTCAGTGCTGCATTTGACACTGTGGATCACAGTATATTGTTGAACAGGTTGGAAACTTGGGCAGGACTCAGCGGAACAGTCCTAGAATGGTTCAGGTCCTACTTGGAAGAGCAGAGTTATTTTGTGACCATTGGAAGTTATGAATCCAATCGAATGGCTATGACATGTGGAGTTCCTCAGGGGTCAGTTCTTGGACCCCTTCTGTTCAGTCTATATATGCTGCCTTTGGATCAAGTTCTGCAGAAATCTAATGTAGACTATCACAGTTATGCAGATGACACGCAGATATACATAGCACTGTCCTCAGATGACTACAGTCCAATACAGTCATTGTGTCACTGTTTAGAGCAAGTAACAAATTGGATGAACCAAAATTTCCTTCAATTAAATCAGGACAAAACTGAGGTAATTGTTTTTGGCAATAAAGAGAAGAGGAGAAGGATTGCCGTCAGTAAACATCTCGAGTCACTCTCTCTAAAACTAGGGACCAAGTCAGAAACCTTGGCATGCTGATAGACTCAGATTTGACCTTCAGCAGTCATATCAAATCCATCACCAAAACAGCATTCTATCAGCTTAATAACATATCCAGAGTGAAGGGTTTTATGTCTCAAACAGACCAGGAGAAGTTGATTCATGCTTTCATCTCCAGTAGACTCGACTACTGTAACGGTCTTCTGACTGGACTCCCACAAAAAAGCATTAAACAGCTGCAGCTCATTCAGAATGCTGCAGCTCGAGTTTTAACCAGAACAAAGAGATCAAAGCACATTACTCCAGTTCTAAAGTCTTTACACTGGCTCCCAGTCAGCTATAGAATAGATTTTAAAGTTCTGCTACTGGTCTACAAATCACTGAATGGTTTAGGTCCAGAATACATGAACGACATCTTAGTAGAATACAAACCCAGTAGGGCTCTGAGATCTACTGACTCAGGTCAGATAGTGGAGCCCAGAGTTCAAACTAAACATGGTGAAGCAGCTTTTAGCTGTTATGCTGCACAAAACTGGAACAAACTACCAGCTGAACTGAAATCAGCCCCAACTGTGAACATTTTTAAATCCAGGTTAAAAACACTTCTCTGCGCTTATGATTGAGCTTGTTCAAAGCACTTTAAATTGTAATAGATGATTGAGCTTGTTCAAAGCACTTTAAATTGTAATCTTTCATTTGCACTATGTCCTTTTAAATCATTATTTTATGCTGCTCTATTATAGTATTTTATTTATTTCTCTTTCTATTCTTCTGCAGTTGTTTTTATTTTTATTTCAATTCTTACTGTTAAATGTTTGTTTTATGTAAAGCGCATTGAGTTGCCATTGTGTATGAAATGCGCTATATAAATAAAGCTGCCTTGCCTTGCCTTGATGAAATGCATTTTTATATTTTTTTCAGATTAAAACAATATGCTTAGACGGTCCATCAATACCAACCCTGTAGGATCACACACACTTTGTGTGTTTCACGGTAAAAACATTGCATTACACTATTAAAACATTCAAACATTCTAACACACAGTTACACCCAGAGAGTGCAAGCTGACTCAAGGGTTGGCATATTTTAGAAAAGATGTTATTCTGAAAGAATCAATTAAACAAAAAGACAAGTGAGTCGGCTCTTCAGTGGCTTTACTGGTCCCGGTTAACTGCCAACTGAAGAACGCAGCGCAGCCCACCGTTTATATAGCCGCAGGTGGTCTTGTGCCTTTAATAATAATAATAATAATAATAATAATAATAATGCTTAAAATTGAATGGGGGGTGTCTGTAAAAATGCCAAATAAAGTCCATACATATAAAATAATACATTTAAGTAAGTGGCAATAATATATAAATATCCTCTGTGCCACACTTGCTTGTTTTATCTGATCGGATAGAGGTGAATCTCAGGTCCATTTCCTGTTTACATAGATTTGCATATTTAAATGGGGGCGTGGACAGGGAGGAGTTTGCCACATCTGCACGTGCGCTCAGTTCCACGTTGGTCGGGATGTACAAAAGAAACGCGCTTGGATCCATGCGTACGCACACTTTGATACATCTGAATTTATTTGTGCGTACGACAGTTTCTGGGTTTTGGCGTACGCCAAGTTTCAGTAGGAAATCCACGCAAGTCTTCGTACATGAGGCCCCAGGAGGGCAGAATTTAACTACAAGGTGTGAGATAGGTTAGGCATGTTTTCTTGTGGCCTAGCAAGGTGGTTACTTCACTTAAGCTTTTAAATGTTAAGTTAAAAATAAAGGGACAATTTAACAATACAGCTTTGTGACCCACAACAATGTATTCATTGAAGTAAACAATACAGTACCTCGTAAATAACCTCTATGTAACATCTTTACAATAACTTATATGTTTTCATATTTTGTAGTGATTTAACCCTAACTGTCTGGAGGGAAGAACAGGAGAGAGAGGGCATCAGAATGCAGTACAGCAGGAATTGGAGGTGAACAGTTTAGGGAAAGAAAAGGTAGGCTGGATGTCTTTCCTTTCCAGTTATGTTACCCAGGGGTGGGGGGTTAGGTGTGCGCTCGTTTCGGTGTGTCGGTCGACGGGATTTGCTTCACCAAAAATGTTGACCACCAGCCGCCACTGCTGCCCAGTTACCCGCTGACAACAGTTACCTGCACATCAACTACAGTTTAGCATTGACAGAATAAAGGGCACTTGATGGGCTGTTACCATGCATGGCTTTTATTTATTCACAAAGATACACGTTTCTTGTCTATACACATTCATCTGTATTGGCATCGTCCAGCATGTTAAAAGTTGTGGCAATACAAAAAGACTAAAAATATTGAGTTGTTTCGATTCATGTTTCGATTTGAATCATCTAGTGCAGTGCCCGTTCAAAACATGCCTGTTTGGAACAGGCCGATTGCTTGGCCTCTGGTATAATCTGGGTAAATCTGGCAGGCGAAATGCTCTGCTTCTGAAACGCTCCCGGTGGGGTATGAAGCCGTGCGGAGGATGGAAGAAAACCGTGTCACCGCCGGTGGAATCAAATAACCACCGTGGTTATAAAGTAGAGCATGGATTTAATTAGCAGAGGTATTTTGCCGGCAGTAATGTTGTGTGATAAGTTAGTAGGGCAAACGTCCACAATTTGAGTTGCAATGGCAGAGTGGTGCTGTTCCTGTATCCGCTTGTGCTCAGACTACAGGGAAATGAAGAAGAGTTGGGTTGTAATGTTAGTATATACAGGTATATCCAAGTTTGGTTGTAACGTGCCTGTAAAGGCCCGCTGCAGACGTAGGTGAAGACATGCTCGTGGACATAAGGGAAGACATGCTTGAGTCAGTACTCACCCCACAGACCCCTGAAGCCCCGCTGCTGCTGCACAGAGCGTTGCTTGTTTATTCAAAGTTTATTAGTATTGAAATTGTCCCATGTTGAAATTGCGCCAAATTTGACACTGCACGTTCTTGGGTCCCCAGCATTACACCCGCCAAGTGTGAAGTAAATGAAGAGTTCTCAAAATATGCAGACATACATACATACATACATACATACATACATACATACATACATACATACATACATACATACATACAGAGATTCCTTGCTTTATAGTTAGATAAGTTGATTACAACGATTGTTAGTGACTTGTTTCGATTCTATGTGTTCAAACATGTGCCTTTTGTACTTTTTATGTTTTTTGGTTTTTTTCCAACCGTTTCATTGTTTCCGAACCATAATTATGCGTTATTATGCGTTTGTGAACTTGCGCAATTATGTAATAATCACAGCAGGTCAAGCTTTAACTGACTGCATGTTTTCAGTCAGTGTGTGAGTGAGTGAGTGAGTGAGTGTGAGAGAGAGAGAGAGAGAGAGA
This sequence comes from Merluccius polli, assembly GCA_030340625.1. Lineage (NCBI taxonomy): Eukaryota > Metazoa > Chordata > Actinopteri > Gadiformes > Merlucciidae > Merluccius > Merluccius polli. The sequence goes on along the minus strand of JAOPHQ010003695.1, from coordinate 251,358 downwards.
GAGAGAGAGAGAGAGAGAGAGGACTGCAACAGGCTCCAGTTGTGACATTTATGAGACATTTATGAGGTTATGTATTTAGTGAAATTTTTTAACATTCAACACAACTTACTTTTCTACGACCGGTCTCTTCACACCGCCTTTAATAATGCACAATCTTTTTTGGTCTTTTTTTTGTTTGTTTTTTATTATTTTATTTTCTGTAATTGTGCTTTAACATTGTCCTTTTTTCTGTCTGATTGATTCATTATGTGTCTTGGAAGGGCTGCAGATATGGAGGGTTCAGCGAAAGGATGATTTTACTGTCAACTCCTCCATATTTTCACATAATTTGAAATGCTCACAAATTACTCATTCAGCAGACACTTTTATCCAAAGCAACTCAGATAAAAGTGAATCCAGATACTGGTCATGAACAGGGAGGGGTCAGGGGTATCTCGCTCAAGGATGCCTACAGGTATTCGCATTAGGGCTGGAAGTTGAAACACCCTGACTACTACACTACACTAGCCGGTCCCTAAAATCATGACCAGAATCAAGACTGATTCGTCTACTCAGCCTGGATTCCGCCTCGTTCCTCCGTTTCCTTGATCTCCATTGTACCCACTGTTCCTCATTGTTGAAGTGCTGAAGCTGCTCCACAAGAAGCTCAATCATCCACCAAATTGTGTTGGTGACCGACATCAGTGTATCCCAACAGGAAGTGTTATAGCGATTCTTTGACTATGTCAAAGAATTGACACATATAACAAATGTGATTGGTAACGAAGTCTGAAGGTTGTAATTGGTCAGATCATCAACAGTCAGCGTCGACTTTAATGGTGCTGAAGCAGCTCATCTGTCCCAATCGGTCCTAATTACACATTGCACATTTTTTAAATCCTTTTTTGTGTAAGTGAACATCCTGTTTCAGCTGAACCATCTCTCGGACGCGGCCATCAACATCCACCGCTGCCCACCGCTGTCATGACGTTGAATGCCTCGGAAAAGGCACAAAAAGGAACGTGAGTTCGGAGCAGATTAGAAGTTCATAAACTGGTTGGCAGAGACTAGCAAAAACATGGATTTTACACCTGTTTTCCCTAAATTACGATCCTGTTTTCTCTAAATGACCATCTTATTTTAGTCACAGTGACAAAGTGGCATAGATTCTTATATTGAGGATCAAGACATATTACCATGTTAAAAACCCAAAAACAATTTTGGGTTCACTGCCCCTTTAAAAACATTGACTGTCCCTGGAAAATGGGGATATCTGGTCACCCAATGGGGGTTCACTATAGGCAAAAATAAACAGGACCAAATTAATTTGTATATATTTTTTGACTCAGTATCTTCAAGCGTAGAGTGGAGAACAGCAACAGAGTCTAGTATCTGACAGAACCGCTGCTACAGAATGAACAATGAATCAACACCATGAAAAGAGTGCTATTAACAGCTCCAAGTGACAGCTTTGACTATCCAAATTCTTGCCTCTGTAGGCGCCACACACACAGTCTTCTCTCGCACAAGCACACACTAACACCATTTAAATAATTCAGAGCACAGGGCCATTGAAGAAGAGCTGAAATATTAATGAAAGAACACAAGTTTCTCTATTCCAGCAATTAGCATGGGCCCTATCCTCGCACAGGGGCCCGTTTGCAGCACAGCGGGACACTGTGTCTGCGTGGGATATCTCAGATGCTTAGATCTACCGAACTGGTCATGGCATGGGGGCCGAGGTCTTGTTTCACCTACCGACCCCCCACACTGTTCAGAAGGGAAAAAGGACTAAAAGAAGTCAGTTAAAGATGGACGTATCACATAACTCAATGTGATAAAAAATGACAAATTGAAAAAAGCAACAAGCATTAACAGTCTTAACTGAGAGTGTGGGTAGCAACAGCAACGTTAACGTTAGTAACTAGTAAACATAATGCAAATTGATTTGGAGTATTGCCAACCAAAGTGCTTTTCAGTAGTACTTAATAATTGTATAATTATGGTATAATTAGCTAGCCAAAATTTCATTTTTGTTTTTAATTTAAAGGGGACCTATTATGCAAAACAGCTTATACTTGGCCCTTTCATGTGTTACATATGTTACCTTTGACTTTAATAGCCTAAAAAATGTGAAATCTGGAATTCGCCCCCTTTGTAGTTTCATTGTTCAAAAAACCATCGATACTACAGGCTGTTTGGAAAAAGCCCTGTGTTAGTTGTCATAATCAGGGATTATTTGCATAATCCAAATACTCTCAGAGCATGCCCTCCCACCCAGGTGAATAACCACTCCCATTTACTCACCCAGGTGAATAACCACTCCCATTTACTCACCCAGGTGAACAACCACTCCCATTTACTCACCCAGGTGAATAACCACTCCCATTTACTTACCCAGGTGAATAACCACTCCCATTTACTTACCCAGGTGAATAACCACTCCCATTTACTCACCCAGGTGAATAACCACTCCCATTTACTCACCCAGGTGAATAACCAGTCCCATTTACTCACCCAGGTGAATAACCACTCCCATTTACTACAGTTAGCTCCCAGGTGGATGTGTGTGGTCGTCACCAACGAGGGCCAGTTCACAGCAGGACTCACATCTCCATTGGAGGTAAAAGATGGAGAGGTTCTCACTGTACGTGAGCGGTCTGCTAACTGTGAGTCTGTAAGTAATCACCGTGTTTTGATATTATTTGTAAGTTAGTGTAGTTATATTGCACTGCCAGTTAGCTAACAAGCTAGTGGCCTTCAGCTATGGGCTTGTTGGGTGTGGAAGAAGTGTGTGTGTGTATCAAGGTCGCATGGGGACTTGATGCCTCACAAAAAGGATGTGCCATGAGAAGACGAAAAAACTAATGCCAATGAATACGAATATTAGCCGAAACGTCATTTGTCACAGGGCACAATATAATATACTAACAAATTATATAATTGTGTTGACGTAATACATCCAGAGTTTTAAAGTCGCTGCGCAAACACGTAAGCCCAACTTCCACTTTTAATTAGGGATGTCCGATATTATCGGCCCACCGATATTATCGGCCGATATTGGCATAAAAAAATCAATATCGGAAAATATCGGTATCGGTTTTTTAACCGATACCAAAATCGATTTTGAAATAATTTCAGACATCTGTTTCAAGTGAGGACGTGGTTTGATGACATCATCAAACGCGCCGCGCCGTCTCAATAACAAGCCTGGGCATGTGCGGCCGTGTAGCGGGACGCTAGTTGTAGCTGTGGTTATGTCGGTGGTTTGGAATTATTTCAAAGTTTCTACGTTGAATAGTAAAATAGGGGTCAGCGCAACATACTAACGCATTCTGTGAAACAGTCTCATCACAACCGGTTCAGGTCCGCTGTACTGCGCTCACATTATTTTATTTATTAATCCGCACTTCCAGACCGTCGCCGGGGCTTCAGAGTAATGTGTCCGAGGAGAGCAGCCCTCTCCCGGACACACGCGAGCTTTTGCCGCTGTTTTGTTTTTATTTATTAATCCACACTGCGCTCGGCATAAAGCCTATTGCGGTTTGCAATGAGTGTAAAGCGGAGGTTTCACGTGGCCGCATATATCGGTATCGGTATCGGTTGATATCGGTATCGGAAATTAAGAGTTGAACAATATCGGTTATCGGTTATCGGTAAAAAAGCCAATATCGGACATCCCTACTTTTAATGGCCGCGATCCGTCAATGAGTGCGCTTCCACCAGACGCGGCGCGTTTCAGAAGCGGCCCAGAAGCGGCCCAGGATCGGCTCAGAAGCGGCTGACGCTCCAGAGACGCGCCAGTTGTATTTTTGACGGAGCCGCGTCAGATAGTAAAAGCCACAGAGCATCCGGTCAATTTTCAAAATAAAACACCCTCCCGATCGAAAACGGGCGCAAATCTTTGATCCATGTCATTTATATCTGGACTTTAACTGTAATAACTTTGTCCATAGGCTACAGCACAACACATTACGACATAACGACAATGAACAACACTAAACACAATCAAACCAAACAAAAAAGGAAAACATTTACTATATAGACTATTAACTCATGGTAGAAGCACAAACATCTAGGAAAAATGACCACATCAACAGCAAGTCCACTTGTACAGACTGTGTTCAGACTTAAATTGTGTTTCGCCCGCAGTACGTCTCAGTTCACAAGCTTCGACATGAACTTGAACAAACACACATTCTTTGTTTTTTCGCTACCCTCGAACAGTGTTCACAGAAAGGTCCTTTAATAGGATGAAGGACATTTAATAGGAGCTTTACCTTTGACCTTTTGAGGTGGTTTAACTTCCAGATAACTGAAATTCACCTTTCCTTTAAAGCCGTTTGGACTCCCGCTGGGGTGTGCGGTACCTAAGCTCTTAACCCCTAATCCGCAGATATTGCGACTTGCAGTTGCGAAAAGCAGGACTTTAGACACTTTGGCGATAGTAATTAAATACTATCGAATCAGGAAGTTAGTGTGTCAGAATGACATTGGTTGAGGTGAAGTCTCTCTAACATCAGCTGTGTTGTTGATTTAGTACTGATGCTGCTCCTCCCAGTCTTAAGCGGATTGGCGCCATGTTTTTAATGGTTCGCCTTTCCTCCTCCCACCCCCTGCGGTCAGCGATAAGATTGCCTCGGTCAACACACAGCATGCTACTTTCCTGCTTTTTTTTATATACAGGAAGTAAAAATCACATTCTCTGTCCTCCTCTGAAATGTATATCAATCCATGGTTGTCTTTAAAAGCTGCATGGGATTCACCTTGAGGTAGGGTTTTGAGTGGGAAAATGGAACAAAGATGAAGTAGAGCTGCACTACCGTAGCTAGCTAAAGCCTAATTTATACTCCTGCGTAAAGTGCTCTACGTCGGTTACGGAGAGCCCTCTCCGTCGCCGGAGAGCCTGTCGGAGAGCCTCTCCGTCGCCGGAGAGCCTGTCGGAGAGCCTCTCCGTCGTCTCCGGCTGCATGAAATATTTGTGTCCGTCACTCCATCAAGGGACAACGGAGACGGCAAGGGCTGCGATTGGTCCTCTAAAAACATCAGATCCGGACGAGGACCAGGATGACGCAATGCACGACATATACACTATGCTCTATGGACGCATAAAGCTCCAGAAAGCCAACCCGACCTACTTGAACCTATAACTTAAAAGAGACGGTGGCAAATTGCACTACATGGTTGTGAATATTTTGTTTTTAGCAATTACGTTTTTTACTTTTAAAGCATTTCATTTTTTATTATAATGTATCCTCTTTTAACTATCCCTCTTAACTGTTTATCCCTTTTGTACTTGTTTACTTGTGTGAAATGTGTGAATCTTGTGTGAAATCTTGTTTACTTTGCACCTTATTTGTTTTGCGGGCAGGAAATTGCATTGCGTATCCGGCACCACGACGGAGAACTATGGGGGCTCGAGGGGTCTCCGTGGTTACGCAGTTGGATAGCGCATTATGCAGTTGTAGAAGTATAACCACCGCTTAAGTGTGCCAAGTGTGCTAAGTACTTGTCACTTCAGCAAGTAATGTACTTGATGTACTTCAGAAAGTAGAAGAAGAAAAATCAATGTAATAATGGCCATTGAGATCTCTGGCTGCTGAAATAAACGAACTAAACTACAGGCTCCTGGCCTTTAAATACATACAATGTGCAATACTGTATGTTGTGCAATCGTTTTCATGCTTATGTTTTGTGCACGTACATCTCCCTATTTCTGTAAAATAAAGAGCTGGAATAATAATAATGTATAATAAACTGTATGGTTGATTTACTTAAAACCCCACAAAGTCCTTCTCCTGGCATGCCTGTCAGAACATTTTATTTGTTCATGCTGGTATAGCATTTTGCATTTGTTTTTCCTGTAGTGTTTTGTCTTCATGAATACCCTGGGTCTTAAAAGGCTGTTAGCTGTTACCACATAGTTAGCAAAAAGCACAAAACCTGAGCATAATTTGCAGCATACGAACAAATCATTTAATGAATTGAACTGATCTTCACTTGCACTACACAAAAAAATAAAACATCAACTATGTTGTTCTGTATGTACATACAGGTTCACAAGTGGACTGCATGAGTTGACTATTTGTCCAAGTATTTTTAACCTTGACTTTGACCAAACTTAAAAACTGATTGTTTTTGTGCTTGAAAAGATTGCTTTGAATGAAGCAATTAACAAAGTTAAAGGGTTTGGATTTCACTTGTAAGTGCACTTGCGTCTACCTTTTGTGTGTGTTTTAATCAGAGGTTTTGCAAGTAATTTCATTGGGAGTGATTTCATTAAAATTGTTGGACATTAGAATTACTCGGACATGACACTAATGATGGCCTTGTGTTAACACATGTCAACTCCGCTCTTTTTTCAATTAAATAATTTAAATTTTGAGTGGACGGTGCCACCTTTTTATAGACAGAAACATTTAATTTATTCAATTTATTCCAGAATCACTTTTGATAACATAACGTCTACAATACCACTAATGGTATGGGTATAACAATTATAGGTAGCGCTATCTGGCATATATATAACCACAGTCTTTCAGAGGAAATAAAGGACCAGGTATCCTCTCGGTAACTCCCTTCCAGCCTGGACCTCATGATCTGGCTATCCACATAGACGGTCACATTCGTGAGAGAAGAAGGGAGAGGAGGTTCCCACGCACTTCTGCCATCGTCTCTCCACCATTCTCTGGACATTACATTATATTCTTTTGCACTTTGGACTCTCTACGGACTAATTATGTTTTAAAGACAATTAAGAGACATTAATTCCAATTATTGGCTCCATTAATTGATAATGATAATTGTCTTATTGAACACTGGACAATTAGGGGCAGGGATGTTGGAGCAATTTCTGTTGTCTTTTTAATTACATGAAATAAGGGGAAGTAAATAATTGGATGCTTTATATAAAACATTGGTAGCTGAGTTGGGCTCCCCCTACTGTTTAGTTTTGTTATGCGAGTTTTGAGTCCTGGCGGGAGGCAAAGGGACACAGTTTTTTACGCATTCATACGCATTCTTACCAACATTTTTATGCATTGCATACTACCTACTTTTTGCTTAAAAAACAAACACTTACATTTTTGTTACCTTTACTATAAGCACCACTACAGTATCTTATTTGCAAGTGCACTGATTGCGGTGCCAACCTCTGCCGTTTAGTCATTCTTTTCTAAAAGCCAATTGTTTACAAAGCCTTGTAAGTGCGCCTGATTGGTGCAAATTGTCTAATCAGTGAATGTCTGCAATGAGAATGCATCAGCTTTGCTACCACTCTCCATGTTATAATTGTAACTTACTGCATTCATATAATTTTAGGCCTAATACATCAGGGCATATTAAATCTATCTGAGACCAATTTGGTTAGTATGCAACCTCAGTATAGTTAGTATGTGTCAGTGTTGAACGAATACAATAGCATATTGGATTATCAAAAATATAGAATGAGTGAGTTGTGCCCCTCATGCAGTAATATGCCCCACTTAAGACTGAGCCATGGCGATGGGTCTGCTGCATTTTCATCTCTCTCTCTCTCTCTCTCTCTCTCTCGTTGTGTTCTTTTTACAGTGTGTTGTCGTAAACAACACAATCACTGACTGTCTCATTCATCGCTCTGTCATTGTTTACCCACACATTTCAATCCGGTTCAGAAACACCCCTTGCTTCATACTCCCAGTGCAGTTCCAGCACGTACACGCAAACAGTATGACAACAGCACATAGTTCAGTGTAGCCTCGTCTGAAATCTGCAGCTGTGAATGCGGGCAGCTTCACTTAAAAACCTTCACACCAAGACATGTTTTTATAGAAGGCTTTTTTTAAGACCCCCAAGTGCCATTTAAGATATTAAATGGCATTTTGAGCATATTGTAACGCTTCTGAACCAGAGACTGAGACTCAAATGCAGAAAAAGGACACTCGGAATCACAAAGGCAGGTAAACAATAAAGACTTTACTTCAATCCAGGGTCATACACAGGTAGGCAGTCAGCGGAGGCAACAAGTCCATTCAGGGGGAAATCCAATATCCAATATCCAAAATCCAAAAAGAGTTGGTAACCAGGTAAGCAAACACGGAGACAAAACCAATCGCTGGAAAGCATGAACACACTAGGGTGACAAGGACAATCTGGCAGAGGGTGAGTGGGAACACAGGGTATATATCAGGAGAGGGAACACAGGTGAATGTGGTTGCACTGATGAGGTGGGAGCGGTCGGCAGGTGAGTGGAAAAAAACAACCCGGAAGTAAAGCTAGACAAAATGCATGAGACCAATGACTACCAAACTAAAACAGGAAGTGGGTGCAGACGATACAAATGGAATATTACACATATCTTATTTCTACAATAGCAATAAATAACAATTATGTTGTGGAGAACTCTAGCAGTTTTTTACTTAGGTTCGATGGTTGGAGACAAGACGGAGGAAACATCTCTAAAGATAACTAAGAGTTTATTCTGATAATACAACGTAATAGCAGAGTAAAATAAGTGAACCTGATGTCTGTCCTGAGAGTGAACACTTGTGTGTGCTTAAAAACTTGTTTCTCTGGTGTTTGAGCTCTTCCTGAAAGAGGAAGCTTTTCCTGATTGGCTCTTGTTAGCTGACGCTGTCTGACTTGTCCAATGGGTGTTCGTGGGAGAACCTCTCCCAGGGTCCAGGGTTCAATTTGGTTTCCGTGGCTGTACCAGGCAGTGGTTGCTCTTACCAGGTAGTGGTTACTTGTCAAGTAACCTCTAGTTTCACAAAATCATGTCCATTTATGGTAATAAAATAACCACAAAAGACTTAACTATTGCTTTCTAACTACATGAACTAATAATGAATTGCAACATTATTAAATGTTTACAAAGCATTATTAACACATTGTAAATCATATGTAAATCATACACTTACACTTAAACCATTATCTCATTATTTTATTAATAATTTATAGCTGATTATAAATTGTGATGAATTCACTATTTACTACTAGTTTACAAATGCTTTAACATTGCAGTTATTCTAAAGTGCTATTCATTTATGTTATACCGATCTCTAAATTAAATGTGTGTGGTGTGTGTGCTATGAATTGATTGTAAAGAAAGAAATACGACATGGCATCCCAGTTCTCAAACATTGAACGTGCTGAAAATAACGAGAGATTAGGGTGCTTTTCGTACTTGAGAAAAGTATGTGGCCGATTCACTTGGACAAGCTGGAATTCAAAGGTGCTGCTCAAGGAAAGGTTATTGGAGGAGTTGTTTTTTTTTTCCCATTTCAATCCTACTTGACATTGTGGAGGTGTTGGCCTAACTGCAATGAGTGTTTTTCCTACCAAAAGTAGCACCCTATGGAGATAATTAGCTTGTGAATTAAATTATATAAAGACACACCAAATGGGACAGCCTTGTGTGGACCGTAGCGATCAGCATTGGAAAGGTCATAATTTCTTTTAATGGGTAAAAAGAAGCATTGACATACTTTGGTCTTAAAGAAGCACTATGCAACTCGTTTATCAAAAATAACCTTAACCATGCAGGTTGAGAGTCGTTCTGATCGTTCTACAACACTTTCTGGGTTGTTTGGTGGGTGTTTCATCTCCCCCTGTTGGGTCCCCGCGGAAAAACAGAACATGCAACTTCATGTGGCCGTCCCGGCCACTTACGGATGTGACGCAGCGGAAGTATCCAATCGCGCCTCGAAAATGTAGTCAGATTGTAGTTTCACTGCTTTACGGTAGACCTGGGCGGGGGTGCCAAACATGGGTCCGGCTGAATATAAAGAGTCAGTTGCAAGGCAATTCTGGATCAATCGACAAATCCACTATGGATCCATCAAGACCCAAGAGGGGAAGGTCGGAGGAATCGAAGAATAAGAGAAAGGATTATGATAAACAAAGAAACCAGACACGAGTGAACATAGGGCGAGCTTATGCGGAATGGCGTCAACTGAGAGACTCGGAAGAATGCAAAACGGACGCCGACTTGGCTGTCTTGCTGCTGAAATTGTAAGTAGCCTACCCTTGGGTGAACTTCGTTTTTGTAATGTGGTTTGAGAGTCTGTTGAACAATGTGTTTTGCTCGACCGTTTTATTGTGAGCCCTGTATGTGTTTAGCTTGGTTGCTTCATGGCTAGCTTGCTAGCTAGTGAGGGTTTATCCTAGCAGTGACTTGCAAGTTGCTACCACACATGTTTGTTTGCGGTCCGAATCCAGGTTCTCGTTGTGTATTACTATTTATTTATCGAAGTGGGGGGTGGGGGGCGTTGTCAATGAGTTTTTACGACAGTGTTGTAGGCCTATTCCGAAGCTGCAGGGGGAGCTCTATAGTGAGAAATGCGAGCCCAATTCCGGCGAAAACCCAGAAACAGCGGAGGAATAACCGAGTTGCATAGCGCACCTTTAAACTGTTGCTCAATGGGTAAAAAGAAGCATTTTAAGAGTACTTTGGTGGTACAATATTACCCTAGACTGTGGCATTAATAATGGCAGATGGTTTTTCATAGTTTTTTTAATGGATTCTATAGTACATCTTTCCAAGGTCAGCAACCATCAGTGACCACCACTGCTATTCAGAATAGGACATTAGGGAATCATTACAAAACTCAAGCTAAATATCGGACATTGTCCAATTTAACAGAATATGGTTCTCGCTTGTGTTACTGCCACTACTCATCCAATTGCTCTGTCAAGGTGTTTCTCAGGCCCTGCCCCCCCTCCTACGCACACGGACCTGCCCGCCATTTGAGTGCCGGAGGGTTCGCGGGGAGTGATGGCCGCTGCAGACTGGGGGTGAATATAGTGGAAATGAGACGAAGGAGACAACAAAACAAACCAGGATGTGTTTGTACTCACTCCCAAATGGTGGGACGCCTGTCAGCTTATGTCAGCTTGTGTCAGCTTGTCAACACGTGGATAATCCAGCGAGAAGACAGCTTTTTAAAATGTTCTCTTACTTCTAGTACCAACCACTTCGCCGCCGACAACCGACCGCTCTAATAAGTCAGTTGATGGCTCTCTTTCTCTTCCGCCGGTTGACGGCTGCAATGACCGACAGCTCCACTGTGTCCTAGCTTTTTCTTCCTAGTACCTATTTGGACCTCAGGTCGAGTCTCAAAGAGAGATGTGCTGTTCAGTGGTTTTCTCTTTTCATTCTTTTTTTCACAAAAGAAAGAAATGTCCATCTTAGGATGAAAGATGAGTGTGTGTGTGTGTGTGTCGGGGGTCAACCCCTGATATAAACGTTAGGATTACTTCAGTAACAGAATTAGTTTTGGGTTGTGTGTGCTCTATGATACAATGTGTCACGATTCAATTAAATTAATAATTTCTCATTTTCTTTGGTATTTTTGTAATACACAGATATTCGACGATGATTGCTGGGTAATATGTACTGTATGTTGTTGTCCAATGTAAAGTCTCTATTTGATTATGTGATGAGAAGATACGATATAGCTAGTTTAGGCACAAAATCTGAACATCAAGACTGACAAGCTGAGCACATCTGCAAGCTGAGTGAGCGGTCATGCCTTTCAAACATAAAAGAAAAGAAAAGACAAGAGAGAAAAAATAGTTGGGTAAATTCTGGTCGCTACTCAGGTGGATAGCCAGCTTATAAATTACGTGTGTGTGTGTGTGTGTTCTTATGTACACATTTTTATATCGTTATCGTATTATAATGTTTATGTATCCCAGTTTATGTATTTTTTATTTTAACCCCAAATAATCCTTAGTTTAGCTGTTTGTTTAACTTTTAAACTTTGCTTAAACTGTTACGCTTACTCCATTTAGACATGAAACTTTTGAACTCTGTTCAAATATTTTCACTTGAGTTCTGCTATTCAACATGTCTGTCTTAAACTATGTTGCTTTATTAAACATATTTTTAACCTCACTTACACTATAGCAATCACTGCATTTTCTACAGGAAATGCATTTTCTAGTTCTGAATGATACTTCAAAAATTGTGAAAAAGACACATAGTACGTATACACACACTAATGCTCTCTCTCTCTCTCTCTCTCTCTCTCTCTCTCTCTCTCTCTCTCTCTCTCTCTCTCTCTCTCTCACAAATACACACAGTTCATATACTGTACATATAACACACACAGACACGTGTGTGCATTTCACTCACTAATAGTTCTCAGATTTTTCACACCATTTTTAGCAAATTATAGCTCTTACATCTACCCTACATCACCTTTTAAAAACCAATAACCACATGGTTCAATATGGAATACAGAGGACTTCCGGGGTCATGGTGGAGTGATCTTTCCAAAGCTGATGTGTTGTTTAAATGTGAAATACACTCCTGCGACCATATTCTACAACTACGAGGCCATTAACTAAGTTTTCCCTCAATAACCTCCTAATTACTGCTTATTGATAGTAAGTAAGGAAGTTGTTGTACATGAATTATGATCTTAATATGCTTTTCTCAGTATGGGCCTTATAAGGTGATAGTACCACATGAATAGTCATTCTCCCCTAACACTTAATACATAAGAATAGGGTCTGTTAATTGCAGTAGTTGTGTGCTATAATGGCTTTACTAAGTGTGAAGAGGAGGCAACTTTAGATTAGGGAACCTGTGTGTTAATAAGTGTCAAACTACTAGTGAATTAGTTATGAGCAAGACCTCACTTTAGAATGGGGAACATATTCTGAGTTAGAAAGACTTCATTTAAAGTTATTTGGACACTATTAACACTTAGTAATTAGGAATTAGGAGATTATTGAGGAAAAACCCTTAGTTAATGGCCTAGTAGTTGTAGAATATTGTCATGCAGAATAATGCATTAATAAGTGCTTTATGACTAATAAAGGGCCAATATGCTACTAATATGCATGCTAATAAGCAATGGTAAATGTCACCTATTCTGATCATGGGCCACTTCAATCATTGTATTAAAAAAGTCTCTATGTAACTTTCATCAATATGTCACTTGCCCGACGAGGCACAACAGGGTCCTTGACTTATGCTATGGCTCTATTTGGACTGAGGTTTCCACTATGGCCCTTCAGGCTTGCTTTGATTGTACCGATTGGGACGTTTTTTAAGATGCCTGCAGTGACCTAGATGAATTGACTGAGACTGTTACTGCTTATATGACCTTTTGTGAAGAAAATATTATCCCTTACAAATTGTGTAGTGTTCCCTAACAACAAGCCTTGGATAACTAAATCAGAAAGCAGTTTTATTTGACAAACCTGATGGAGTGTTGGCCGATGAACTGAATAATATTTACTTACATTTTTATGAGCTTGATTTAAAAAATGTACATCTAGCTTTTAGGGACGTTGCAAGAGCCCCCGAGAGCAGAATTATCATCAATGAGGAGAAAGTGCTGAAATCTCTCATGTACACTAAGGAGAGGAAACGCCCTGGCCATTAGGGACGGGGCCATACTCATACATACCTAGGCAATTATGTGGCATTCTTTCTTTTATATTACAGTGTTCACTTCTTCAGAGAGTTTCCAAAAATATGGAAAGACTCTATTGGTGCCAGTGGCCAAGGTTAGGACTCCCAAATGACAAAATGATTATCGTCCTGTGGCCCTTACCTCTCTGACTATGAAGGCTTTTGAGAGGATTGTTAGAAACAAGATCCTTGCTATGACCAAAGATAAACTTGATCCCTTACAATTTGCTTACAGAGCGGGGAGGGGGGTAGAGGATGCCACCATCACATTTACATTTACATTTCAGGCATTTAGCAGATGCTTTTGTCCAAAGCGACATACAATAAGTACATTTGTTAGGAGAAAGTGCAACACTAAACCGCTATCAGTAGAGTAAGGATTTCACAAGAACGAGTTTCAGGCACACCTAATTGCTAAGTTAACCAATTGCTAGTATACAAAAGAGATAAGTGCGAAAATACTGAGTGCAGAATATCAAAGTAAGAGCCAGGACATATAAACATTTTTTATTTTTTTTTATTTTGTATTAACTTCATTGTGAAACACCTAGAAGGTAGTCAAAAGCATGCTAGGTTGCTTTTTTTTCTCTTCTACCTTTGATTGCATACAGCCCCACATTCTTGCACACAGACTTATAAGTAACTTTGCTATGGATTTTAATACTGTATGCTGGCTCATGAGCTTTTTAACTGACCGTTCCCAGAGGGTGAATGTGGCTCTCTCTAGTGTTGTTAAGTCTTGGTTCACCACAAGGGTGCGTTCTCTCACCCCTACTGTTTGTTTTGTACACCAATGATTGTGTGAGCCAGTATGACCGGACATATCGTCAAATTTGCAGATAATAGTGAGTCTTCTCAAAGACGATGAGACTTGCCATGGTCCAATTGTTAACGAGTTCTAACAATGGTGTGACAATTCCTTTCTTATGTACATTCACTCAATGTATCAAAAACTAAAGAAATGGCTATTGACTTTTGCAGAAGGGCTTCTGCCCCCCCATTCCCTATCCGCATAAATGGGGAACAGGTAGATGTGGTTAGCTAGTACACATATCTGGGGACAATTGTGAATGACAAACTAAGCTTCGAGCCTAATGTGAAGGCAATCTTAAACAAAGGTCACCAGCGCCTATTCTTTTTAAGGAAGCTTAGCAGTTTTAATGTAGACAAATCACTTTTGAAAATGTTTACCCATCTTGTATCGAGTCAGTCCTCACCTTTGCTTTTATCTGCTGGTTCAGGAACTTAAACCTGACGAATACGAATATGTTGGAAATATGTGAGGATGAGCTCTAAAATGACTGACTGTGATCTAAATGACCTCTGTCTGGTCTATTAGAAAACGGTCATTAGGAAAGCTCAGGATATTCTTCAGGACCCTTTACACCCTCTTTATTCTGTTTCCCTCCTTCCCTCTGGGCGTAGGTATAGGATGCCTAGATGTAGTAGGAATAGATATGGTCGCTTTTTTCTCCCAGAGACTATCCAAAGTTTAAACTTGGAACCGGAGGGTGACAAGGACTGACTAACCGTGATGTTGTTTTTTTTGTTATGTCTGACAGGCACTTTTTTGTATGTTCTGACAATATAGTATTGAAACTGTATGTCCTTTTAGCTGCATGTGTTTTAGGACTTAATGTTATTGTGTTTTGTATGTTCCTTTTAGCTGTGTTTTAGGATTATATCTCTACTGTATCTTAATGTGTTTTATGTTTTTAAACTGTAAAATGAATTGTCCCAAATAATACATATTTCTCTACTCTACTCTTTCTAAAAGCTCTGTGGAAGTATTATTTTTTACAAAAGTATAAGTCTATATAAAAGTGTTATCAATGTGACCTTTAAGAGAGGACATCCAAAGTATTTCGTCAAGTAAATGCGTCATGGATCTCCCGAATTGGTGAGTCGCACTCTATTAAGGCAGAGACGATCAAAGAGTAGCACCGCCTATTGTGGCTAATGTTAATAATTTAGACTCGATAAAAGGGCAAATCCTCTTCTATTTTACTTTGAGTTGATGTTGGTTCATGTTGAAATGGTTTGTGACTGTGATGATGTGAAACTACGTGTATGATGGGTAAATGCATAATATGGCTTTCCAGAAGGATATAGACTAGCCAGCCAGTGTCAAAAAGTAGCCAGCCAGGGGTGGAAAGGAACATTTTTGGGTGTAAAAGCCCAAATTTGGTGGCCTCTAGCACATTTTAATGTTGTCTGTTCTCTTGACACTGGTGTCCCCCAAGGCTCAGTACTAGGACCCCTTCTGTTCTCCCTATATACTAGATCACTAGGCTCTGTATTTGGGATGCACCTATCCGATACTGGGTATCGGTATCGTACCAATACTGGCCCAAAATGTGGTATAGGGTATCAGTTGCTGGAGTCTATGCATAGCTCCAATACTCCAATTTTCTCGTCCAACTTTTCTTATATAGTGAAATCACAGCTGCCATTCAGCCGAAAAACATAGTTAATTGTCACTTCAACACTGACTTTTGAATGTGTGGTACACTGCAGTCTATACATGTCATTTCTCCCCAGTCATAAAGCCATGTAATAACCGGCATGTGGATGCACACTTGTACGTTGTTGATTGCACGATTTTCATAAACAATACAGACACACGCAGTAAAATCAGTTTAACCATTTATTCTGTATACGCACACAATACAATATGACCATGAAACCGTCTACCTCATTATGTGTTATCCAAAACTTAGTTACCATAGCTGCTGCTTCCTGGTAGAGGACCCAAGAACAGTGTCACCGTCCTTTTTTTTCTGCCTGTGCATATGGATACGTGTTTACTCGAAACTATTACGTACTGTATATATATGTATATATGTATGTGTGTGTATATGTGTGTATATGTATGTATGTATGTGTGTATATATATATATATATATATATATATATATATATATATATATATATATATGTGTGTATATGTATATGTGTGTACCGGTATATGTATATGTGTGTGTATATGTATATATACGTGTATGTGTATATATATATATATATATATATATATATATATATATATATATATATTAGTGGTGGGCTGTTATCGGCGTTAACGCGCTGCGATAACGCGAGACTCTTATCGCGCGATAAAAAAATTATCGCCGTTAATCTATTCTCAAAGTTGGGTTGGGAGCTGGGTCTATACCGGATTTCCACAAAGGAAGGTAAGCACCGCGGAACGGCTGCGCTGCGGAACGGCTGCGTCCTCTGCCCGGCGACCCCACCCCGTCGGTCGTAGGTCTGGGCAGTGGCGCCTTAATGCACGGGCTTACCTGGGCTTCAGCCCGGGGCCTCGGCCAATCAGGGGCCTCTTAAAAAATATATATTTTAAAAAAAGATGATAAACGTCCGTATTTGCGGTGTCATTACTCCGCCCCCCCGTCAACAATCGCGCACCTGTCCCCCTCCGGTCAACAATCGCCCTGCTTCCACAATCAAACTTCTGTAGTGCATCCAAAACGTCGCGGCACACCTCGTGTTCGTCACGCCCTCCACTTTTCCCTCCTTGCCACCCTTGCATCAGCCCCCTCGTCAGCCCTGTCCTGCTCCTTTTATTTTCCTCAACCTATCTGCTCCCTGCATGTTCCTTTGTTACTCACCTCTTCCCCATTCCCTCATTAGTTCTGTTTTTAGTGTAGCCCTGGTTTTCAGTTCAGTCTTTGTCTTGGCATTAGTTCTGTCTTGTCATGTTCTGTTAGCCTGCACTCCCAAGTGCGTTTCTGAAATAAATCGTGATTCTTCAGTTCCTGCGGCTGCTGTCTCCTGCTTTTGGGTCCACCTGCTCCGCTACACGTAACAGTGTTCAACCTACCAAAGATCATCCTGCCAAGAGACTCATTTGTTAAGAGTTCATCTGGACTCTGCATAGCCTCCCTCCTCTACCTACCCCCCCCCCCAAAAAATCTGTTAAATTAAAGACCTGTCCATATTTGTTGCATCATTATTTTGACTAACAAGCTAAATCTTTTTAGTTATATAGTTACGAAGAAAGAGAACATGTCTATCATCCGTTCTGGCATAATGATAGTTTCTGTAAAAATCCAAGTAGGCTAAGTGGTTTATTTTTAGCTATATGCTAATGTCCAATCTCAAAATGTTATTACCGCTACATCCCTATTTCAGTTAACGTGAAGTAACTTTTCATTTTGCAAGATTGAATTGTGCAAAAGAGTACACGATCCAAGTTTTGTTATCTCACATGAATACTTTTTTTAACTGTCACTACATTGTAAATTATTTTTGCATTTTATTAGCATGTAGTCATAGATAATACAAGTAAATATATAATGTTAACGAGCATAGTCATTCTAAACTGGGATTGGCTGCAGCCGTCATCGTTAATGATGATGGACTGTCAATCCATCCAATTAAATGGTAATAAAAATAAAGTAGAGTTGCAGGTGAGTCGAAAACTAACCAACTTTAAAACTAGACTCGTCTCGTAAAAAAAAAAGTAACAACTCTATTTTTTTGTCACATTTCTTCCTCAGCCATCTGCTCGGAGCTAGTGAATCCATTCTTTCCGATTAGAAAAAAAAACCTGTGACAATGCGCTACAGGCTCCTGACAGGCAGTTGAAATTCCCTGAATATTCACACCTTTTCAAGACACTTTGATTTTCCCAAGCAGATGTTGTACTGCAGAACTAAGAAGGAATTTGTCTGCTTCTTTTCATGAAAGAACTGTGTTTATGCCCTAGTTTTAATTTCTGTTATTCAGCCTTTGATGCTTTTCTATACGGAAGAGGTGAAGCATTCTTCACTATCAAAGGCATTTTTTCTGTATTCCTCGTAATCTACTTCTAATGGCTGATGTGTGTTAAGCATTTAGATGGAGTAACAGTGGTTCATTGTAGAGAATTCAGCGACATATTCGTAATAGAAGTGGCAATATTAGCATTTTGAAGTTTGGGTCAATTGCTCAAGAATGCCTCCAGCTACATGTAAGCATTGCAGGGGGGGGGGGGGGGTGATGGGAATTTAACCCAGGGCCTTTCATCTGAGAGACAAATACTCCAGTCACTTGACGATCTTGAAATTCACAAAAATGAATGAAAAATACTAGGGATGTCCGATATTGGCTTTTTTACCGATAACCGATATTGTTCAACTCTTAATTTCCGATACCGATATCAACCGATACCGATATGCGGCCACGTGAAACCTCCGCTTTACACTCATTGCAATAGGCTTTATGCCGAGCGGAAGTATGGATTAATAAATAAAAACAAAACAGCGGTAAAAGCTAGCATGTGTGTCCGGGAGAGGGCTGCTCTCCTCGGACACATTACTCTGAAGCCCCGGTGACGGTCTGGAAGGATTAATAAATAAAATAATGTGAGCGCGGTACAGCGGACCTGAACCAGATTGTGATGAGACTGTTTCGCAGAATGCGTTAGTATGTTGCGCTGACCCCTATTTTACTATTCAACGTAGAAACTTTGAAATAATTCCAAACCACCGACATAACCACAGCTACAACTAGCGTCCCGCTACACGGCCGCACACGCCCAGGCTTGTTATTGAGACGGCGCGGCACATTTGATGATGTCATCAAACCACGTCCTCACTTGAAACATAACAGATGTCTGAAATTATTTCAAAATCGATATTTTCCGATATTGATTTTTTATGCCAATATCGGCCGATAATATCGGTGGGCCGATAATATCGGACATCCCTAAAAAATACATAACTTAAAACTTTCTTATCAAGAAGCCAAAATACTGTGGAAGCCTTGTTTAATTACTTTTCTGCCAATATTTAAAAATAAAATGTAATCATTCCTAATTAGCCAAATGTTGCTATGATATCCTAAGTTCTGACAATGAATGCAAGGCAAAGTTTCTGGTTGCCGTGGTAACAGTGTCGCCGCTGCAGAGTCTGCGCCGGAGTCAAAATCATCCATCACAGTGATCAAGACTAATTGAACAAGTCTAATTATGCCCCTTGTGCTGTGTAGTGACAATATGTCCTCATGTCTCTGTTCGACTAACACAACCACTCCATTATGCAGGGGTGAGTCAGTGACAGTCATATTACAATTTTGCACACATAACTTTAGAGTTAACAAGGCCACTCGAAGCAATTTTTGCTCTCTCTCTCTCACTCTTTCATTCAACCCCCCAAAAAACGCACAGGAAAACTAGCCTTCAGAAGAGGGGTAGACGGGACTGACACAAATTAAGATCGGAGATTGGAGAGCGTTCGGAGATGTCATTCACGTTTGCCCTAGTTTGCTCTCGTTTTGTTGTTTGCTCACAATTCCCCTTGCCGGTTGTTGTGGCATTTTTTTTTAGATATTGCGTCGAGGACAGATGAGACTTCTAAATGTTAAAGTAACACACAATATAGTTGTAGAAGTATAAAAGTATTTAATGTATGCATAAAAGTCCCCTCTCTAACAGAGCGGGCCCAGATCATTGTGCCACAGTCTTTTATTCCGGTTTGGCCCCCTCCCCAGGAAAACAAGACAGATTAACATATGGGCCTGGAGTCAGGAGGTGACACTTGAGGTGATTACTTTATGACCTCCCTCATACCGACAGAGAGCAGACGCAGCGGTGCCTTCCTGGCCTGTAACATCTGACATCTGGTTATTTATAATCACACAATCAAGATAATCACAAAATCAAGAAACAATTAATAAAGAAGAGTATATACCTTAAGACAGTTACAACCGGTAATAACAATTACCTAACCATCTTCACATATTACGTGGATAAAGGTTCATCTGACATACCTTGTTTTTCAAACAAGGTATGTCAGATATAAAGTGGTGGGGGCCTGTCCCCCTTGTTACTGTCCATCGGCACAATGATTACAAATTGCAATATCATGGTTATGGACGATTTGGTTATACAGGCTTTTATGCATACAATTATTACTGCCAGACTTGGGTCTAAAAACCCGTCTGATTTCTGGTATATATTATGCACCCGCTTCTGTTACAATTCGGAATTACTGATACCTACTGGAGTAATTCAGGTTCATAATAGAGGTACCGTTTACCCCTGACCAGGGTTTTAATCTGTGTTACGGATATGACAAATTACATTTTGGTTGGTGATATTAATTTTGTCAAAGATTAGTAACAATGGAATCACAATAGTACAACCTAAGAAGAGCACGCCCCAGATGGTTCGCATCCCGCATCCCATCCTCCCGACGGGGTCCCATGGTCCTTGATGATGATTCTGGTCACAGCTCTCCCTGGGCCAGAGAGAGATGGGGTCCAGTCCTGGAGATGTGACGATGGCTGGAGAATACCAACACGTGACCTGGTTTCAGTGTTGGGGTGACGGTGAGGGGCTGTGTCGGCCGTGACTGAGGGTGAGGGGGTAGAGCCGAGTGTGGCTGCTTCTTTGTCAAGGTGTTGCTTTCTCAGGCAATCTCTACTGCTTTCAGATGTCACGCTTCACTGAGGCTGTAGTTTTACTATTAGAAACTACCCCTCCCTTCTCAGACTTCCCCTAGGCTTGGATTACCTTCGAAACGTTCACACTAGATACCCTCCTGGTCCTCCATCGTCGTCCTTTGTAGTCAGCAATGGCGGTCGTCTATAGTGGCTTGTGTGGATCCAGGTAGCCCTCTCAGCAACTTTGACAGCTGATGAAGTGATCAGCAGGCCTTGGTGAGTTCCAGGCCCGTCTCTGATGGTCCTTCACCACAATCCAATCTCCTGGTTGTAGGTCATGGAGTTGCCCCTCCTTGGACAGTGGCATGGTCTGTGACGAATGTATAACCGCACATATAACACTAAGCTGTAATATCCTCACATAGCCACAAGGGGACAGGAACAAATACATAAGTTGTAATATCTACACATAGCCACTAGGGAATAGAAACAAATATACAGTATAAGCTGTATTAACCGCACCTGGCCACCAGATGGCAGCACACATAATACACTGGGGGCGGGCGCTCAACACTAGCCAATCAGAGTATATTATGCGTCATAGAGGCCACGCCTGCCCAGGTACTACCAAACCACACAACCGTGGGGAGGGCAGAAACTCTAGAGGCCGCGTATCTGTTAGATATCCGGCTAAGGGTCGCTCCACGCGTGAACTATACAATACCCCTCCATTTGCTTCATAGATAATAGACCTAAAGCTAAACAAATAAAGTGAGTTAAAAGCGATCCTGTGTCGGCGGCCTTCTTCCTCAAAGAACATCACAACAGGTCTCCTTCACCTGTGAGTGGCTAGCTTGCAGAGTTCAGGAGAGATTAATACAATAATCAATCATGCTGTGAAAGTTCTGTGTTCATATTGCTGTTGTGTGGTGCACCTGTCACCATCGGCATCGGTCTCCTCATCAGGACTTTGTTGGGGGGGACAGTCCTACCTTTGGTCTGGTACGGCACCTCATGGCCAGCAGGACTAGTGGCAAGACTTTTACCCACGACATACCTGCTTAGCTGCAGAGTCAGCCGCCTTGGTGGGAAACACCTCCAACCCACGTCTACTGTTACTAACCATATTTCTTCCCCTTAAATGTAAACTCTATATCAGTTGATTGAATGGCAATGATGGAGGTTGATGATTGGTGGGTGTAACTTTCTGTCCTCTTCCTATATTGTTAGTGACACACACTGGACACTGGACACAAAAGCGCTGTGAAAAATTCTAAAATGATTGTGTGTGCCAGTGCTGGTCAATGATATCTACCATTCCCCCCTTTGACACATGGTCTCTACCATATGTCATAATAGCATAGATAAGAACCAAACATTAGGCAAAGCAAAGACGCCCATTCGTGCCATACCACAATGCCCCACGATATGTTGCACCAGCTGATTTCCATGACTGACGTTTTGCGGGTAAGGCTTTGGTCTGAGCTTCCGCTAATTCCTTGATCGTGACCGAGGACGTCAGTTGTGCCATCTGTATGGTGGAGGCAAGTGGGGCTTTGGCAGCTGCCTTAGCACCCTCATCTGCCATCATGTTTCCCCTGCACACCTGGTCAGTGGCTCTTGTGTGTGCTTCACATTTACAAACAGAGATAGCAGCCGGTAGGAGTATCAAGTAGTTTAGCAACCAAATGTGAATTATTAATTTGCTTACCCTTGGATGTGAGTAAACCTTGCATATTCCACAAAGTACCAAAATCATGAACAACACCAAAAGTATATCTGCCGTCTGTATAGATGATAACTCGTCTACCCGCTGATGGTATACACGCTCGGGTCAGGGCAAACAGCTCAGCTGCCTGGGCTGAAAGGTGAGATGGTAACCCAGCTGATTCCACCGCACAGTCCTGTGTGGCAATGGCATAGCCCACTTCATTTGTAATCGGATATTTCCGACTTGAACCATCTACATACAATACATTGCTTCCAGGTGGTAGCGGTGTGATGGTGAGATCTACACGTGGTGTGAACAACTCCTCAATGGTGGCGACGCGGTCATGTGGTTCCCCATCTTTGGGGGTGGGCAGCAATGTGGCTGGGCTCAAAAGAGCACACCTGCGTAAAGTAATGTTCGGCATAACAAACACATTACGATATGACAAGAATCTTGATGCTAGGTGCGATGTGTTTTGCCCCCTACTGGCAATAACTGCCATTGCTGCTGCTGCCACAGCCTTCAAACAGTGTGGGAGATGCCCACACTGCCACCGGATCCGCCACAGCCGCCACCGGATCTAATTTGGATGAAAAATAGGCAATGGAGCGCATCTTGCCCCCATGCTCTTGCAATAGTACTGAAGTCATGTAACCATTACACTCCCCCACAGTCTGTGTGAATGGTAGGGCTGCCCCCTAATAGTCGAATAGTCGGCTCAGTCGATCGCCAGAGGCTTAGTCGAATATGTTTTCATAAGTCGAGCAAAAAGTAAAACATAAAAATAACAAGGCATGAGCATCGCAAACCGAATACATCCGTGGTCGCAACAAGCCCTGATTTAACTCATCGCTGCAGAAATATTGACCAATACACCTGGGCAGGTAAACACCTGGGCAGGTAGACACCTAGGCAGGTAGACCGCTAGACATGCGGGACTCATACCGGTGATCGTGGCTTTAGTTCCCTGTGTCTGATCGCTGTAATTCGTAGCGTGAATATCAGTTGAATATCTAATATCTTTCTAACTTTTGTATTTTTTAAGACAAGACAATAGTCGCACATCCCTAGTAACTACGCCGTGAAGGTGAACCCTCCCGGACTCCGCTATTAACATGAACCGCTCCGCCGAAGGAGCCGCACATCCACACGTACCGGACACCAAAATACAAACATGTTTTCCATTTGCTTGCTTTTAAATAAAGTTGTGTGCAGTTATATAGTTAAATACGATTATTAAAAGTGTTCATGGACATGGACACCAGCAGCATCCGCTGCTGGTGTCCATGTCACTGGGTCAGTCAAAGTCAGGCCAGGGCCGGGTGTGATGTCCTGTAGAGGCTGTGCTAAATTTGCATAATCAGGTACTGTCTACAGTAGCCCGTCATTCCTAAGAAACCCATCATCTCTTTTTTTGTAACTGGTTTGGGCATAGCTTGGATTGCCTCTATCCTGTCCTCGCTAAGGGACTTGCCGTCCGGTGTAACGATGTGGCCCAGGAACTGTACGCTTTGCATTACAAATTGTAGTTTTGCTAAACTGGCCTTGTGGCCCTGATGGGCTAGTACACATACAATGGGTTCAGGAGAACATACCATTAATTATTTTTAAACGAGACAAATTGTTGTGCAATACCCTTGTGGCATCCTAGTCCACGTATATGATTTACCATTAAACTAAAAGGCAAACCAGTATTGGCTTGCTGGATCTACCGGTATACTACGGTAAACACCATTTACTATCCCCAGGTACCTGTGTTAATAGTGTGTGACGATCTGGAACAATGGGTGTTCTTGGATGCACTGTATCGTTTACCTTTATCAAATCTTGGATAAACAATGCTGTTGGTTGCTCCGCAACGGGTCCCTTTTTCACAGGGAATATTGGGGTACAACATGGTTGATTTTGGAGTCACCACTCCGATGGTGACTCCTTTTTATCACCCATTTGGTGCAGTGATTGTCGGGTTTTGAAAGCTCCACCTCACTCTGTGTCTCAACCAGGTTGTGGGAGAGAAATACTGCCCTTCAGGACTCCATCATCTGTGGCCATGTATTCTATCTATCTACCTGACTCTGCATGCAATGTTGTGCGTCTGTTATCAGTATGTCAGCTATTGACCCCAGTCCCTCTGGCAGCAAGTCCCATGAATAAAAGTATCCTGGTGGGCCTAACGCACACAAGTATGCTTGGATCATTGGTGTTGCATCGAAGGTAACCGTGAGGCCTTCGTCGATGCAAATGTCACTCAGCCCTAGGCGACACATTAAATCTCACCCCAACACTGATTCGACAAAAGAAAATAATGTTTGAGTTGTCTATCGCTATCTTGTACAGTGAGCGGAACAGTGAATTTTTCCCTAAAGGATCGTCCACCAACCCCGACCACATATACATCTCAACCACTTAATTTCATTCACCTTTCCATTCCTTGGAGGACAACAGTGGATGCGTTGCCCCTGAATCTACCAGGAACGTATCTTTACCGTTTACAATTATGTCGCATAAAGCTGTTGAGAACCATGTAATAATCACCTGGGTGTGGTGTTTGTGAGTGTGTTGATGCCAAATCTACATTTTCAGATGTTTTTGATGTGTGTGGTGTATGTAGTGTGTGTGTCTTAGTGCTCATACAAAACCCTCTCCTCGAACCCGGCCTGCTCCCTGCGTTCCGTCAGTACGAATGTCTGTTCCCTCTCCCTCTTGGATGATTCATTGTCATGCCACTGTTTGATGCATTCTGCCAGCCACTCGTATCATTGTCCCCTTTCTCATCTTGATAGTAATCTCTTGCCCAGTGGCCCATGGCACTGCAGTGGTAGCAAGCATCGGTGTTCCACCATCCCCGTACTCTGCTCTTTGCGTGCCCCCTCCTGTTCCTGCTGTAGTGGATAGGCTTGGCTCTCTCCAGGGCTTCCAGTTGAGTGAGTTGACGTCTCTTAGATTTTGCTTTCTTTTTATTTCTGAGGTATTCTGCAAGTCTGGCAGTTCACCAACTAATGCAGCGTGTCTTTACGAATGTTGTTGTCTGTCTATCGGTAAGGCAGTGGCGTAGCCGCCCAAAAAATTGCCATCAGACGATGCGTTGCGACACCTGCACCTGCAACCTACTGACCTGACTGTGACCCCTCGCCCAGCAAGCATTGTGGGAGCGCTAACTGCTGCTAACAGTGATGTTTGATAATCATGTTTGAAAAAGAGCTCGTGGAGAAACTGGACTCTGATGAAATAATAAATGTGTTCAAGGCCAAGCCACGCCGTCTTGCCCTTTAAATTGAGAGCTGCGCAGTGCCCACAGGTAAGCAGCGATATCGTTGTGTCCTTTACTCTGCTGCTAAGCCCAATAGTTGTGTTCAGATGGTTGAATAGCTTTGTTGATCATGCGTGATGTGGATACGTTATGGCTCTTTGTGCAATGTCTGTGTGTGTGTTATGTTTTTACAGTGTTTTTTTGAGAACACAAAGTGTGCTTTTTGTATTACTTTGTTAGGGCGTGTTCACACCTAGCGTTTTTTGTGATAGGGAAAAGTTGAGCCGACTGTTTTTTTTTTTTTTAAAAGCTGGCAGCATTTTTTGTCCTGAAAGCGCCAAGAGCGTTTTTTCTATCGCCTAGCAACGAACCCATTCTAGACCCCGACGTTACTAGCCTACTACTACTGCGGTACGGGCATCCCTTGTGTATCTGGAACACCTTTTCCAGACGGAGATCGACCACTCTCTCACCCTTATGTTGTTCAGCCAGGCTCGGGTAGAGGCTGGGCAGCGGAGTAGCAGTGACGCCGTTGTCACATGACGGAGGTAGTGATGAGACATTCGCACGCTGTCCGCCGGTGCAGTCCAAGTCCGGACTACATTGAGATTAAAAAGCCCTACACTATCTGTCCCTAGCTGATTTTTTAACCTTACCTGGCCCTCACTTACCCACAAATAAAATGCATGCCAACATGTTTTAACACTTTCCTTTTTCCTTTCTGTCTAACAACCTTTTCTCTAACTCTTTCAATGTTTTCAAACAAAAACTCCCCATTTCAGGGAAACCCATCTTATGCCAGTATTTTCAACCCTCCAGTGCCTTTTCACCATTACCTCAGCAGGCCCTGTCACTTTGATTTTTCCCATTTATTTCCCATTGCAGATCCGTACACACTATGAATTATTATTATTAGGCCACTATTATTTCTAACTAGAGTGGAAACCAATATTCCTGCTTATGTTCTAATCACCTGAGTCCTACTCAATTAGGCATACTAAGTTCCTCTGACTTAGACCAAGTCCAACCTGGATTTGACCAATAACAAGTACCTATTGAAGGTCCTTGGATTGTCTTATTCGATTAATATGTACATCCAGGGGTCCAGTGCCAGTGATTGATATACCCATCGGTCCTTAAGTGAATTAGGCCTACAAGATCTTGCTTTACACTTCTTATTTTCTTTCACCAAATTAACCTAAATTAAATATTTTCTACACTTATTATGGTCTTACCCGTCCAGGTTCTTTTTCCTTCAGGATACTGTACTGAAAAATTCTCAATCTATTATCTATTGTCGCCCTCGTCTTACCACTGTATGCTGTCCTGCGGCGAGGTAGAGCTATTAATATATATATATATATATATACAGTATATACACACACAAACGCAGTGACGGGAAGTCCCATGAAGCTAGCAGTAATTTAAGACTAGAAGAAGTAGACAGTCGAAGGCCCAGTTGGTGACTCGCACGAGGCCCCAGCTGCTAACACCATGCTAGCGGCCAGAAGAAACACTGCCTCATTGGCAAAACTGTGAGTAACATTATCATAAAAATGATTAGTGGCAAATGTTCATGCTACGCTACACTGCATGCTATGCCCGAGGACATAGCCTGGACCTCCAATGGATAAACAGACTATAATCGTGGCCCCCAAAAAACAAAAAAGGAGCCAGTTATAGAAAAGTCAGTGTGGGCGGGGGGGGGGATTTCCATCTTGACTTGCTGAGACATGGATTGCTTTCAGGAGGGGGGTCCAAATAACTTTTACTCGCACAAACCAAGCGTGTGACAACAAACACAACAGCAACACCCCAACAAAACCACTCTCTCCATTATTCCTCTATGGGGAAGACAAGTATAGTTTAAGTATTGCCAGTTGAGGTGTAAACTTACCACCACCATTTTTGAGAGGGTCCTTCCAAAACACAAAACACAGCTGTGTGCTACAGCAGGCAGCAATAGTGGGTCACTTTTGGTGAAGAATAGAATATTCATAATATTTACTAAAGTTTTATATTCATGTACCCCAGCATGGGGCTCAGATCAGCGTAAATTAGAAGTTATTCCCATAAGCATAGGGAGGAATGTAATCTGATTGGATGGCGAAAATTTGAGCAGTTGCCAGCCGCACCTGTTGTCATGCTGTTGGTTTTGAAGTTAAGCTACCCCTTTCCACAAGTTGTCATCACAAACAGCATCGCTCAAAGCTCTAACCTCCACGCCTCAAACCAAATGTCACAAGGTCCACTTTCAAAGTGACTTTCTCGAGAAGATCCATCACAGAATATCACTAAAAACTTTCTCTGAGTTGAACCCTTCAGTCAGGACACGGGTCGTAAACTTGAACAAGAGCTTCATAAAATCTTTACGACTCAATCTCTGATTCAGTGGCCTTTCCACAACGTCCATTCATATGTTGTAAGCCAGATATTAGAAAATATGCAACTTCAACTATGAAGACTGCGGGATGTAGTATTTTAAGTATTACCCACAATGCAATTGAAAACCGATCTGCTTCCAATGATAACACTAATAGGGCTACAACTGACCTAGAGCTAAGTAGATATAGAGAGAAAAATGTTATTTTCAGGGACATTTTTCAAAACCCAATCCATCAGGATGTTTAATAGAAGTACATATACTAGTTTATTTTGAAGCAGAAGTACATCATAAGATCACTGTAGGCCAACTCTGTTATTGTTCTGTTGTTGAGTTAAAAAAAAAAAAACTAAATTGGAGGAACTTTTACAGATGGGATCGTATGGGATACAATTTAGCAATTTAACACAAAAAAACGTAGAAAACTACGTGTGCAAAAGACAAGTTAGACATCAATCTCTAGTTATAGGGTAAGCGTTGTAATGTTTCATTGAATCTACTCTTACACTTTTTTAAGAGGGAGGTTAAAATACCACAACAAAAAATGTAATCCCCTTATCAGTGTATATGAAAAATGCATGTAGTTAAGCTATATATATTCTCATAGCTTTTTTCGTTCTCATGCGTACGTAATACATACACTTAGCGTGCAAGGACATTTGTGGCACAGACGAGCAAATGTGTGCATCTAAATAAAACATGCCTCATAAAATCGCATAATAGAAGACCTCTGGGTCCCCATATAAAAGTTATAAATCAATTTTTTTTTTAAATGTAATTGCCCTCACTCTTAATTGTGTTTGGGCATTTGATTGTGCATCTTAACCGAGTTGTTTTTTGTATTATATATTTGTATACAAATAATTAGCGTTTTTTTATTTACCAGTCAAGCTCCTTTTTGGCTCATTCACTCGCTCTCTCCCTGCTTCTCTCCACCTTCCCCAGCTGGTTTCTGGGTGAAGGTCCAAGGTGGGAGCTGATATTTTCATCAACTGATGAATAAATCATTTCATGGGTCTTTTTCTTTTTTTACAGCACTGTCATTAACATCACGCAAATGTTCTCATCTACGAAGCTGTGTGACGAATACGCCCTTGTGTATTATCGCGGTGGATGTCATTTCATCACCGCGGCGACAAAGCACGTGCTTTAAAATGACACCCAAGGGTTAGTTAGCTAGTAGGCTAGTTGGTTAGTCAGCTAGTAAAAAAGGAATTATATATCTAATATGGGAACGCCTCGGGATCCCCCAGGAGGAAATTGTTGTAAAATGTTGCTGGGGAGAGGGACGTCTGGAATACATTGCTTAGCCTGCTGCCACTACAACCCGGCCCCGGATAAGCAGAAGAAAATGGATGGGTGGACGGATGGCGTTGGAATTAGTGCACAAGGCAGTATGGATCTTTTTTACACACACACCATTGCAATACCTTCACGCACACACTTGTCAGTGAGTGATTAATGGTTGTGCACAGTACCACACACTCCACTGCTAGGAGGCGTGATTGATGGCCCAGTGTGTGTATGACAGACACATGTGGCATGAGAGAGAGAGAGAGAGAGAGAGAGAGAGAGAGAGAGAGAGAGAGAGAGATTAGCTTCACAATGCTTCCGAGAAACCAGCATAACAAGTAAACACTAAACAGACAAACCAACGAGAGATTAACCAGACACACAAAAACACTATATTTATCTCAAGGGCAGCGCCATCTCTGGTAGAAAACAGGTTGCAGTTGCTGCTGTTTTACAAAAAAGCTCATATACATACCAACTGGTGCCTGTTGGTAATGTTTTTTTTTATCATAACACAGCATGGCATAAGCTGTATTTCTTTTAATGGATTTTAGAGTTTGGTTCAACACAAAAACTATGCATGCGATTTTGTATCCAATTACTGCAAATATAATCCAACACTACAAGAAATGTAATAAACATATACATCTTGATTGTCTTCATTTCACAACGTCTTAGTCATGGACATTTAATATGTAGTGCCCCTCAGGGAAGCTGTAGAATAAAAAATAGACTTTGTTGAGCTCAGTGCTTTAGAGAAGAATAAGTGATTTACTGGACCTCCACCATAACTCTGGTTTAACACCTTCTGTCCATTTCAAGGCAGGTTTACGACCTCAAAAGGTCCTTCTAATAAAGTTCAGAATAAACCATGAAACAAAAGATGGGGAAGGAACAGAGTGGAAAGTGCTTGAATACCCTGGCTAGTAATGTTAAACATGGTTGAGAAAGGTTGAAAGGTAACGTTGACCTCATAAAAGTGTGGTCTGTGTCTTCCATTTGATTTTGTTCCATGTATGGTTTGATTGTTTTATATATGGTTTGTGTTCAGTTTCTAACACAAAATATGTGTGCTTTAGTTATGTAGAAATAACATAACGTGTATTCAGGAGTGTGGCTAAGCGTGAATATGCACACTCGGGTCACTCTCTCGGTGGATACTAAGTGCATATTGTACCCGTTGTATAGTTCAGTGTTTCCGTGGTCATCAATAAAGACAAATCTTTATTAACAAGAACCCTTTATGGTCTTTATCTTTATAGACTAAATACATGAGTTTGATTCTACTTGATTCTGTTCCATGTATGGTTTGATTGCCTCCCCAAAGCCACCATATTAACTTTAACGGTCTAATTCCCTATTATTACCAAAAGACACTTCATGCACAGTTACTCCTTGATACATGAACATGACATATGAAATATGTTCAGAGAACTTCACAGTAGCTATACGGCAGAGCGACGATTGCGTATTTAAATAATGGGCTATTACACGCCGTCCGCCAACATACAATGCAATCCGACAGCGTTGCACTACAACTCCCTTGGCTGGCCCATATACTGTAAAGAATATGGACGTAGCGTCCGTGACATCACCCATTGGTTGACACACGACCGCTATGAAGCTGTAGATTTTGCGTTACGGGTGCCGCCATTGATTTTTGCAACCAGCAGCATTGACTATACATATTTGGCACATTGAGATGGGAATTGAATGGCTGCCTCAGAGTAGTCTATCTCATTAATATTAAATCCTTAATATCTTTTAAATGAAACAAAACTGTCAAATGGGACCTCTCAAAATACATAATATGAAGATGAACGAGCCACTGAGATCGAAGAAAAAATGTATTGGCTTTGTATTACGAGAATTTAATAAAAATGTTCTCATGACAGATTGGTGGCGGGATCCAACCACTGCGAACGACCGGTTAGAGAAACTACATGTTAGTCACTTCCGCCCGGGCTTCACAAACAGGCGGTCCTGGCTGCCTCTTGGGCACACCACACAGTGCCATCCATTACCACCCATTATATGGGACCTCAAATCAAATCTTTCTATGTGTGTTGCACGACACAGTGCTCCGCGGCTGGTCTGGTGTGCTCAACTGTGATGTTTTATTTTATGGAGAGAGAGAGAGCGAGAGAGAGAGAGAGAGAGAGAGAGAGAGAGAGAGAGAGAGAGAGTGGGTGGCACATGTAGTTAGCCAATATATTTAATGCGCTTGACCTGGAAGAATCCACGCTGAGTCGCAGGGTTGAGTAAGTGTCACTCCGCCTAATGGCGGTTAGCTAAAACCAACCAGCCGGATGATCCGTTCCAACCCACCTAACCAGGACAAGCTGTGCTCAGCAGTGACGTGCCAAGTCTCGAGTCAAACATACAACCAAACAAAACACCGGCCAAACAACCTAGCTTTTTGATTCTCCACAGTCCTCAATAAAAACATATGGTAATACAAGGTGATTGTCTTTGAGGTTTTCCTTTTCAATCGATCATTTTATTTCTTGTTCTTTTTGAAAAATGTCTCGGGTTTAAAGTCTGTTTTACATTCTCTCCCTCCTTGTTTGTTTGTGATCCATCCATTCCAATAAAGCTCATTAGGACATGGTTTGAGCGGAAGGAAGACTAACAGATGGGATGCAGGCACAGACGGGGAGAGAGGGAGAGCACTACAGCGACAGACGCAAAATAAGAAAGCAAAGAAGAAGGCCGCGTTATCGCGGGCCCCCGCTCAAGTGCAGTCGGCGGTTTCGGTGGCGTACGGTGGCGGTAGACAGAGCTATAAATCATTTGTCCGCTAATGGCAGCTGCAAATGAGCTCCCTCATCGGACAAGACAAGTGTGGCGCGCTTCGTGTGTTTCTTCAGCCGCTGCGCTACCATCTGTGCATTCTAAAAGAGCCACCGCGAAAAAGAGTGCAGCACGTGCGTCACCCTCGTATTCATTAGCGACAGTCCAGCCGGCTTTTGCGTCTCTTTAATCACACTGATTTTAGTTTTGACCCACATAATAGACTTGGAGATCGTGATCGCTCTGCTATGGTAGTCTGCCTCTGAAACATGTCAAATGTCGACGTCTGCAGCAGTTACTGGCTGTCTTTTATCCCATTACTTAGTTTATGTTTTAGTTTTTTTGTATAATAATTCAAAAGTTTAAGTTAAAGTTCATGTTGAAATACAATTAAAGTAAATCCAAGGGCCCATCATTTAAAGGGCCCGTATTGTATGAAACTGATTTCCCAGGCCCGTAAAATGCATGTGTGTAATTGACCTGTAGACCGCTATTGGCAGACGATTCCACAAGTAATTTCAATATAGAGGCCATTATTTGCATCACAATGTCTTGAACTTGCATTCGCACCCACACATGGTTAAAGAAAAAACGACGAATGCTTCCAGTGAATGTTATACACCACCTAACAAGCGAGAAAACTCCCAAATTCTAAAGTGAACTGACCCAGTCATCATGGACAAGTTGGTTCTTTTCACATGCCAACACAGTATAGGAGGATTATCCACGGCTGTACATCCACATAATTCATAAAAAAATCTGCAGCCGGCGACACTAACATATGACACAATTTGAAGTCCAAACCAATTGGGGTCAACCCTCCACCCCCCCACCCCCTCCTTTTTTTTTTGTGCAAGTGTCAAAAAGGCAGCGTATATCGTTCCTTTTGTCCACGTTGGCAAGAATATAATGGGGTTTGAGAGGGCTAGTGCTCCAGCAAGATAGATGGTGAATGGTAAAACATGCAATTACTACACCTGTCTACGCAACAATAGTTAACCACCTTTTGTCAGCCCCTCTTTCTGGCTGAAGAGCTGTCTTGGTGGCGGTTGGGGCATTACGATCGCACAGTCGTACAAAAGATGGTGGAAAATTAGTGACTGGCATTCAGATGAGGAAGAGAGGGCCTCTTATTGTGGTTTTTAAAGGAGTAGCACAGGTGTGGTTCTACCTGCGCATAATGACGCTATTGTCAAGTGAAGCGTTGAGGGCCGCGCCACCGATGGGTTATTTTCCCTGTTGTGTTGTCGGTCTATCTTGCTCTTGAATTTGTAATAAATCACATTGAAAAGTGACACTGAGCACAGAGTGAAATGCTGTATTAATGGTACAGGCAAAGCAACATCAAGCGATATGCAAGACATTTACAAAAAGCACCTAAAATAAAATCATTGTCAACTCATCAACTCTTTGACGGGATATTCCATCTGCCCCCTTATTTGGATGACATTTAAATGTGCTTTCGCCATTGGCAAGGGGAAAAACTACTTTCTAGCAGAGCTTAAATTTGTATGCGCTCGCTAGCTGAATGGTAATGGGAAAGTGCGTATTTATGTGGTAAATATATCAAATATATATGATATATAAATATATTAAGTGAAATAGTGGTGAGGGTTTAAGGCGGGCGTGCACACAAAAAGCCTCCCACACACACACAAACACAAAAACAAATACAAAAATGTAAGCTTTTCAAATGTATGCTTAGGTGATCCACATAACATATCAAGATGAACATAACCCCATGCTATGCCATTTTTTCTGCACGTTGTCAAAAGGCACAGTTACTAATAGGCAAACGGCTTCCATCCCTTCAGGCTTTTTTCCCCCAGTAAACAACAATGTCTCAGATGAGAGACGGGCTCTGTTTGGTTATGAATAAACTGTTTGGAAATTAATATGAGTGATTCCAGTGAGTCAACGCTACGTTTTCTTTTCATGCCGACTATCAACAGGTGTCTCACCCTGCCCTTTGCAACAGCCGGTTTGGAACGCTGTCATAATTTCTCAGAGGGACTCGGGGTTGCAACTGCGGGGCCAATTATAGAGGAAATATTGCCTCACTTTGATTGGATTTGGTGTTGATGTAAGACATCAGAAAAAAAAACCGAAGGGACATAAAAGGGCTGACCTTTTAGATCGTCGAAACTTTGTTGTGTGTACTTCTTGAAACTCTGCATAAGCAGGAAGGAAATGCGTTATTGAAAGTCCAATTGATGGACACATTTTGTTGAAGATTAAGACCATCTGATGCAGAGCAGTTGAGAAACTATTCCACGCACCTGCCTCTCTTTTTTGTATTTTTGGCTTTTATGTTCTCTTGAGTTTCTTCAAAACAGCCTCCTCCCTGCAGCGGCGGTGGCAGAACGCTCTGACTGGGGGAGCTATGGGGGAGCTGGATTATTTATAGCAAGTGCTAAGAGATTTTGACATAAATGATAAAACAAATAAAATTAAAAAAAATAATAATAAAAACTGATAAACGGGACTTAATCGACCCGGGCTAACAGGCTACATAACTGAAATGCATAACGTTACAAAATGTTAGGCTACAAAATAACAAGCACAAACAGTTAATGATCGTTCACAAACCCAATCATAGTCACCACAGACAACATTAGTGGATTTCCATAATGTTGTAGCAGTGAGCAGAAATGACTGAGTTGAATACGGCAAAGGCGTGTTCACTTGAGACGCAGTCGGACACCATGCGTGACCCACTCCGTATTTTTCCCATGGAGAAAGCGGCCAACACGCCCGACCTTGGGGTGTGTTGTCGCGCGCGTGCGCGCAGGGGAGGGGGGGGGGACTCACTTCGAAGTTGAAATTATTTCAGCTCTCCGCCTCACTAGCATTCCAGCTGCCTCTCAAAACACTGAACGCATAGTCTATATACAGTGATGTTGACTCCCTATTCAATCAACCTACACAAACATTGAAAGGTAATTTAAACTGGCAGATCAACAAAGGTGTACTCACCAGTCACAGAGGAACAACCCACCTGTTATTGTTTGGAGCAAAGTGGTCAAACAACTCCTCAGGAGACCAAGTATACCTACTCCAGGAGTCTCTGACATGCACCCTCCCACGCTTTTTTGGAATAACAACAGTGAACTGCATTCAACCATGCATGGATATGATAAGATGTCATTATCACGCACTGAATGTTGAATATTACCCAACCCAACATGCGGTCATACGTACATTTTGTTTTGTTACATTCAGCAACTCTGATTACGTAATATATCTCTTTATTTTTATTCTATAAATATTTTAACCCAAAATTACAATCACATTACTGGTGACGCTTAGGGGGAACTAAGCCTTTTTCAGCGGGTGCTTTAACGACCCCCCCCTTCGCATCGCCACTGCCTTGACTTGAATAAACCTGCATGGGTGAGCTTTCTTAGTTTAAATGAGCTTTAAGCATTCAGTTCCAGAGAGTTTGCCTGGCGTTTAGTCTGAAATCTGGACAGGGAGCACAAAAGAGAAAGAATAGCGGGTTTCTTTTATATAAAAAATAAAAATGTGCCAGCAAGGAAGAATAGTCTTGAAAGCCTCAAACAATGTCTGCCTGAGGCTTTCTTGGGAGGTAGGTACACACGTGTATCGAAAACTAGCACTTTAAAGCTGCTGTAGGTAAAACGTGAGCATTGTAAAGAGAGAGAGAGAGCAGAAGAGAGCAATATTTTGAAACTAAACCACCAAAAAAAGTCCCCTCCCTTTCTGCTCAATGGATTCGTCAAACAATGGTCAAACAATGAATGAACTAACCTTTCTCACCGATGCGAAGAATCACTAATGCATACATTGCTTGACATATAATTTCTATATTATTTACAGTCTTCCATGTGTTGCTGTACCTGTTTGCGTTTTGGAATATACAGGGGATGTATTTGCAATTTGAGAAAGAGAGACCAATCAGTGGCCACTTGTGGTCTCAAGAAGGTGGTCAATATTTGCATGGAGACGTTGTGTTCTTGAGAAAGTTAAAATACATAAGAGGCGAGTCCTCGTTCTGTTCTTTGGGTAATTTAATGGTTATTTTCAGAATAGCAGCCATCGTCCTTGAAATGTCCATCGTCTATTTATTCCTCAGATACTCTTGTGTGTGTGTGTGTGTGTGTGTGTGTGTGTGTGTGTGTGTGTGTGTGTGTGTGTGTGTGTGTGTGTGTGTGTGTGTGTGTAACAATTTCATGTGTCAATATCGTGTATTGAAATGTTAAACTATAAGAAATGATTGCTGCCTTCACTGTCTGCCTTTCTCTCACTTTCACAAACTGAGCTGACCTTTATGCTCATTTCTCATTGCTCCATTGGCTTCGGACTACATTGCTATAACCACAGTCCCATCACCCCTGCACTACAACGCCTGGTCCACTAACATACATTAATACACATATGTACAAGTGTCAGTTCACTTTCTGGACTAAGCCGAAAAAAATCGCAATGCACTCGATCCCCCTCTGGCACTGAATGGTTAGTGCTGTCTAATATTGGCTATTGGCCATGTTCCAGCAAACCAAAAAGCTTCACTATCGTTTCACTATACGATAAACGCAACATACACATTCGCACTCACACACAAATGCAAGTGTACAGGGCTTTGGGATATTGCCTTGTAAAAAAGAAGAGGATGGTTTATCAGAGGAAGACTTGGGGAATTGGATGTGTGTCGGTAATCCGGCTGGTTTGTCATGAAGCTGGAGTAGTCATGGAGAACTGAGCTTGGCAGCTCTCCGTTTAGTAGGAAACACAGTAGCCTAATCATGCATCTATCCCACTCAGCCGGGACAAAAACAAGACATTTTCCCCTCTCTCCTTTTCTTCTTTTTCTATACTAGTGCAGTGCCCATTCAAAACATGCCTGTTCTCGGAAATAGCCGTAAATAGGGCTGGTAAAACACTCGCTCCCGGTGGGTTTTGAAGCGGAGGACAAGCAGAAAACCGTGTCAGCGCCGGAAAGTGATGCAGCCCCGCCCGGTGGACTCAAATAACCACCGTGGTTATAAAGTACAGCATGGATTTAATTAGCGCAGGTGTTTTGCCAGCGGTACGTGCTATAAATAATGGCAAACGTACGTGATTTTAAGTTGCAATGGCAGAGTGGCGCTGTTCCTGTATCCGCTCGTGCTCACACTCCAGGGAAGTGAAGAAGAGTTGGGTTGTAACGTTAGTTGACGTTAACGTCACTCACAAAGCTTTGTGGCATCAATGAACTGTAAACAAAATGTTTGGGGGTGGATCTGATCTGATTACACGCAGACACCAGTTAATGCCATGGGTGGCTGTAATCTCCCTCAGACACAAGCCGGATGTATCAATAGAAGGATGCGGGTTATTAGTGTTAGTGCCCAAGCCAACGTTTCGTCAGACAACTTAAAAACCCCTGAACTTTAACCTGGAGTTTGGTAATAATTGTGTTTAATTGTGTTATTAATTATCATCTGTATACAATTCCTAGGGTGTGCTCATGCATATAAAACACACACAGCTACACAAATGCATTACATTCTCTCACGCCAGCACACACTACACACGTCTATATTGGAAATACACAAGTCTGCTTGGCCAGAAATGTAAAAGGGTACGTAATCTGGTTTTCTGAATGGGTTGTTTTTTCCCCCCATCAATTCACACACAATTCAAAATGAAGGAATGCACCCGCTGCGACCCCATCCACCCACCCACCCACCCACCAGTCACAATGGCAGTATCTGCGCTACTCATCAAGCATTGTATAATTACGTTCACATTGCACTTCAGTGCAGCAGTTGATGATGCTATTGTGTGGAGGCTAGCAGCAAGGCTCAGCGTGCCGGTCCTTAGTCACTGTTTAATAAAATAAAGCATTATGGAAAGGGGCTTCATTTGCATGCAAAATAACACATAAATACAATTATTGGCCTATCAGAAGCAATTTGTATTTAATTGCAGGTGTGTGTGTGTGTGTGTGTGTGTGTGTGTGTGTGTGTGTGTGTGTGTGTGTGTGTGTGTGTGTACGTGGGTTTTTGGCTTTTGTGTAAAACGTAATTATTCCCCAAAGATTTTTTTTTAATTTTGAACAAAATATTACAAAAATTAAAAAACTCACAATTGAGTCCAAATGAATCAAACTATGCCTGTACCTCTGTTGCTCGGGGGACCAGATCCCAACAAACCAAATGTGGAAGAAAGATTGTTTGTTTGGGAAATGTTACCAATGCTGAGGTAGTCTAACATTTTGATGAAAAGTAAAGAAACGTTTAATAAACATTAAAAGTGTTCATATACATTCACGTTGTCCATCCTAAATTAAACAGAATTTCACTCAATGGTTTTCCTGCTCTTATACTTTGTTTAAACGACCCTGCCTATATTTCTTTTAACAACAGATATGAACACATGGCATGATTGTGCCTTTCAAATACCATAATACTAAAGCTACTTTTCTAGGAGAACCATATACTGAACCATAAGTAGAACCATATACTTAACCAAAGCAGCAGGCATTATTCAAGAATTTCAATAAATCCTCCTAACCCAAATCCAACTACTGCATTTCATAAAAAAGTAGGCACTAAATAGAATATTAGATCAAATAAAACCAGTTTAATCAAAACCAGTCAGGAGGGAACAAAAACTTAAATTCAAATAAATCTTTTCAATTTTGTCCATCACGGCAAACAACTGCACGCAGGCCCACACAGACTATTCACTTCCAGCACCATGAAAAGCACCTGGCTGAAACACAACACAAGAATAGCACCGGCCTAGTATTAAAATCTACCACCACACTGGAGGCCCACAATATGCTGCTATTGTATATTCTTAATAAAGTTCATCTTACCTTCGATGTTCTTCTTGAGTTTGTTTTTTGTTTGAGCGTGCAGCTTCCCATAAGGCCTTCTTCTTGAGTGCATAGGTGTATAGATTCCTTACAACAGTATGCTGAAGAGAAACATCAGTCATATTTAGTGTTTGTGCCTTGAAGCAAGGTGGACCACTATCTCCACTATATTTTTCATACAGTTCATTCATGTTCCGTCCCCCTTATCTGGAGGACCTCCATCGCATCACAGAGATGGAAGAATGGGAACTTGCTCTTCAATGCCAAGCTTTCAACATTCTTCAGGTCTTTTCACAAATAGCGATTAGCAAACATTAGCGCTATTTTTGCAATGCATTGGATGAATACAATTTTATACACATTTACCTTGTAAAGACCATGAATAAAACACAACTCGTAGTTAACTGGTATTGAGCTGACCGTCGGAAAAACCCCAGCTCTGATACAATACGTACTTCGGCATCTGCCGCAGATAGACATTTGCCTTCGTACTTTTTGATAAGACCAAGACCCACTCCTCTGCCATACTGTCTCATTAGGATTGGCTAATACATTCATTTGTTCCAATTAAATAACAGAATGGATTAGATTGACAGGACAATAATATTTTATAATAGTTATTTGTCTTTAATGTCCTTGATAAGCCTCCCAAGTACCCCATCCTTATGCCACCTGCCCAACCCATAAGTCCACTCAATAAAGCACAGCTGCTTCTTTAGCAACCTCATGTAAGTCTGCCATGTGCGTTTGTTTTGTGTGTGGAGACCTGTTTGGGGTACAATTCATTTTGAGTGTGATTAACTTGACATGACATGCTGTTGAGTGTCAGGTTTTATGTTGGTGATGATCATGTGATACTTATTTGAATACTTAACTGATGATGATTTAAGACGGCGCCGCTGACGGCCGTGTGTTAGTGCGCATTGTTTTGTCTTGTTTTTGTCGTTAATTCAGTCTCTCCCTGTACACCAACATCTGCACCTCTAGTCACCAGTCCCTCAAGCTCCTGGACGACATCACCCTCATCGGACTAATCTCTGGTGGGGATGATATTTTTTTTATTTGACTTTTCCTTCTTCACAACTACAGCACTCTGTAGTGTTTCTCCAACAAATTCTCACTTTCCAATTTGTCACTATTCTCCAGGTGTATTAGTTTATTTTCCGGGTTTGAAACCTTGTAAATGGTGATCTGAAAACTGGTGCGCATATGTTGGGACAGAAGTTTTTAAACATTGAACTTTAGTCTCGAAAGGGCGAATCTTCATTTTGAAACTTTTGTGGATGTACATTTGCACTCATATTGCAGACTGTTCTTTCAGAGTTTACTACGCCAAATTTTCAGAGATCAGCCCACACAGTTGGAAGCTTGCAAGTCACGTGATTTCTGGCGGCGTTGCCTCGCAAATCTGGTCTGAAACTTTGAAACAGACAGTCTGAAAAGAAATTAAGACGGGATCCTGGAGGCAGGGTCAGAGCCATAAAACAGAGTTGTGACATCTCTGTTCACTCTCAGAACAATTATTTTAGAGTAATGGTGGATCACGGCGCTGCATAGGAGCCCTGTTTTCTCTGTACTTTTTGAAGGCAAGTTAAATGGCAGCACTTTTGATGTTTACTTATTATCACATTTTAATTCAGTTACGTACGGAAACTGATAAAGCTAGGTTACAGGGTGCAAATCAATATCATCAATATGGTTTGTTACGTTGTTTTTATGTAATGTTGTGCATTCATACAGACAAATACTTCTAAACATGTGTTTCAGTGGGAAAGGGTAGCATATTTGTTAGTTTTTGTTACTTGACATTGGAGATTTTTTTTTTTTTTTTTTACTTTTGTTATTAGTAATAAGTAAGAGGATGTCATGTGATAACATGTGATGATTTCAATACTGATCACTATCGATCACATCATCATATCTTAAATAGAAGAATAACTTACCGAGTTTTAGGCTGTGACACTATTGTGTGAAGCGTGGTTGTTTATATGGATGGGAGAGTTTGGAGATGTAGAAATAGACCTCCCTATTACTTTAATGGAGATGTTCTAGAAAATGTAATGACTGCATGTTGGATTACATGGAGATGGAGTGCTGTGTCTACTCCCCCCTGACCAAATTAACACAAGGCTTCCATTGAAAATCCTCAAGTCATTACCTCACATAGTTTGTTATTATAGTCTTTTGTGATGATCAGATCGCTCCTGCTCACTTGCATCAACTATTTTGACCTTCTCTTTCAGCAGGGAAGCAATACATCCTGACTCCGTTCTTGGTGCGGTTGGTGCATCCCCATAAAGGACAGCCAAGCCAACCATGATAGAATTCAAGGCTTGGTGAAGGCTGGGTCCAAGGACAAGACTGCAACGAGCATAGAACAAGACATTTAAACACTATTGATGTTTGAGTTTATTAAAGCTTCAGTCAGAGTCAA
This sequence comes from Merluccius polli, assembly GCA_030340625.1. Lineage (NCBI taxonomy): Eukaryota > Metazoa > Chordata > Actinopteri > Gadiformes > Merlucciidae > Merluccius > Merluccius polli. The sequence continues at coordinate 209,901 of JAOPHQ010003695.1, read as the reverse complement.
TATGTCCATTGCTTATCTGCTTAAAGATTAAGTATAAGAACTGAGTTACTGAATGCTCATGCCTAAAAAAGATCACAACTAACCTGTGTAGGGTCATGTTATGTCCTATCGTGTGCATTGCAATCAGATTCAACTTTGAAGACTGCCTAAAATAACTTTGAATTTCTCTATTTTTCAGCCAACTTTGGAGCTATGTTGTATAATAATAATAATAATAATAATTATTATTATTATTATTATTATTATTATTATTAATATTAATAATAATAATAATTATATAATAAATATTATAATACATTTATTTATATAACACCTTTCATGCAAAGATGCAGCCCAAAGTGCTAATTCAAACAAGATCAGATGAAAATAGAATGGGAAAGAGTAGGAATAAGAATAGGTCTTTATTGCATAAATGTATCGGTCATAGCATACATTTTAGGCTATAATGCTTGACTTCTGATTGTAGTTATGTTAGGCCAGTATATGGCGATCTATAAGGGTAACATTGTCTATGTTATGTTAATTGTATAGTGGATATCATTCTGTCACTTTGTTTGCCAAATAAATGCCTATTTCTGCATATTTTGTTGTAAAGGCACTTCTTTAGTCACTGAGTAAGCTCAGCCATTGAGGGTTTGAGTGACACTGCTTCTATATGTTATGAAACTTACTATAATAAAAGGTGAAATAAGGCATTGTTAGTTACTTCAATAGTCAATAGAATTTATCCGCAGCCCAGTAAGTCACACACCTAGTAATTAAGAACTTACTAAAGGCTTACATCAATAAAGATCAATAGATTAGCATCCATAGCCCAGTAACCTGCACACCAAAAGCCATACTAACTCACCACTACATTGCTAAGCTTAGTGAATATGTATATGGATATTTTGGTATAGATGAAGTATTGATTCTTGATCTGGGGGGTGGGGTCAGAAAGATAAATGCCATTACACCCCTAGTCTTGTAAGTTACTTATTCTACTCATGTTAGCCTCAAATAAGGTGGGTGTTACGGGTGTAGTATGAACCCAAATGCAGCACACTACAGACTTCTATATGGGAAACAAAAGAGGGTTTATTCTCAATCAGTACAGACAGGGGTAGTAAATACTGTATGGACAGACCAGATCCAGGCGAGGGGCAAGGCAGGAGGGGCAGACGAGATCCAGACGAGGGGCAAGGCAGGAGAGGCAGACGAGATCCAGGCGAGGGCCGGCAACGGGAGATCAGTCTGGAGATGAAAGCTGGAGAGTCCAGTGCGAACATGTAGAACAATCTGGCAGCGCGTGAGTGAGCAGGGAGGGTTTAAATACTGGCCTGATTGGTAATGGGAAGCAGGTGAGAGGAGTTGGCCTGAGGGGGGCGTGGCTGGCAGGTGAGTGGAGAGTGAATGGAAAAGTACTGAGAGGCAGGTGAGAGAGGGGCAGACTGTGACAGTGGGTCCTTATTCTAGTTATGTTTCCCTAAAAAAGGTGGGTGATTCTTATTGTCATGTTAGCTATTAATCTTCTAGGACTAGCCTATTTAATAACCCCTGTATACTCCTGTTATAGCAGACCAGCTTACCATAGATGAATAAATGTGGTACACATAAATCGATCAATCTGTCACTCTAATCTTCTAATTTGAAATATATATATATAATTATACCATAATTATATAATCATAAATACTACTGACAAGCAGGTTGGTTTGCAATACTCCAAATCAATTTGCATTATGTTTACTAGTTACCAAATGTTGCTGTTTCGTGGTAAATCAGCATTTAAACCGCTTTGAACTATCTGAAGCTACATGAACCATGTGACCATCAAATTTCCATTGACACAACTATCTTTCAATGGGTCCGGCTTATTTGAAATTTGAAACTTCCAAAATTGTGGAAATCTCAAATACAAAAGTTTGCAGAGATTTCAATTTTTTTCAGCCTATCAAAACATTATGCAAGCCATCAAAACTTAGTTTCAATCTTGCAAAACCTTTTTTTTTTATTAGATTTCAAGCTTTCAAACACTGAGTTTAAACCTTTCAAAGCTTTTTTTTTCCAGTTTCAAATTATATGATATTCATCCCATAGCAGTCTGCACTTCTTTGCCTTGCATTGTTGTAAATGTTGCTTTAATAGTGTAAATTAAATGTACATCAACTAAAGCAGCGTGTGTGTGGGGGAGGGGAGGGGAGAGAATGTAAAAAAACAACTATAGCAACCAAGAACATAAAAAAAACCTATACATACATCAACTAAAGCTGTGCTGGTGTGTGTGTGCATAGCGTGTGCCTGGCATGTGCATGAGAGAATATGTAATAAAATGACCATTACAAACGAAAGCACCCATTTTAAAACACAATAGCTGAATTTGGACTGTGTTAATTGCACTAACTTATATGCTTATCAGGCTAAATGCTTGATAAATTGTACACTATATTGTGATATAATTGATGTAATTAAATTACAAAGGTAGTTAACTGCTTCAATATAAAATTAACAAAAACACCTGTGGTGCCATTGATGACTGATGATCTAAATCTTTTCTTTCTCACAAAAGAAAATTGAATTGGAGGATTTATTCTTTAAACCCACAGGGCAAACACAGACTCTTCTGACAAGGTTAAACCAAAAAAATGAAAACATACTGCACTTTTGGTTTTGGTTTGGTAGATTGGGTTGGGAGAGAACCTGTAACCGCCTGTGACACCCAAAGTCAGGCAGGTACCATATGAGAGGGAGGGAGGCCAGTGCAGTGACAACGCCCTTCCCAGGAGAGCTCTCAGCGGATAAGCGCGTTGTGGTTCCTGGCCATTCAAACCAAGGCCTTGTCCAACTTTTGTAGACTACTTTCTGGGTGAAGATATTTAGAAAATCAATAGGATGATATCATGACCTCGATTTTCCCATTGCAAATATTTCACACATTGAGCATGCACCAGAAACCTAGTGGACTACTAGTGTGTTTACATGTGGCTAGTACTGTTATGTTTACTGTTACATGTTTACAAGTCAACCTAGCATTACTTCATCATTACACCGCTGTGCTGTGTTGTTGCTGAAGAAAAACCCCATCAATACGCATGCTCCCAAATGTTCTTCTGTGGTGTTTGACAAAGTTTTTTTCGCCACCTACTGGCCTGGCATACAGAGACATTTTCTATAATACCGTTGGTGTGGACAGGATTTCTTTTGAAAACGGAGGGGAAAGAAAAATGTTTTCAGAAATACGTGTGTACGTGTGGACTAGGCCCAAGAGTACGCAGCAAAGGCCCTAGGAATCTAGTGGGTCTTGCATGACAGCCGGTGCGAGAGTAGTGGGTAGTGCAGCAATCAATCGCACTTGACATCCCCCTATCTTTGTTCCCCTACTCGGAGCTACCGATATTTGTTGGGCATTCGGTTAGACCTTACCAGCTCAACCTCTCCCCTCATGTAAATTCATATGGACCGTCTTTTGTGCCATCCACACACACACACACACACACACAGAAACACAAACCTGCTAGTCGTGACCTTGAACACGACACACATGCACTAGTCCCACCCTCGGGATAAACCCCCTATTGGATAAACGAACGGGTGCGTTGCAGCCATGCATTCAGATGCAGGTGCCACAGCTGCGGTTTTAATTGAACATGGCAATTTGTGGCAACTTGCTGGTTGTCTCTTTCTCGATCTCTCTTTCCATTTTAAAGCTTACCTTTTTGAGTGCCGCCCAGCTCCACCACTGTGAAGCCAGTGACCTATTACAACCCGGACACAAATTACGTGATTCATACAGGCTCAAAAAAGAGAAGAAGACATGTTGCGAAGCACTGAAGTGTTAATAGTGTGTGTGTGTGTGTGTGTGTGTGTGTTGTATGTTGTACATGTATCTTAAAAGTGTGGCAAACAGCTTTCCATCATTATTACTTATCTTTGGGTGATAATAGAAACCAATATATTAAAAAAAAAAAAAAACTTTTTTACCATTAAACAGCCTTATGGCAACTGCTGCAGGAGTCCCATGCTAGACCTTAATGAAAATCTATTTGCCATGTACGTTTGGTGAAATACCCTGGTCAGCCACCTTGGAAAAGAGACCTCACACAGTCATGTAATACTCACCCACTAATAACGTTGCTCTCCCTCTCTCTCTTATATTACTGGGCCCTCTTCCGTCTGCTCTCATTTCATTTCCACAATATCATTCCAACATCTTGCTGGAGCACCACAACACACCCGCCACCTGACTCTCCTTTGCTCTCTCTCTCTCCCACTATTGCTTTTGCTCTCTCATTCCCACCCTCACTTGCTCCGTTTCCATCTACCTCTCTCCTGTCTCCACAATTTTTTTTTATAAACTCATTTTGTTCATCCCTTGTTCCACTCTTTCATTTTCTCTGAATCGCATTTTTCTAGCCTCAGCTGAACCCCCCCCCCCCCCACTGTGCCACTTGAGTGTGCCAGCTACGAATGGGCCCCCATGTGTTTTTTTTCTTTTGCTGAGCAAGGACAGGGTACGGTAGGCACAGTCTGCCCCCCCCCCCCCCCCCCCCCCCCACATACACACACTACCATTCCTCTATCCTTTCCATCATCTTCCTCGCCATCGTCCTAGTGTACTTTATTCTTTCTTTTTTTCTCTCTATCGTTCTTCCTCCCAAGACCTTGTTATACCTTATCTTCTCTCCCTACCCTCTCATCTATCACCCCCACCACCTCCGCCAATCTCTTTTTTTTCCTCTTTTTTTTTACATGATTTCACAACCAGAAAAAAAATAATTTGAGTCCATATTAAAGGGAGACTTTCTAAGATTCAACCACTAGGTGAATCGCCCCTCCCTGCATGGTTGAGGCTCTAAGATGGTTTGGTGTACTGATTTTGGTAGCAGCTGGTCAAATAATTATTTGAATGTTAAACTATTAGTTAGTCTACCTCAGGGGTGTCAAACTCATTTTGGTTCAGGGGCCACATACAGCCAATCTGATCTCAAGTGGGCCGGACCAGTGAAATATTTGCAAAATAACCTTTGTCAACTCCAAATCTTTAGCTTTGTTTTTTCAGTAGGCTATGCTTTATCCTTCAGCCTACATTTGTAGCCTACATAATCACTGATCACAAGGGGTCTATATTAGATTATTACACATTTATTCACAGAGAGGCCAATGGAATTGAAATAAAATGCATATCACTCATAAACATAAACAACTGGTTTATTTTTATGTGTGGATACATTTTTACATCTGACCACCTGAGCCAACTGAACTCACCACATTGAACTCAAATGGGAGCTATGAAGAAAGTAAACACCCTGCCTTACAAATGTAAATGTAAAAATGTATGAAAAATAAAATTAACAAATATTATTAACAAAAAGTTAGAGCAGTGCATGAGCGATACGGAACTGTATTCTTCAGACTGCAAACATTTCTGAACATCACGAGAATTAGACGTTCATGCTGATTAACCTCCCTCCCCGCTTTCTCTCACCGAAGTCTATCGGCTGCTGCTGGCTCCTGACACTTGACATCTTTTAGCCTTCACAAGGGCATCAATATCAGGTTTAAAATCCTGAGTAGCAGCACATTTCACAATGTCATTTAAGTGTGCGTTTGATAACCTTGAGCGGTGCTTTGTTTTGTTGATGTTCATAACAGAGAACGCCTGTTCACAAAGATAGGTAGTCCCAAACATGGATAAAACCTTTGCAGCCAGGGATGTTAATTTGGGGTACCCTGGCAAGAGATATTGATAAAATGTGTCTATGAGTGTACTCATGGAAGTACGGATATCGGAACACGGCCCTGATCTCTTGTTAGGCCTATGTCCGTGCCGGTTTTTTTGTTGGCTCCCCCTAGCGGCTGAATTGAGCATTGCGGTTATTTCTTTAAAACATCATAACTCCTCACAGGAATGGGCTAGAGATTTACTTTTTTTTTTGACATCCTCATAAATTTATTCTCTACAAGTCTGGGCCGGATTAAACCATCTAGCAGGCCGGATCCGGCCCGCGGGCCGTATGTTTGACACCCCTGGTCTACCTCTAATATATTCCCGGACGAACATAAGCAAATAACAGTCGAGTCAACTGCAAAAAGCCACGTAGGTCTTTAGTTAAAAACAAAATGTAGACTTTTGCAAGGCCAATTACATCAGGGAGGCTTTTGTATGAGTGCCACATTCAAAATGGGGCTATATTACCTCCGCTTAGCAAGGTTTACTAAATAATATGGGCCGCTAAGTAGCTGGGGCTTCAGCTCAAGTAGCTTTGCGTTTAGGGGGAACAATATCTAGATTTACATTAAATGCATTCACCTTCAACCGGTGGCTGCAAATTGCTTCGGGATATTGGATCTTATGAGGCCACACTTAGTTTCTAGCAGTTATTACAAAATTGGCCGTGTTGGCCTTCCCCAGTTTACCATGCCATACATGAATAGAAAAGAGTAGCTGCAGTTTGAAGGAGAAATCATTTTTATCAAGAGCTAGGCTGAATGTATATTATTATATGAATGCTGTGTGTGTGTGTGTGTGTGTGTGTGTGTGTGTGTGTGTGTGTGTGTGTGTGTGTGTGTGTGTGTGTGTGTGTGTGTGTGTGTGTGTAGGTGTGTAGGTGTGTGTGTAGGTGTGTGTGTGTGTGTAGGTGTGTAGGTGTGTGTGTGTGTGTGTGTGTTTTTAACTTGCTTTTTAACTTTTTGAATGTACGCCTGCCTAAGAAACTTAGGCAGGCGTACATTCAAAATTGGAGCCACTACAAAAAGAAAACACACTGGCTAAGCTAATGCCTCTTGGGAGATATTTGTTTTGGCACTTGACCCACAATAGATTGGTATGTCATCGATGCAATAAAGGGAATATCTCTGGGTACATGTTCGCTTAAATATGCTTGTACGCTTAAATAGGTTACGATAGTGTGTGCGTGTCCAAAGCGAGTGGGTAATGAAAGTATGACCTTCTATTCGTCTTTCCCTTACGCCGGTGTCACTCCATTTTCATGTTTTCAGAGCGGGCTGAATATAACCTAAATGGTTCTCTTAATTTGATAAGGTTTATATGAAATATTAACAGTCGCCGTCAAACACATAATTGGCTTTATTCATTTTACCGCGGCCCTAAACTCTGTCCCGTTAACAACTTTGCAACAACAGACAACTCAGTGATGGGAGAAAATGTTGCCCCTCAACAAATGGTAAATTGACTATTTATAAAGCACTTTTCTAACCTGCGGTCACTCAAAGTGCTTTACAAACAATGCCTCACATTCACCCATTCATACACTGTTATTGAAGCTATGTTGATCACTCTTATGCTATTGAAGTTGAATCGCCTTTGTCTTTATTGCTCTTGATTATATTGAAACTTGACTATGTCCTCAATTGTAAGTCGCTTTGGATAAAAGCGTCTGCTAAATGTAATGTAATGTAATGTAATACACACATTCATACACCGACAGCGGTGTCAACTGTGCAAGGGAACAGCCAGTTGGTCAGGAGCAGTTAGGGTTAGTAGTCTTGGTCAGGGACACCTGTTGAACTTGACCACTCAACATCATTGAACTCAACATTGAAGCCAAGACGATGGGTAGGGTAAACCCAGAGAGTTTCAAGCACCTCACCTCTTAGGAGAGAGAGATACATCTATATTATCCACCCACCTACTTTGGGAGCAGAGAGTGTTAAGGAAAGTGTAATCATTAATCGCCTTGATATTCATTATCATAGTCATCTGTCGTCGAGGCATGAGTGGAACTGCACTGCCCTCTGCTGGCGGAAATAGGAAGTAGGAAAAATACAAAACAATATCAGATGATTAAGTTCAACCCTATGGGCACAGTATCACAGTTGTATTCACCCCGTGCAGGCAAGCCTATTTAATACCTAATACTGCTCCTATCCCGTTCCATTTAACCAACGCAAATAATAATGAACTGTGTGTGTAACCCACTCCTGCAACTATTCCAGTGCATATAACGAATACTTTCTAACCACAGATGCACTTGCATGTGTGTGCATACAAACACACAAACAAATGTACTCACATGAATACACACAAACCCAGTAACCTACACACAGACACACGTACACAAATGTACTGACATAGACACACACTCACAAACCCAACCACCTATTCAGATATTTTTCGCTGCCCCATTTTACACTTCATTATTTTCATACGACCAGACATGGTCCCAGACCAAAACAACACTTGCTCTGTTTGCTTCACATAAAACCAACGTAGGGGAAGTAACTAAGTGTCCCTTGATGTTGGCGAGGGCTGGTCAGTTCTTTTCTACCTATCTACTCTTTTAACTGGATAAAACCCCTGCTCCACCTACCCACTCTTTTAAACACCACAGGTAGAGAGGTTGCTGTGTCACCATGGCAGCGAGAATTATTGTCATCGTTGTCGCCATGAGTTTTCTCCATATTGCTGATTTGTGTTTGTAGACGTTACAGTAGTGTAGGTAGCTTGGTTTCCATTCAATTTATTCTGGTTTACATTAAATATCACATCAGAGAAAGGCTTGTTGAATGGTTGTCTGTGATAAGATGAAATATGGATGTTTTGTTGTTTTTTGTCCTCTAGATTATTCATCTTGCTGGCTCAGACATACAACATAAGGTTTATGGGTTGTTTGTTTTTATTGGTCATTTATAGTTGCTGTTGATTATAATTGTTCATAATATACAGTATGTGCTTTGTTCGTTTCTTTTTTACAGAGGTTTACTCACTGCTGCCCAAACCGTACAATGTGAAGGTGGTCTCTTTCAACATGGGGGCCGTTCTCAAGTGGGACATCCCAGAATATTCATCCAGCAATTTTCACCTACACAGCATCAGGTACTGCCACATCACACACACACACACACACACACACACACACACACACACACACACACACACACACACACACACACACACTCTGAGATGCCTAACTCCCCTACCGGCTCCTTAATGACCTGTATCTGAATAACCTGTAAGTCGCTTTGGATAAAATTGTCTGCGAAATAGTAAATTGTAGTACATTTTCAAATTACAATCACAGTTACAAATTACAATCATAGGTATTCAATAAGTACCTCCTGTGTTTCCCCTAGGCCCGAGGCCTGAACGACTTCCAGACCATTTGTAATCACACAGGAGAGCAGTTGTGTGATGTTGGTACACTGCCCGGTTTCCTGGGAGCCTATGATTTGAGAGTCTGGGCCAAGCTCGGGGCAGAGACATCTGACTGGGCTGAGATCCCTCACATCCCCGTGAAGGAGAGTGAGTCCACTCTGTGTTAAGAAACTCTGAACAGAGTTGTCTACCAGACTATACACACACACAAAAAAACCTTTCCCCCAAAAAGAGATGACGTCATTTGACATCTATGTTACGAAGAGGAAAGGAAAGGAGGAAAGGATTCAAAGTATTTTGAAATTTGTCCTTTTTATTGTTGAACCCATTTCGATGAACCAATGAAGCCTCAACCAATCAATTAATTCCTCCCTCCCTCCCGTCCTCCCTCCTTCCTTTGTTGCTTCCTCCCTCCCTCCCATCTTTCCTCCTCAGCCATTATCGGAGGTCAAGTGGAGGTCAAGGTGGAGGCAGTGGAGCTGGCGATCGCGGAACCCTCCTGAGGATCTCAACCCCACTGACAAAGTGCTACAGCAGGGTCAGCTACTACCTCATGTACTAGAGAACGGACCACCAGGACGACATAATGACACTGTTTTTATGGGGCGCAGAGAAGGAGGCGGTTCTCCTAAGAGCACTTTCTATGCCGAGAAGATATTTTGGTCACATCAATTCTTGTGTATTATCATAGTTGAATCTGTGTGGTGAATGGCTACACACACACACACACACACACAAGCATGTGAATGTGTGCTGTCGGTTCAAAAAGGGGAACCTGTGAATGGCATCTTTTTTTAAATTGTTGATATAATATGATTTTGATTTGGTTTAAGGGTTTTGGGGAATAGTGCATCATTTTTCGCCAATGTGGTTGACTAGTCAGTCTGGATGTGAGGCACCCTACAGTCTAAAACATAAATAATTAATAATAAATAATAATTAATAATAGATTTACCCTTATCTCATGTAAAGGACTCCGACTTGTTTCTAAAGCAGTGTCAGGAGCAGTGGTGGCTCCTGAGGTGGCCACTTGGTGGTGTGAGGGAGTGGATTTATGTGAACACGATGTGAGTTCTAAAAATGTGGGCATTTTGGGGGCGTATTAATGATTTAAAGGGGCAGAAAACACAAAATCTTCTTTTTTTATGGTAATGTCAACATAATAATCTATGCCATTTTGTCACTGTTACTGTCACGTCACTAAAATAATACCGTAATTTAGAGAAAACAGGTGTAAAATCCTAGGTTTTTGCCATCAAGTCGGTAGTCGGTAGTGACAATGGTCACAATTCAGTTACCACAAAGAGAATCACTCATGTCATTTGTCGAATCCCTGTTGCCATCTTTAAGGGCATGTAAATTCAACAAAGGGCTATTGAACCCATGAACCCACCTTCCCTTCAAGGGGGGAAAATCTACGAAAGGGTTGACTTTAGGCAGCGCCATATCCCAGCATGCACCACCAGTTTGAAAAGGCCTCATCATGATGATGACAACGTTCAGGAGGAGGAGGAAAGAAACAATGTTCTGAGTTATTACAGAATCATTCAGAACGCAACTTATGTCACTATCCAACAAAAAGATGAATTCTGGATTTTTTCACTTGCTATTACAAAGAAACAAAAACATCTGATAAGGAATTACTCATAACGGGACTCCTCAATGGCAATTCATTTCACAAGCCTGTGCTATTTCATACTTCTGCTATGTGTCGATATCTGTGTCCTAAGGTGGCAGAGAAGGCCGGGGTGACTGAGAAGAGGCTCCGATTGAGGCTCACAGACGCTGGGACCAGCTACTGCGTTCAGGCGCGTGTGCACATCCACTCCTACAGACTGGTGGACCACTTCTAGTGAGTGACCTGTCAGATTGGTTCTGTGGGGTTGGGAGGCTGTTTTTACTTAGTATTGGTAGATATGCTCCATATTAAACACTGCATATGTGCCTCTTCGGATGCTATGTCAGTGGTTTGTTGGTTGCAGCAGGGGAGCAAATGGGTCATGGGGTACCAAGCAGACTTTGAACAAATCAGAAGGAGCAATTGCAACTAGAAAATGCATTTCCTGTAGAAAGAAAGGGGAAAGTCTCCATTGGAGCCTAAATAACCGGGAGTCGTCGCACATAAACGCCCAATGCTCAACAAATATAATTCCAGTCGATTAATTATTTTAAAGCCAGTGAAACAAGAACCGCCGTAACGCTTTACCTTGTGTTTCTAGATGAAGTATTGACGTTTTTAGGCTCCACGGTGTCCGACAAGTTTCGCTTTTGTTAAAGGTAGCTTGGGCTAGAGTGGCGGTGATGTCAGCAGGGCGCAACGTCAGAAGCAAATCAGTGGACGGGCAACGACACGCTATCTCTTACTTGGCCCAGTTGTCGTCGTGGCGTCGTTATTGCCCGCCGCTGGTACATATGTGCTCCATAACGCACAGAATTCTGCCTCATTGTGAAGTGGTCCAATGCATTACGACACACTGTTAACGAGTGATAACAGCAGTAGGCCTATACAAGTCCATGTTCTCGGCTTGTAGCATGCGGTTAGGGGGCTGTAACAGAGATAAAACCCTCTGGATCAGGTGAGTTATGAACTTGAAGCTCAGCTGCATAATTGCGTGAAGGAGACCCGCGGCTTCGATGCGCACGTCTGCACCAAGAACTCTCCACTTCAGTGAGTACTGTTGAAATGTCATTAAAATTGTTAATGATGATTGACACTGTCGCCAAATGACCTGTCCACCGCTGATCCAACAGGTGTTTTAAACTTTGGCCTTTGTAGTGAATTGATAGTGTCGGTTTCTAAAGAATTTGTAGAGCAGTTTGCAGATATGGAAAACTTCCTAAACTGCCTTCTCGACTGACATGGCATGAATAAAAACTACATTAAGTTGATGATTGAAGCAGTGCGCGTATGGGATATCACGGCCAAGTTTATCCTTGAGTAGTTTCTGCACTCCTCCGTTTTTTCCCTGATATAAGGGATGCGCCATCCAGGGGCGGAGCTTCAGGAGGTGCTGGGGGGGCGGCCGCCCCCGGGCCCGGGTCTGTAGGGGCCCGGCTGTGGATGATTTTTTAAATTTAATTTAATTTTTAATTTGTACTTATTTATTTTTTTGGGGTATTTTTTATTTTTGTTAAAACGTTTTGGGCCGGTCCAGGACTGTCACAAGAGGTGGGTCGTAGGTCCGGGGTGTATTATGACTTTCATGTCATCATCAGACAAGTTGACAATGACTTTGATTCTTTTTCAGGGTCTTGTCTGTCAATGCAAAACATACAGCTGCCTGCTGCTCAAGAAGGTGCTCTAACATGTCATAGGTGGAGTTCCATCTTGTTGTGACATGTATGAGCTTGTGGACAGGTAGCTGTAGCAATTCTTGCTTGGTCTTAAGCACATGAGTGGCTGTTGTGCTTCGGTGTAGCAACAACTATAAATGTGTCTCGCATTTGGCTGTAAATTGTTATTCTACTCACAAGGTGATGCAGGTAAATAGATTGCACTTTTTACAGGGTATTCTCAAACAATGCTGGTCCAATTTTGTACAGTATTACCTATAAAGTAAAATAAAGCTTGATTGAAATTCATACTTTTAAAAACTTTTATTGTGTTAATACAAAATACATTCCAGGTAGAAAAAAGCATGTTTCTAGGCATCTAAGACATCTAGGCCAGTGGTTCCCAACCTTTGATTTTAAGTGTTCCATTAAATTTTCATCAAGACCTTTCGCAGACCACCTCATATGCAAACGGTAAAAAATAGATAAATACACATGCAGTGGCTGAGTACCAGCGATGCCTTTATACACAATTATTACTGCAAGGAAAAAATGGCCAGTGGGAAACAATGGAAAGAAAAAGTCAGCAACGCTGCCTATGCTCCCAGTGTGTTTATTTAACATTACAATGGAAAAAACATGATGAAATGCACAAAGACACACTATTTTTGAAATAAGCCATAATACTATATTTACTTAACAATATTTATAATATATTTATTTTCAATTATCTATATAATTGTTTCTATTGTTGTAAATGTGTCTATTTTAAGAATAAAATTCCACGTACCCAGGTTGGAAAACACTGATCTAGGCCATTGATATCTTCTACTTATTGAACATAATATGACAGCTTTTATTTTAGAAATACTTTTCAAATTTGGACAGAGCTTGCAATCTACTATTGGCTGTTTTTGGATAATTTAATGTCACTTCATTTTAAAGTAAATCAATAACACTAAGGTAAAAAGATGCAGGCAGTTTTCTCTATTTTTTCATGATATTGCTACTTTAAACATCTTGCAGGTGTAACAGTGCCCTTGGAAATTCAGTCTAAACAAATTCCTGAATTCTGTAGCATTGAATAAAAAGGCAAAAAAAAAAAGTTAACCGTAATGTTTTATTGAACAATTATAATTATGTGGCAAAACACTTTTTTTTATTGAAACAAAAGACATGTTGAATGTGTGTGGGTTGTTGTGCCTTGTATTTGTGTATTGAGATTGTCACCCTTTTAAATAAAGGAGTACAATAACAACAATAGTGTTTGTGTGTGTACATGTCTGTAGCTGCCCATACATTTAAATGATCTCAATATTCAGCTGATAGTCACTATATAATATATAGTTTGTTTTTTCCTAGCTCTCTTAAGCTGCCTAATTTGAAACAGTATTTGAAGCCAAATTCAAACCAAAGCCTTTATTTAAACAGCCTTGCAATTCCCAAGTATATTCTATATTGTATCATTAATTTGCCCTATGTATTGTATTGCACGTTAAGGAAAAGAATAAAGTGTTAAAAGTGACTGATAAATGTCCCTTTTAACATACGCATTGCGTAGTCATCTCGATAGTTCAAACACAGACAAACAACTAAAAATAAACACGTGAAAGTTATGGTAATAAAAGTATTTACATTCTTTCTCTAAGAAAAGTTGAATATTTGGACAAACACTGTCCAAACTATCAAATACTGGCAAATAAAAAATAATTAAGAAAGGTTTAAGACTATAGCCGATCAAAGTCTTGAGGGGAGACACCAGTCCCAGCAATCAACACACTCCTTCTCCCGAGTCTATAGTCCGTTTTCCCAGAATGCCTCTCTTGCTGGCTTTTCTTTCCCCGCGTCTATCGACGTTCAAACTCTGTCAGTCCGTCATCCGTGAATGGGGGGGGGGGGGGGGGGTTGTTTTTTGGAGGGGGCGGGGGGGCTTTTATACTCCTCTCACTTGAGACAGAAAGCAAAAAAGAAACAAAAAGGGGGGGGGGGGGGGGGGAGATGTGATTGGTGAGAGGGTCACAAAGTCCTATGAGAGGGGGGGGGGGTTAGGATATGATGTCGTGCGTGTCGCCGTTGGGCTGCGGCCTAACCACGACGGGCGGAAGGGGTTTCCCGAAAAATTCTGTTGAGAGGAGCATATAAATATCTGACATGAGCACTTCGACCAAGTTATCACTACCACACTCAGTCCCCTGAAACACAAACAGCCTACACCATCTGTACGTGAAAAAAACGAATACTGATAAACAACATTATTAACAACAACAAAATGAGAAATTATGTGTACGAAGCATACGACGTTTCTGTTCCACTTTGTAGCTAAGGGGTACAACAAATCATTATGGAACGGGAAAGAGGATGTAGGATGATTTTGCACGTGTCGAGTCCACAGCATGCGGATGGGTGAAGAAGACACAGAGCATTAGTATGTTAGTTGGTTACAATGTTTGGCTTTGGATCGGTGACCCAAACCTGCTGTGAGCGAATCACTTGCTAGCTTTAGTGTTAGCCTTCTCCAGTCTGGGTGCTTTCTACCATTTCTAACCTTTCTAACTACAGCAGTAGTTAGAAAGTAATTATCTGTAAACATTGTAAGATTAATAACAGTAATAATCTTCTAATATATCAAGTTGCATCCATTTGGCCATGGCTTTCTTAAACCAGACTTTTTTTTCCCATATCCTGATTAAAAACAAAACTGTCATACATCCATTAACTTTAATAGAGCGACAAATTGACCATAGAGTTTGAAAAATGTGTGGGAACAGACCGCATCAAACAGCCAATTCCATGAGTGGCTTATTAGAATTGGCTATTGGCAAGATTCAAAACCGTTGCCAAGTGGACGTGGCTGGGTACTTTAAAAGAGTACTGGCTGCCTACAAACATCAGTTTGCAACATCATTCACTCATATTACCACCATTCCACTGATGGAAATGTCTTTTTTCTGTGCGAGTCTGGGAGTTGTGGGGACCGTGACATGTGCTATGCCAAAGCTAGCTACATGATGTTCGCTGACAGTTTCACAGGAAATACTGTGTGCATGAATCACCGTCAATGTTTTACGCCCACCCACCTTCATGAAACACTGAATTGTTTTCTTGGAAATACTGGCTGCCAACCCCCCCCCCCCCCATGGCTGTCTATAGAGAAACAACCACACATGTACTGTAATGTGTATATGCAAATGAGATCATGCAACAAAAAAGAGAGACAGTGGGGGAGAGAGAGTTAGTATATGCACACACTCCATGCCAGGCTGGACAAGACAAGTGGTTAGATGATCCCGGATAGAACATGAAATTAGGTGGAGACGCCAGGGCATTATACCAGTAATGCTACAGTCACAACTAGAGCGGATTTTGTGCAATTTCCCTGTCACGTTCCCTTTACCCAGAATAGGGATAAATGTGTCGTGATTTGTTTCAAATAGAGGAAGATTGACTATCACAAACACATACCTACGTGTGGTTTCAGGGGGGCAGTTATTCTAGTACTTTTTGTTTCCTTCTAAGGAAGCCCGATAGTGATATCCAGGTAGTGTTGTGGCGAGGGTGTTTAACTCCCAGACGAAAAAGGTACTGGATTTGATCTCCAATGTCCCCAATGTATCTGTGACCCTACCAGCTACAGGTAATTGGAAACTTCAAGAGTTAAGTTAAAAGCTGGTCCTGCTCTCCTTCACTCTAGTAGGAGTGTAGTGCAACCAAAAACAGCTTAAACACAACAATGGCTGTCATGCATGGAGTGGATGCTGAAAGAGGATGGCAGCTTTACCAGAGTGTCTTGACTCCCCGAGAGGCTGCAGCTTTGGCAGCCTGGAGGCCTTAGGTGTGGCCCAGCCCACTATAACAACGGAGAAGAGTATATAGGACGTCAAACAAAGACCTGCGCATGTGTGTTTTATAGGTTTCTGGAAGGGGTGTTGTGGAGGATGAAAGAACATATATAGGCACATGATTGATATTATATTGTAGCCAGGTAGGCTACAACTGGGTTCTTGGGAAGGAGCGACAGGAAGCGATTTAGCAATTATAATGTATTTTATTTTTTGACAGTGCGCCACCTCCTTCAGCCGCCGTACAAACTACCCGAATTAGGGGACATATAGCGCGAGTCATAACGAACAGAAATAGGCTTATCAATCCAAATCTCGGTCCCACGTCTATGTGTTCGGACCTGGTCTCACTGTGGGGGAGAGCACAACAGCCATGAGTATATATAGGCCACGTTAAGACATCTGCAAATAGATGCTGCAACTCGGTGACCTTGGCTCTCTGACGAAGAGAAAGGTGTCCATCACAGGGGACTGGGGTAGATTGCTTTGATTTTATAACCTCCGGTTCCAGCTCACCCTCCTGGATTACCAAAGTCACCAGCGAGACCGGGCGTACCTCATTACACATTTTGAGAGATTTAGGTGATAAATCAGTGCCTGCGCTCTTCGCTGAGATGGAGTGTATTGGCACTGCCTCGGGATACCGGGTTGCGTAATCTACAATGAGGTATTGAGGAGAACCATGCCAATTCTCTCGAATTGGTAGTACTCAATTAAAGGCAGTGAGCGCAACAACGCTTTTGGGGTGGCCGGAGAATTCACTAACTGACATTCATGGCAGGACGCACACCACCAGTGTACATCTGCGTGAATGCCCGGCCAATAGAAGCGGGCCATGAGCCGGTCACGTGTTTAATCGCAGCCTAAATGACCTGCCATCGGCCACGACTCACTCTATATAACCTGTGGAATGTGACAGTTGCATCAGGGTGTACCATTTGACAATCGATTTCAACCACTTGGTCGAAGGCTGAGCGTAGAGTATCATCACAAGACTGCTCAAGGGGAAAATATCCCACTATCTCCCCTGAGCAACATCGGACGTCCTCTCCCCTGTGCACAGTGCACATTCCACATGTCCCTACCTGTTGTGCACACACGTCACTTTCCTATGAAACTAACCTACCAAAGCCCGGCCAATCAGTGCCTAACAACAGGGGCCAAGACAGACGGGAGCTAACCACAGCCTTTGTCTCTTGAAAGCAAATTTCCATGGTCGCAACTGGATATTTGTGCACATCCTCATTAACACTGTAGGCCCCCAAGGAAGCAGTCCAGAGTAACCTCCTTCACCACCTGCTGGCTGGTCCACTCCTCCGGATGCAACCACCGCCCTGTGTCATCTAGTAGCTGGTGTGCATAGGCGAAGGGCCGGTCACCGTCTGCCAAGCGCAGCAAGTGGCACTTCCGCCGATGTCCCTCCAGTGTAAGCTCGCCGTTCCAATAGGATGTGCAGGTGGCAGCCGGCAGTCCGTGCGCCGTGATCAGCACATCATCCGAGAGCAGAGGTAGCAGGTGCGCTCTCCACACTGGCCCTGAGGCCACCCACACCCCTCCGCCGTCCCCTCGAAGATGCCAACAAATGCCTCCACGTCATCAGTGGGCCCCATCTTGGGCAATGTGATGTGGAGCAGTCGGGAGCACACTGGAAGGTCCTGCAGCTCTGGGCCGCTAGCCCGCGGCAAGGCACACTGCCAGATCAAGTCCTGGAGGCCCGCTCTCCCCATTTTGCAATTATAATGTATTTTATTCCCCAACGGTGCGCCACCTCCGGACGTCAGCTCGTGCACAAACTACCGACATCGGGGACGTACAGCACGGGTCATAAAGAACAGAAATAGACTAATCAATCCAACACTCAGTAGCTCGGCCCCAGATCTCGATCCGACGTGTCCGGACCTGGTCTAACTGTGGGGGAGAGCACAACAATCGTGGGTACATATAGGCCATCACTCATTAAGCTCATCCCCCCCACAGTTGCGTTGGTCCCCAAGATTGAGTCGTCCCGCCCCCCATCTGCAGCCGACACCAAACCCCGCCCCCCCCCCCACACACACACACACCACATATTATATCACAATATCTGCTGCCTGAAAAATAAAAATCTCATCTTTATGTCAATTGATTAATCTATTTGAAGTGCATTAAATATCATATTAATGAGGTATGGTTATCAGCCTACATTTCTATCTCCAATATCGATCTTCCTAATAAAATAACTAAAATCAGATGACAAAATTGTATCGGACAAATTCACAATATAGCAGTTTAATGTCAATCCACCACTGGACGAACACATCCTACTGAGAAAAAAAAGAAAATTATTATCATTATAACTGAATTATAGGCCAGCCCAACATACTACAAAAATGGCATGCCATCTTTTTCATGATATTCCATCCTAACTACCCTATGTTTAGTTAACTTGACCTCCATAGCAATTTTAAGAGAAAGGGTTTTAGTGGAAAGACCTTTTGAGGAATGTGGGGAAAGGGGTAGAGATTTAAGAGCAAAATAAAAATGTGCCACATTTGAAAATGACAAAAAATGTTACACAACATTATAAACTGGTCAACGGGACCAATGCTGGGTTTTTCTTCAACACTCCCATGAGTGGATGAACATGAGGCAAGCAGAGAACAACTATTCTCGGGCGATGCGGAGGGGTCTAACCTGGCGGGGGCTGGGGGGTGGGGCTCTCTGCGGGGGTCTCGTCCATGCACAGGGGGTCCACGCGGTTCTTCCTCTTCAGCAGGAGCTTCCGCGTCTTCTTCTTGGCCTGCTCACCAGAGGCTGCTGCAACACACACACACACGCGTTGACCGTGGCTGAAGATGACCAATCAACAAACCCCAAGCCCTTTTTTTATTCTTTCCTGACAGAAATCAAGAAAAGCAAATAACCAATTAAACAAAAAGCATGTGCAGATTCTGCCCATGGGGATTATGGCTTTTTCAGCCGCCTCCTCTCAGCCATATCTCTAACCAGTTACAATATTAGATTATCAAGAGACGGTCCATACATTATCGAGGGACAGTCCATACATTATGGAAGGACAGTCCATACATTGCCAATACATTATCGAGGGACAGTCCATACATTATCGAGGGACAGTCTATACATTATCGAGGGACAGTCTATACATTATCTAGGGACAGTCAGAATGTTAAACAGTGAGTGGGAATATTCTCTCAAACTCAAACTAAAGTGTGCTATTTACATTTATTGGCAGGTTTGAACTGGCAGTTCATTGAAACTCTCCTTCACTTTGTCACTTCAGTTTGAATTTGACTTCTACCATTTTGCTTTTTATGTTTATTCTTGTTCTCCCAACCTCTGCGGCACTGCTGTTGTTGTTTTTGCAGTATTCTTTTAAATATATGCGGGCCTAGGCGAGGTAGGCAGCACAACGGGAACGGGAATCTTGCTGTGTCATTATCATACGTTAGCATCCTGCCTGCCGTGTTTTGAACTAATTAGAGGAAGAAATACAGTGCGGGATACCTAGACGACAAGTTTCACTTCATATGGTGCGCGTTCTTTCTGTTTCCGTCGCATGCACTTTGAAAACATGTTTATTGAAAGCGCCCTGCGGTGATTCTCGACACAGCACTGATTTTACCATCCATTAGGCTTTCATTACAATCGCAGAGACCCTGCTAACAACCTCCAACTGCTCAGGCATCCATTCGGAGAAAAATACATTTTCATCTTTTTTTTTGTCATTTTGCAACAGGGGTTATTTCCCTGGAGAGGGGGATGGATACTAGAGTGAAAACATCTACCTGGGGTGTACTTTTGAAGGTACTACTTTGTGGTTTTATGAAGTACTTGGCTGGATCTTCAAGCGACCAGCTGGCCGACTGCCCTCAACGTTCTTCATTGTAGTTATATATACACTGCACTGAAGGCCACTCAAAGCCTCAAGTGATCTGCATGCGTGTGTGCGCATGTGTACCACGCACCCAAGCCGGTGTGTTCTGGTGTCTGTCTTGTGGTGGTGTCAGTCTCTTCGCTGTTGTTATCCTCTTCCTCCTCGTCCTCTTCATGCCGACCTTGATCTCCCGGTGTGCTGTTGGCCCCACCCTCCTCCTCTTCCAGTGCCCGGTGCCGCTTCCTGTCCTTTTCCTTCTCCTCGTTCTGAAGACAACAAAACACAACTGACAGTCACCCCAAACCCAACACAAAGCCTGCTCAACCGCTTCTAAAAATTTACTTTTTGTTTAGGATGTTTCATGTTTTTCAAACATTTGTGTCTACTATACATCAATGTCAGGGATTGCCATGTATTTAGGACAAATAACAAATTCAAGCGAACACATTTAAGCCAAATTTACTAAAGTATAGATTTTCAACAAATTCCAAGTTTGGTGTATTTGCCGCATAATGATTCGATAACATGCAACACAACACGCACCTCAGTTATCACGCTGCCTATTGGCTGAAAGGGACTGGTCATCATCATCTCATCGCCAGGCCCCTCCCCCTGGATCTGCCTGCCCTCTCGCTCCGCCTCTTCCCTCTCCTCCTGCTCCCTGTGTAAAAACATCCTAAAAATTAAATGTTCTATTCCCCATCTTAACGGTGGTCTCTCCACTCCACTTACAGACCCCTGCATGCTGTGATATCACGTTATAAATGAAAATTATAGTAAACACACGACAAGACCTAAAATCAAATCTTCGGACGTGTTACACATGCTCTATGGACGTGTCTGACCGAAAAATCCTATTACAATGGCTGAGTTATGCGCAAATCGAATTATTAGTATTTTATCAATCACAAATTGACTTCAGAAGGTCACACTGCCTTGAAACTTTAAAAGTTTGACCTCACAGTGTCCATTTTTATAAATGCTAAGCTAAGCTCCAAATGGCTTGGGGACACTTCTCTCATCAACCCCAAGTGACGTGCCCCTGCCAATCGCTGGAAAAGGGCGGGCGCTGGGGTCGGTGGTGCATGTGGGCGGTGATACCTTTTGAGACTTCTGCTTGCAGTTTTAATTATTATTAATGGCATGGTGATAGCGGTGTAGGCCTTGAAAACGTTCAGTGCCTTTTTTGTTTGTTTGTTTGTTTGTAAGAATCCTTTACATCCATTTCCTTCAAACAGAAACAAAAAATGTAATTCTCATAACTCACGGCACAACACTAACGGCTCCCCTGGTTGCTATGAGAAACCTGTTTTGGGCCACAGAAAACAGATTCCATGTGTTTTCTTTCCTAAAGGATCCACCTAAACATTCAACTGATTACATTAGAGGATCGATTAGGATGCTTCTCCCGCAAACCAAACTTTTATTGCCCTTTGCTTGTCACCTCTCCTCGCGGATACGCCGCACTCTCTCGGATCGCTCCTTCTTGTCCTGCTCCTCCTGTGCCCGCTGCTCTGTCGTGTCTTTCTGCACGCGCTCAGAGATGGCCTCGTAGTCCTTGGCGATGTTGCCCAGCAGCCACTTGAGGCCGTTCTTGATGGACTTGTCCATCTTCTTCCCGCAGTCCAGGATGGCAGAACATGGCTCCTGAGGGAGAGGGAGAGAGAGAGACAGATTTATGTATTATTTATTACATTTCAAAATCTATCCATTTGTGACATCACAAGTGAAAGTGTCCCAGATGTATGATGGATAGACAAACACCCTGGTCACCTGCTCCCTGGTGGACTGAATCAACTGGTGGAGTTGTCTAATCTATCATACATCTGGTTGGATACTCACACCTGGTGGTAAAATAGGGGCCCATTAAACTAAAGAAGTGCAGATCTATTCCTTTACCAACAAGCCCAGTAGAATCCTACCCACAACTGTAGAGCCGGTTTGACAGCAGATTACTATTCTACTAGTATACTGTTGATTGCATCAGTTGGTTGCATTTTTTGTGTGCCATTCCCTGACAGCCAGCCACTTGCTAGATGGCTCAATGTCCAACAAAATATCAACCAATCCCAAGTAAACAATGAGGTACTGATGGGCGCTGGGGGATTGGGTTTATCCACCTCTAAAGGGCAAAGTATACAATATATACAACATTAAAAAAGAACCGGCCACCCTTCCACTCCAAACAAGGACCAGTCACAATACACGCCCCACGCCACCCACCAACAGCCGCCCTTCACGTCACCAACTGCAGTTTAGTTTAAGTGTTGCTTTTCAAGGGTGCAAGGGGTTTGGGTTGTGGGGGCACTCACGATCTGACAGAGACACTTGTTCTCGTTGACAAGCTTCTCCAGGGACAGGCTCTCGATGATGTCTGCCTCAGCCAGGGCCCCCTCCTGGTCCTGCTTGTTGGCCAGCCTGAGACATTGGAGAACATTACGGGTTGACTAACTTCATACAAATAGCAGTGTTTCCCCACCCACGAGACCCCGCCAGGTCAAAAGAATAACGGCAAATATCAAAATAATAATCATTTGCATTTTGGCCTTTGTGCGGCGCTTTTCCGAAATGTGAGTCAACCTCTGTGCCGTTGCCTGGGAAACTCTTGACCAGATGGATGGGACACTTTTATAACTTTCAAACGTTTACTTAGTAGGGCTGTACCCTAAAAGTCGATTAGTGGAATCATCGTTCAGAGAGCCAACCTCGAATTCTCTTTGTCAAACAACCCCAGTTTTTTTTTTTTTATGTGTATTATAATAACCGAATAAAACATGATATAGGCTTAACATATAGGAATGTCATGACAGTAATCATGGAAAAGAGAAAATAATCATTACAAGAGAACTCATGCTTCATGAGATGTATTTCTTATTAGATCTAATGAGACAACTTTATGTCAAGAACTGTTGATTAATCCATCACGTATTGGATCACGTCAAACCGAGTCAAAGTTATTTTAAAGATATTGGATATTCACGCTCAGTTATAAAGCAACTAATGGGACAGTCCGTGGTCTAGTGGTGTTAAATGAAAACTGAAAAGCCAAAGCAATGGTGTTAAAGCAAGGAAAAAAGAGAGGTGATACCCGGTCAGGTTCCAACAGTTGACACCGCTAGACCCGCTGTGACTTGGGCCGCTGAGTGCCTTTCCGCTTCCGGCTTTAGATAGCTTTACTATGGAGCGTGTACATTTGTTGAATATCCATCTGTTATTTTTAACATTGTTCTCTCCTAATGTTCTCTTCTAACTTTTTGCGAATGGGAAACCAATCCAAGCAAGTAGAGTTGAGTCGAGCCGATGCAGTGGAAAAAAATAGGTTCGTTCGCCAACGTTTGGTGGCTGGCCCGGATAGGTGGAGCTCCCTCGTGTTCAAAAATTTTACAATAATCCGCCTGCCAGGAACGTCCTGACATCATAACTGAAAGTGAGATTTATAGCTGCATAGCACTGCTGTGGTGGTGTATTAAAGTATTCACATCTCAATAGCAGTTTATGTAGTTTGAAAGTGTTTCTTTTAGGTTAGAAAGATATTGGATATTCAACAGATATTCACGCTCTGAATTACAGCGATCTGACGCAGGGAACTAAAAACGTGATCGCCAGTATGAGTCCCGTGTGTCAAGCAAAACCATCAGGCAGCAGCACTCCTTTCTATAGAGCCTTCGTTTGGTCAATATTTCTACACAATAGGTGAATTGCAAAGTATATAAACCGGATATGTCTCACGTCTCAACGCACATAGACTGCATACAATACAGGTTAAACTGAATTTCTATATGTGGCTGCGTGTGTGTGTGTGCTGCACGGTGCAGAGAGAGAGAGACAGAGAGAGAGAGCTGCCGCTGCCCCTTGCACACAGACTCCGAGAGAGAGATATCTTCTGGATTGGGAATAGCAAAAATGCATCATAGACGAATGTCTTAATCTTAATGCAAATTAGAAACAGAGTTGGTGAGATAAAATGTGCAATATAACATTTTTGCTATTTCTCCGAGTGCAGAACCGATAACGTCAGAGCTTATCAATACTACGGTCTTTAATAATTTATCCCCGGGGCCCGTTTAATTCCGGGTTCGATACCCATCCCCATTTGTGAGACTACTAGAACTGTAACTGTGATGAAAGGCTTCCGTCATTAGGCCCAGCACCTGACCACACTCACACGAGGACGGGCTTGCCGGAGATGCGCGGGTGCTGCAGCACCTCAGCGATGGCGTCTCGTGTCTCCTGGATGCGCTGCGCGTCGCTCGAGTCCACCACGAAAACCACGCCGTATGACTCCGAGTAGTAGTTCTTCCAGATGCCCCGGATGCGCTTGCCACCGCCCAGGTCGAAGATGGTCACCTCGAACTTGCCCTGCTTCAGGTCCACCTTGGAGAAGCCCACGGTGGGGGCCACGTCCTGGGGACTCTCTGCTCCACAGTGGGGGGGGGGGGGGGGGATTATAATAATTATACTACTACTAATAATAATACATTCGATTTATATAGCGCTTTTCTCAGGTAATGGTTATGGGGAGACACAAATTATTGCAGCATTATTTTGACAAATTATAGAACAAAGAAAAAAAAGCTAATAAGTCTTTCAGTTTTGAGAGAGAGAGTGACCTTAAAATTGAAAGAGAATTGTGACACCCCTAATATATATATATATATATAGAGAGAGACATACCTCCTTGGATGCCTCGAACCGTAGCCGTCTTCCCTGCGTTGTCCAGTCCGACCATCACCAATGTCACCTTCCTGTACAGACAGGAAATTAGGAGAAAGAATGGAATGACTGAGTGCACACCCATAAGGGTTTGGCTCTCTTCTGCCTTAGATGCCATTTCCCTGAAGAGTGATGGAGTCGACGACCAAGGACCAACAAGAGACCGGTGGTGTTTGCGGTTTTGCTTTTTCTAAATCAGTTTCATCCTTATGTTTTTATTAGTTATCTCACGTTTAATTAAGGCAGAACAAAATAAAAAAAATAGCACAAAATAGCCAAATTATGTATGTAATTAACAGTATCAGAACTGCCATTTTCTCTGAAAGTCATCTTTGGCCTGATGGCTTGCTCTCAGCCAAGTGTGTCCAACTGCAAACACCAGAGGTGAATAAAGAAGTGAATAATACCACAAGCAAATGAGAGCTCGACCCGTGCCAAGCACCCACCAAGTTGAATGCCTACATGTGTAAACAGAGCAACTGACTAAAGAGCAACCAAGGACTACCGGCTTGCCATAGGCTAAAGAAGCTTGTATGATCATTTCGCCAACGCACAAAGGTCCTTGTTAAATACTTAACTACGACTCTTGCGTCGCAGCAGGGACATCAAGCATGCTATCCAGGGCCCACTCGCCTTCATGGGAGGAGGGGGGGTCGTTTGGCTAGATTGCTAGTAGCTATGCCGCTACACTAACACTTAGCTGGTCTAAACAAAACAGACAGACACACACAAGGGTCATCTCAGCAGCCTGGACCAGGGGATTAGGCGAGGGGATTTTCAGCTGAACGTGCAGGATCATAGGCTACGGGTCCCTCGGGAGACCACATGGTCCAAAACGCTTGTTTTGGTTTCCTTTTTGCGATCGATGCCTCTGAAGTGAGTAGTAGCTGTAACTGTTAGCAGGCACCTTATGAGTAAGACAACGATCCATTGACTGACTTGGTGTTATGTACAACTGTACTAAAAATTGTTCCCGGGTCTTTTCAGTGTTGAGATGTTCGGTTATTACCAAAAGTCCCATATGGCCACAATAGGAATATATTGTCTGGTGCAGCAATGAGAAGAGCATCGAGTAGAATCTGAATCTTTGCATACTATGCTACACTATATATTACAAAGCAACTGTTTAGTCAAGCACTTTGTAACATAAAAGAGATACATTCAAGGTACATTAGCTAACACCCCCTGTTTATGTCTCACATCAAAACGATGTATTTTTAAACTATCAAAAAGCTCAAACAGAGGGTTATGTATTTGTTAATATTTTTACATACAGGAAGGGGAAGACAGAAACTGAAGAGGTTATTCGAAAACAACCAACCTGTCCCACATGCATGGCACTGCTATGTAGTCTTACATAGTCATCCATCTCTTCTAACTTTGACTTCACTATCCTTTATCCAGGTAAACATACTGTCCCTGTTACCTCCCCTCAGTGAGGCTATTACTCGTGAGGACATGTATAGAATTATGATGATTGGTGGAAGCAGGAATTGGGAAGAGTTAACTCCTCATGTGCTCGAGTTGGTCTCATCCAGTTTGTAGTTCTTCACCGAAGTCACTAGAGTAAAGCCAGAAATCCTTCTTTGGTATCATCACTGCGGCACTGGAGATGACTATTTTACCTTGCCCTCAAATTGCCATTTTTTGATCCCTGAGGCAGATGTGATCTTAACCAAAAAACAAATTAATGTTGTATCCTTTGCCTCACTAAGTGCCCGCAGGAGGATACCGCAGGAGTCACCCCCATCAACCACATCATGGCTGAGTGATGTTTTGTCCTTTTTAAATTTGGAGAAAATTAAATTTACAATTTGAGGATCCTCGAGGATACATTTTTCACACATTGGCAACCACTAATAGCATATGTGGAGGGACTTCTGTCTTTGCCCCTCAAATGAGGTTACATGGTGTGGGAGTCTTGTGGGAAAGTGGTAAAAAAAAAAAATTTGGTGTGGGACTCATTGGTTGTAGGGGTCATTTCGTTTGTATAGGTGACATGGGACCGATTGGTTTGGGCTAACTAGGTCTATCTGTATGCTGGGTTATGGGGAAATACAGCCAGGAACCGCTGAAATTTGTTTTGTTGTGATACGGCCGACATAGCGCTTAGTTTTCACAATGTGGCTATAAAGTGCATTTTTATTTATTTTATGTGCTATCTGGATTCCTTTCAAGAGCATTGCTTATAATTATTATAAATGTATTTACTTTATTATGGAACGTGCATATTTGTTTAATATCCATCCGTTATTTTAAACATTGTTTCTCTTCTAATGTTATGGTTGGATTTAGCCTATGGATCTATTCTGCCCGCCACTTTAACTTGCTTAAGCCAGCTACTGTAGTGGCGTGTGAAGCTGGACTTTTTTTGTTTTTGCGTTTTTGTCGGTGAATATCCAATTGACTTGTTGACTTGCGAAATCCTGAGTCGGGTACAGCCCTGAAATCAACTAAACATTTTTTTTAAATGAGAACAGTAGTCTAATCTAACCACAGTACAGAGACTGCTCTAAATAAAATAGTCAATGATCTTAGACTCTGTGCTGCTGCAAACAAGGTCTCAGTTCTCATTCTTTTAGATTTGAGCATTTGACACAATTGACCACAGCATTCTAGACAGTCTAGAGAGTTGGGTTGGTCTCTCTGGGTGTGCTCTTAACTGGTCCCGAACATACATTATAATGAGACAATTCTATATTAGTCTTGGAAATCTTTTGGTGTTGCACAAGGAAGCTGTCTTGGTCCCCATCTTTTCTCAATATACTGCTATATATATATATATATAGATAGATAGATAGATAGATAGATAGATAGATAGATAGATAGATAGATAGATAGATAGATAGATAGATAGACCACTAGGTAATATCATCAGAGAACACAATGATAATTTCCATAGCTATGCTGATGATACACAATTATACATTTCTGTCGAGCCAAATGATGTGAATGCCTTATGCTCCCCGACTACCTGTCTGTCTGCAATTAATCAATGGATGAGCAACAACTTTTTTAAATTAAATGAAGATAAAACAAATACTCGAAGTTTGCCCCAAAGCCAAAAGAGTTGCACTTTCTAAGAAGTTACGAAATGTGGATCATCGGACTAAAATGGAAGTAAGTCTAGGTGTAATTTTAGACTCTGATTTAAGTTTTAAAAACCACATAAACGAGGGTACCAAAAAAGCATTCTTCCACCTAAGAAATATTTAAGTACGCCCATTTTTAACTTAAAAGGATACCGAGAAGCTCATTACCGCTCTTATTTAAAGTAGACTGGACTACTGACTGTAATGCTCTTTTTACTGGTAATC
Source organism: Merluccius polli (assembly GCA_030340625.1). Taxonomy (NCBI): domain Eukaryota; kingdom Metazoa; phylum Chordata; class Actinopteri; order Gadiformes; family Merlucciidae; genus Merluccius; species Merluccius polli. The sequence continues at coordinate 181,791 of JAOPHQ010003695.1, read as the reverse complement.
CAAAAAAGTCAATTGAGAAACTAACTAATTCAGAACTCTGCTGCTAGACTTTCAATGAAAACAAGGAAGAGAGACATATTACATATTACACATATTACTCCTGTTTTAGTTACACTGCACTGGCTCCCTATATCTTCTCGAATTGATTTTAAAGTCCTTCTTCTCGTATATTACTACAATGGTTTAGCACCCTCTTACAATACAGACTCCCAGTTGTTTGTGTGTCCCTTCGGTCCTCTATAGGTCCTATTTTAACCATTTCTAAAGTCCCCCAAAATAAAATTGGGGAAGCCACCTTCATCCACTATGCACCTATATTGAACACCGTGCCAACAATCTTAGAGAGGTGGGCTCTGTGGACATTTTTAAATGATGGCTGAAAACATACCTTTTTAATCCATCTTATTATCATCTTATTAGCAACATTCTTTTCATTATCTTTTAACTACTTTCATGTATTTATTATTGTATCCATTCTTTTACTTATTTTATTCTTCCACATATATGACCTTCCCTGGTTTTGTTCTGTGCTAAAATGTAAAAGCACTTTGGGCTACATTCTCTGTTTGAAAAGTGTTATACAAATAAAGTGTATTATTATTATTAGTAGTAGTAGTATATAGTTTCATCCCACAAAACACAACCAAATCAGTCTGTGTTAGTGCATATAACAGAAATTTACAGGCTTCCACTTCCACATTGAATATGGAGCGGCCAAGCAAAGTCCACAGTGTAGTTATATATAAAAAATAAAGACGATAAACAACATTACATTTGAATTAAAACATTAAAATAGCACGTATACAGGCACAGAAACCTAACACGCACAGGCCTACGGTATATGAATCTACAGGACAGGTCTAGGAGGGAAAGGAGTAGGCAGAATTGAAGAGCAGCATGTTTCACCCTGATCGCACACATCAGCAAATAGACGACAAATGTTGACTCGCCATCAAATAAAAACGAAACAAGTCCGACGTGACGTCACTGTACCTGGCAGGTTCACGCCAACGTTTCAACCAGTTGCAACAGTTCGCCATCAGGCTAAACATTGCCGTCCAAGTGGAGGAGATTGCAGTCAACAAGTCATCCAGCTCGGGGAAAGTAGCGACATGGACCGACTATTAGGCAGTATCGCCGCTGATCACCGCACCGATACCGTTACGTCTTCACAACCGCAGCCCGCACATTGAGCGCGTGGAAGCCCGTTAACACACCCGCTCAACGCCAACATCAACGTGGGCTTAAAGGCACTTAGCTGGATAGCTGTGTTACTTAGCAACCTGGCTAGCGTTAGCTGGAGCTCGTTTAACTTTGCCTCCAGCGCCGACAAGAGTACTCCTCCAACGGTAAACACGCCGTATAACACGCATGTTTGCGATGTGAAACTGCGGTCCAAAGATAAATAGCCCGATATATATATTTGTTTTGATATAAATGAAGTAAGTTCCAGTTTGGTGGACACTACAGCTGCTGGCTGGTTGTTGGGGGGTGGTGTTTACGCCGTCACCGCTGCTAGGCTGCGTACGTGCTTACGTCACTGTGTGCGTGCCGACGTCACACATTCTTCTGCTACGTCGGCCTTCTTCTTCTTCTTGATGTTTTATGGAGATGGAAACACCGTTTTGGTGCATTACCACCACCAACTGGTATGGTGGCGGTAATGCACCGCAGTGTGGATCAGGAATCTATTTACATTCACTAATTCTAATCAAAAATAAAATAAAATGAGAAGAATACAAATAAATAAATATTACAGTTATATCGTCTCTATGAAGTTCGCTCTCCTAAGATATTGTAACAAAAATAGATACCAATTTTCCTCAGAACTTTTTTGTAAAAGATCACATAAATCATAGTTCAACTTAATTTCTTTTTAGATTCAATATCAATTCCCTTCTATCATTATATTTTGGACAGTAAATCATAACATATTTTAAAGTTTCTTCTTGATTACAAAATGCACATCTTTCTGTATGTTTTCCTATTTTAAAGCACTAGTAATTTTAAGTACTGTTTAATCCTGTATGACCAAACCGTAACTTGAATATTATTGATTACTGAATAATTGGATCTTTGAATGTGTGTATAACCGCCTTCCTGTTCTCTTCTTCACACTGCTTTTGACACCTTTATTTCAACTTATGCTTGATTATGGCCTTCATTTCCATTTTACTAAAGGGTACTTCTTATGTTCTTTGTTCTTTTTGCCAAGCAATATGAGATCTACAATAGGGTGAGGAAGTATCCATGTATGTATTACAGAAAGTGGTACCTTTGAACTAAAGTTATTTTCAGTTATTTCTTGTTCTTTTGCTTTCTGCTCAATTGTCCATCCACACTGTACATGGACAATGTACATAAGGATACGAACTGGGGGAGGGGGGCAGGTGGGGAGAGCCTGTGACTCATTGGTGAAGAAATTTGCCACTGAAAGCACCTCTGAGGAGGTGGGGTTTGAGCAGTTTCTTGAAGTTGGAGGTGGATGCATCGTTGTGTATGGGGTCAGGCAGTTCGTTCCATAGCTTGGGGGCAGCTGCACTAAATGCCTGATCCCCCATTGTTATGAGCCTGGTGGTAGGGATGGCTAGGTGACCAGGGTGAATATATTGAGACCAAATGTAAAAATGGGTTACATTTATTGAGGTGTATAGTCGGATTTGAGCAGCCACTACTAAAATCAGGACAGACAATTCGAGAGGATCTCTTAATTGAGGTTTGTATGATCTTATTGAATATACAGCAACTTGGAATAGATGTTCATTGTTTTCACTTTCCTAGGTTAAGATTAGGACATAATGGACTCAATGCTATATTATAAAAAGGCAGTGTCAGATAAACTTGAGACGTGTAATTGTAGGTAATCTGTTGAACATGTGCTGATGGGTTGTAGAACAGGGTGATGGATATGGGAAGGTAGTGGTGCATCAGGCATCACGGTCTGTTAGAAGAGATAGGGGATACACAATTACAGATTAAAAGGGCTTTATGTTAATATTTAAATTAAACAGGTTTAATATCCAGAACATAACTTCGTTTGGTTACTTAAGGTCATGATGATGTCATGATGCCTCCAATACAGTAGGCGGCATGCGCCTTAAACGTTGGTAGTCCGCCAATATAATAAAACAATAAAATCAGAAGAGAAGAAGACGTCGTTGGTAAACCGGGCACTACACTTTATACTTGGTAAGAATCTACCTAATCACACATTTTCACAAATGTATACTTTAATTGTCTTTAATTGTCAGTCTGCTCAGGCAAATCGCGGGATAGCTCCAGTTGATGAACCAATCAGACTGTATTGTTTAACGTCCTTGAGAATATCGACCAATCGCATGCGGCTTAAATAGGACCCCAACATGTAAACATGCAGAGGGTCTTGGACTGATGATGGTTTGTTTCACCTCGGATAAACCCACCGGAAAAAAACAAAAAGGACATGCATTTTTGCAGTATGCATTTTTGGACTAAACCATTTCGTGGAGGGAGGGAGTGGGGGGGGGGGGGGGGGGGGGGCGGGGTTCAGAACATTCTCTCTTCATCACAGTAGAATACAAATACTTTTCACATTGCTTCATTTAAAATGTTAAGGGGTTAAATAGCCATATTTCAAGACCTACTGATAAATCAGATATTTAAATTCCAGCTGTCTAGGGCCCTCTCCCTCTCAGGGCCCCCTGAATTGTCATCACCACACACACACACACACACACACACACACACATGGTTGATGAGTGTTTTTCCCTAGCTGTGTCTACCAGCGTTCGTCCTCATGACGCATGTCTTTGTCTACGGGACCCTGAAGAAGGGCCAGCCAAACCACCATCGCATGTTCGACCCAGCCAATGGCAATGCCCAGTTCCTGGCTGCTGCGCGCACTGTTGACAAGTTCCCGCTGGTCATCGGCGGCGAGAACAACATCCCGTACCTCCTCAATGTTCCCGGGGAGGGAGGACGTGTCCGTGGGGAGATCTACGTCGTCGACGACCGCATGCTGACCTTCCTGGATGCCTTTGAGAAAGTCCCAACCATGTACCAGAGGAATGTGGTCAAGCTGGAGGTCGAGGAGTGGGTGGGAGGGTCGTCGTCGTCGTCGTCGCCAAAGGAGGCCAAGGGGAGCGCCGTGGAGGCACACGTGTACAGCACCAACACGTACGAGCCTGGGTGGCGCACGCTGCCCACCTACGAGAGCTACGATGCGTACGGGGACCATGGCCTGGTGTACCGCCGCACCGAAGCAGCCCCCATTTGTCACCCCGACACACACCGAAGTGCTTAAAATGTTATTCTGCGCTCTTATTCTCTGCTCGTTATTCAAAGACTGTTGGCCATGTTCGAATTGGCTCACTTGTGCCCTCATTCCCTTAACTCATTGGCTGCCAGCCATTTTCAGTGCAGAGAGCCCCATACTGCCAAGCGTTTTACAGCATTTTGACTGATTTCCTAAGACCCACTTAACAGTGAGTTCTATGACTATGTAAACACCGAAACTATCAAAAGAAAGAGTAGACTCTCTTCTTTAATCAGGAACAAACCGTTTGTTTCTACCTTTTTCCGTTCTTTAGTAATCGGCAGTAGAACATACGTTGGTTTCACCAAAAACACCTGTTTTTGACCAAAAATGGAGAAAACAAGCTTTTTGTGTTACTCATCTCTCCCATCCTATTCGGCACGGGGCCCACCTAGTGGGTCAGTTCGGTAGTACATACTATGTTTACAAGCCTGATTTTTTGTGACAAGGTCCTCTAGATCGCTCCCCAGTCAGCCCCGTTGAAAAACATAATTGACGTCTATAGACGTCATTGGCAGTCAACGGTTGTATTTCAATTGACGTCTATAGACGTCATTGGCAGCCAATGAGTTAAACCCCATATAGTGAACACTATTGGCTCATTTCCACCAAGTACCCTTGAAACAGTTACCTAACCCGGGCCAACCTAGATCTGTTTCGCATTTCCACCGCAAACAGCTACCCTAAAATATAGGGCCCAAGTGAAACGATTCGAACACGGCAAATAATGATGCAAGCTCATGTCGATTGGTGCGTTAGAAGTGCTGCCATTGGTTACCTGTTAATTAATGTTGACAGATACACCTGGCCACCGGAGTTGGGGTTTCTATATCGAGCAGCGATATAAGAGTTGACGATACCGATATACAACATATTGTGATTGTTATTATGAACCCAGAAAGTAGGTGAAACGTCAAATTGGCATTCCACCTCACTGTCGTCAATGGCATTGCTATGTGATCCAGTAATGTAGTATATTACGTAGTGTCGGGTCACACAGGGACTGAACTAGCCTGGCCGCTGGCTCTCCACACAGGCCATAGTGCTGCACCTATTATTACTTACTGCACGTGTAGCACTTTGAAGGAATAAACATCCCACTGGTTTTAAATGTTCAAGCGTCCTGTTATCACTTGTGTCAAGTACCGCTCTTGTTTATATGCTGGTTGCCCGTTTTAAATATCAAAAACATATGTATATCTATGCATATCAAATGTAAAAAAACTAACCTACAACCAATGTGAGTTGGAGGACAGATGTAACTTGGTTATTATTAGCAGTTCATTACCAAGACAAATTCCTATCAACTTGTTGACATGGCAAATAAATGTATTGATTGATTGATTATAGGGCCCACGGTTTACTTTTAGCTGGCTCATGTTCCACCTGGCAGCAAAAGGGGTTAAAACCCCACAAGGGTTCACCAACACTACACTAGTGTCACCCATTCCATCTATCACTTTACCTAATTGACTGCACACCTAATTGCTAAGTGAACCCATAGCTAGTATACAACAGATAAGTGTGAAAATACTAAGCGCAGAATATTAAAGTAAGAGCCAGGACATACAAACAGGACAATTACCCATTTTGTTTGTTTGTTTGTATTAGTGGGAGGGGGAGGGGTCTGACTAGTGCCTGGAGGTGGGCCGGGGGCGGTTTCCATTGACGGCCTTGTAGGTCGGTACCATCGTCTCGAATCTGATGCGAGCCGCTACAGGGAGCCAGTGGCGGTAGCGAGGGGTCACGTGGGGGGAGAACTTCGGCAGGTTGAACACGAGTCGTGCTGCAAAGGCTTGATCGCGGAGGCAGGGAGTCCAGCCGGTTTATAGTAAAACATTAAGTGAGCCTGAAATGGGACACCGTTTTCATATCATGTTACTAAATGCATGCTTATTTTTGCATTGCTCAGTTAAGACTGTGGAGTGTGTGTTGTTGGTAGCTGGTTTAAAGCCTCACCTGGCCTGAGTCAGACTGATTAGACTCTGGGGCTGGGTGGGGCTGCACACCTGTGGTGCAGAGCAATCATGGTGCCCAGGATAAACCAGTTATCACCACACACACACACACTCAGGAGAGAGCCACTGTCATGACAGCATGTTACATCTGCGCAGGAGATGGGGATCGTGCGCCGTCGCCCTGGTGGAGGAGGAGGGGACCTACCGAGGGCTGTTCCAGGCCCTCCGAGGAGCTACCTCCGCTGCCCAGCTGTAAGGCCTCCCTCCGAGGCCCGTCCAGCCGGCCCCTGCAAACGGCCAGCCCAGAGAGACACCTCCGCCAGCCGAGGCAGCAGCCCCAGGCCTCCGGTCTCCAGGATGGAGGGTGGGGTTAGCGTGTGACACTGGGGAGGTGTAGAGGCAGTGGGGTTTGGGGGTTATTTTTTTCTTTTAATTTTAGGTATGGTAACCCTGTTGAGAGTCCAGTAGAGCTTTGATCGGTGTGTAGGGTTGTTTTTTTCTCTGTTTGCTTGGAGTGGGAGGGGGGGAATAGGCTTTTCGTGTTGTATAGCCTAGAGAAGATGTGTTTACAGGTCACAATTTGAGGGCCTCTGATAGCCCCGCCCTTGCCATGTGTTTTGTAATACTGTATATATGTATGTATGTATGTATGTATGTATGTATGTATGTATGTATGTATATGAGAAATCAAGCAGAGCATGCAGGAGAACTTAAAGGGAACCACTGAAGGACTATATTGGAATGAGAATACCTGAAGGACTGCGATGAGGCTTGAGGTATCCTGCATGAGCCCGTGAATAGATTGAATGGCTTGACTTGACTCTGGCCTGTTTGAAACAAAGGATGCTGTAGTCCTGGAAACTGCACCTTGATTTTTGAGAATCTTCTACATTATTTAGCAGGTGATCTACATGTGAACTTAAGAGTAACTCTGCTTGGCCTTGTTCTTTGATTGTCTGAAGTAAGCCGACCAACGTATGAACTCTGAGGGCGAAGGCATCCAGGGCTCTGCCGTCACCAGACAAATGGCTGGCATGTCCATGATGCCTCGAAACTCCTTAGTGACAAGCTGACGTGCCTGCCCATATCGATCATCAAAAGCCTTGAGTTGAAGAGTAAGCAAATGCTAAAGGAAGTCTTTTGGTTGGACTGATCTTCAAGTGGTCCAGTAGAATATATTTAAACTGTTGGGTCCAACAGATTGTTCAGTGCCATGCAAATAGTGCGCACACACACTCCAAACTTCCAGCCATAGGGGTCTCAGTTTAGTTTCCACACTCCCAAGCCTACCTGTAAATATCCAAATGTAGTCTAGGCCATGACCATGTATCCAGGACCATGTTTTCATAATTACTACGATTCCAACAATGTCTTTCATTCTCCTTACTTTTCTTCTAGTCTTATGTTTCTGTAGTTGACCGAATTTGCCATGAGAAGTTAATTGCGTACAATAGTCTTAGATAACACTGTCCTTTATTGCAGGCCTCAAATGTCAAATGTTTGTTTCCACAATAAGTAATGTTTATATGCTAGGACAGTGCTGACAGAAAATGTCAGTTGTGACGTCAGTGGTTCATGGATGACCAACAGTTAGTCCAGATGAGTTACAGTATTTTACTTTTTTTTTTAAAGATTCTGATTCACCTATTTTTTTTTAGGTCAAGTTAGATTTATTATGACATCTGTCATCTCAGTCCTGTACTGACAATGGCCAATGGCTTAATCTACAGTGTGATTGACAATTGATTTTCAATTTCAGTTCACTGTTCCATAGATACGTATAGGCGATATCTTATTATTTACTGTACATGTTACTTTAGCTGTGTCTGTATTTAAAGTGTCAATCTCAAAGATGTCCATGTAAATAAATGTCACTATCACCGAATGGGGTACCACAATGGTAGTCTGGCTTACCGGATGTAGGTTGTTGGTATTGGAGCCTGCCATTGAGCGACTATTTCACCCAATGGCAGGCTTGGGCAGGCTTATACCAGACGAAGATTGCTAGGGCTCGCCTACTCAAATGCAAATGTTCCACCAAACAAGTCCCCCCCCCCCCCCCCCCCCCCGACATTATTTTGCAAGGGCACCATCGCTGCATCCTGGGCTTAGCGCCGCCCAAGACGATTGTGATTGGTTAAAGAAATACAAAAAAGATGGAGCCTATGCCAGAATGTTAGTGAGTAGAGCCAGACCTTTCTCCAGTGCTGGCACAGCACTAAAGCAAAGTGTGGAGATTGGGGTGGCTATGCCAGACTAACACAATATTGATTGAGCCTATATGGCCCACTGAGAAAAAAAACCTTGCATTTGCAGTATTATGAATATTACGAACTGGGGGTGTCGGTGGCGACTTTCAAGTAAAAAATCACAAGCGCACAGGTAGTGACGTGTTCACCCAGCAGTGGTAGTTCCACCAGAGAGGGTAGATGGAGCTCTGTGTTCAGAATCGCATACTAATGTACTATTCATACTAAGTATGACGTCAAATTGAGTAGTGCATTCACACTGCATATGATGTGGATTTTGTGTATGCGAGAAATGCCCGTATGTATACTAGATGAGCAAGAATTTCTCAGTATGCGGCGTGAGCTTACTGTTGTTTAAATATATCTAACCTATGATATCGTTGTTTAATAAAATACATGTATTAATGTTTGTGTTAGCCTATATTTGAACAAATTAATAAATCCTTTCCAACGGTGTAGGAGAAGTTACGGTGGTCTGTACTGGCCTGTAGGGTGCCAGTAGGTGCTAGGGGTGCAATATTTTCCACCAATATACACATATGTAGTCACTTGTAGTTTATACAATGTCTATGTGCGTTACATTCACACTGGAGATCCACTGGCCACGCAGTTTACCTGCTTTTTACTGTTGTAGAGCTAGCCGGATACACTTCTAAACAGCGATTTTAATGTTATATCCATTGGAAACATTTTGAAACATGAGACGTATCCAGTTTAATTTCACTTTAGTTAGGCTATTGTTTAGGTGATTTGTACTTGGAATTACTTTGTAATTCGCCTATTGTGTCGAAATATTGACCAAATGAAGGCTCTATTGTTCAGGTCGTAGTGGTATTTAACACTTAAGAGGCTTGTAACAGTTCAGGGCTTGTGTTCGGAGTTGAGGCAGCTCAGGGAGCGTAGAAAACAGTCACGCTGGTGCTTGGGTTTCCACAATGATCGTCGTTTATTGTTAATACATAAAACTTACAAAGCCTGGTTGTACGGCTACTATTTTATCACATGAACAAAACAGAGGCCACATGTAGCCGTTGAGTTGAGGGGCAAAAGGATAAAATACGAGCGAGCAATATGCATCCGTCCATGACATGTTCTCAGCACAACTAACTACTAATACTATTGCCCTGTCTAATGACGGTAACACAGGACGTCTTAAAAGGTACAGTACGTCTTAAAAGTACAGTAAGTCTTAAAGGTACATTACACAATTCCGACTTTTCCTGCTCCCCCAGGGCGTGGTTTCAGCGGACACGCCCCTACCGTTTCAGAGCAGAGAATAACTTTTTCACGATTTTTTAAACCTAATTTTACTTGGCAACTTTTGTAATCATTCAAATTTGGCTGGGTGATTAACAACATGTTTTTCTGTGGTGTGACAAACTCAAAACCCATATTTACTTTTGCGTCACAGAGACTTTAACCTGTTGTTTTTACATGGACACATCGGTTTTTGGTGTTTTGTTGGCCTGTTTGATAAACTAAGCAGACATAGACTTTAGTTGTTTGCATGATGTTGAGTTTCAAGATGAAAGTTTACTTATACTCATTCATCATAGGTGCTTGTGTGTGTGTGTGCGGGCCTTTCGTGACAGACACACACACCTCGCCTCCCGCCGACGGCGCTAGAACTGTCGCCCGAGGGATGGGAGGAAACGACACGTTTATAATGGGGGCGAGATGTTACACGTGATGTCTAAATGCGGAGAACAGGCCTTGGCCCCAACAGCAGGAAAAAAAACCTCGGAAGATGTGTTGTTTGCAGTGGCGACTGGTCATTAGGGGCAGGTGGGGCAGAGCCCCACCTACTCTCACAAGAAAAAAATAAAAAAAGAAAAAAATAACAAAATTATATATAATTTTTTTTTAAATATATATATTTCAAAAAAATCTCCCCATAAAGTACTGTAAAATAATAAGTTTGGCGCTTTTAGTTCATTTTTAGTCGACCCTACCTTGCTTCTTCAGACTGAGTTCGTCTGGTGGGGCTAGAAATGGCTTTAAGTGGAGCTAGCCCCACCTGTCTAATGGTAGTGTGTATTGGGACTTGAAAAATTGAAATGCGCATGCTCAGAATGTTCTCCTGTTGAAGTGGACGGAGAAAAATATTTTTCCTATGGTAGGGCTGTCCCCACCGGCACTGCTATGGACATATATGGTTCGTTCCGCTACAGCGTAATTTCATTGTGGTTCGCAGCTATTGGCTGTAGTGTGCGGCGCGCGTGATGAGTCATGACTGGAGTGACTTCGTCCTCACGTGTGCGCCGTGTGAGAAGTTGCTAACAAGCATGTCGGAGGTACGCAAACGAAAACAGGTATGTAGTCGGTCGGATCATCACTTGTATTAAACTGTGTGGGAAATGTGAGACAGCACTGCGGGGTCACGACGAGTCGGCGGTCTGAATCCGGGGGTACTCCGGTGTATTTTTGAGACGATGTGTGAGGGCGATGCTCGGCTTCAGCGGCACTATGACGCTCAGCCCGTATTCAAAGGGACATCACCATACAGGACCAACTATTAGACTGCATGTATGAAGTGGACAGGGACAGCCAAACAAAGTGGACGAGACATCATTTGTTGCTGTACAGGCCGACGAGACAACGGATGTCTCCTGTAAATCACAGATGGTGGTTGTGCTGCGGTACCTTCTGCCGTAACACAGTGACAGTTAAGCGTTGTTCTTGTCAATGTTGTGTCTGTTTATGTTTGTCCCGTCTTATATGTCCCCACTCCTGGCCTGCACCTTGTCGTGGTGAGTGGGCTTTAAACCAAGACAGGCCATTCTGAATCTTTTCTTTCACAGCTGTTATCTTTGGTTTCTCCTCCAGGACACTGCCTAGGCCTATGGGAGGTCTCCATGGTAACATGATATTGGGTTCTTATAGTGGCTCTTACAGCTGTTTGCACTAGTGTCATTTTAGGTTTGCGGAAGCTTAGTTTAAAGTTTAAAAACTATACTTTCATTATTGCAATGTTTTGATGTCAGCAATAAAACATTAAAAGCTGCACTAATGTACTTTATTAATTAAATATATATGATACATGGATAACAGTCACTTAGTTCAAAAACCAAAAGCCCAGCATACTGAATAGTGTTAAAGTATATTTTATTTGTAATGGTTGAACCCCAGGACCTGCCTGCTGTCCTGGTTATCCACAGTTCCTTGTGGTGGAGCTGAGGGCTGAATAGAGAATGGGACACACCAAGCCAGGGCTACAAACAGCATGGTGGGACACTGACACGTAAGTTAGACCAATGAAGAAAGCTCAGTCTCTATTTTGAAATACTTTAGCTTTTTTGAAAATTACCAATTTTATTTGTAATATATTAGGGCTGTAACTTTTTCCAAAAATGAATTTCAAACAAATTTAAAATGCCCCGTAATTTGTTTGAATATATTCTAATACCCCCTCCACATAAGCTTGGTGTACTGATAGGTTTAGAGCCGTTTAGCATATTGCTGCCTTCCACAGGTCAGATGTTGAACTAGATTTTACATACAGTCCTGTGTTGTGCAGGATAGCCGGGAACAGGCGGAGTCAACCTCTCTACAAAGATCACCACGACTGTGAAAACAAACGGGTGACGTCACGGACACTGGTACGTCATTTAAAAAAATAAAAAATTAGCCTAGCCCCACCTGTATTTTACATGTAGAAACGCCACTGGTTGTTTGTGTCGTCATTTTACATTTCTAACACGGACACATCATACGCATATTCCTCACACAAGTAGGCCTGACGTTGTCATATTAACCCGACCTGATTGAATTGTCACAATTTTAATAAATGGTTAGACATCACACGTAGGGCCTGCGGTATCTCTTACGAGGGTTGCATGATCGTGTGGGATAATTAGCCACGGTAAACGCGGCGTCCCGCGAGGACGACAACAACAAACAGCCTGGGCGTCCGTTTCAGCAGCGCAGCCAGGCTAGCGGCGCGCAAGCGCGGTCGCAGTGTTTGCATTCCCCTCCCTCCCTCCTCCCCTCCCGGTGAGTGACAGCCCGCTAGCCGCTACCGTGGCTAGCCCGCTCCTCCCGTTTCACCGGCGATGATACGGCAAACCCCGAACCGAAAGAGGACACGGACACGGGCATGGATCTAGCAGACCTCCGTGCCGCTTCGCAGACCCCGGACCCCGAGCCCACACGGCGGTGTCCACCGACCGCGGACACGCGCGACTCAACACCGCCACCGGCGAGGTTTTGACGTTTTTTTTAAAAAAAAAAAAAAAAAAACGGGACGAGGCTCGACGACGTCTGGGAATGGGATGCGATGGTTTCGTGCGACGCACACCGGTCGGCTAACGCTAGGCGGTTTCAACGTACACTTTGAACCTCACCAACGGCTTTTTTTCCTGTTGTTTGTGTTAGGCCTAAAACATCCGCTAAAAAAGAGACACATTTTCGACATAGCGGCGGTGACCGATAAGCTATTTGTTGAGCCGTTCGCGTCCTCACAGCGTAGCGCTAGCTGCAAGCTAACGTCGTAGCTAGCTAATGTCACTTCATATCTAGGTGTAGACGTCGTCGTGGCTTTTGTTTATTTCTTGAAACTAAATAGGAGAACGTCGTTGAAAAAGGGGGGGCCTCGAGACGAGACCACGCCGTTGGCCCGAACCGTATCTCACGACTCGTTCGGTTTAATGGCGTAAAACCGTTTGCCCACTACTCCACTTTATGGCTTGTTAATATATCGCGGTGCTGCAGTTTGACCCAGCTAGCCGGCTAGCTAGCTAGCGTTTGTTTGTAGCTAGTTCTCCGGCCGGTAGCCCTATTTCTTGGTCGCGCACCGGAATGCATCACCAGGATTTCGCCGGCGAGTCCGCCGGGGCGGGCGGCAGGAAGACGACGCACCCGTCCGGGTTTCACCACCGGAGGGGCAGCGGCGGTACGTCCGCTGCTCCCTCTTCTGCAGCGGCGGCGGCGGCAGCAGCAGCAGGCGGCGGCGGCGGTGGTATCACCTGCGACGACATCGGCCCCCAGGCCGGGTCGTCCTCCCCGGGGCTTCACCACCACCAGCTGCAGTCCCAAGCCGCGGGGGCCCAGGTGAAGAAGAAGAGCGGCTTCCAGATCACCAGCGTCACCTCCGCGCAGGTCAACGTGAGCGCCAACAACAGCCTGGCGGACGACACCGAGAGCTACGACGACATGGACGAGTCCCACACGGAGGACCTCTCCTCCTCCGACATGCTGGACGTGTCCGTGTCCAGGGCCACGGACACCGGCGTGCCCGAGAGGAGCAGCTCGGACGAGACGCTCAACAGCCTCCACGGCGTGGACACGCCGGCGCTGGCGTCGCCCAATGAGCCCCTGCAGCCGCAGGGCTCCCAGGCCTCCATGGTGAACGGGACCCTGCATCACCATCACCACCATCAGCTGCCCAGCAACGTCCCCCATCACCATGGTCACCAGTTGGACCGTTCAGAAGGAGCGACCGCCTCTGTTGCCACTTCAGCTAACCCCAGCCCAGCTATAGTTCCCAATGCCGCAGGTGGACCGGGCCAACACCAAAGGATAGCCGTGTTGAATGCCACTGGTACCATTGCCGGGACAACCGCTCTACCGCCCGCCGTTGTCGTTGGCGCCGAGACCCGAACGCAGACTCAAATGGTAAACACTGGCCCTGTGTCTTGTACCGCTGGTGGGGCCGCTTCTGGGCCAACAGGGTATGACAGCAGCGCAGTGGGTGCTCATGGGGCCTCCATAGCAGGTGGAACAATCCCTGTGGTTCAGGCCCAGTCTGCTGCCGCTAATGGCCAGACCCAGGCTCTACATGGCCAGACACAGAACCAGGGCCCGACCCAGATCCAGCAGACCCAGGCACCCACTGGCTCGCGCTTCAGGGTGGTCAAACTGGACACTAATTCAGAGCCGTTCCGCAAAGGAAGGTGGACATGTACCGAATACTATGAAAAGGAGATTCCCCACGCCACAACCTCTGAAATGCCCAAGGCCAGTGAGGCGGCGGCGGTAGCAGCAGAAACAGAGGTGGGAAACCCGGGTGTCGGTGTGATCGGTCAAGGCCCAATGGGTCCACAGCCTCCGCAGACTCTGCAGCCCCACCAGCAGGGGGCCCAGGACTTCACTAGCCCTCAAGCCATGCACAGCCCCCCTCAGCCAATGGGCCTAAACCCTCTCCAGGCCCAGATGCCACTCCAGGACCTCAGTGGTGGGACTTCTCTGCTGCAGCAGTCGATGATCGCACCCTCCACAGCAGGGCCGCAGGTGGCGGGCCAGGGCACCTTGAATCCCCCTGCCCAGGTGATGCACCATCAGGTGCCATCCCAGATGGGTTACCCGGCAACGCAGCTCCCAGCTGGGGTCGGAGGTCGCCAGCCGGACTTTATCCAGCCCACGGCTCCGTTTCAGACGCAGGTCCAGCCGCCGCCCTCGCATGTTATTTCAGGGGTCACCATGGTGATGGGCCATGGGGGTGGAACCCAGGCACCAGTCGGGCTCACCCAACAGCTGCCCCACCAGGGCCAAGGGAACCCTGCTGCTGTCTTCACTCAAGGCCAGCTTCAGCGCCTCCCGGCTCAGCAGCCACAACAACAACAACATCATCCTCCAAACCCCCAGGGCCATGCCCTGGCACCCTCCACCCATGGAACCACTTACGTGCCTCTGACCGCTCTGCAGGCAGACCTGCAACCTCTCCTGACCTCTGGTGCAAACTTTGCTCAGACCTCTGTGCTCGGTGCACCGGTGCTAGGGGGTGGCGCCACCCTGAGGACCACCCACCTGGAGGACGCCCAGCGCCTGCTGTTTCAGCACCGGCTGGAGCAGCAGGCGGCCGGGACGCTGGCCCACATGGGCATGGCGGCCGAGGCCAGTGCCCTGATGGCGGCCGCCGCAGGACTCCGTGGCCATCCGGCAGAAGGTGACGAGGACAGGTGAGTCCCTCTCGTGCGTCTCTGCGTTGGTGATTTGCTGGTGAGGATTAGGCAGTGGAACCCACATGGTGATATGTCTGATGAATAAGTAAATTGGTAGATACTGTAGTTAATAATTGAACCAGTCATGTGTAACACAACATAATGATATATTTTTACACCCTCTTTGATTAAAAAAACACAGCAGTTAAATCAGTGGGGTGGAATTAATGTGGTGGTTTAGTCTTCCACCCCCAAATTAAAGGTCCTGGGTTTGATCCCAAATGTCCAAAACCTACCGGTAGGCATACTTTAGCAAGATGCCTAACCCCCACATGTTCGCATGTTCATTCAACATGTTTCTGATTTCACTGTCACTTTGGATAAAAAGATGGGTGATTTTGTACCTGGTGATCATCAGCTAGATTTTCTTTGAAAATTGTCTTTGTACTTTGTCAAATAATGGGAATAACATTACATAACTGTACATGTACAAGGTCTAGAGTGAGGAGTCTGTCACTAGAAAACCAACCATATATAGATAGCAATGTGGCTAGAATAATGTAGCAGTTCATATGACTCAGCCTTAAAGCTTGGTAGTGGAGGTCCAAGGTTAGCAAGCAACACCCCACCCTCCCACCCCTCCCTAAAGGTAGACAAGGTCATGTGACTCAGCAGGCAGCAAACAAGCAAATCACTGGTAGCAGTGCCAGCGTGTATGTGGTGTGTGGCGTATATTGTGCACAAAGGGGGTGTGAAGGTGCGGTCACTAAGAGGTGCTTCTTGAGCAAGGGGGCTGGGGGGGTGTAATGATGCCCCACAAACTCTGTGTGAGTGTGAGTGATCGGGCATGGCCTTGTTCTTATGCAGACCGTCATGTAATACTCCTGGGGGGTATTATGTAATCGTTTTGTGGTACACCCCACTATAATACCCCCCTCCAAACTACAGTAGTGTGACACCCCCCCAGAACAGCTGTTGACATACCAGAGGGGGGGGGGGTGTTCAATCCGGCTGCCCTGTGCAAACCTTGGTCTAAGGTTTGTGTGGCTCCATCTGTAATCTTGGCTGCTTCTGTTGCAGCTAGGGCTGGGCGATATGGCCAAAATCCTCTATCCTGATATAGGTAATTTAATATCTCTAACGATATATATCACGATACGGCATGTTTTCTGGTAATTCAATAAATAAATAAAGTCTATATAAAATAGACATGTGAATTAAATACTTGACAAATAATAAGTGCTTTTTTCTTTTTCCATCACTTTACTGTAATGCAACCTTTAAAACCAGGAAAAGACAACACTTATGTCATATCACAATATTAAGATATCCAAAATCTAAAACCGGCTTATCCAGTGCCAACCCCATGCGTAAAATATACTGTAGCAGCTGTGAATGAGAGGGGAGTTGACTGCTGGAAGTCAAAGACGTTGTATTTAAAGTTATGTTCTGTTGTTCATAGGGCTGGCCCCAAATATTCGAATAACCAAATTATCCTTCATTAGTATTGTATTGGATATTGGAACACTATTTAAATACTTCGGTAGCACTTTGTAACCTGCCGTCTAGTGAGAGAATCTGCAAGACCGACAGAGACTTGTTGTAAAACTAACTGGTTGTAATAATAATATTTATTCAATGTTCTCTGGTTCTCCCCAGGACTTTGTTTTCCATGGTGGTGCTCCATTAGTCATTTGCGGTCATAGAAATAAGAGGTTGTGGCAAGTGGGGGGTTAATGGTTTTAGAAGGGTTTCAATAATGAATGTATTTAGCAGCTTTTACAATGTTGAACCTTTTCTGGCAATCCATCACCCACAATAGCCTGATTTCTCAACGGGTGATTAGCGCTACTCCTGCCGTGCAATTTCATCAAAACCTCATATTGCACGTTCAAACCACCTTATTTGTACTCTCATACTATGGAAGCAATCCACACAGCAATCCTACGTGATATTGTAGTTTTGCCACAATATCACGTTAACCTGTTGCGCAAAGGATTATGGCTCGCGTGCTGACAGTGGCGGGCTGGATCTGTGGCGGACTTGTGTTGAATTTCATTTCAGTTTTTTATGCACATTTTTTTAGCTGATCAATTTAAATGGCCTAGATCAGAGGTCTTCAACAGGGGGTCCGCGACCCCTAGGGGGTCCGCAGAGGTACTGCAGGGGGGTCTTTTTAAAAAAATATTCCCCCCGCAATTTTTTCCACAAATTGAAATGTCTTTAAATACACATTAACATGAATCCAACACACTGTAGGTAACAGATAAATGGAGGCAGAAGATGTCTTTCAGTCAGCAATGCACACATTCAGCGACACACAGGAGCTCTTTCAAGCTGGGCACCGGTTCATTCACAACATGTCCCATCAACGAGGAATCAGAATCAGAAATACTTTAATAATCCCAGGGGGAAATTACTTTCGTTACATTACTCCATATGTAATAGCCATACATATATCAAGAATATACACTCACCGGCCACTTTATTAGGTACACCTGTCCAACTGCTCGTTAACACAAATTTCTAATCAGCCAATCACATGGCAGCAACTCAATGCATTTAGGCATGTAGACATGGTCAGGACGATCTGCTGCAGTTCAAACCGAGCATCAGAATGGGGAGGAAAGGTGATTTAAGTGACTTTGAACGTGGCATGGTTGTTGGTGCCAGACGGGCTGGTCTGAGTATTTCAGAGACTGCTGATCTACTGGGATTTTCACGCACAACCATCTCTAGGGTTTACAGAGTGGTCCGAAAAAGAGAAAATATCCAGTGAGCGGCAGTTCTGTGGGCGCAAATGCCTTGTTGATGCTAGAGGTCAGAGGAGAATGGCCAGACTGGTTCGAGCTGATAGAAAGGCAACTGTAACTTAAATAACCACTCGTTACAACAGAGGTATGCAGAAGAGCATCTCTGAACGCACAACACGTCGAACCTTGAGGCAGATGGGCTACAGCAGCAGAAGACCACACCGGGTGCCACTCCTGTCAGCTAAGAACAGGAAACTGAGGCTACAATTCGCACAGGCTCACCAAAATTGGACAATCGAAGATTGGAAAAACGTTGCCTGGTCTGATGAGTCTCGATTTCTGCTGCGACATTCGGATGGTAGGGTCAGAATTTGGCGTCAACAACATGAAAGCATGGATCCATCCTGCCTTGTATCAACGGTTCAGGCTGGTGGTGGTGGTGTAATGGTGTGGGGGATATTTTCCTGGCACACTTTGGGCTTATTAGTACCAATTGAGCATCGTGTCAAAGCCACAGACTACCTGAGTATTGTTGCTGACCATGTCCATCCCTTTATGACCACAGTGTACCCATCTTCTGATGGCTACTTCCAGCAGGATAACGCGCCATGTCATAAAGCGCGAATCATCTCAGACTGGTTTCTTGAACATGACAATGAGTTCACTGTACTCAAATGGCCTCCACAGTCACCAGATCTCAATCCAATAGAGCACCTTTGGGATGTGGTGGAACGGGAGATTCGCATCATGGATGTGCAGCCGACAAATCTGCAGCAACTGCGTGATGCTATCATGTCAATATGGACCAAACTCTCTGAGGAATGTTTCCAGTACCTTGTTGAATCTGTGCCACGAAGGATTAAGGCAGTTCTGAAGGCAAAAGGGGGTCCAACCCGGTACTAGCAAGGTGTACCTAATAAAGTGGCCGGTGAGTGTATATATTAGTGCTGCATTCCCATTAATGTCATAGTTAACTCGCAATTAATCGCAAATAATCGCACATTTTTATCTATTCTAAATGTCCCTTGATTTCTTTTTGTCCGAGGGGGCGGAGAATTCGCATCAGCTGTGTGCTTCCAGCCATCAAGTGGTATTTCAGACTGGACGTGCTGCAATGATAACTCGGTTCACAACGACAAAACACACAGATCACTTTGGTCTTGTCAATGGAACCATTTGGCAACTTTTTAAAAGTAAACTTTCCATTCAGAATAATATTGGCATCCATTTCGGCGTCTCGTGCTCGCCATCCACTCAAAACGTAACGTCTACTACTCTTAAACAAGTGTGTGTGGCGTGCCTGTTGTTTTGTTTCCGCTCTCGCTAGATCAGGTGTGGTGATGTATTTTTTGACGGAATGAGGGCTGTGTGAGTGCGCGTGTGTGTGTGTGTGTGTGTGCGTGTGTGTGTGTGTGAGCGAGCCTGGGTTGAGTGCGAGGAATATTAGGAGAGAGTTACGGCTAACTTTATGTTGGAGTTGTTTTGGCGTGGTTACGGCCGACAGTAAGTAACCTGTTCTGTTGCAACAATAATGTTGTTTGCTGAACAACACTGCGTCGTCTTTACAACGCGTCCTGGCGGACGCTACATTATGTTTATAAATGGCAGTGGCATGGCCACCCTACTCACTGTACCTTGCACATGAATATATGAACCTGTGTATTATTTGAATATCTTGGTATTGGAATGCACAATAACAAGGTACATTTATACATGGACCAGTTTAATATAAAACACAATTTTACACAATATATATAAGTAGGGGGTCCCCGCTCCATCTCTCTATCAGTTTGGGGGTCCTTGGCCTGGAAAATGTTGAAGACCCCTGGCCTAGATGAATGAGTCTGCGTGGCATTTAATATGCCTCCGGTGTGAAGACCAGGGGCCTCATTTATAAAACTCTGCGTGAAACCCTCCCCAGAACATTGCGTACGCCCAAACCTCAGAATGTACGCACAAAAACATTGCAATTTATAAAACCTTGCTGTGCACACCTGTACGCACTCTTCTCGTTAAAAATACCAACGTGCGTCTAATTTGGCGTGCGTGCACGAGCGCTCTGCTCCTCCCAAGTCCATCCCATAATAGTCCTTAAAAGGTCAATGCTAGTATATGCTAAGTATATAAGGAGCCTTTTCTGACCAATCATTAGACAGAAAAATGGATTTGCATTAGTGATTACCTTGCATTAGCGATAGGCCAATAGGGGTATTCATTTCAAATGCCCACAGGTTTATTGAATGTAGGCTTATTTATCAAGCTAATTAATTAAACATTTAAGTGATACAGTTGGTCTGGCCGAGGATTGTGATTTGAAAGGGCTGTAGTGTGTTGAACATAATTTTGCTTTAATTCATATTTAATAATGGGTGCTTTTCATAAAATAAATACAGAAATTAATAAATAACTCCGAAGTCATATGTGGTGCGCAATGTGCGTTGGGTCCGCAATGAGCTCCGGGGGTTACAGCATCTTCTTCTTCAAACACATATAGTGCATTACCGCCACCTTCTTCCTGTGGTCGTCTCCAGAGTTCACTGTTTGAAAAACTTTGCGGGAGCTTTACTCCAGGGTGAAAGGATGCGTAGAACTGCGCACTCTTTTCCGCAAGGTTTTTTTAATAAATCATTTGACTTAAAACGGCGTCCCATAAAACGTCTAATATAACATGTTGGCTGCTAAGAGGTTGTTGGATAACCTGACTGTTGACCTGACTATGAATAGCTGAAACTGGAGTGAAATAGGGCTGGGCATCGATATTATATTGATATCGTGATACGAGACTAGATATTGTCTTAGATTTTCGATATCGTGATATGGCATACGTTTTGTCTTTTCCTGGTTTTAAACGCTGCATTACAGTGATAGAAATAAGAATTTACTCAGTATTTTGAATTTGTCTTATTGAAGTCGAAACACAGGAGTATATAAAAATAAGCTTTACCATGTGGTTATTTTATATAGACTATTTTTTTGAATTACTAGAAAACATGCTATATCGTGATATATATCGTCATTGAGATATTAAATGAGGATATGGGCCGTATCTCCTAGCCCTAGAGTGAAAGTGATTGAAGTGACTTACACACACACACGCACACACCAGAAATTGTATTTTCATCATCA
This sequence comes from Merluccius polli, assembly GCA_030340625.1. Lineage (NCBI taxonomy): Eukaryota > Metazoa > Chordata > Actinopteri > Gadiformes > Merlucciidae > Merluccius > Merluccius polli. Next base: position 160,533 of record JAOPHQ010003695.1, on the reverse strand, counting down.
TCACAAAGTGTTGGGGGAAACAACCACAACCATACAACCACGTCAACACTCACTCCGACCAATGGTGCAACTTTATCAGTTACTTGGTGCAGGAGTGCAAACTTGTCACCTTTCCGCGAAATTTGCCGTTTTTATTTCAAAATAGGTTATCCACATGGATCGTGTAGATCTGCAAAAATCTGTTTTTGGGAGGTGGGGGTCTGTTCCTCACAGTCTGCAGGTGAAGTCATCTGTGGCTAGGAGTGTTTACCATAGTGTTCTTTGATTTGCAAACTATTCAATCCTAATCCGAAAAACAAAAGGTTTAAGTTGCTAGGCAGAGATTCCAGATGCACATCTAATCCTGATTGGCTGATAAAACAACTTTTAAGGTGCATACCACCACCCACTTTGGATTCATGGCATGCAAGAAAATTCGAAAATCTAAGAGTAATCTGAATTCATGTTTGCAATGAATGTATTTATCAACATTAGTGCCTTAACATCGAACTGTTAGTGCTGTACTGTAGTCTAATTGGGGGCAAGATAGTGGAGTGGTATTTTTTTTTACTGTGATATACCCTAAACTAATAAAGGCATTTTATTCGACATCCTTGACTCGGTCGGGTGTGCCTGAAGTAAGCCCAGAGGCTTCCCTTTTTCTATAGTTGATCAATTTGACTTCAAGAGCACCTTGAATCCACCTGGAGGTCACTACTTCACAACCGTGAGCACCCGGTGTTTTTATATATTCCTTTCTTTCTTTTTGATCCCAAAATTAATGGTGTCATCATAACCAGCGACACAGGGAAGGTGTAGAGATGTGGACCTCAACTGCAGTGGTTCCCAACAATTGTGCTGCAGTACACTGGTGTGCTTTGATGCAAGGCAAGGTGTGCCATGCCATATTCGTGGCTTTAGGTTACAAGAAACTATACCAAAAACATTGAAAGTCCTATGTCTGTCTTTGACTTGCCACAAGCGACACTCCTCTGAATAGATAAGTCAACCAGCCCTCTTATTTTAATGGCGCACCGTAGCATTTTTTTGCCAGTCAAAGCCGCAAGGTATCATAGCACCGTCTCTGTGCATGCAGAATACATTCGTCGTGTAGCTGGCTGCCGTGTGCCATGGACACCATGTGATGGCACTGGGCCAATAACATCAGGGAGGCTACTACTATTTACCATTTAGTCATTTAGCAGAGGCTTTTATCCAAAGTGACTTACAGTGAATATGGATACATGTCATTATGGAGCATGTAGGCGGGGACAATGGGGATCGAACCCAGTACCCTTTGGCTGGGAGTCAATTAAGCTGAATCTTCTTTAGGATTAAAATTCCTTTACACTATTTAGACTGTGGGCCGAACACGTTTTTCATGTTGTTGATCAATCTCCATCGATGGAGTACATAATTTTTTATATATGATATTAAATAATTCTATAGGTCTAATACAATTTATTGGCAGCTCTGGTTTGATCATATATTTTCACAAATGTATACTTTAATTGTCAGTCTGCTCTGGCAAATTGCGGGATAGCTCTAGTTGATGAACCAATCAGATTGTAGTGTTTAACTTCATTGAGAATATCAACCAGTTGCGTACAGTTTAAATAGGACCCCAAAATGTAAACATGCAGAGCGGGTCCGACATAGTGGTACGATACATTAGCTTAAAAAACATATTGTTGTAGTTGTCGGAATGAATGATCGAACGCATGTCTAAGCATGGGGTGTAATCATATAATATAATAATCATATAATCTAAGATGTCTCGACACACTCCTTTGCAAGTTATGTAATTTTCTCATATTGTTCTAACATTAAACGGAGTAAAGATTTTGTATATTTGTTAATTGACTACTTTATGAGCTTCTAATGTATCATTTGATCTGTTCAGAAGAATGTCCCCCCCCCCAAAAAAAACCAAAATGTTTGTCTGCCACCTCATTTGATGTCTGACGCTGACATCTCATTTGCATAATCCCAAACACATGTAACCCTTAGTGTTGCATGCATGTAACAAGTTGTACAACAAACGTAATACACTTTTCAGTTGCAAGTTGGACAACATTTGCACAAAGTTCTCTGGAGTGGGTGAATCTTAATACAACAAAAAACAAATTGCAGAAAGAGCTATTGAAAAATATGACCTAAGAGACAGCCGCATTCAAGATGTGCCAGCTCATGCTACATGCAGTATGCCAAACAAAGAAATATTGAAAGAGCCCGCAAGAGGAGAAAAAAGACAGGAGGTTGAAGGTTTGTAAAGCAGCTTTAAACTAGTTTTGACCTCATACATTTGTGTGAATAAATGCTAAGAATCCATTTTAAGATGAATCATAAAAAACAAAGAGCACGTTCATTTTTTCAGCATTAAAAGCATGGACTAATACCAAGGCACTGTTTCTAAAATATGGTGCAGAAATAGACCACAATCCTGTCTAAGTACTAGGATGGGTAGGTCAGTGTTTCGTCAGGCTATTTTATTAGTCTTCAGCAATTTTTGTATATTATAAGCAAAAGCATGTCCAGATCCAGACGATGTCTGATAGCAGGGGTGTTGTAAAACACTATAACTTTGGAAGCATTGCTGCTACAATCCATGCAGTCATCACATATTTCTCTCTCTATCTACCCTCCATCTACTGTGTACTGCTCCTTAAAGACACACAATGTTTGAAAGGGAGATGCACATGCAGATTGAACAAGCTAACATGTACAGACATATGTTTGGACTTTGAGAACATATCAAAGTAGGCCGAAGTGTAGGTGTGTTTTTTTCTTTTTTTAGCAAACTAAAAAAGCAGCAAACTGTCTAGTAAGAACAGAAATCACATTATGAAGGAAGAGTAAATTATCAAATAAAAATAAACCGTTTTGATTTATTTTTGTTGTTTGAGGATAAACTATTTTAGGATAAAATATTTACATGACAATCTATTAGGTGATCTGCAGATGATGTAAACTTCTGTAATAAATTTGATCTCTTCCCCTTCAATCTGTCTAGTCTGGTCAATTATAGGCCAAGATACACTTAGCCTACTGTAACACAGTAGGCTAAGTGAAAATATGAATTTGAAAATATGAATTTGAATATAAATGAATGTGAAATTAAACACCTTACCTGTATCCGCAGCTTCTGAGCTTCAGTCGTCAGTTCCTATGGTCAGTTTGTTTACTTCCTATTTGAACAAATATAATTGCCAGACTTCAAGTCAGGTGACGTGAGAAAAAGCTTTTGATTGGTTTGCGGTATAGTACTCCCTAGCGTTTGCCTGATCTATTTATGAAACGTAAGTTTAGTTTTCATAAAACTATGTTCGAATTGAGACTGCCAACAAACATACACGTGTTCAGAAAAAAAGTATTTAGTTTAAGAAAAAAACAGCTACTCTATCTATACTCTACTGTTTTCTGGTAATTCAATAATCAATAGTTATTTATATAAAATAACCACACTGTAAAGCCTATGTGTGTATACTGCTGTGTGAATTAAATACTTGACAAATGAAAAGTACCGAGTATTTTCAAAATGTTTTCGTCACTTAACTGTAATGCAGCCTTTAAAACCAGGAAAAGACAATACTAATGCCATATCCCGATGTTACAATATCCGAAAGCTAAGACGATGTCTAGTCTCATATCACGATATCGATATATAATATTGATATTTGCCCAGCCATACAGCCCTAGGATCTTATTTCAGTTGGCATAGAAGGAACAAAGTTGAAAAGCATTCATTGGAAACAACCTTCTGCTTGCTTGTTTCTTGTTTTGAATTTCAGTAGGAAACTTAATTTTGGGAGTTTTCAGACTTTTTTTAAAGTCATGTAATCAAACAATATTGTGGTACAAAATCCCATTGAGCCTGAACATAAATGTCCTGCAGGCCTGCATCCAGTTTCTCTGCAAACATTAATTGCATGCATGCGACTCACGTCACGAGACAGGCTCAGGACATTTGGGCCTAGGGACCTGAGTGTTTTTGCTGTGTCCCTATTCCTCCACTAGGTGTCAGCGTAGGGCTATACACGCTAGGCTCCGTGGAGTTATGTAACCCCTGATGTTCCCTTGAGACGCACTGACCTGAAACGTCTTCTGCATCGATGAACGCAGTGGAGCTTTCTTTTCTTTAACGAGATGCTCAAACCATGCATGAATTGGCACAGACAATGTCTTTAAACAGCACGTCAACTTATGGACATGCATTTCATTTGAACAAAAATAGCAGTTTGTATATTTTTTAAAATGTAAGCCAAGTCCAGATAAGCCGGATACCTCGAAATATCAAAGAAAAATAATGTTGCTTTGATGTATATTCTGTTAGTATGTGCATTCATGTAATTGCATTACATTACAGGTGTGTGTGTGTGTGTGTGTGTGTGTGTGTGTGTGTGTGTGTGTGTGTGTGTGTGTGTGTGTGTGTGTGTGTGTGTGTGTGTGTGTGTGTGTGTGTGTGTGTGTGTGTGTGTGTGTGTGTGGCTGTATCAGATGTCTTGGACCTGAGCAAATTCACATTAAGCCTGGTGGTGGTCTTCAGTACAGTGGCTGGGGAAAGCTTGGCTCAGCGGGAAAACTAGAGCATACCCCCCTCATCATGAGACCAGTGATTCTCAGTAGAGTATGAAGTCTTCCTATAAAGAACAATATAGGATGACCCGAGGAGGTCTCCAGACCCTACTACTGTTACACTACATTACCATGGAGCCTTGACCAGGCTGCCCAGGCCTCCTCTCTCTGAGTAGCAACCCACGGAGCAGGGCTGATTTCGGGGCCGACCCCCCCATCATGGGTCTCTCTGGTACAGGCCGCTCTGTTTGCTCTGAAAACAGATCAGTGGGCCGACCAGAGCGCCGCCTGTCAAATGTGCCATGTTACCTAGTGTATGGCTGTAGGACACTGAGGTTGCATAATAAGATTCACTGATTATATACTTGAGGGTACCGTGTAACAATCAACTATAACAGTAGATATGTTTTGTGAACACATTACGGTATGATACAGATGAACAAGTCTGGAAAATGTTTAGTTCTGTATTCATTTGGAGGAGGTTCGGGCAGATTGAGGGTAATCTGTTAATCTGTGATTTTTGTGCCAAATGAAAACCTCAGCATACTGGCTCATCTATCCCAGCCTGACTGAGATTATTTATTTATTTAGGCTCATGCCCTTCCTGTGATGGTGCTGAGCGTGGTATGTGTGCAACCATTTTGAGAGAGAGAGAAAAAGAGCTTAACTACATTGTTTACACTCTCAATCTTGGATTACTGTATATACTGTTTTTTCTACTTTGTCCTTCATTATATTTGGACTAGCGTTCACTAGGCCTGTAATTTTTGAGGTTTTTTTGATGAGTTGAGCGCTTGGGAAATGCGGAGACAACTTCTTGTTGAAGAGTTAAAAAGATCACCCTTTGTTTATTTCAACAGCACAACTCCACTTCCTCATTGTCGCAGAACACAACGTTATCACCCCCTAGGGTGTATGGGAAACGTAGTTAACCAATCTACTAACAGTAGTGTGAATGTAAACGCATAAGAACATGGGCGAGATCACCGTGAATTATGTTACATATTCGTCCTGCGTCCTGGTTTTCACTAGAGTTTTCATTTAGTATCGCTTGACACTGTCCCGTTGGTCCTGTCAAAATGTAGGGAGTCTGCAGGCCCAACTGAGATCAGCTAAACTACGATTGGACAATCGGTCATTTGGGGAGGGAGTAGACTGTCAGCCTGCTGTCCGCTACAGCATCAGGACTATTGAACTATTGTTGTTTTATAATAATAGGCATGGTTTACTTCATAGGCTGTGTACTTGTGTTATTACATTACATTTGGAATTGTTATTATTTATCTACTTCTGTAGAAAGCTGTCAAAATGTACATCTTCTTCAGATGTATGCTCTTACCTTTCTTTATTCTAACATGTTTCAGAGATTTTATGTAATTACAATTATTTTTAAATTGTACAATTTATAATGGAAAGTCTGTGGAAGGAAGGGTACCCTTTTAGATCCAGAGGTTGTGAGTTTAAATCCTGCTGAGAGCATGGTAAATTGTCCTACTTTGTTTCAACGTCAAAACGTACATCTTAGCAGATGTATGCTATTTATTTTCTTTATTGTAACATGTTTCAGTGAAGTTTTAAAATGTATAATGGAAAGTCTATGGGAGCATTGTTGATATCTCAAAAATAAAGTGCTAAAGATTTCATACTTATGTTCAGCAGCCCCATGTGGAAATGGTTAACATATTAATATTATTTAATATGATTGATATGCATTTAAAAAAAGGTTGTCTATTGTTTTTGCGTAACAGTATATCTAAATAGTCCAGTGGTTTAAGATCTTGCCACTTCTGTGCGCCTTTTAGATCCAAAGGTTGTCAGTGCGAATCCTGCTAAGGGGCATGGTTAACAAAAAAAAAGCAAAGTTGTACAGATGGCGAACAAGTCTGTAGCATTTGATACAATTTCACCTGTAGGTGGTGCTAGAATTTTTGTAGCAGCAGGTTGCAGCTGGCAGCAGCAGCAGCTTCCAGCTCTTATTCTAGTTAAATCGTATCTTATTTCTCAGTCTGTATATATAGATTTCCTATGCCAATAAAGCCCTTTGGGGAGAAGGAGGCGGGAATGGAGAGGGAATGAGGGGAGAGATTACTGTTGTACTGTTGTATAAATAACAGAATCCTGATGATGTGAGGTTTTGGCGTCATGCTGGGTCACCGTGGTTGGGCCAGACCCAGTAGAGAAGCTTGGGCTTGTAGTTGTGTTGGTGGTAGAGCCGCAATGAGCCAGAACTCTCTCATGATCCATATGGTGGTGGATTTGGTTATATAAGGCTTTGCATGCAAGGAGAAGACAGATTTAGTCACGCTTGACACAGCCACTGCCCTCAACACCTACAGTGTGAACTGTAGTCGCCTGTGTTGTCTTATTTTGTGTGTGCAAGGATAAATGGGTCTATTCCCAAACATTAACAAATGAAGTGTTTGTTTTGGATGGAGATGTCTCTGTGTCCTCGGCTATTGCTATGAGCATTCGGCTATTATGAAGGTGGAAATCCAAGCGCACTTTCCATCTGTCCAGTAAGTGTAGCTCTGTGATGGACCTCTACCCTTTCACAAGGCATCTGCCCTTTAGAGCTTAGGGGTTATTTAACATTATTTTCATTCAGTTTTCATCCACAATCCTTTCAAATCCATTTAATGATTTAATCAAAGTTTATCACATTTAATCTGTAGGTAGGACAATTTGTTGATTGATTTGTTGATCGAAATACTTTCATCGTACTATCTTCATATTCATGTGGTGTGCCTCTCCTGGTTTATTTGGGGATAAAAAGCAGATAGACACACACTGCTTGAAGGCAACCAATTCAGAAGGATGCGAGCCAATCGCAATGTAGGAATATGTGCTGACGTCATATAGACCGAGGGAGAATGAGAGATGGGAAGACGAGTGCCCACTCAAACGTGGACAGAGGGTTGGGGAGCGCTGGCCAGCTCCTCCATCTACTGTGTGCTCTGGAGTCCGCTTGGTGCTCGGATCATGTGCACGTGTCACTGCACGCTTTCAGCTTCAACACTCGACTACCCAACCGCCATTTTGTACTGGTCGACGATTGCTGTATCCTGCAGTGTACCTATCGTCTCGTTAGCAACCCAGTCTTTAGTTCTTACAGCATCCCTCCTTTACAAATACAAATAAATGTGCTGAAAAGTTGGCCACTTGCATTATGACCATTGCACATTATCAGACATAACATGACAACTCATTAAATATAATAAATGTTAGCCAATAACGTAGTCATTCAAGTATTGATAACAATGTTCAACATAACAAAAAAAGGCTGAAAAGGTAAATCCTTCAGCGAGAGTTCAATCCTTCAGCGTTAGCACAAGCTCGTTTGATTGTGAATGGCAGCGCACCTGACATGACCGCATTTACTGACTGGTGAAGAGTGCTGTTGAAAAATTGTGAACCGGATTAAATGACATTATGATTAGATGTTTTAGGGAACTACATTAATTAATTAATTAATTAATTAGGCCTATTAAAAGCATTGTCTAATTCTTATATGCATATTTATATCATAAGTGCATGGCATGATTCCGCGGTTTATTTAGGCTTATCAGCAGAAATGCTTTTCTTAGAGAGAAAAAAAAGCATTTAACCGACTGCTATTTCTGGTGCCAACTCCCAGGGCAGCAACGACTCGTCGTTTAGTTCACTAGTTCACATCCCTAGTTAATGGTTTTAGAAGGGTTTTAATAATGAACGTATCTAGCATTTATTTCAGTGTTTAAACAAGGCCGAAAGATACCAAAACTCCTACCTACTAATAATAATGGGTTGGTAATTTAATGAACATGAATAGAACAGGTAGCAATGTTTTTTCCTTTTATGGTGATCCATCACCACCTGTGTGATTTCTCTTCGGGTGAATAGTGCTAGTCCTGCCGTGCAATTTCATCAAAACTTTACACAATGTTCAAACCACTTATTTGCTTTGTGTTAATTGGAAGTGGGCCTACTCTCATACTATAGAAGCCGTTTCTTTTCAGAAACTTGTAGGCTACACTGAAGCTCTGCCATAACGGAGTCGGACTCAGACAAGAGTGGATCCAAAAGCCAATATAATATATATTGTCATTGGTTGAGCAGGAAAAATGAATAAATACTGGATAATAATATTGTATTGTCATTGGTTGAGCAGGAAAAATGAATAAATACTGGATAATAATTTAGCAAAATGTTTAGTAGGCCTAAATGTCAGCGTGTGTGCATGTATTATATATTATGTGATTTATTAATTTGTCATTTTTGGCTCCACTATTTTTGGTAAAACGAGGTTGGAGATAGAAATAAAATGATTTTACAGGTTTTCCTGGAATATGTCCTGATAATACATTCTTATTTCCTGGGTAGGCCTCCATATTTTATTTTTTTCTATTCATACTCACTGACTGGTGTTTCACTAGGTGAGAGGCATAACTGTGTGTACTAGGCAAAATGATTAAGGACGCACCAGTCGGCCATTTTGCGTTTCGTCACTCTCTTTGATTGTTTGAAAGCGGGGCAGGCAGGCTGCCTCTTCCCTCAGTTCCATGGTGTCCTGTCCCCTTGCCTGACGGTTTGGGATGCTCTGTTCTCTGCTGAGGTCCAGCATATGTTTTGTAGTGTTTGTGTGTTATAGCTTAAAATATCTGCCCAAACCTGACAGGTTTGTGTCAGGTCGGTCTTTATTTCTCACATATATCACAGGCTCATGTCGGGTTCGAGGTGTATTTATTTATTAATCAATTAAATCATTTTTAAAAGATTGTAGCGTGTTCACTATAAGCAACTTGTATCTCAGTCAGATCTGTTGCAGCAGCAGCCCCCCCCGCTCCCCTTTCCCCCCTTGCATCGCACCTGATTGACATCGAATAACCTGTCAGATGCATTGTTTTGGATTAGAGAGAACCGAGAAAGTGGATGCTAGTGAAAGTAGGTTAAGCTCAGACGGGAAAAGATGGGAAATTCAACGCTGCAAAGGAATGCTGAAAGATGCCGTTAGACAGGAAATGCCCATGGTCAAACAACTGTCATCGTTTGTCACAACAAGGCAAGCTATCCCTTTAAAGGTTAAACAAACGGTGACTGAGAAGTGTCAGCTTTTGCTGAAAAGATATTAGGCCTTTTAATATTGTGAATGGCAAAGACTTTGAAGAACTCGTGCAAGAGCTTATTAATGTTGGGGCTACGCATGGGAGAGTTTCCATCAGCTCAGTTATGCCCAGCAATATTACAATCACCAAGAGGTGTGCTGACATTGTAGAAGAGAGCAGGGAAGCCTTAGTACAGTGGCTTCAGAGTTGTTGAAAGATGGCACTGTCACAATGACTACAAACATGTGGACCGATGACTATCGGAAAATTAGTTATCTGACGATCACATGCCATTTCAAAACAGATGAGATACTTGAGATGAAAACCCTGACAACTACGATGTTCCCATCGCCCAACTACTGGTGATGAAGTTTGGACTTGACACTGCCTCTCTGAGCAAAATTGTGTGGGTGACCAAGGGTGTGTGGGTGATCAAGTATTGTCCTTGCTCTGCGGCCATACCAGAGACTGGACTGCATTGACCACGAGATTAACACGGTACTACATCATGGACTCGACATTGCTGAATTGTCGAAGAATGGAGCTGCTCCAGACATAGGTGAGACTCTTTATGCTGCTAAAGCATTAGTGAGATATGTTAAACAGTCTGGTTTGACTGCTCAACTGTCGAAAATGGGGGACACCCGGTTCAGTACAATATTCCCGACACTGACCTCTGTTCGGGCAGTTTACCACGAGCTTCATGAGCTTCACACGCTTCTCTCCTTCCTGGAAGCGCAAGGAGAGAGTGAACGGATCGAAAGAATAGCGCCGCACACTGAGCTTTTTGATTGACTTTCTGAGGCCTTTCTACAAAACATAGAGGGAGCTCAAGGGAGACCAGTATCTCACACTCAACCTTGTGTCTTTGGTGTGAGAGACTAAAACGCCCCTGTGAGCCCTATGCCCTGGACTCACCCCTGCAAGCCATCCTGGGAACGGCACCAAGACTGTTTTACTCACAAAGTGACAATTACAGGACCACCACAAAGTCACAACATTCCTCTGGCCAAAATTTGACCAGCTAAGAATGCTGTCACCCTCGGGCAGGGATGACGTGTATGCTCACACCTTGAGTTTGCAGTGGGAAAATGTACAGCAGGGAGCTGACCAGGGAGAAGATGACAAGGTCACTCTGTATACGACTAAAATGCCTGTCATGGCAAATGAGAGAGACATTCTTGGCTGGTGGAAGATCAACATGCCAGTGTACCCAAAGTTGGCCAGATCGGTCTTTTGCATCCCAGCCAGCAGCAGCAGCAGTGAACAGGTCTTCAGTGTCGATGGCCGAACAGTCAATGAGCGGAGGACAGTGTTGAAACCATCTGTGGTGGATTCCATCCTTTTCCTGCATAACAACTTATAATCTTGGTGAGTAGCCTTTAAAGAGTTTCATTGTAGTCCTACCCTTTCCCATATTGCTAATAATAATCAGGCCCTACAAGCACTAAATGTAGGCCTAGTTATAATTATTATGTATCATTATTCTTTTAATTAATTTCAGCTCAGGCTGTTCGTCGCCATTCACCGTCGGAGAGAAGCGACCAGGCGCTGGGAATCAGCCTATTATTGGAGTGGTTATCTAGTAGGCCTAGACCAATTGTTTTCAGACTATTAACTGATGTTGGTATAGGCTATTTGTTAAAGGAACGCTGTGTAGAATTTAGTGGCATCTAGCGGTGAGGTTGCAGATTACAACCAACTGAATACCCCCCCCTCACCTCTCCCTTTCCCACGACATAGGAGAAGATACAGTGGCCTGTACTGGCCTGTAAGGTGCCAGTAGACTCCTTACAGGCCCTTACAGTTAACTGTAATTGAATACATGGTCCAAATCTTAACGAGTACTCATGTACTCGTTTTGGCGGGACACACTACAATGTACTGTTGTAGAGCTAGCGGGATACACTTCTAAACAGCCATTTTAATGTTATATCCATTCAGTACATTTTTTAACATGAGACATATCCAGTTTAATAGCAATTAAATGACTATTGTTTGGGGCAGGGTACTTTGTAATTTGCCTATTGTGTACAAACAATGGCTCTATAGAGAGGAGTGCTGCTGCCCGACCATCTCCTGGGCAGGTAGACACCGCTAGACACACGGGACTCATACCGGTGATCACGTCTTTAGTTCACCATGTCACATCGCTCATTCAGAGCTTAAATATTGATTGAATATCCAATATCTTTAACTTTAAAAAAAAAAACACTTTCAAACTAGATAAACTGCTATTATTTTAATACCCCACCACAGTAGCGCTATGCTGCTATAAATGTCATTTTCAGTTTTGATTTTGCGACATCCCTGGCAGGTGGACATTATTATAAAACGTATTGAGTGCGGGGTAACTCCACCCCTGGGTAACTCCGCCCCCGGGTAGCTACTAAAAGTTGGTGAACTAACCTATTTTAGTCTCAACAACAATATGCAACGGCGAAGGCTTTATTTCTCTACAGCCGTTTGTCCGTTCTGGGCTACTGTAAAAACATGGCGGTGTAACATGGTGGCCTCCGTGGAAGGCGACCCACTCCCCATGTAGATATAAACCGCTCATTCTTACTCATTAAGTGAACGAAAACACAATTATTATTTTCAGGTCATTATACACTAATGAAAACATACTTATGAATATTATATTCAATATATGCCAGGTCTGTTCCACTAGATGCCACGAAATTCTACACAGTGTACCTTTAATCTATTTTTATAGATCATTCATTATCTTTCATTATCCTAGGCTATTTATTTAATGAGTTCATGTTCCAAGACTTTATTTAAGAGTATTTATTTTAGTATTGTAACACACTGTTGCATAGGCTATACTGGGTTCAAATGTTCACAATTGTTTTGTTATCCTATTTATTTAAAGATTGCATATGTTCCAAGCCTAAGCCTTTTTATTTATTTAAAGGCCTATACTTTAATGTTCTAAGACTTTTTATAGCATAGCCTAGATGTATTTATTTTAGAGTGTAATAAGATGGTTAAAAATGGTCTGTCCTCCAACATGATTGATTGTTCACTATTAAGGTTGATTGTTCACTATTTTTTCGTTTTTCTATTTATTTTCATTTAAAGGCTACATTATTTGTTACAAGCCATTTTCATAAATAAAGAATGTTGAAAAAGTTTAAATGACTCCTGTTTTTGCCTAATAACCTATCCTACACTATAATATTCAATGAGGAGAAAATAGTTGTTTTTTTTTAGCCTATGACGCTTGGAGGGAAACTTGTTAAGAAAAATGACGGGCTGTGGCACGTTCAGGCTTTAAAAAGGCTATCGAGGTGTTATGTGAGTGTGTCGTGCTTGTCTCCGTTTATGAAAGTTCTGCTTCTTTGTCTCGATCGTCTTTTGTCCTATGAACGCCTATGAATGTGTATGTTTGCGTGTGTGTGTGTGTGTGTGTGATGTTTCTTTGTTATGTGTGTACTGCTTCAGTGTGCATGAGTGCGTGCATGTTTGTTTGTGGAGAACATGGTCCTAAGCATGGCGGTACACGTGAGCTGAGCTCCAGTGCATGTGTGTCAAGTGCACCCCCACTGATGACATCGCTCCAACACCCACATTCTTCTACACATCCATGCAAGGTGGTGGGGGTGGAGTTAAGTCGGCGTGAACCAATATGAGATGGAGAGGAGGGGTGTGGTGGTGGTAGGGTTGAGTGTAGCACCGGGCGGTCATGGGATACAAAAAGGAATTTGATTGGATGAAAGGAAGGAAGCCAGTGGCCCTCAACCCTTGAGCCACTGGTTGGTAGATTCAGGGGAGGGGCCTCTCTGAGTGATGTGACCATACTAGCGGGGGTGTGTGGTCAAACGGCTCATCTTATTGGATAGATTAGCCTAATCTCTAGTGACAGTTTACATAACAACTGAGAGGTGGGAGGAGACGGCCCATCTCAGCCAATCGCATCCAAATCCGTACATGATGCGTGGATGAGCACAGGGAGTGTCAGGACGAAGGTCTCGGGGAAAGAGTGTGGATTTGTGCTATAACGCATCACACACACATGCTCACGCCCCCCCTCCTCTCCCATTGCGATCCTCATCCTACGCATCTCTTCCCAGTAGCTCCATTGTCATAGCCCAGTCAGCCTGCATCGTGTAGTAGGGTGACTCGGGGGTTTGCAGGGCCACCAGCTGAGGGTATCCAGCCCATTATGTTGACCTGTGGAGAGGAGATGTAAGGGTAGCTGGTATGGTTGGTTGGGGTGTGATGTAGTCTAGTCTAGGTCTGTCTCCGTCCAGCACTGGTGGCGGTTGCTCTCTGTACAGACGTATACATTCTGTTACGTCGTATTTTATAGTATATCTTGTTAGTCTATCTAGTTACTGCGACTCCCAGAGCATCGAGTTGTGTTGTACCGTAGTGCCAGCAGAATATGAGCTCTTGACCGCTCTGAGGGGTGGAGGCTAGATGGGGACAGGATGTTCTCGCTGTGTTCCCTGTGAGGACACCAGACTTTGTCTGGTGATCAGCTACCACCCATATGTCACCCGCAGAAACCAAAATGCTAATCATCTTCTTACTGATTGACAGTTATGTTTTATAGCGAGTCGAATCACATCAATCTCCTCGATCAGCAGAGGTGGGTCCCTGGGTCATCCATGACCTCCAGTGTGCCCAAGCCGTAGTCTCTTATGTAGCCTGCATTCATTACCCACATCTGAAATGTCTTTAATGTTCTTTATTGATCTCTGAGGAGAAATGTGGGAATACCGATAAGCATCCCAACTGCCTGATAATTAATGAAGGTGACTTTAGTCTTGGCTATACTCTTTCTCTGTTACTGTTATTTCATTTCTGTCAACCATCTATTGCAATCCAAGAAAATGTCTTCACGCCTTTGGGGTGGGGGGTATCTTTTTGAAGGCTTGGGGTTAGTGGGTGTCGTCTGAGGTTCGACCCTGTTTATGATGAAGGCCAAATAACAAACTGAACAAAACTTTTTGACAGTAGTCCCTCAGACTCAACACCAAGTATGACCTGTCACAAAACGGGTAAAATACCACTAAGAGATTAGAACAATGTTTTACAGCATACTGTAAGTCAAGAGGTCGTGACCCGCCACTTAAACTCTGTGCGTTGACAGACCCTCAAAACCCCTTTATTCACTCCAGGAAGGAAGGGCGTGAATAGTTCAAAGGTCAGTTACCTGCCATCACCGGAAACTGAAGGTGAAACTCTTACTCGCGTTACTACCGTTTTCATATCATTCATACTTTGATTTGATACGATAAATTGTACAATATGTTATAATACGATACATTATGATGGAATGTGATATGTGTTTATATATTGCAATATGATACAAAATGCTCAAACCGCACCATGGCCACGAGCAGTGCCTTTCCATGTGGAGTTGTCATGTTCTCCCCATGTTCACATAGGTTTCCCCCAGAGATAGGCATGTCACAGTACTTGGCATATAAGGGCCTGAGCATGTCGGGGTACTTGGCATGTAAGAGCAGCCTGTCCTCGGCAAATAAAGATGACAAAACATCTGCAACAAAAAACCCACACCTCAATCTGAACTAGACTTGTAAGCATCAAGAAGACTAACTAGAAGTTTGTAACACACACACACACGCAGATAATGTGCAAGCAATATTTTACAAGGTTGTCTGTTCTGATGTGTTTTAAGATTATCATATGGTAAATCATTAGCAGTTCGGTCATTGGGAGTAAGGCTTTTTTTTCTAATATTATGGATTCTGGTGTGGTAGATTGGGTTCCTCTAACTTGCAAGATTGTTGACCATTTATGAATGTATATTAGTTAAAGATTAGCCCATACGAGCATCCCGTGTGTGTGTGTGTGTGTGTGCGCGCGCTATCCATTTTTTCCATTCAAACTTGGATAGCGACCTCTAATGTCTTCCTCTGGGAATAAACACACGTATGACCGTTTTACACGGCTCACTTACCACCTTCGCTGAATAACAATGGCCTTTCCAATCATTATTACGGTTATTACGGTTATCTCTAAAGTGGTTGAAAGTGGGTGTCCTGCTGACGGGAGTGCGGGTCGACGTGATGCTGCCGGGATTACGCCAACGCGTCTCCTCGGTCAGCCAATCCGGTGCGCCTGCGTGTGTGTATGTGTGTGTGTGTGTTGTGTGTGTGCGTGTGCGCATTACGCAACGGGCGAGCTGCCCTCTGCGGATCCCCAGCCTCTCGCCGTCGGCTCGGGATCCGCGCTCAGTCTTTGTGTCCGCGGCGGTGCGCCAAGCAAAGCTGTCCCGGTCCGGACCGCGATATTACAACAACAACCAAAAAAACAACAACCGGGGACCGGGATAATGCGGTTTATCTGCGTGCGACTATATCGGCGGATTCTCTTCGACGACCGCCCCGCGTTCGGCTTCGTGGACGGGATATTAGCATGAGTTCCCGATGTTACGCCGTGGCGATGGACGTCGGCGTGTGTCATCTGAGGAGCTTCTCCATATCGCTGCTGTCCTCCGTGCTCGGGAAAGACGGCGCGTCCGTCAGGCTTGACAACAGGTACGGACGGACGGACGGTGACGCTGTGACTGGCGGGTTTTGACGGTTTTATTTATTTATTTATTTTTTTTTGGGGGGGGGGGGGTTGTTGCGGCGGCGGCTCGGTGATTTTCATCCGTTCATCCCGTCCGTCCATCCATCCCCATTCATTCGACACCGGGTCAAAAATGTCCATCCCAAATCAATGTGCGTTTTTGGCCGACTGCAAGCTTATAGAAATAATACATGTGCATGTATGTACATGTGTGTGTGTGTGTGTGTGTGTGTGTGTGTGTGGGGGGGGGGGGTGTTGTAACATGTCCTATCGCACACTGGGAACGGTTTGCTGCAATCACGTCCGTTGTCAAACCACAGCACAGACACACGGCTCTTTTTTTTTTGAGGGGGGGGGGGGGGGGACTATCGCAATGCATACGGTGTTGGTGTGGTGGTTCCGGTCCACAACGGTGTGTCCCGTAAAACCGGGACCCGTGTCCCTTCCCCCGACGGACGGGATTTTAAAACCTGCCTTTGTTTGGTCTTTGCAGCTCCTCTGGTGCCAGTGTGGTGGCCATTGACAACAAGATCGAACAGGCAATGGTGAGTTACCCCCCCCCCCCCCCCCCCAATATCTCTTATTGATCGTCATAAATTGTATGTGTGTGTGTGTGTGTGTGTGTGTGTGGGGGGGGGGGGTTATGTAAGTAATACATTCAAGTAGCTCGCTGCAATTCAATCATCTAATAGGCTTACGTCTCGTTCCTCATATATATAGCTTAGCCTAAAAACGTCTACCAAAATATATTTAATTTTTATATTTAACAAGTTATGTATAGGAGTATGTATAGGAGGGGGGTCTTTAAAGACGGAGGCCATGTAATTAAAGACTACGTTGTTACGAGTCCCGTATTTTGTGCGGTCCAATACACTCCGGATGTGGTCGCGTTGCGCTCCTGCACCTGTTTTTAAAACACACGCCAGTCTGTGGTTCCGGTGCGCAGGAATGTGTGTGTGTGTGTGTGTCCCTGTGTGTGTGTGTGTGGACCCGCAGTGTCTCTGGCTCGGTTTCCCCCAGACGCGGGGACGGTTTCCCCCGTCCGTCCGCACGCGACGCGCGACCGCTTTTCCCCCCTCCGCCTCTCGCTGCGTGTTGCCAGGCAAACGGCAGACCCGCGACGGCGCGGTATAAATAGCTCGCCAGCTGATTGGCTCCTCCCATCCGGCGCAGGAACATTTTGTTCCCTCCACGTTTCTCCGTCGGGGAGGGGGGGGGGTGGTGCTGATGGTGGGTCCCGGGGAGGGAGGGGGGTTGGTGATGATGGTGGGAGGGGGGGGGAGGGGGTTGGTGATGATGGTGGTGGGTCCTGGGGATGGATGGATGGAGGGGGGGGGGGGGGGGTGGTGGTGGTGGGTAGGGGTGGGTCCCGGGGAAGAGGAGGGAGGCGCTGGGTTTATTATGACACGCACATCCCCGCTGGAGGCTTGAGCCGCCTCGACAAGCGGCGGAGGATGCTGAGCCGCCGGCATGGGAAGGCGGGAGAAACGGTACAGCTGTACACAAAGGCAATCCGTCCGAGGACGTACGAATATACGCTCGACGTTTTTTTTTGTTGTTGTCGTTATTACGGGGGCGTTATTTAAATAAAAACGCGTGTTTTTATTTTGCTGCCCCTTGTTGGGATATAGGTTTCAAATTTGAAATTATTTGAATTACTGTGTTTTCGGCGTGGCCACCTCCTCGGCTCAATACGGCTGTGGCTCAGCCGCCATCTCATTTTCTGCACAGTGCAGAAAATGAGATGGCGGTCCCGGAGAAACCACACATGGAACGAGTTCATTAATGGCATCGCATACCTCGGAAACATTCGTATTATTTAACCTCTCTCCTTCTCAGGACCTAGTGAAGAGCCACCTGATGTACGCGGTGCGCGAGGAGGTGGAGGTGCTAAAGGAGCAGATCAAGGAGCTGATCGAGAAGAACTCCCAGCTGGAGCAGGAGAACAGCCTGCTGAAGACGCTGGCCAGCCCCGAGCAGATGGCCCAGTTCCAGGCCCAGGTGCAGACCGACGGCTCCCCGACGGGCGCCACCCAGCCCCCGACCTCGCTGGCCCCGCCGCCGGGCCCCGCCGGGACCTCGCCGGTACTGCCGTCCTCGCAGAACTCCGGCCCGTCGGCATAGTGACCGGTGGAGAGGTACTAATGGGCCCCTCCCCTCCTCCCACTCTGACCTGAAGAGCTGATGGAGGAGAGACGAGAAAAGATGAGGAGGAGAAGAGGTATGAGGGGTGGTGTGGGGAACACGCCATGGTCTCCAGGAGCGCACACTACAAACAAACCTAAAGAGCAAGACACACTGTTTTGATTTTGTTTATTTTTTTGCACATTTGTCGTTGTAACCAATGTTGAGAACTCGCTATGGGAGTGGTCACACGCGTGTGCGCCCGTACGTGTGCACGCCCCTGGTTCCTTTTTATGTTTGATGTGCTCCCGACAATCGTCATGATGACCTGCGGCGGGGGGGGGGGGGGGGGGTAGGTTCGCTGTAAGAGTCTAGGAAAAAGAGGGGAACAACTGCAGACTTAAGTCCCAGAATTCAAAGGGTAGGTGCTTTTCTGGTTCTGGGACAATTCCGAGTGCTCTGGCCGTCTTGTTGCTGTTCGCCGCCGTATGATATCCCCTGCAAAGACTCTCGCATGTGCAGATGCTGCAACCGGATCCCAACTGCAGCTCCCTCCCCCATCTTTCCTCTCATGCGTTAAACCCCACCCCTCCTAAGCTTTTACCAAGCAACTTAAACAGACATACGTAGTACCCACCAACGCAACGGGACCGGTAAGGACTTTTAAATAGAATACATAGGACAAAGGAAGAACAGTCAGACACCGCCCATCTGGAATGGGAGGCAAAGGACTGCGTTCTCAATGCTAACTGTGAGGGCGGCCAACACGGAGCTTTTATTATGTTTTTTTGTCATTTAGTTTTTATCTTAGTTTAGGGAGGTGGAGGGAGGTGGGGCTTATGCACATCAGCTGTTTTTTTGTTTTTCACTTTGTCCTTTTTTGAGTCTCACATCAATGCCCACTTTCTCTTTTTCCGGTCTTTGCCCCATGAGGAATGAATCAACAAGGGGACAATTATGCAGGGAATCTTATGTCTTTTGTAGGGAGCGCTGGGGAAAAGTAAAGGATTGCAATTTGTTGTTCCTATATTTTGTTTTTGTTAAGTGTCAGTTGGTCTTTGAATAAATAAATAATGGAAAGATGGATCAATTCAACGCTGTTGTGAGAGGCCCAATAGGCGTGGTGAACTACATTCAAATGTACATTTCCAATTCAACTCTGCCAAGTGCCTGGTTGTAACCATAGATACATATATGATACGGTTTTTTTTAAAAGTATTATTATTTTTGTTGTCATGTATGTGTGTGTATATATATATCTATATAGATATATATAGATATATCTATATATCTATGGTTTGGCCAGGTTTTGAACTACCTGTAAAGTCAGGGTGAGACTGACCAGGAAGGTTTGCTCACTTCTGCTGTTAGTGGCACACAGCCTACAGTTCTCTGCCGAGACATACTGTATGTTGTACCATTCAGAGGCTCTTGTAGTTGTTCTGAACGACTATGCTGATTTTAGTCGAATTTTTCTTTTCTTTGTACGACTCTGTTCTGTGTGCTGCGGTGTGGGCGAAGCGCGGAAGCAGAGGCGTTCTTGTGCATGCTCCTCAGCCCATCACAAATGTGACGTTATGATTGCACTAAACGGTTGCACCTCAAATAAAAAACCTAAAGTAAAAGTTTGAATGTCCAGTCTTATCCTTCACTGGCCTGGTACTGGGTTGGGATTTTAACATCCCTTTTATAATCTGTTGAAATCAAATACTGTATGTAACTGTTAGTTTTGGATTTGAAACAATAAACACGTAACAGATTTAAACATCAGGAGTTATAAGTTGGTAGTTATAGGTTGTAAGACTTCTGGCAGTCAGCAATAATCGTCGCTGCTCCCAATATGTCTGAACAACAAAGATGGAAGGACGTTTTATTCCATCCCAGAATTAATTCAAGAAGAATTGTTGAAGAAGAAGATGATAACTTGGATATGGCCTGAGGATAACTAGGCACATGCTCACGGCCGCTGTTAATTTAAATGTAAAATACAGTTCATGTGATTTACAACACTGTGGTAATGGAGCAGCCCTGCTCTCACTGCCTCCATTAGGGCTACTGGTAGCCTTCCTCCAGGCTGCACGGTCCTGCCATCGCTCCTGATGCTCTGGATGTCGGAGCTGCAGCTTGACCCCCGGCACAGCAGGCTGCCCCATCCAATTGCACCTTAGCCTTGTGTGGTCACGGAGATCTCCCGTTGGCTTGTCCAGATGGCACTTTCACAAATCCCATTCCATTCACAAACATATTTTTCTAGAGTCCGGTCTTGGGTACAGGGTGTACTGGGAGGAAAGTATTGAATCTATTTGTGCCTCGCCACAGAAAAATGTAATATAAATAGAAAATACACTGTGTATTGGGATGTAGAAATCTCAATCTAAATATTGCCTGGTATTTACATCATGTGTGACTGCAATGCAAGTTTAAGTACATTCAACTAAATATTTATATTGCATTTCACCCAAATAAACACATCACCCCAAAATCACCTGTCTAGAAAATCCTGTTGATCTCTCCAACACTAAGCTCCAGCGGGAGCCCTACGACCTCCCGCTGAGCGGTGGGCTGGCTGCTGGGAAAGCGGGTCACCTAGTTGTTGAACCTCTGAGGCCCAGACCTCCCGTAGTGCGTGACCTACCACCCTCTTCCCCTGCATGCCTAGATTAGCTCATCTACTGCCCAAGCATCGTCCACCGATTTTATGTAGCCTCCCCGCCCCCAACCCTAAAAATAAAGTAACACCTTATTGACGTTATCACGATGGGAAAATCAATAATAAAACAAGTACCAAGAACCGGTTAGAAGTGGCTGAATCCAGTTTGATGATTCTCTCTGAGCTTCAGCATGCATCACTTGAGCACCAAATAAAATTGCCTGAAATGGTCGGCCTACCCGCCTTCACAAAGCCTTGTTAACTCCACAGCTGTGATCCTTGGATAGCTCGCTTAACTGCTGATTCATCATCACAGTGGTCTTGGCTTCACCCCAACGATACACACCTGAGAAAACTCACAGCATAGCTGGTGTCGGGTCTCTCACAAAGAGCCTCAGTGGGCACTGGCAGTAGTCCTTAAGAGGGATTCATGAAAAACAAAGTAAATCAATGATATTTATATTCATACGTTTCTCAGGGCTGTCTAAAATATGACAATGTAGTTGAGCATAAACGCAATAAGAATGATGATTCCTCTTCTGTAAAATAGTAAGTACTTGCACATGGGACCATCGCTGTACCCAACCAGACACACCTTTTAATTTAATTCATGTTTTAATCTAATCTTGGTTTAGTAGACGGAACGCTCGGTCACTTCAGTTAAATTGTATTAAGACTACCGTGTCTGACATCATCTACTGTCCATCAGAAGGCTAAAGCAGTGGAGCTGCTAATGCAGGTCACCTGCCACCACTGGCTGGAATGATAAGAATCCATTCAGCGCACGCGACGGTGACATGCTTTATACTGTTGACATGCGTTGATAACACAAACACTCACACGTATGAAACATTTAGTGTGTGATCTGAAAGTGTTTGTGTCTTCTAAATGGTTGGCGCATTTCATAAAATAGTTGGCGCTTGTTCTGAAAGAATGAGTGTTAATACTTTTTATGTCTTCTTTGTTTTTATGTCTCCATGTCTTGTTTGGTGGTCTTGTGCAATGAGAGACCATGAGGAGACTTAAAACACAATTACTTCAACACATTTCACTTTATCTACAACATGAAACACACAAATTGTGCTTTCACCAGGATTTGATATTCTCAAATAACCTTGAAAGACCCCGGACTACGGAAGTGCCAGTCCCAGGTCACTCGGTGTGCTGAGTGCGTGTGATTGTGTCTGTGTGTCCAACGGGAATCACAAGCTGGCTGTAATCCGGGAAGAATTTAATATTTTCAAAACAAACCGCAAGCTAGCACACGAAGCAGGAAAGAGGCCCTCGGTGTGCACACGGCTCCCGCTGCTAATAAGATTACCGTCTGGTGTCCTTCCATCTCCTCCTCTTCCTTCAGCCTCTCCTTACTTTACTCCACCTTCATAAGCATTCAACAACAGAAACAAGCTCTGTTTCCTTAGCCGTGACAGCGTGTTCAAGCTACGCACTGAAAACTCCTGTTGAAACTGCATACAAAACACAAAACACAAATCCTGTTATTAATAAAACTAACATGTAATGACATTGTGTATGATTTGTACATGATGACAATATGTCTGACGAGTTTTGGTTTGTTTGTCTGTCTTGAATGTTTGCAAGTGTTCCTGATGCTGAAATGATAAAAAATGATAAATAATTTCTCTCCAGGGTCAGTCTGGCAGAAAGCCTCAAAAACCTTTTCATGGTCAAGGTTCAGGAGGAGTTGAGCTATGCTGTATCATTTAGAGCTGTGCTTTCGAAGTAAAGGATCTCTAATGACATGCAAGAGTGCATGCTTATCTTTTTTCAGCCCTTTGTTGTTTTCATGCTCATATGCGGTGAGGTCATGTGCTATTATGAGAGAGAGAGAGAGAGAGAGAGAGAGAGAGAGAGAGAGAGAGAGAGAGAGAGAGAGAGAGAGAGAGAGAGAGAGAGAGAGAGAGAGAGAGAGAGAGAGAGAGAGAGAGAGAGAGAGAGAGAGAGAGAGAGAGAGAGTGTGAGTGGTCACTTTAGTTCCATAACTTTGGAGATCTAAAATTTGCTCAAAGACACAGCACTCACAGTCTACTAATTTCATTGAATAACTATTCATGTTTTGCTCCTCAAAATGTGCATAAATAAATAATAACTAAATAGTAGTTGTTTAACCTTTATTAAACTGTGATCCAGGATCTCTATTTCAGTTATAATATAGTTGGGAGATGGCTGGGCTCTGTACCCTGTCCTGGGTCATGATATTGATCTGTATCCTGATCCCGGTTGTCTGGCAGCCTGGTCTGGAGGATATGGTCAGAGCCAGGATCACAGACGGCAGCACAGTGTTCTCTGGCCAGCACTATTTGCTGATCGTTCACAAAACCAAGGACACACAAGGCTGTCACACAGCCCTGCGCTATAAGGGATCTCTCCTGCATGCACGCTGGCAAGGAAGAGGAGAATGAAGCAGGTCGCAGAAATGTGACCCAGAATGTCTTAAAAATAGCGCAGCCACTCAGCTCGTGCCTGCAGCCTTAGCATCTTCCTTCCTACTGTGCAGATGGTGGACTTGACGGCCCAGCAGAGAGCCTGGCCTGCCAACTGCTCAGCGCCTGCCCTAGATGTCTCCCTGTTAACATTGTTGGTCAGGGAACCAGAGCTCCACCTGCCCTGCGTCCTTTGTTGCCCTTCTGTCCCCGATAGCCGGTGTATTTGAGCAGGTGTGAGCCGTCTGGAGCGACGAGACCGGCGCAGGCTTTGACCGTGGATCACGTGGGAATGAGGAGGAAGTGGGGGGGCCATCATCTGGCTGGAATCTGTCTGAGTGCTCGGCTGTTCTGCTGACCTAAATTTTGACAGGAACGTGCTAAGCCCTTCACAGAAACACACTATTCAGCCTTGTGTTTATACAGAGTGAGGCTGGGCGTTCCCGGCAAAGTCAAACGAAACCCTGGCCCGGCCTGAAAGCTTCTCCACACTGAGGTCATCGTCCTTGGATGTTTCAACTGGCACAGCCTTCACGTTGCAGTAGAACCACGCATTGGATTCTGCTGACTGTGCAAGAGCGCTGAAGCCTCTGCAGGGTCCATTGAGTCGGCTTCCTTGCAGCCTGTAGGGTTTCTGCCGTCGGGCTCAACCGATTGAAGAATATTAACATGTGTGAAGTCAGACCTGGCGCAACGTGGCCGTGACCATGCAGTCAAAACAAGGGATGACAGTGGCTTCTGGGTACTAAATCATAGTCTATTCTTACAGACACACGTCCTGTGTTAAGTGATTGGGATAGTGGTTGGTGAGGCATTTGAACACACGTGTTTATTTACACTCTGCCTCGGCGCCACTTGAGACATATGTTTTAAAAAGGAAAGTACAAACTGGGAGTAAAGGCTGAATGAATGAGAATGGATCATGCGAGGTTAACATATTTTGTACTGTTGTCCTACTCAGATGTGGCTCACTGTATGCCTATGGATCAATGGCTAGGCTTTAGCATTATTCATGAACGCAGCCACCAAAGAACTGCACTTCTGACCCTCTGTAGGTCTGGGGAAGGTAGATATGGGAGAAGAAAAAACAAAAGATAGAGATGGAGTATCATTTGCAACTCCAAATGGTCTGTATGCCTCCGGGTTTCAGTTTGCCCTGGAAAGATTTGATGATGACATTATGACACTTATATTGAAACGACTATCTTTAATGATATTTTACCCAAACTGACCGACGCTGTTGTTCAGAAACACTGCGAATGTGCATGCCACATCAACTGCATACACAGATAGACTGAAAAGACTAGGATAAAGGCACACACATGCACATTTTTGAGATTTAGGTCAACAACCCCATCTGCCATACAGTGGCAAATGTACAGTAGCCTATGCACATATTGTCTTAGCTTTTTCTTATCCTACACTTGCAAAAGGACAGGGTGTTCCCATACCATCTGTTTTGTGTGTATGCGTGCACGTACGTACACACCCACACACAACCACGGTTAATATTGGTTTGAATGTCTGCCATTATTCTTGCCTAAGCGCACAGTGTTCCCACAAGCCTGGTGTGTACAGTGTCTATAGTCATTCATGTGGAAGCTCGGCTTAGCACATGGTAGCCTAGCTTATATTGCATAACGCGTAGGAAAGAAGGATAAGTCACGCTGCCACCACAAAGGGTTTCTTGGATAATGTACACTATACGCTTGTTAAAAATACCCCAACCACCCCCTCCCCCCAACCAGGGAAGCACAGATGGCTATTTTGGTGTTTTACCAAGGCATGCTCTTGTTTATGCTTTTACATCTACTTGACTATTTTTAACTTGCCACCCGTTATTTCGCCATTTCATGTCTGCCCATCCGTCACCTATTGTACTCGCACACACAAATCACACACACACACACACACACACACACACACACACACACACACACACACACACACACACACACACACACACACACACACACACACACACACACCATATACCTATAGGCGCAAACCAATATAATACATACATGCAAGTCCCAAAACACACAGCTAAACCAACATGCAGACTCCTGCACATTGTGCAAAAAGACCCACAGAGACCCTGTAAGGTTGCCTACACAATCTGAACCAAGGTGCTGGGACAGGGTCACTGACTCAGCCCACCTTGGCAAGGCAGCCAAGTTGCAGTGTGGGCACATAGTGCACACACACACACACACACACACACACACACACACACACACACACACACACACACACACACACACACACACACACACACACACACACACACACACACACACACACACACATACATACATACATACATACATACATACACACACACACACACACACACACACACACACACACACACACACACACACACACACACACACACACACACACACACACACACACACACACACACACACACAAATGCACGTACATGCATGTTTGTGACTGCTCTACTTAACCACATGCAAACTGTTCTACAAATGCTGAAGTGGCCTTCTTTATTTGCGTCTAGCTTGAGTTTAGCTCAGCCAATCAAAAGGTGATAAACAGCAACACTGGAAAGGCCAGGAAGGAAGCAAGTCATGTGTCAGACCACATAAAGTTTACACAGTTTAACCCAGGAGTCGTTATGTCTTGAAGCAGAGACAAATTGTTCTGATTCCTTTTACACTTCTTCTATTCATTTCGTTCATGCATTTTAATTCTCATGGTCTTCCTGTTTTGATGTGAAGCTCTCTGTTAATAGTATTGGAAGGTGCTACATAAACTTAGTCATTGATATGGTCATTGTTATTTGTTAATTCATTGTGAGAGCCATTTGAGACAGGAAAGGCGTGTACATGCAAAACATGCAACAAAAAAAACATGGATAAAAAAATATGCACTAGAACCAAGATAATGCACTGCCTTCTCTGCCTGTGTGTGAAATGTATAAGGGGGGAAGGATAGTGTAGTGGCTAGGTTCAATCTCTAATATCTGCAGTTCACCTGTAGTAATCATTGCAGGATGCCTTACCAATTAGGCCTACTTTTTCCTTAATGTATCTGAATTCATTCAAGTCACTTTGGATGTGTGGAAGCTAAATGACTAATAAGTAAATTGTGACGAAATTGGAAAATGTATATTATGCCCGAACATCATTCGTAAGGAAAGGATTTTCAGAGGGCCTCAATGTCCATTTAGTCCATTTTAGACAATGTACCTCCTATCAGTAAATTGACAGTTCCTTATGGGTAACATAACAATAGTGTATCAGTTGATTGTCAAACAAAGATGGTGACAGGAAACCAGTCCATGCCAACTCCCGAAATGAGTCCCAAGACACATGGTTAGTCTTCACCTGGTTAAGGTTAACATAGAGATTTACAGTTTCTTGGTTAACATTAACCAAATCAGTATTCCTTTACGAAGTCAGTATTTCATGCCTTACCTTAATAATCTGAATGTCATCTTGACTTTGAACTCATTTTGATAAATCGTCCAAAGTGTTCTTGCTCACTGTTACAAAAAGGTAACTGACTATACTATGACTTGTCCTAAGGTGTAACGAGTCTAAAGTTTAATTCAAGACATTCATTCAGGATTCCTGTTTGTGCTCTCTTCTCGTTTGTCATGGTATGTTCACGGTGAACTGGAATCGCCCCACCCCCCGTTATCCACTGGTCACCTGTGGAGAAAATGGCTGTCCGACTTTCTCAGGTCTCATAGGGACCAGTTAAAGCCTCAGACAACCATTCCAAAAATAACAAAAATGCATATATGATGGTAAGTTAAGTGCCCTTTTGGGCGTATACCAAAACATTTGAGTTTGGATAAACGTTCAGAAATATGAGAAATGTCGAACGACGGCTATAATTAGGACTGTGTGGGAGTGTCCTGGGAGTGACATTTACCTAGCCACACTTCCTTCAAATAATCTTACTAAGAACCCAAGAATATAGTATAAGTTTAGGTTTTAGGTTAGAGAAGATTAAGTTTAGGCATTAGGGTTAGAGATGGTTAAGTTTAGGTATTAGGTTAGAGATGGTTAAGTTTAGGTTTTAGGTTAGAGAAGATTAAGTTTAGGCATTAGGTTAGAGATGTTTAGATTAGGGTTAAGGTTAGGGCGGGACTTGCGTCCGTCGTTCATCCGGGAGTTTGCTGAGGTCAGCAATTCTATGAGGCGATAGGTTTGCGGAATGAATTGTGTAATTTTCGTAATAAATGTCCGAGCATAACCATGCCCAATTCAAACCCAATATCAGGAAAGTTTACATAAACTTAAAGCCATAGTGCGGGACTTTTCAGAATCAGAAAAGCTTTATTGTCCCCTGCACAGAGCAGTGGAAATTCGTCTTTGACGTGCTCACAGATGTGCATACAATAAAATAACCACAAGTTTTACATATAAATGCTCGTCCGTTACATTCAAGCCCTTGCCAAACAACTTCACACAATGCTGATTAAGCCTATCACTGCCAGATACATCTTTCTGTATTTAACAGTATACAGAGTTTTTAAGTCTGTCTGTGGCCAGATGAATGCATACTGCGCATGCTCTATGGGCAGAGCATGCACCAGAGACTACCGCCGACCCGGCTTACTTCCAGTTAGCCCTCCGCTAAAATAATTGAATATTTAAATATAATTGCTAATACTTTTAAGATGCTTACTATTACATAAGACCCAAATTACAAAGTTTGAAGGCTATTGTGGAAATGGGTTTCCAGTGGCTTTAAGGAGGAACCAAGAGACTCCCCCCCAGATTGAGTCCCTCGGTGCATTCAGAGGTGATCTTTAAGGTTTTTTTGTTTTAGAAGATTTTTAAGATTTAGAACAGGATATTCTGTTCAGCGCAGGGAGACCTGCTGGAATTCACATTCATATTATGCACTAACAGATCCCCGCTCCCAGCGACATGATTGGTCCAAACAAATATGAAGTGAAAGAAAGCAAAAAGACCCATTCACCCGATTTGAGCTTGTCTGCCATCAGACTTTAGATATTAATCTAAAGTCTGATTTGTGAGACTACTGTTGAGGGGGCTGAAGCTAGTTTGTTCAATATGTCTGCCCTCCACATGTATTCTCTCACGCCTGTAATACAGTAAAGCCACTGAATGTATGTGAAAATTTCTGTCCCCCACCCTCCTCACAAAAGCACATGTATACTGACACATATCCTCACTTTCTGTGTACAAACATGTGTACGTGTGTGCTTGGTATTGGCATGCGTGCTAACTTATCTGTGCCCTGTGTGTGGGTGTGTTTGTTTACATTGCCCAGCCACCCAGCAGGGTGAGGCTCAGTCACGGGTGTTTCTGAGAGCTCAAGGTGTAAATTGCTGCTATTTTAGTCCTGGCGTCTCTTCCCTGAAGGAGCCAGCGGATTAACAGGGCCGTGACTGCGAGGCTCTGTTTGGGCACACTGAAACATTCCTCAGCAGGACAACTCCACCACACCCTGAAATAGCCGACACATTACCTGGTCCCTCTGAAACAGCAGAGTCTGGAGGAGGCCACCAGCACACTAGCTCCCAGCTTCTCCCTGGGGGCCCATTACTACTACTTTCATTGAATTCCTGTGATTCATCAGATTCGTAACTACAACAAAAGAAGCACATTAATTCAGAGGCAACCTAACTGAAGTGGCGGAGGTGGTGCCTAAAACCAAAGTGAAAACAAAGTATTGAAATGGGAACTATAGAGTCACCTGGTAATTGTATTCGTAAGTAGTAGTAGTAGTCGTAGTATGACTCGGAGAGAATGTGGGGCAGGAGGACTCAGGCTTCTGAGAAGCATCCATTCTGTTGCTGTGTTTGTCTCTGTATGTGTATGTGTACCGCAGTGCATCGTGTTGTGTAGACAGAGCCGGCCAGCTGGGATGCTGTGTCATCCACGGGAGGCAGTGTGCCCATAGCAGGTCTCTTCTGCACAGTTATAACCACCTGCCCCCCCCCCCCTTGTTCCCTGGCTGTGCAACACACAAGCAACCCAGACAGAGGATAGTCTGTACCACTATAAAAGTGTCATTCAAAGGTATTTGACAGTTTGCTTTACGTACAAACCCCAAGGCAGGTAAGCCAGAACAAGATGTCATAAACCAGACCTGTACATGAGAATCTCAATTTATGGGCTGCTCTGTAGGATAGATTTAGATTTATTTATACCAAAATCAGAGTTCACGTAATTGACTTCCCATCCTACAGAGAAACAAAAAATGGCCCTTGTAGATGCCAAACCCACAGGTTCCAGTTCTTGTATAACCAACATAGACACCTCCGGGTAGGTTTGCAGCCATATGGTCCACCCATATGAAGTGGGCTGACCTGTGCCATTCCTGCAGGAGGTGATCCTTGCTTAGGTCAAAGATTGAGCGTATTAGGGATTAGGAGAGAGCAAGGATACTGCTGAAGGTGACAAACCTGGCCCAATCAGCCCTACGGAAATACAATCGGCGTCACCATGCCAATGACGATTCGCTTGACCACGTCATCAACACCGCATGCACTAGGGAGGAAAATAAGCCTGTTTATTAATACCGAAACACTGTTCAAACTATAGTTCAAACTATACCACATCAATAACTATAATTCTAATGTTTTCTAACATTCTAGGTATTTTATGTGCTGTAACATACAACTGTAACAGATAAGGCAAGGAAAAGCCTGGGGCTGCTGCCTTGGCTGGCGGAGGTGTATCTGGGCTGGCCGTTGCAGGGGCCGGCTGGACGGGCCTCGGAGGGAGGCCTTACAACTGGGCAGCGGAGGTAGCTCCTTGGAGGGCCTGGAACAGCCCTCGGTAGGTCCCCCCCCCCCCCCCCCCCCCCCTCCACCAGGGCGATGGCGCACGATCCCAATCTCCCTCCTGGAGCATGGGGCCTTGGGCTGCGGGGCTGGCTGGCAGAGGTGCGGCTGGACCTGGGCTGGATCCGGGGGCGGCTAGCCACAGACGGTTGCTCAAAGCCGCCTCCCCTCTCCTCCGCTGGCTGCGGAGGAGACTCCAGTGAGTGTCCGAGCAGACCCAGAGTCTAATCAGTCTGACTCGGGCCAGGTGAGGCTGTAAACCAGCTATCAACCACACACAATCTACAACATGTTTCTGTGTATTTGGTGTTTCTGTCTTTTCTCAGAGACCGTCGGGTTTCCTCAAGAATTCTCAAGACAAAGGGCTGACTGTGGTCATCTCATGTCTTATAACGCTGCGGTCTGTTGCACTTAAAGCCATTTAATGGCTAAAGCCATTTAATGGCTTTAAGTAAACACTCAAGCCATAGGATAACTTGTAACAAGTGGAGCTGAAGTCATCAGAAGGCCTGAGGCTGACTGCCAAGCTACACCTTAGTGATCAGCTGAACAATAAGCGTTTTCCTGGAACAGACTGGGAGAATGATAACGTTACCAACACACTGAACAACATGCTCGTAATAACTGGCCATCACAAGGCAAACAACGTCTTATTTAAATGTGAACTATGATTTTCTTAGAAACAATAATAATAATATTAATAGTAAGCAATTCCTGAGTCAAGTGGTGGCTTTGGTAGTTCATAATCCAATAAAACTGCTGCAAACAAACTGCACTGAGCTTTTTCCCCAAAATATATTGTTTCATCGCTCATTTTAAACAGGTAATTTTTTTGTTTCATAATTTCTTTGCCGTTAGCGACCTTTAGCCCAAATCTCACTTTTACTTAATTGTAAACTAGCCCTCTGTAACTTTCACTGCAGCCAATTGCTGAATTATAAGCGTTGTTCTAAATAATAAAACCCATCCACCCATGGCTTAATCCACTCAACTTGATGTGGAGAAATGAAGGAGATCTCTCTGGATCACAGATGGTGTTATGTTGGGGGTTGGGGGGAAATAATACGCATGTGCGTGCGTCTTTGTGATAATGAGCG
Source organism: Merluccius polli (assembly GCA_030340625.1). Classification (NCBI taxonomy): domain Eukaryota; kingdom Metazoa; phylum Chordata; class Actinopteri; order Gadiformes; family Merlucciidae; genus Merluccius; species Merluccius polli. The sequence goes on along the minus strand of JAOPHQ010003695.1, from coordinate 129,238 downwards.
GCAGGGTTGTGTATGTCTGTGTGTCCATGTGTTTGTGTATTTCTGTGTGTGTGAGTGTGTGTGTGCGTGCGGGCTTGTGTGTATTACTGAGTATGACAGGTTGATGTGTGCAGAAGAACCCTGGAGGCTGAGGGAGGAGACATACCAGAGCAGAAGATGTAAGTAAGATGGCCAGCCACAGAATTAACATACATGGACTCCTCAAAGCCAAGCTTCATTTCCTGTTTTCTTGTTTACATCTTCCTCCAGACAGACAAGTAGAAAAAGATGAAAAAGACTAGATAAATAGATTTCCCGCTTTCTGGATCACATCCGATTTTGATTCCACACCTCAGACTCAGACTTTTATTTCTCATCTCTTAACAAATTGAGATAAATGTTGCTGACAATTCTGATAATTTTTCGATGTTGTTTTCAGCTTTTCTCTTAACGAGTTTAAGGCGTGGCGAACATGCTGTTGGATTCATAGCGGTTGGCGTGCTGGAGTCACGCCCTCATTAGTCGATAGAGTGGCTGTCACCTCACATCTCGTCAGCTGTCGCCTGGCGGAGCAGAAGCAGGAACATTGTGTGCCAGATAAACACAGCGCCCAGGCCTTGTTCGCCACCAATGAGTATCGAGGACACCAACTGGACATTCTTATAGACCAGTAAGTCCAGTATAATGGACTTGCTGGCTCAGAACCACGGGAACCTGTGTTAGTTTTGGTATGGTTTGAAAAATAAAACCAGATCCTTGTGTGCCCGCTGCTGGTGCAATTTTTTTTTAAATGTATAAATATGGTCTGGTAACATACACCTGCTGCTCAGTGTAAACTTAATTATGATATAGTTTATTATTATTATTATTATTGCATACTTATTTATACATTATTATCATTATTATTATTATTATTATTATTATTATTATTATTATTGTTATTGTTATTATTATATACTTGTTATTTGGGCTGAAATTAATCACAGAGCTGTGCAGTCAAATAAAATGCAACATTAGAAACTGGGGAGGAATTTACTTTGAAAATTGCTTTCATAGGCAATGCTGGTAAACACTGGTAATTGTAGTGAACTCAGAAAAAGCCGGCTACTACTGCCCCCTGTTGGCAAAGAGGGGCACAACATTTGGCTTTGACTAAATCTATAACAATTAAAGGCGAGTGAGGCTCTAAATCCTCATCCCATGTTTTGCTGTTCAACTGATGGTGCTTTCTCCTGACCTCTGATCTAACAGTCCTGGTGAATTCAGCTGTCCCCTGAGCTCGGACACCTGCCTCTCCATGTGGTGGATATCTCCAGAAAGGTTTCTGCATGCAGCACAGAAGCAAGCATAGGGTGACTTCACAAATGTACGTGTATGCCTCTCGCATCATTGAGACACAATAGTAGAGACACAATCAGTAGAACAGATGAAGATTAAATGTAATTTCACACAACCCCACATTCATAATATAACTTTTATTTTTAAATACAGGGAAAATTATCCCGTTCCTTAGCTGATGAATATGAATGATAAATGACAATTTAAAAACAAATAGTTTGGTTTGTTTTATACAAACATATGTCAATGTAGAATAATGTTGCTTTTAATCTTTATTTATATCATTGATTGGTTTTTCATCTAAATCTTGAAATGAACAGCACAGCCAGCTAAACGTTAAAGCAGAGTAAACTGAAGTTCAGTACCTGTGGTTGGCCTGAGCCTTGTTCAGTTGACAGCGAAGACGCTTCAGAATGGCTTCATACCTTCTGTTTTGGATCTATGACACACAATGGAGACATAGCAATACGACACTGATGGTTACCATCTATGTGACTAGTGAACCTACATGTAGTGGGTATAGTATAATGTATTCGTGTAGTGTGTATTACAGTGGTTCTCAAACTATTTTTACAAATTAAGCAAACGAGAACGTTTGAGAAACACTGGTGTAGTATAGCACATAGTGTGTAGTGTAGGGTCGTTTGTAGTCTAGTGGCTAGGGTGTTCAACTCCCATCAGAAAAGTACAGAATTACATCCTCAATGTCCACAGCCTAACCTGGCATCAGCAAGATGCCCCAACTCCTTACCTGCTCCTTAATTACATGTATCTGAATTCTCAAGTCGCTTGGGTTGAAGCTTCCGCTACATAGTAAATAGTATGAGTAGTAGTAGTAGTAGTAAGTAGTAAAGCTGGATGTGTCCATGGCAACCCTCTCTGAGATACCTCTATGTCTTTCTCTATTTGGGTGTGAGTGTCAAACTCTTTGAGGAGCTGCTCCCTCTTGGAGACGATGGTGTCCCTCAGGACAACGATCTGCTTCTCCAGGTTCTCCTTCCCTCTCTTTTATTGCAGAACACAATGAAAACAGGGTGAGAGACAGAACAAAGCACTAGTGTGGACAGAACAGGGTTGTGATCAAGACCAACATTTGACCAACAAGGCCAATATACCAAATAGTTCAAACTTTATACTGTCTGTACAGGAGTAGTAACGCAAAAACATCTTAATTGTTAACCTTTGCTTCCTGTATGGCCTTTCCATTGGGATTCTCCAGATCTCGTCTACGCTCCTCTTTCCTCTGGTTCAGCGCTCTGACCAGTTTCCTCTTCTCTTCCAGAACCCTGTGGCTCTCTGTCTGGCTCTCAGCAAGCGCCACGACTGCCCGGTGGCCCTCCATCTTGTTGCGGTACTCATTGTACCCCGCTAGCGCAGCGCGGGCATCCTCCTCTTCCCCATCGACGCAGAGCTGCAACGCTACCGCGTGGTTGTTGGCGGACACGCAGCGGGACCACAGCGCCCGGGAATGGCGCTGTCGTTGGTCATGGTCATCTTCCAGAGCCAACGTCTGCCTCACAACAGCCCTCAGCTCCAGCTCGGCTTTCTCGTTGCTCTTCTCTGTGTCCAACAGAATGACCTGGAAAGTCATAAATGTACTGTGCTGTTTTTTTGCAGTTGTACGCATGTTGTTTGCTTGCCAACCACACGCACACGCGCACACACACACACACACACACACACACACACACACACACACACACAATGATTTTCAACATTTAAGGCATATATATATATATATATATATATATATTAGTGATGGGCCGTTATCGGCGTCACCGCGCTGCGATAACGCGAAACTTTTATCGGCGATAATATTTTTATCGCCGATATTATCGCCGAAATCCTCCGGTAGGTAATATATATATAAATAAAAAGTATGCCTTTACAAAGTTGAAATGTCATGTTCCTGGGTACCACCAGTACACCACCGGTACACCACCGGGTCTTGGCCCAGTTACCTGGAGAGAGCTGAGCAGGTTTTGCTTCTCCTGGAGGGCCGCAATCTTGGCGTAGCCCTGCTGACTGACCTCCTCCAAAGCTTTGGTTAAAGAAAAACCTGGCTCCTCTTCGTGTTCTGTGAATCCGTGGTTAACATGTCACACGATTTAGTTAACATGTCAACAACATCTAGTCACATTAGGCCAACATCATGTTGTGCGCTGCTAGTCAGTTAAAGCTAGCGAAAATGTTGATCGCTCTAACAGTGCTAACTTCAATGACATGTTTTCATTGCATTGTCATTACTTAAAACCCTTAGCCTTAGTCATTACTTACCCCCCCCCCCCCAGGTGCCAATAAACATGAATATACACTTACCATTTTCAGTAGGCGTTAAACCCGACATTATTCGTTAAGCTGATTTATTACGGTAATTCGACCGTTAATTTCTTGACCTGTCGCGACCGTCACGACCATCACACCATTTTCTGATTTAAATTACTGACAGGAAAATAATTACAAGAATTCCCACAACACGGGACAAAATCAATAAAAACGGGTTATTTTTTCCATTACATATATTATACTATAATAACACTTGAGTTATTCATTCAGAAGAGTGCTGCTGGGATGACGTATTTTTGTAGGCCAACCCGGAGCGTCGCCCTGGGTTCCCTTGACAACAAGCCAATGGGGTTTCTAACTTAAGAGATGGACACGTTTTGTTCTACGACATAAAATACATCAGTAAATACCCCACTCGTGAATTTTGAAGCTGTTGAGTATCATACACTTTGGTTTGCCACAAAAATTATTTTCTGCAATAATGCAAAATCCAATGGGAAAAACCCATTGGCTTTTTGTCGAGGGAACCCAGGGCGACGCTCACTTCCGGTTTAGCCTACAAAAATACGTCATCCCTGCACCTGAAGACAAGTGACGAACTACATTACCCAGGGGGGCATATTTCACAAAGCGCTCATGCGCAGTAACATCACATCCGGATTTTTCTCAAACAGCACCGCTACCCGCGGTCACACAGCGTACATACGTGTTTACTCCAACATGTATGTGTTGATATGTTTAACAACGTAGGTCTATGGCCGTCCATATCCGCGTGCTCACTCGTCGTTGGGTCCCGTGGACGAACCCAGCTTGTATTGGCCAGAGTGGCGTGCCATGGAGGAGGGCGCGCATGACGACGACGACGACGCGCGGCGGTCTGCGTTGCATTCACGCCGACGCGGAGGACCTGCACGGCGGCGCGGCGGTGCGGCGGTACGCGCGGCGGCTGGCGGCGGAGCACGCGGAGCTGTCCGCGAGGCTGCGGCACGCGGGCCTCGGCGAGGAGGAGAGGCGGCGCCTGAACCGGAGGTGCGCGGACCTGGCGCCCGTGGCGGACGCGTGTGAGCGCATCCGCGGCGCCGTCGCCGACCTCGGGGAGGTGCTGTCCCTAGGCGAGTGTGGCTCTGTGCGGTGACCTAGGCTGACCTACCCACATCTTGTGTGTGTATATATTATGTATATGTGTATGTGTCTGTCTATCTATCTATCTATCTATCTATCTATCTATCTATAGTGATGGGCCGTTATCGGCGTTACCGCGCTGCGATAACGCGAGACTCTTATCGGCGATACAAAAAATATCGCCGTTAATCTATTGTCCCCCCCCCCCCCCCCTCGTCAACAATCGTTATAAGTCATTATTTAGGTAGCACACACATATTATGCATGCCTTCGACAGCATTCTAATGAGCCAAGATTGCAAATAGATTAATCTAGATTAAAGAAATTAATCTATGCCCATCTCTAATATATATATATATATATATATATATACAGTTAAGCCCGAAATTATTCATACCCCTGTCAAATTTTGACTTAAAGTTCCTTTTATTCAACCAGCAAGTTTTTTCTTGATTGGAAATGACACAGGCGTCTCCCAGAAGATAATACGACGATTTACAAGAGGCATCATTGTGGAAAAAAATATTTCTCAGCTTTTATTTACATTTGAACAAAAAGTGGCATGTCCAACATTATTCATACCCTTCTTAATAATCAACAGAAAAGCCTTTATTGGCTATTACAGCAATCAAACGCTTCCTATAATTGCTGACCAGCTTTTTGCATGTCTCCACTGGTATTTTTGCCCATTCATCTTTAGAGATGCGCTCCAACTCTTTCAGGTTGGAGGGTCTCCTTGCCATCACCCTGATCTTTAGCTCCCTCCACAGATTCTCAATCGGATTCAAGTCAGGACTCTGGCTGGGCCACTGAAAAACGTTAATTTCTTGGTCCGCTAACCATTTCTTCACCACTTTTGCTGTGTGTTTTGGGTCATTGTCATGCTGAAATGTCCACTGGTGTCCTAGGCCAAGTTTCTCTGCAGACTGCCTGATGTTGTTTTTGAGAATCTTCAAGTATTGCTCTTTGTTCATGGTGCCGTTCACTGTGATTAAGTTCCCTGGTCCATTGGCTGAGAAACACCCCCAAAGCATTAGGTTCCCACCACCATGTTTGACAGTGGGGATGGTGTTCTTAGGGTTAAAGGCTTCTCCTTTTTTACGCCAAATGAAGGACACATCATTGTGGCCAAACAATTCCATTTTTGTTTCATCTGACCATAAAACAGAGGACCAGAAGGCTTCTTCTTTGTCCAGATGAGCTTTTGCAAAGGCCAAGCGGGCTTTTGTGTGCCTTATCTGGAGAAGGGGCGTCCTCCTTGGTCTGCGTCCGTGGAACCCTGCAGTGTGCAGTGTCCGTTGGACTGTCTGCCTTGAGATGTTGCCACCAGCAGAGCCCAGACTCACCAGGATGGCCTTGGTGGTGGTCCTTGGATTCTTTTTCACCTCTCTGACTATCCTCCTGGCCAGCACAGGTGTCACTTTTGGCTTCCGACCACGTCCTCTGAGATTTTCCACAGTGTGGAACTTCTTGTATTTTTTAATAATACTTTGCACTGTAGACACTGGAACTTGAAAACATTTCGATATGGCCTTATAGCCCTTTCCTGACTTGTGAGAAGCCACAATGCGCAGCCGCAGGTCCTCAGAGAGCTCCTTTGTCTTAGTCATGACTGTCCACAAACCAACTGCAGAGACTGCTGCTTTTAACCTGTTGAGTTGATTAAAACAGCTGTTCCCAATGAATCAGGGTAATTAGGATGCTTTAGAACAGCAGTACTAATTGGAATGGTATAGCACTTTGGATTTTCCCATAGACTGTGACAGCTTGCAAAGGGTATGAATAATGTTGGACATGCCACTTTTTGTTCAAATGTAAATAAAAGCTGAGAAATATTTTTTTCCACAATGATGCCTCTTGTAAATCGTCGTATTATCTTCTGGGAGACGCCTGTGTCATTTCCAATCAAGAAAAAACTTGCTGGTTGAATAAAAGGAACTTTAAGTCAAAATTTGCCAGGGGTATGAATAATTTCGGGCTTAACTGTATATATATATATATATATATATATATATATATATAAATGGGATATGTTTATAAGTTGTCTTGTAAGAATGGCTCGTTTAAAAGTTGATGTGTGTGGCTACGTGGTGATGTATTTACACAGTAGGGACCGAAGACGATCAACAGATGGCCCAGCTGTTGAAAGACGAAGAAGTGCAGATTTCAAATAGGATTGAAGTCTTAAAAAGAGATGTAAGTCTGTGGATTGCTGTTGTGAAACAGTTGAATAGAGACGTTCAACAGTGTGACCGTTAAACATTTTAATATCGGTTTCTTTTCTTTTTTTTTTCAGTTGGTCAATGTGCTTCTGCCAAGCGACCGGCTTGATTCCAGTAATGTGGTGTTAGAGGTGTCTGCCGGGCGGACAACAGGGGGTAGGTCAATGTTCTTCACAGACTGTGTTGGTTTTGGTTGACCCTAACGTCCAAGAGCCACGGTAAACTTAACCACCTCAAATGTATCATGGGGAATAATACGCAGTCAGTTAATATGTTGGTTGCCTGCCCTGGATGACTGCTGTTGTTCAGTTTGGTGTTTATCGATCTGATTATGATGTGTTCCCACCAGGTGACATCTGCCAGCAGTTCACCAGAGAGATGTTTGACATGTACCAGGGCTTCGCCAGCTACAAGAACTGGACTTTTGACCTTCTCAATTATACCCATGCTGAGTATGGTAAGGCCCACCCACCCCTGGCCCTGTCGGTCCCCGTGGTTTACAAAATAAAAGTCCTGCAATGTTTTTGTGCCAACACTTCAGGGTGTTTACATTTAGGGTAATACATATGGGGCAATTGCTCTGCCGCTACGTTAGCCACTTTTTAGAGTTTAACACGGTTTTAAACTCGTCAGTGACGAGTGAAGAAGTCACGTGACGTCTTAAGCTCCATTGCTGTGTCGTATGTACCTGTGGTTTAACCTGCAGCTGCGTTTTACCTTGATCTCAATTGCTGTGTCTTCAGAGAAATTCACATCAGACACTAGGGGCGTATTTTGTGCGTGTTAGTCTAGTCTCGAAACGGACATGGTTTTAGAGGAGACTAAACCAGTTTGCAGGATGAAACAACGCTCCATTATAACCGACACACACAGAATTAGTTTTATTAATTATTATTAGTAGTATTAATAATAATGTATGATACATTTACACTTATTACGCCAGATAGGCCTTCAGTACAATAACAATATTGGACATAGTCGATATGGAATGAGCAGTGATATTTCACGGCTCGCGGGGCTCAGGTCTCGGTCGTGCGTCCGCTCAGCAATAGCTTTATGCGCTTCAACTTTCAAGCGCTTCCATACATTCTTTAAATGTGCCGCTGCTCGGTCTCCTGCTGGAAGATCTGCTGTTACATGTGTTTGAGAGATCATCCCAAACAGACTTTCTTCGGAGCGTGGTGGTGGTGTCTTTCCTCTTCCACCGTGTCCACAACACCTCGAATGCAGTACAATAAATATAACTTCTGCTCCTCGTTATAGTTCTCTATCCGAGACATGTTCATCCTAACTACCCTCAGTGTCAGGGGGGTATGCAGCAACAATTTTGGCGCCCCCCATAAACATTACGTGGTGCGCGGTTGTTGACGGGGTGTGTGTGTGTGTGTGTGGGGGGGGGGGGGGGGGTGCTGCGCGATCGGGGGCGCCCCCCTGGTACGGCGCGATTGTTGAGGGGGGGGGGGGGGGGGGGGGAGAAGTAATCGATTGATTGACGTAGGTAAGGGCAGATTCAGATTCCAGACTCAGATTTCCACAAAAAGTAGGCTAGACTATTTCATAATATATTTAACATTATTTGCGTTTTATTATATTATAGTTCACTTTACATTCCCATTAAGTTTTTGTTGGTAATTATAGCACAAAATGCATCCAACATTAAGTTAAGACTGCATCTGCTGGAGTATAACGGGAAATCAGAGTACTTCCGGTTTAACCCGAGTTTAACTAGGAATCAGAGCTGATCCTGTGTCGGTCAGTACACAGCAATCAGGTTTAACTTCGTGCGCAGCTGCGTGTTAAACTCCAAAACCTCCGGTTTCCGGAGTACGGTTTTAAACCGCAGCGCAGCTAACGCAATGCTAACTGACAGAGCAATTGCCCCTATATGTTTCTAGGTGCACCATAATTGCTAGGTTTAGCTATCCTTAGATAGCTAGTGTAAGATGCCAAGTACTATTAATTGCCAGGATGTGTGAACATACAATAAGTGCATAAGAGGTGAGGGGTATTGTAGGTGGTGGGGTAGGTAGAGGAGGGAGGCTATGCAGAGTCCAGGTGAACTCTGAACTAATGAGTCTGAAGCTGGTGAGCGACTCTGCTGTCCTGGCAGTGGCAGGGAGCTGGTGGGTGTTCACTCACTAAACTGGATGTTTAACCGCATATACCAGCAAGAACTTTTACTTTCCAAACCTAGATAGTTCCACCGCTCTCGCTCTCTTATGGACCAGTCTCAGTACGCCTATCAGCATTAGATCTCTAGTACAATCGATTCTCTGTTACCCGGTCATGGTTGTCCTTGAAGGAGGTCTCCACCACGCAGCAGTGCAGATCACGGGGGACAGCGTGTACCGGTACCTGAAGCATGAGGGGGGGACCCACAGGGTGCAGCGGATACCTGAGGTGGGCCTCTCCTCCCGCATGCAGCGCATCCACACCGGCACCATGGCCGTCATCATCCTGCCGCAGCCCCTCGAGGTACAGAGACCCCTGTCGCTCTACTACACTACTCTATTGTAGGACCATTCAAGTCATTGTGGGCTGCTGGCCTTCAAGGCTGTGGTTGTGTTTGCAGTTAGAGCTGCGCATCGATGCGAAGGACCTGCGCGTGGACACGTTCCGTTCGCGCGGTGCTGGCGGTCAGAGCGTCAATACCACAGACAGCGCCGTGCGCATAGTTCACCTCCCCTCGGGTAAGAGGCCACAGACCAGATGTTGATGATAATTTCTGCCACATGCTGCCAGAACAACGGATCAACCGCTTTACTGGTCCTTTCTCCGTCTCCGTTTCCCCGGTTACCGTTTCCAGGTACTGTGGTGGAATGTCAGCAGTCTCGCTCCCAGCTCCAGAACCGAGACACTGCCATGGCCATGCTGAGGGCTCGCCTCCACCAGAGTGTCCTGGGTCAAGAGACAGAAAAGAGGCACACGTCACGCAAAAAGCAGGTAGCCGAGATACACACACACCAAATTAGGGCTGCACAATGAATTGCCTATTAATCGAAATTGTGATTTTGGCCTCTGCAATTAGCTAATCGTGAAAAGTCGCAATTAATTTATTAAAAAAAACAAAAAATGTATAAAAACAAATAAATATGATATTGTACGCCTGCTACATTAAAATCAACTGACAAACCGTTATAATTGCTTTATTATTATGATTGTTTTTATATACAGTCGTCGCCACAGCATATTACGGTACTTGAATCAATCTGTTAATCGCAATTTTTTCGCCGTTTTTGTCCTAATCATGCAGCCATGCACCCAATACATATTTAGATTTAGACAACTTTATTGCTCCCAGAAGGGCAATATGCAGCTTACCCAGTCCATACACACAACTTAAAAACTCACAGGCAAGGTCAGTCAGGCATCAGTGTTGGGGTGCTCATGAGGAAGACTAATTACCTAATAAAAAATTGTAGTTACTAGAAAAGCGCTGTCAAAATGAATTCACCAAATATTCTTTTATCCTCAAACTGATCATTGCATGCTTTCTGTTCAATGGCAGGTGGGCACACGATCCCAGTCAGAGAGGATTCGATCCTACAACTTCAGCCAGGATCGTGTCACAGACCACAGGACGGGCTACGTCAGCCGAGACCTCAAGGTGAGACTGAGAATAGTGGTTCAGTTCGCCGCCAAACGTACAAATTAAGTAATAATGACACCGCAGAATTCCTGAGGCAAGGCAACCATACGATTGGCTGAGAGTTAACGGAAACCTGTTACAAAACCTCTGATATAAGTGGAAAGTCACATGTTCTGTTCCTGTTATTTCATCTGTGGTTTACCCAGACTTCTGGGTGTCTGCTAGATAAATGTCTTTAAGAGACTAGTTCGGTTCTGATCCATGTCCTAGGAGTTCATGAAGGGGGGCGAGGCTCTAGACGACCTGATCTGCAATGTACTGGAGCACGGGGAGAGAGAGGCCCTGCTGGACCTGGTGGAGAGAGAGAGTGGTGTAAAGCAACCAGGATCTGGACAGAACGTGGAATGAAGAAGCTGCTGCTTGTGCAAAGCAGAGGCGGGAGCTCTGAGTGTGGACACGTCATTGGATAAACCAACGCTGTGATTGGATTGGACCAGACCACCATGACTACTAACTCTGATCTCATTGGACCAGACCAGGACTATCAACAAACTGTGTTAGGTGATTGGCCCAGAACGTATGACTTCATACTTGCCAATTGGTCCGACGCTAGTCGTGGTCTGTGCCACTTGGAGAAACTCAATCAATCAGCTCCAGAAAGTATACTAAATAAAAAGCATCAATACTAGTTAATACCTCTTTTTTCTCTCTAAAGGAGAAAACTGTTTTTGCTGTTTTAAAAGTTACATTCACTACTCAAGAAGTATGGTAATATATTTGAATACCCTCTGTGTGCCCTTGCGAATGAGTGGTTAGAGACATACATCAGCTGAATACACACTTCACTCAGTAACTGTAAGAATCCATATAAGAGCCATGTCCTGAATTCATGTTTTACTTTTAAATCTTTACTTGATTAAAAACTTTTTTTTCACAAGAAAATCTAATTATTTATTTGATGGCAAGAGATCTGCAATCCATGTGTAAATAAACCAGGAGACATGGCAGTTTAAAGGGCCCCTATTTTACCACCAGGAGTGATCTTGATGAGCCATTATAAGCCATTTCAAATATGTGTAATACATGATGCACACAAAAAATAAGCATGAATAAACATTAAATGTCTCTTTCATTTATTAACTTCATTCCATACTGTCATAAGAAATAATAGTTATCCTTTCTTTTCCATAGTAAATGCTGGAACATTTTCATTAGGATAACCCAAGCATTGACATAAATTACACATTTAAAAAAATACAAATCTGAAGGAAAGAAAAGTAGAAATATATTTACACTGATAAAATCATGTTGACATCAGTCAATGGTTGAGATGGTGACATTGAAACTACATTTCTGTATTCTATAAATCTGAGATGCAGATTTAATATTTTTAATATTAAGCCAAAGTATATCGGACGGTGAAAAGCATGAACGTTAGTTTTTTCTTTAGACTCATCTGATTGGCTGATTTGCTCTCTGGGTAAACGCTTTTGTCCTAATGTGTAACGAAAAGGCAGTCTCCTCTGGCCAGCCCTTCCAGAGAGAGCTAGTCGTCCTTGTCCCTCTGTCGGAGACTCCTGGCCTTGCCGTTCTGTGTCTTGCTCTTCCTGAAGGCCATGGGCCCCCCCTGCTCCCCCAGTGAGGTGATGGTGCGCTCCTTGAACTTGGGCACTGGGGGGAGAGCCAGGGCTGGTGCCTCCACAGCCTCTTCCACCTGGGGCAGCTGGAGGTCCATGCTGGCACTGAAAAACACATCAAGCACAGATAATGACCACTGCGGTACACATACTGACTACTAGAGCACAGCTGACTACTACTGCAGTACAAATACTAGGGATGAAATGAGCTTTCAATTTCGATCATCGAAATCGAAAGCAGGATCGACAGGATCGAAAAAAAACAACTTTCTTTTAGATGTTTGTGGGGCTGTCATCTAGCGGCTTTTTGTTTTTGTGTTAAACAGTTATTTCATAATGGATGCCTCCGACAACTATGCCAGATCTTTTGGCCTAATAAGATCTCCAATAATGAACTGTACAAAACGACAGCAAGCCGGAGCATCACCAAGGAGATTACGCACAGACGCCTGAGATGGCTGGGACATGTGTTGAGGATGGAGCAGGACCACATCACAAAAGTGGCCTTAAGATGGACACCACCACGCAAATGAAAACCTGGGAGGCCCAAAACCACCTGGCGCAGAACTGTGACACAAGAGCTGGAACAGATTAACAAGTCATGGGGAGAGGCCCAACATGCTGCCAGGGACCGAATGCAATGGAGAGAGCTCATTGAAGCCTTATGTCCAATAGGAGACGAAGAGGAGTAGTAGTAGTAGTATATTAAATAAATTATAACAATAAATGATTTACATTTGACCATATGGCCTTTGTGTGGTACATTCCTAAAGTAATATAGTGGTTATATCACACATACCATGTAGCCTATCTTTTTAAGAATTTGAAGTTGTCAGGGCATAAAACCAATGATCTGTTGATCTTTACCAATCAAGACTTTACCAATCATAGTCAAACAATGTAATAGCTGAATTTTTTTAACAGAAAAACAAAAAGAAGAGGCTCTCGATGACAGCCCCACAAACACAGCTTAAAAAAAACCTTAAAATCGAAAGTCAAATCGAATCGTGGATTTGGAGAATCGTAGTAGACTACTACTGCAGTGCAAATACTGATTACTGCAGACAGATATTGACTACTGCAGTACAAATATTGACTCTACTGTAGTACAAATGACTACTTTAGCACATATACTGACTTCACTGCAGATACAAATATTAACTATTATAGCACAGATACTGACTACTACATTGTGTAACAAAATGCACATTCTATGGCACTATGTTTATTGTTGATTCCCAAATGGATGAGAGTTTCTATTGCAAATGAATTCTTGAGCACTGCTACGCAGCCAGTATGTACAAGGCTTAACGTTGGGGGGAGATGCAGTTTGTTGTGTAGGTGGGACTTACTACGGGTCCTCCTCTGGTTTGATCTGCTCCCAGGTACCGTAGGCGGTGGTCTTCCTCGACCTCATCACTTGTTTCTCCACCTTCCTCTCTTTCTTCTCCTGCTGCAACACCACCTCAGCCTTCTCCTTCTGGGCCTCCTCGGGTACAGGCGCAGTGACCGTGGCCTTCTCTTTCTCCTCTCCTCTTCCACCATCACCGCCTTCTTCTCCTCGTTCTTCTAGTCCGTTGCTTTCCGCTTCACCCTCCACCACCCTTTCCAAAGGCGCCGCTTTCCTTTTCTGAGAGGCATTAGAGACAGACATCGTCATCCTTCTGTCATTGTGATTCAACATGTAAATGAAGTTCTTAAAAATAGCTTTTGATAGCTCTCTATACCTACTCTTCACTCTGTAAAGTTGTTGAAACTAGGTTGTAAAGCACTTTTTTGTAGCTACTCCAATTTTGATTGCATGCTTTGATTGTTCTCAGCCTCACTTGCAAGTTACATAAAAACGTCTGCTGTAAATTCAAAACAATTACAAATTGAGCAATTTCCACCACCCTTTCCGCCAGGGCTGAGCTGGCTAGCTTTTATTGCTACGTCTTACACACACACACACACACACACACACACTGGTATTTTAAAAATAAAGTTATATTGGAAAAGAGTAAATGTAAAAAACTTTTTTTTCACCCTGAAGCTGATCTTGGGGACTTCAGAGTCTTGGTTGGCTTCTCCAGCGCCCTCTGCCGGTGTGGAGGCCTGGGCCTCGTGGGAGGGCTCCTCTGCCTCCAGCGTTGGCTCCGTCCCGGGGGCCGAAGGCTCCTCTTGAGGGGGGAGGTCCGCTGGCCTCTCCCAGCTCGACTCTGCATGTTCAACGAAATACGAATGAGACAATAATGAATTGATCACAGAGCAAAATCTGGGGGATAATATCAAAGATTATGGTGAGGACTTTTACAGATCATTGATTGATTGCACTTAACTGAGATGTTAACTGAAATGTTTGTGTGAGTAAGTATTATTTTTTTCTGGCTTTGACCTCACCTCCCGTCTCTGAGTTGTAATAATACGTATATCCCTCTGGGCTGGTTGCCTCCATCCAAGTACTTACTGACGATCCCTAGGAAAAAAAACACATTTTCCAGCCAAACCATTAAAACCGTTTAACGCGCATATACACTCACCGGCCACTTTATTAGGTACACCTTGCTAGTACCGGGTTGGACCCCCTTTTGCCTTCAGAACTGCCTTAATCCTTCGTGGCACAGATTCAACAAGGTACTGGAAACATTCCTCAGAGAGTTTGGTCCATATTGACATGATAGCATCACGCAGTTGCTGCAGATTTGTCGGCTGCACAACCATGATGTGAATCTCCCGTTCCACCACATCCCAAAGGTGCTCTATTGGATTGAGATCTGGTGACTGTGGAGGCCATTTGAGTACAGTGAACTCATTGTCATGTTCAAGAAACCAGTCTGAGATGATTCGCGCTTTATGACATGGCGCGTTATCCTGCTGGAAGTAGCCATCAGAAGATGGGTACACTGTGGTCATAAAGGGATGGACATGGTCAGCAACAATACTCAGGTAGTCTGTGGCTTTGACACGATGCTCAATTGGTACTAATAAGCCCAAAGTGTGCCAGGAAAATATCCCCCACACCATTACACCACCACCACCAGCCTGAACCGTTGATACAAGGCAGGATGGATCCATGCTTTCATGTTGTTGACGCCAAATTCTGACCCTACCATCCGAATGTCGCAGTAGAAATCGAGACTCATCAGACCAGGCAACGTTTTTCCAATCTTCGATTGTCCAATTTTGGTGAGCCTGTGCGAATTGTAGCCTCAGTTTCCTGTTCTTAGCTGACAGGAGTGGCACCCGGTGTGGTCTTCTGCTGCTGTAGCCCATCCGCCTCAAGGTTCGACGTGTTGTGCGTTCAGAGATGCTCTTCTGCATACCTCTGTTGTAACGAGTGGTTATTTGAGTTACAGTTGCCTTTCTATCAGCTCGAACCAGTCTGGCCATTCTCCTCTGACCTCTAGCATCAACAAGGCATTTGCGCCCACAGAACTGCCGCTCACTGGATATTTTCTCTTTTTCTGACCATTCTCTGTAAACCCTAGAGATGGTTGTGCGTGAAAATCCCAGTAGATCAGCAGTCTCTGAAATACTCAGACCAGCCCGTCTGGCACCAACAACCATGCCACGTTCAAAGTCACTTAAATCACCTTTCTTCCCCATTCTGATGCTCGGTTTGAACTGCAGCAGATCGTCCTGACCATGTCTACATGCCTAAATGCATTGAGTTGCTGCCATGTGATTGGCTGATTAGAAATTTGCGTTAACGAGCAGTTGGACAGGTGTACCTAATAAAGTGGCCGGTGAGTGTACACCATACCACATAAACATAGCCATATGTGAAACTTATCACCTTAGCTCATGGTAGATTCTAGTGATGCACCGATTGATCGGCCACCAATTATTATCGGCCAATATACGCCTTAAACACGTGATAAAAATGTGTTGCTTACAGGAGCCGATCATGTGACTCAAAAACTATTGTGCATAAGACGAATTGTGGACAAGACGTGTCGCAATATGTTCAGTCATTCAGACAATTAATGCTTGTCCTGCATTTGACGTAATTCCTCTTTATATTGCCCCGACTCTCAATAAAGGTAGGCTACACTTAACCATAGACATATAGCCTCATTGATCTCGGTTGTAGGACGCAATAACCAGCCTGCATCTCACTGGAGAACGGGCTTCACTCTGCCCGTGTGTTTTTATGGAACATAAATGGGAGCGATTTCCAAAATAATTGGCGGTAAACGTGATCGCAGTAAAGTTGGTTTCAAACCGGATATATTTGATATTCGATGGATATTCATTTTTCCAGTTCAATAGCTTATGAATTATTCACATATGATACAATCGGTTAATAGTTTTGTAATCGGGCGACGATGACAATTTACACCCTTTGATTTCCATTTCTGAGATACTTTAATGCAAAGAAGTGCCAATAGCTTCCTATGTAACCGCTGAGAGGTCCAACACCCATTTTCTTTTGCCATCAACATCTCAACTACAATTTACAGGTTAGGTCAAAGATATTTCAAGATTCAATAGCTTTGTGACCCAGATGGGTCAACTTTTAATCTCCTTCTTAATCTATTCTATGACATGTCCCCTCCAATTTACAACTTTTAATTTTTCCATATTTCTGCTTGAAAACTAGCTGGTAGGGGCTGTAGCCATGCACATTGTGCATGCAGTGTTTTGCCATCAGGACCCAGTCTAAGGCTGTCTTCCAGTCACATTTGTTTTCTCTCTTCACTTTCATCAGGATTTCAGTGAGGGTTTGACTATGTATTTCTAAAAGGCCATTGCTCCATGTCCCTCATTCCTTTGTTGTTGAATTCACCTCCATTGTTCCTAAACAGTCTGTGCAGAGGACCATAAACACTTATCCAGCAGTGAATAAAGTGCTTCACTATCTCCGTGGGTTTCTTCATTGTCCCCTGATTACAAAACAATTAACCAATTGTATCATATGTGAATAGTTCATAAGCTATTGAACTAGAAAAATGAATATCCACCGAATATCAAATATCAAATTTGAAACCAACTTTACTGCAATCGAGTTTACCAACAATTATTTTGGAAGGGCCAATTGACTACTTAAAATCGTAACACATGGGACCTGCAGCCTTTAAATTGATAGCCCATGCACAATGCGGTATTAGGCCACATCACAGGAGGTGAAAACATATGGCATCACCCATGTCCATTACTAGGTAAATAGATAATAAATAACTTTAAACAAATATAAAATTATTTATTATATTATAATAAAATTACCTTGATTATCTTCCATAATATAGTACTAGGTTTTGTATAGGGTCTGTGTAGCAGTACTGGGTTTATAAACCTGGCTGCCCCAGGGAAAAAACTGGACAATTCTATTCAATTCTTGGTGATTGGTATCGGCCTAAAATAACCTCATCGGTGCATCCCTAGGTGATTCAATGATTTATTTAGATCCATTTGTAATCTTCCTACAGTACATGGTTATAATACATATTTAAAAAACGAATAAGGAAGACATGATTTAGGGTTCTCATATTAGTTACCTCATTCTGTCCCAGATGTGAGGCCTTGGAGTTATCTTCTTGGAAGCCTTCAGGCTTTTCCCACAAAGATTCTGAAAAGGAAATCACAGAAGAAGAACATATATGACAAAACTCATGTTTGTATGGTTAAAAAAAGTGGATTTTCAAAATATGAGTCTCCACTGAGTTAATGAAATATCAGCAAGCCACGGGCGTCTGTCACTACTCACCTCCGGTTTCTGTGTTGTAGTAATACGTGTGTCCTTCATTCGACTTTCCTTCCATCCAGAGGTTTGGTTTTCCTGGTTTTCCTGGTTTCCCCGTTTTGGCTTTGGCCGCCTTCTTGTTGAGCTTTTCTTGTTTGGGGGGCTGCTGGGGCTTAGGCTGGACTGCCGGTTGGGCTTCAGGAACAGATCCTAAAAACAACACAGTGGTATATCCAACCGGTGACTGTGGAGTCACCTGGCTCCACCTGATCTAGGCGCACGCACACGCACACACACACACACACACACACACACACATCGCAGTTCGGTTCAGCCCTATCCATATTTGGTCATGACCTTATATGGATCAGAGATTGGCAGTGGCTCAGGAGGTAGAGCGGGTTGTCTGGCAACCGGTTGCTGGTCCGATCTCCGGCAACTCCTAGCTGAGTGTCGGGGTGTCCCTGAGCAAGACACCTAACCCTAACTTTTGCTCTTGGTGCCGAGAGCAAAATATAGACCGTTCTTCCTCGCTCCAGTGAGTGAGCTCCATGAGTTTTCCTTTCACCTAGAACCATCTTAGTGAAACAAACACACACACACACACCTCCTGACTCCATCTGCATCCTCTTCATGTCTTCCTCGTACGCTTTCATCGCCGCTTCCTCCATCGTTGCAAACTCTTTAGACATGCGGTCTTCCTGCTTCGCTTTGTCAATGCTCTTCTTCTTAATCTGCACATAAAACATTGGGTGGGTATTGGGTGACTGACAGAGGTCCCTGTTGACAGCTCCAGGTAGTGAAGAGCATCCCAATTAGGGGATAACAACTATTGGAAGATGTGTGTTTGCATATATCCACATGATACATTATGCTGACGTCATTATGTGTATGTATGAGTTTATGTTAAGACTTTTTTCGTGAAAACGTTAAACTACACTTCCTGGATTGTGTAACTGAAATCTGAATAATGGCATGGCGATATCGACAGCAACACAAGTGTATGACCGACTGTCACTCGTCCATAAATAATCTGAGCTACTTGGATACCTCAGCGATTTTGGCAGCAACATTTTCTTTGTGATTCTTCCCTCTTTCGTGGAATTCAACACTCTGCGAAGAAAATGAGATGATTAACTCCCTGATGTATAAAGGCATCGTCTTATTTGAAGATCAGTATACGTTTACTACTCACGGGCTTGTTGTCTGCGATCCAACATTTGCAGTACTGACAGAATTTCCTTGGTTGTGACTTCCAATAATCAGCCCTGTGAATTACAATGATCATTAGCAGACATTAGCTTCTCCTGGCTAATGTTGACATGGATTAGTTATTACACTTTATTTGTTCAAAATCAGAAAATCAGAGCGTCACTTAAAAGATGGAGCAAGGAGATATGCTATTTGATTTGCATGTACTTACATTTTAACTGTGAATAATAGAAAGAAATACAAGTAGACTAGATCCCTCTATAAGAGAAACCGCTTTCACATGTAACAACAGTGTCGCTTTCTGATGACGCGATAACTGTTTGTCGCTCAAATCGATATTTCCCAGATATGGCTGTTATGTCCGATTCCAAAAGCTTGCATTAACGTGGTTATTAAAGTTCTAGTCATTTGATTGTTGCAAAGTTATTTAAAAACAAATAATAATTAAACATATTTGGAAATAAGACATAGTTGTGCACTGCTTCCTGTATCTTCCCATATGGTCTAGCGGTTAGGATTCCTGGTTTTCACCCAGGCGGCCCGGGTTCGACTCCCGGTATGGGAACACACGTTTTGCTATTTCTTTTACTGTGATATATATATATTTCTATACTGTGATATATATATATATATATATATATATATATATATATATATATATATATATATATATATATATATATATATATATATATATATATAGTTGAAACCCTCCTCACGCATGCGTAAAGTTAGCCACTGTGCTGCGCCACACACAGCGCGTGCTCATTCATTCGCATGGGTAAAGGCAGACGTCTATAGAGCGTAACAGTGACCGCCCCTTTTTAACAGCTCCGGTGCCGGAAGTAAATTTCCCATGCATTTATCTCGTCCACTTTTCGTATAATCCTTATAAAAAGAGTATTAAGACTTGAACCAAGCCGATCGTTCGTTGTGGTAGTCGTGACCATATTATGTTTGATTCGGGCATAAAAAGAATTTGGAAAACGGAAGAAAAGCCAAAGGTACTTTATTTTGTTGACCGAGTGAGGAACTACTCATCCCGAATCAAACATAATATGGTCACGACTACCATAACGAACGATTGGCTTGGTTCAAGTCTTAATACTCTTTTTATAAGGATTATACGAAAAGTGGACGAGATAAATGCATGGGAAATTTACTTCCGGCACCGGAGCTGTTAAAAAGGGGGCGGTCACTGTTACGCTCTATGGGTAAAGGTGCTCTTCTACGTCATCGCTATGGGCCGAGAAGAAGCCAGGCAGTGACGCGTGAAGGAGCGCGACTGACCTGTGTCGACATTCAGGCCGGTGTGTGTCTGTTGTGTCTGTGTCTGTGTCGGTCTCGTCTCCTGAGCGAGAGGTCAGTGGCTTTTAAACGCAGCGCGCACATGAATGGCACCATGGCCGCATCCTCAAGCCGGATTATGCTGGGTCCGTTGGTGGCTGCGATCGACCAGGGCACTAGCTCGACCCGGTTCTTGGTAAGATGTTTCGTTTTTGGGGGTTATATTTTTGTTTTGTTTGTCTGCCTCCCAAAGAGTGTGTGACAACGGGAGGGGCGTGAATTCATGCCAATGTCTGACATATACGGTTATGTCACGTCGGCCGGTGTGAACGAGTTAAGGCCTTTAGCGGGAGGGTTTTGCTGGATGGGCCGACTTGATTTACGTTGCTTTTACGTTTTTAGCGGCATACTGTGGATAGCGGCATACTGTGTGCTTGTAGCGTATAGCCTGTATGTCAGTGTTTCCCTATCCTCCCCCCCCCCCCCCCCAATCCCAATCAGCACCAATCTGTATATCATATTTGATGTGTTTGAGTGTCCTGCACCATTTGTGGTGCCCAGCCTGTATGGGCTTACAAGACGCATGACGACTCATAATGTAACACTTCCACACATTCAAACAAGAGACTATCTCAAAACGTTACATTTCCATGACAGGAATGTCCTGTTAGTTCCCATGCATTTTCTATAAATCTTGCCAGGGCAAAAAATGTCCTCCATTAAAGAGCCAACTCAACATATTGCCTTCAGACAACCAAGACAAATCAGGGTTCTTCAAATAGATGATTCCTCAAGTCAATGAAACACAAAATTAAATTAATCTTCAACACCAAGATCACAAAAAAACATATAAACACAGCTTTTCTGGGATACCTTTTATGTCTGCGTGCCTCAATTGCCAGTGGTAAGGTACCGGTTCTTAACCGAGCACACAGGAACCTCGGACCACTCAATGTATGTGTGTGTGTGTGTGTGTGTGTGTGTGTGTGTGTGTATGTATATATATATATATATATATATATATATATATATATATATATATATATATGTGTGGTTTTGTGAAGTAATCTTTAATTTGAAAGTAATTTCTAAACTTTCTCTTCTTCCAAACCTCCTTCCATTGTTCCTTATGGATCTTTAGTAGACTATTTATATTACATTGCAAATTGTACCAGAAGATTATATGTAAATCAGAAAGAAAATATTGCAGAAACCTCTCTTGGCCAAGGATAACTGTTCTCTGTCCCAGTTCAAGATCTTTTTGGTCAGCCTTTCCTCTGGCAACTGGATAAGGCCGTCCCACAGCCAAACTATTTCACATCGCTTTACAAGACATGATTTCCGTCCCAGACCTAAAGCTCTTCCTGCTGACCCTGCTAATGCTTTTCTTCCTTCTGAAAAGCTCATGTTTTCATCAAAGACAAAACCAAGATGAAGATACTAAAGCATTTGTTCAAATACCATCAAAATTGCTTTGTTAAACACTTTGGACCATTATTAGTAAGTCAAAATCAAGAGTTTAAAAATTGTGAGATTGTGGCCTCTGAACACACAAAATTTGACATTAACAACATTGCTTTTGGTACTAGAAAGATCCATCCTATGAGCGCCTGAGGCCAAAGAGTGCACAACATGATTGACAAAACAGGATATTGGAAGGATAAACATGTCATGCCATTTTTTTTTAACTAAAGGGAAAAGGGTGGGGAAGCAGAGAAACTTTCTATCCATGGTATTGATTCTCCACCCTTTGCAGACCTTCCTTCTGGTGACACAAAGAGCACAAACTTAACACTTTCAAACATTCAGCTATTTTAAATATACATAGCTTCCTTACTTGGAGAGAGCACTTTAGTCACGTCCTTGTACCATGCCTGCCTCTCGCTCCTATATTTATCGGTCGGTTCTCTTCAAGTCTATTACCTTGATTGGCAATAGCACACTATGAGTTAATGAA
The DNA here is from genome assembly GCA_030340625.1 of Merluccius polli. Taxonomy (NCBI): domain Eukaryota; kingdom Metazoa; phylum Chordata; class Actinopteri; order Gadiformes; family Merlucciidae; genus Merluccius; species Merluccius polli. The sequence continues at coordinate 106,947 of JAOPHQ010003695.1, read as the reverse complement.
AAAGGGGCTGCACCGGTAGAACGTCACTTTAAGACTTTGTCTTTGGTCCAGTTATCCAATGGCCGTAGTTCAGAGTCTATACAGGATGCATATCTCACAAGTGACTTTATTTATTCTTATATTATGTATTACAGAAGTTGTGTCATCATGACCTGTATGTATGTGTATTATTTTCCTTAGGTGTTTAACTCTAAAACGGCAGAGCTCCTGAGCCACCATCAAGTGGAGATCAATCAGAGTTTTCCCAAGGAAGGGTGAGTGATGAAGACCACTCCAAAACACTTGATTAATCACTTAATCAATCAATCAGCGTGTGCTGTTTTGTGGTTAAATCTGATCTTGGCCTAAAGGGCTGGAATATACTCCAGTTATTTGCAATGGAATTACAGTTTTGGCTGAATTCATGATTTGATGCGTCAGGATTTAGTGGTGTTCTTGCTAGTATTTTCAAAGCAGGCAAGGTGCAGTCGAAGGGTTTTTATTATTGGATTTAGATGTTTACATATCGAATGGCTGAGAATATTATATATATATATATATATATATATATATATATATATATATATTAAAAAAACATAATATAAACAGTTGGTATAAAAATTAACAGTATTGGGCAATAGTCAAAGCCCTATGTTCTGTTAGTGGTTTTGTTGGAAATCAGGGAAGACACATTTCTCGTCACAGACCAATCATAATTATTAATTGAATGTTTTGTTGAAGAGGTGCATAATATGAGAAAAATAATCTATTTTGGTTTCATGTTTTATTTAATCAGGTGGGTGGAGGAGGACCCGAAGGAGATCCTGCAGTCAGTCTTTGAGTGCATGGACAGAACGTGTGAAAAACTTACCCAGCTCAACATCGACATCTCTAACATCAAAGGTGCCGGGAATATGCAAACACCTTCACAGTTTAAACCATTAAGCCTTCCGCAATAATGACCACCCAGTAGTTTGTGATGGACATAACGAAAATGATTTTTTTATATTTTGCAAGCTATTGGAGTGACGAATCAGAGAGAGACCACTCTTGTTTGGGACAAAGACACCGGGGAGCCCCTCTACAATGCTATTGGTAAAGTTCACACTTCCGCTATCAAAGTATTAGACTTATATGGCTGTTCTCAGGCTAACCTTTCCCATAGCATGCTACCATTGACCCATATCAAAATACATTACCGTTGTCAAGCTAATATGACCATTGATAAAGTGTAAGTGAACCCCCTCATTCAGCTGGAATTCGAACACTGAGCTTTTTGGGCTGAGAGTTCAAGGAAGGAGGCGGGAGGTGTTGTCCCCCTTGTTTAAGGCTCATGGCAACTTTGTGATACTTTTTTTTTTTTAATAGCAAGTACGTGTAGTTCAGTATGAGCGATGTTGTATATGAAGTGTGCCACACTGTGATGTAATACTATAAGTGTCCGCTTAACCCTCTTGGACGCTTCCCAGACAGAACTGTAGACATCCGTGGCAGTAGCATATCCTCTCTGTGTTCCAGCGGGGTGAGGCTGCATCACTTTCCGGTGGTGACACGGTTTTCTTTCGCCCTCCACGCGGCTTTGTACCTCACTGTGAGCGTTTCAGAAGCAGAGTGTTTTGCCTGCCAGATTTACTCAGATTTGACCAGATTATACCGGAGGCCAAGGAATCGGCCTGTTCCGAACAGGCATGTTTTGAATAGGCACTGCACTAGTTACCCGAATTGAGATAAAATTACCCATATGACACCTACATTACCATATCACGTTTGTGATTGATCTGATCAAGCTAACATTTCTGTGATCATTCTGGTTCTCAGGCACACGCTGACATCCTTGTCATTCTTAATTGACCGCTATCGGGTTACTATTACCTGTCCAAATGTGACACACACTGGAATACTAGGTAGTTGGACACAGCTCACACATCTCAGTACTAGAATTTCTGTCTCTGGTCTCTCTATCGCTATCAACTCTATTTCTATGTACATGTGTGTGACTGTGGGGACATGCTATAAAGTGTTGTCTTTGCATTGTTTGCTCCAGTGTGGCTGGACCTGCGGACGCAGTCTACGGTAGAACGCCTGATCAACAAAACACCAGGACGCAACAAAAATCATCTGAAGGTCAGCCAGCCAGCCAGTTAGTTAGTTTGCCAGCAAGGAAGGGTGTCATTAAGTCTTGTTGGCTATAGGTGGGGCTCTAGTCTAGGTAGTAGCAGCTGTAGTGGGAGTGTAGTAGTTGCAGCTCTAGTATTATTATTATTATTATTATTATTATTATTATTATTATTATATAATTCATTAACAACTTTTGATATAATCATCCTGAATTACTAATTTATATGTGTATCAGGGGTCGCGTTAACCGAATATTTTCCATCATTGACCGTTTTGTTAAAACGGTGACGGAAAAATCTGAGGGCCGTCCGTCATTTTGACCACTTGGTGGCGATGAGCATATTAATTGGCTCTTGTAGAAGAAGAAAAGTAGAAAAGAAGAAAGAAACGACAAACCCACTTGAAACATTTGATTACGTGCAAGCGGGCACGCGAGGAACCTAGAAGCTAGGGTTGGGCGATGGCCCTTAAATTTGCAGTTGACGATGTTTACAGTAAAACATTGTGATGGACGATGATATCGTCGTCCCACAAAGCGGGCCGCCTATTAACGGCATGGACCAACACTTTTAATAATCGTATTTACCGTATAACTGCACATAACTTTATTTTGAAAGCAATCAAATGGAAAACATGTGTGTTTGTATTTTGGTGTCCGGTACGTGTGGATGTGCGGCTCCTCCGGCGGAGCGGTTCATGTTAATAGCGGAGTCCGGGAGGGTTCACCTTCACGGCGTAGTTACGAGGAATGTGCGACTATCGTTTTAAAATATACTAAAGTGTTTTTTAAAGTTAGAAAGATATTAGATATTCAACCGATATTCACGCTCCGAATTTCAGCGATCAGACACGGGGAACTAAAGCCGCGATCACCGGTATGAGTCCCGTGTGTCTAGCGGTGTCTACCTGCCCAGGGGCCGTATTCACAAAGCATTTTATCTTACCGCTAGGAGTGCTCCTAACTCGCGCTAAAACATTTTACGTAGGAGTTTTTTCTTAAAAGTTATTCACAAAGCCGCTGAGACCTACTCATACTAAGGATAAATCACTAAGAGTGACGCGCCGTTGCTATGGATTACGTCGATTCTCGTGCACGAGTTTGGAAGCGGTCAGTCCGGTGATTGGTTGTTAAGAGCGGTCTCTGTGGAAACGAGCCCACTGAATCACCGAAGAACAAGGAAGTAGCCTCGGCTAGACATTAGGGTGCATCAGTTGCCCCAACTTTCTCAGAATTTAATGCAGTTTTAGTCAAGTGTTCCTTTTCATACAAAAATGTGCCCTGTTAAATATTTTTGCCATATATTAATATTTAGGGGTGGCAACATCAGCCTGAAGTTTTACCATATTAATGAATTGAAAATAGCGCCAGCGTTTCCCATACTGCCAATAATCATGACAATTTTAGGGCTGCCATGGGTATGTTTTAATAGACAATGTACTCAGCTATCTGCAAAACTAGTTATCTATAAAACAAAATTGCAATTGGTTGAGAAATTGGCCGAAACAGACCAAAAATGTGCTTTTTTTCGCAAAAGTTGGGCTGGAAACATCAGTAATTCAGTATCACTAAAATATCAACTGTAATATTATTCAACACTGTGTTTCTGAAAAATACTATAACCAAAAATTAAACAGTATCAGTAGTCAACTGATGATAACCACTCAGCTGGCAGAGATTTATAAAGCTGGCTGACATCAAATTGCCTAATATACTAATACACAGCTTAGTATGCTGAGAGATCAAACTGTGCTGCATGAGTTGAGTCCTCAGAGACAGGGAAAGAGAGGTCCTAAGTGAGTTAGTAAGAGTCTCCCAAGCAAAGGCTTGGAGCAGTTCAGAGGTTGTAGGACTCTCAATCTCAACAAGATCCAACTGGTGCATGTCATGAGCTCTGCAGTCTGAAGGTAATGGCTTCTAAAACAAGAGCTTCATCACAACTGTATGGTCTAGGACCTGCAGTGTCTGCAGATGACTTACATCTTCCCAGAACTAAATTACCCACTTTAAGGATGATCCTGCGTGCAATGAAATATCTTTCATCATCAACTACAGAGAGTGGAAGCCAATCTCACTATCAAATAGCAAAGATGCTGTATCCACAGATTGAGGAGATATATGGCAGAGCAGGTGTTCCTCTGCAGCCTATAGGTTCCAAGCCTGCTAATAAATAAAAGATTGTATGTATTGTCATCAGTCTACTTGATTTTCCCATTTTCTTCCCATTTTCTGTATAATACAGATGCACAAATTGTACAACGATGTTGCCACCCCTAGAGATTGTTCGATCTTTTTTAAATTTCACAGGGTCTCTTTCTAGTTGAAAAGGAACATCAGTGTGAAACTGCATTAAGATCAGACAAGTATTTCTATTTTAGGGGGCAACTGATGCACCCTACTAGACATCCCTATCAAATAGTTATGGACAGTGCAGTTAGCAGAATACACGCATGACGACAAGTTTGTGCAGACCACGATAATGACGTTGTAGCCTATATGCACGTTAAAGAGAGAGAGAAAAAGCAAACAATAAAAATACGTAAATTGCATTAATTCAAGGAGGCAATTAAATCCAATGAGCATAACTCCACTATTCAACACTTTAAATAACAGCCTATACCGGTTGTGGAGAATGGCGCATACAGTGATCACTGTGATCACATCCTCTCTCCACAAGATTTTGTGTATTTTTGTGTGCCCTAACATATATGGAGGAAAACGGTAAACAATAATAAATATGGATTCAACAAATAAAAGGCGACAAAGAGCTAATCCGATGTTTTTTACGCATAGGACTAAGCGTAATCCGCGTAATCACTTACATGTTATACTTTAACTGTGCTCCCGGTTGTGGATTGAGATAGGGTGTCAAGACGTCTCTTGCAGGGATAGCCACTGTCACCCAGCAAGACACCCAACTGGTACATTGTGCCTCTCAAAAAGCTGCCTCAGACCGCTCCCCATTAAAATATGCGGATCATGGGTAGACCCAGGCCACTTTGCAACAACATCAAGAATGTTAAAAGTTGCATCAAAAACAATCTGCGTGTTGGTGGAATGTAGGCTACTTTCGTTTCTATTGACGAACACGTCCTCATCTTTTGATGGCGCAATTATTTTTATGTGCGTCCCGTCAATAGCAGCGACCACACCGGCATACCTGCATGCCATGAAGTTGGCTTTGATCCTCCTGTGTAGTTGTTGATTGTCCAAAGGAAACCGGATAAACTGTTGGATGATATTAATGGTATTAATATAAATAAATATTATTATATTCAGCCTTAACCAACTTTGAACTGCTCTGTCAGCTCTTCTAGCCTGTATGTAAATATATGATCATTGTGTGTGTGTGTGTGTGTGTGTGTGTGTGTGTGTGTGTGTGTGTGTGTGTGTGTGTGTGTGTGTGTGTGTGTGTGTGTGTGTGTGTGTGTGTGTGTGTGTGTATTTTTTATTCTATTTTTATTATTTTATTATTGTTGTGTTGGTGTTATGGACCTTTCATGAGATGTGTCCTTAATAAAGTTTGAATTTAATTGAATTGATATGTGGTCTACAGAGCGCGTTGATGGTTCGGTTTATGGCTGACTGATGGTTGCGATATTCCTAAATCGTCGGCATTGCAAAGTTGCATTTTCCCTGTTGCTAAATATCGTGTTGCCAAACATTTTATTTCCTAATCGAGTTATTCCTGTTAGTCGGGGATGTTATTGCATCCCGCACTAATTCCACAACAAGTTTTATACCCTCACGATTTAGCCGATATCTCTTGATCAATTCACAGTCTTCCATTGTCTCCAAAACATTTCGTCTCGCAGCCATTTTCCGATTCTTTGTGAATAGGTCTTAGTGAGTTAGGAGTCCTCTCGAGGACTTTTAGGCTCTCCTAGACTTAGGTGCTACTTTTAGGCCTAAGATCCTTTGTGAATTGCTCTTAGTGAAAAAAATTAGGAGTCCTAAATTTAAGACTGACACGCCCATTATTTTTAGGAGTTTCTCCTAAATTCGCCAGTTAAGAGCTACTTTTAGCGCTAAGATCCTTTGTGAATACGGCCCCAGGTGTTTACCTGCCCAGGTGTATTGGTCAGTATTTTTGCAGCGATGAGTTAAATCAGGGCTTGTTGCGACCACGGATGTATTCGGTTTGCGATGCTCATGCCTTCTTATTTTGATGTTTTACTTTTTGCTCGACTAATGAAAACGTATTGGACTGAGCCTCCGTCGATCGACTAAGACGACTATTAGGGGGCAGCCCTAGTTAACTTACAGCACTTTATATGGACCATTAGTTATATTTTCAATTTATTTACAGAGCAATCCCTGCAAAGTTTTTAGGTAATAACTGTAGAAGAGACTATAGGATTAGTGTGTGTCGGACGAGGGGGGCGTGGCATCACGATGGTGGCTCTCCATCCTGATGTTAGTCAGCCATCACGATGGACGATGACATCGTCCATCGGCACAACCCTACTAGAAGCCCCACTATACGCGAATTATCCGCGACATCGCGCCACCTTGAAAACTCGTTCGCTTGGGGGCGTGTTGACTAGTGGATCAACTAGCTCCCGCGTGTTGACTAGTAGATCAACTAGCTCCCGCGTGTTGACTAGTGGATCAACTAGCTCCCGCCTGCATTGTGGTGATGAATCACCGTCAAGCCCCACTATGCGCGAATCGCCTGGCGGACGATATTCTTACATATTCTTCTGCTTGATGTGTGTATCCACGGTGTGGATTATTTGTTCAGCTTGTTTGGACTGAATATTAATTAAAAATGAATTAAAATTAAATGCTATTGAACATGCCATTATTATCGTTTAAAAAATGTAAGTGACCGGTAAAAATAGATTGACGGGATTTTTATGACCTGTCAGTCAAAATGACGGACAACGAAAAAGTCTAGCGCAACCTCTGATGTGTATATGTGTGTCTGTAGCATAAGACTGGCCTGCCGATCAGCACGTACTTCAGTGCGGTGAAGCTCCGCTGGCTCATGGACAATGTGGACGAGGTTCACCAGGCGGTCATCTCCAAGCGCGCCATGTTTGGCACCATTGACTCCTGGATCATCTGGGTAAGAGCCAACATGGCCATCTTCTCACCTCTCTACATTTGTTCGTATTGAAAATGTTTGATTTTAAAAAGCTTTGCTTTTGGGTTTATTTTGGATCTTAATCTTAATGTGAGAAGGTTGTGAGGGGAAAACTTCAAGTGGTGCTCCTGCTGTGGTGTTGTCTAGTGTCTGACGGGGGGTAAGTCCGGGGGAGTCCACTGCACGGACGTGACCAACGCCAGCCGGACCATGCTCTTCAACATCCACACACTGGACTGGGACCCGGAACTCTGCAAGTATTGCCGTTTTTCCACTATTGTACATGGTACTGCTCGGCTCGACTCTACTCGCTTTTGGTACCAAGTACTTTGTTTTCCACTGCAGATAGTAGGCCTACCTCCTCAGTGTAGGCAGGATTCATAGCGACGCCTCATGAAACTGCCGTGACATCATCTTCAACATGACACAACCTGTAACCTACACTGTACATTTACTGCTAAACTGTTGCCGCTCGTCCCTCTCACTCGCTCAGCCACTGCCCTATTCCTTAATGGAGCTACGCTACTCTCATATCAGTGTATCAATAGGATGAAAGGGATGGTGTTGGTGATATGTCTGCACTTCGTCAACTGACCACGGCGTGGTTTTGCAGGCTGACGACTCTCTCTGACCAATCAGTGGTCTGCAGTGTTTTCACGTCACCTTTTAGTATCGGCTCATTTGGAACCTCGACCGAGCTGATGCCAAATAAATTACCAGGTACCAGGTATTGTCTACAACTTTTGCTAGTTGGAAAACCAATCCAAGCGAGTAGCGTCGAGCCTAGCCAGTACCATACGGTGAAAAGGGGCATATGAGAACAGAGGGGGGGTTGCTGTGGTGGGTAGTAAGCTCGTAGTAAGCTCCTGGGTTCGATCCTGGGTTCGATCCCCAATGTCCTCCATCCTTGAGAATGATCCCCTACCCTGATCCTTAAGGACATTTTGTTTCTGAATACACTAAATCGCTTTGGATAGTAGCATCTGCTGAATTACTATATAGAACAATGCAAGTGCTGTTAAGTATGTTCAAACCTTTGCTAACTATCCCACATATTTTTAACCTGGGAGCAATCAATCAATTCTCCATCTGTCCATCCATCATCCATCCAACTATCATCAATTTGACATTTAAAATTGTTTTTCAATTAAAAAACAAAATCTGTGATATTGGAATAATAAGGATTCATTAAAGAATCAACTGCTTTATCTATTATCAATTGTCACATCACAACAATATCAATCTCTTATAATTTATTCATGACATGCATTCTGAAACATTTTGGCTTGATCTTGTATGTGTTGAAACTATGGGTATGTATGAATGATCCAAAGTCTCAAATACTTTTAGTTGTTCTATTTAGTTTATTGTTATTCAGGATATTTATCTTTATACCATAAATTAGCGGTGTGTAACGGTTCCCATGTAAAAAAACAAAAAACATATCGTACGAGATGACGTGTGCACGGTTCAGTAGAGGACATAAAGTTAGGGGCCACAGCAAAGTTGGCAAATATCCAATATGAAACTAACTTACTACTGCGTTAAGGTTGAGAATGGCGAGCAAGCAGTTAGATCCCCCAGCGGCATGGCAAAACAAAATTGGCCATTGACACGCATTACTTATAGCGGGAGTACGTCAAACATGTTGAGCTGTTTATGGCGACACCATCCAAATGTAACTCTGGCCAGCTCAAGGGGAGTGAAGCAGAGGCTAAACCTAAACAACATATATAGTAGTGAACCAAACTGAAAACTGTGACCAAAAACCGCGAAACGAACCGGACTGTGACTCACCTGAGCCGTTACACCCCTCGTACACACATTGAAAACGTATGTTAAATGTACTATTTTGGAATTAATTATGAATAACTATGGTTATTTGTTCATTTGTTAATGGCTTCTTCTTCTCCACTAGATATTTTGATATTCCCATGGAGATATTGCCCAAAGTGAGGAGCTCCTCAGAGATCTATGGCCTCATGGTAAGCTTCTATCGCCTTCTCTCCTTCCTCTTGTTTGTTCTCTGCATCTTGTCTGTCAGATCTCTTGCTAAAACATGCAGACCCTGAGCGTATTTTTCGTGAACAAAATACTAAAGGAGGAAGGTTGTTTTCACTGCTATTGTGGTTCAAATTATGGACTTCTATGGACTTCTCATGTGATAGTTGTCCCACTATTTATTCAAAATGGTTCTGATAAAAGTATAAGCTTAAGGATGGTTGAATGTAGGTATTGGGTTAGAGGTGGTTATGTTGACTTATTAGTTTAGATATGTTTAAGTTTAAGTATATATTAATTATATTAAGTTGTATATTAAGTTGACGTATGAGGTTATTTATATATATATATATTAAATAATATGTTTAGGAATGAGGTTACAGGGTGTGTTGAAAAAGTTAAATGTCCCAGGAACATTGTGTGCGTTTGTCCACAAATCATCTTCAAGTGCATGCTGTGTCTCTGCTTCTTCTCTGACGGGTAGAAAATATGTTCTAACCTGGTGAGTATCAAACACCTCCAGCGTCTCCTGGCTTGCTTGTGATCATTAACAAGTACATTTCCGGCACACATTATTATATTATTATAAATCATTATTAAAACATTTTAAGACAATTAAATGGGTACACATTTGCCGCCTTTTTAATTATTATTATATTTAATCTTATATGACTATATTATCTATTATCTTATATGAATTCTACATTGGCAAACTTTATATATGCATTTAGATGTTGAATATGGATTATGTTTGATGTACTTTTATCTATGTTATTGACATAGCTTGTGTTAATAGTGCCATCAATGAAACACATGCTCATCATCACAATACTAACACGCATGTACACAAACATGCACACACACAAAGAAGCTCACACACACACACACACACACACACACACACACACACACACACACACACACACACACACACACACACACACACACACACACACACATGCACACACCTCCATTGGCTGGAAATGTACTGAACGTTTTGGCTGCATGTTGCCGAGTTCCCTGACGGTGAAGCTTCACACCTTCTCGCTCCAAATAAACAATTACTGAAAAATAAGCAAACACTTAAAACCTCCTAAAACTCCTCACTCCTGTGCAGAATGTTCTTCATTAGGAGTGACGATGTTTACCTCTTTCCTTTTCCTCTGTGCTGTGGTCATTGTTACTATGTATATGTGTGTATACATGTGTGTGTATGAAAAAAAAAATAGTATTTATTTTGTATGGGATTTTAACATGACATGTAGCATAGTTGAACCTGGGTTGTCACAAAGTGTATTACCGACATGGTTGGCGCACTAGCAGGTTGAGCGTGCTCAAACATTAGCCTAAACTTTAAACCTAAAGTAGAGGACATCAGGTTGTAAATGCACTTTAATCTGTGCCAAACCCGTTTTTGATTTTGGTTTTATAAAGTATACACATTTTTGTATAAGGATTGGGACTCACATTAAAGTAATGGACAACAGAATCTAAAAACATAAAGTAACAATAATATATCACAGAGGGAGGGATGTATCTACTACACACCTACCAAATCTATTTTCAGGAAAATGGCAAGTAGTATGTTAATATACATCTCAAAATCAGCTGAAAGACTCGGATTGTAGGGGTGTGGTCTGAGGCCACTAATATTGGTGTACAGTAATTGGTCACCCGCGGGAAGAACTGAAATTAAGTGGAGTGCAATGGATTTCATGGAGCATAATTGCTGTGTTTCCACCGCAGTCTAAAAACCTGCAAAGATTAGGCTGTATTGTAGTGCACAACATGCGCTACCAGAGTCACAGTCATTGTCACAGAACAGGCAGCTGAGCTGAGGACGATGGTAACTGCAAGTTGTGGGGATAGTGTACTACTAAAAAAAGAAAAATGCCTCTACCCCTGTTTATGAGTATTTTGAAGATGTGTGCACTATTTGCCTTGTTGATTGTGATTTATTGCTTTGCAAATGGGGTCATTGAGTCATTGGGGGAAGTTCCTGCGGTGGAAATGTGGATTTCTGTTGTCCAGCACGTTGATGTTTAAGCAGTTTTTTAGAAATTATTTGTGAAAGGGTTTTATTTTTTTGTTCAGTACTAATGTAACGTAATTTGTGTCACTTGGATTCTTTGCTTAAGACCTTGATTTTCTTGGGATGTTTTTATTTTAAAATGTCATTGAATAAACGCCCAATTTCTTTTTTTCACATGGCTTGGGAATATTTTTGAAATATTTAGTGTGTGTGTGTGTGTGTGTGTGTGTGTGTGTGTGTGTGTGTGTGTGTGTGTGTGTGTGTGTGTGTGTGTGTGTGTGTGTGTGTGTGTGTGTGTGTGTGTGTGTGTGTGTGTGTGTGTGTGTGTTTCAGAATCTCGTACAATGAAAAAAATTTAATAAAAAATTAAGTTGATCTTTTTCTTCTTTAGAAATCAGGAGCACTTACTGGCATACCCATTTCAGGGGTAAGTTCATCTCCTTTCATGTCACTTTTTATCTAATTGTTTTCCTCTTAATTCATTATGGCAGTAGACTGCCACACGCCTTTGTGGCTTTTGCTGGGCCACTCTGACACGAGACACAGGTTGATGTCGACGTATAAATCTGGTTATTGCAGATGGCAAGATGGTACAAGCCAAGCAGATGTAACACTCTGTCATGACAGTGGCTCTCTCATGAGTGTGTGTTTTGATAGCTGGTTAATCCTGGGTGCCATGATTGCTCTGCACCACAGTTGTGCAGCCCCACCCAGCCCCAGAGTCTAATCAGTCTGACTCAGGCCAGGTGAGGCTGTAAACCAGCTATCAACAACACACTGCACACTCATATCCTCTATTTGGAATTATTCACCATTAATACCACCGTCATGTAATAAATGGTAATATTGCATTCATTGATCGATTTATTTCAGTGTCTTGGAGATCAATCGGCAGCGCTCGTTGGACAAATGTGTTTCCAGGATGGGCAAGCCAAAAACACGTAAGAGTTGTCGGTGTGCACGTGTTCATGCTAGAAGTGCGTGTAAGACGTAGCAAATATGTTTAAAGTTCAAAACTAGAGTAACTCAAATCAAGGGCTCATTCTGCATATGTCTGCACAAGCTCTCAGATATAAAGTGGCTCGACATCATTTTTTGTATCTGTTGGCTGACAATACTGATACTGATAAAACTGACAATACAGGTTTACTCACCCTGAAATACTAAAAAAACAAAATACATTTCAATGTTTTGTAATCAAAGCGTGTTTAAAACAAAACATATTCAGTTCTGAATATTTATATAAACTTTCATAAATTCTTTCAAAGATCATTCTATGCCCTAATTGTATTAATTGAATTGAATTACAGTATTTGTGTACTTGCATTCTAGTTTGCATTTAAAATATATCCTATTAAAATATAAAGGCTACCTTCCTGTCTCTCATCAGTTATGGAACTGGCTGTTTCCTCCTACGCAACACTGGTGCTAAGGTAACGTTTACACTGTAAATACTCTTTTTTTTAATTCTGCTACTCGATAGCCAAAGTGAAAATTTGCACATTGAAATGAAAGTGGTGAACTATTTAAGGTTTAGTAAGTACTAAAAGTTGTGTTTTTTGCTCAACCAAGTTCGACCTCTGGGTCATTTTGAACATGCGAAGCCTCAAATGATGCTAGCTAATGTAGCGACTCTTTTGTCAACCGTGAGGTTCTGTCTCTGTTAGTATCTGATGACCTCTTCCCTAATTTTACCTTTGTCTTTTCTCAGCCTGTGATGTCAGACCACGGCCTTCTGACTACAGTGGCCTACAAGCTTGGCAGAGACAAACCAGCCTGCTATGCACTTGAGGTATGTCTGTGTACCATTCGTTCTTTTGAATTTCAATTAAGAACGGAAAAACAATAAAATGGGAAAACAGTTTATTTCATTATTCCGCTTTGGTGTCAAACAAAAAACTGATTTCGACCTCTATTTCCAATATCTAATTTAAGGTTCATTTCAAATATACAACAATCAAAAAACAGTCTCGGTGCCTACTAGATACTATGTCGTAGGTAATGTGCAGTATGCATGTGGTGTAAACTGTCCAGAGAGAAGGGGGAAGAGCTGAAGTGAAAGGCTAGAGCCATCTCAGCTAGAGTAAAATATTCATCTGAGGTGCTTCTGGACTTTGTCGGAGGGCATGTGACGTCTTGTGCCTCATCAGAACAGAATTCTCTGATCTTCTCAAAAAGATAGTTCTGCCTGGCCGTGTCCAGTCCACATTTCTATAATCTTTTACACTTCTGAACATGAGTCTTACACACAACTTTTCAATACCATGCATTCCCACTGCATCTTTGTAGATATGCCACACTGAGGCTTTGGTGACATTTGATGGCAACAACTTTGCACTCAAATCCCTGTAATCAGGGTGTCGACCAGGCAAGACAATGGCGCGATCCTCTGCATAGTTTGTGATGAACGTCACAACTCATGTTCAAAGGCTTGAGGAAGTTGCGGTTTGTTCTTAGACATTTCTGCCTTTGTCACGGTACTGCACCATGCTCCTTGTAGAATTGGTGTATGGACAGGAGAAGGTTTCAGCTGTTCCTGAAAGACGAGTACAAAGCAGAAGCATGTCCTTGTTGTTTTTGTCTTTTTTAATAATTTCACTTTAGTGTATGTATGTTTGTGTGTGTGTGTGTGTGTGTGTAATGTGACTGCTGCATGAATGAATACAAGTATACAGTATGTTTGTGTTGTGTAATGAAACTCTTGCATTAATGCATATACATAATTGTATGTTTGTGCATGTAATGCGACTGCTTTCCCCAGGGCTCTGTGGCCATCGCAGGAGCCGTCGTTCGTTGGCTACGGGACAACCTGGGTATCATCCAGACATCCGAGGAGCTGGGTATGTCCCTGCAAACTACACCTGTATGCTCTGTTTAATTCATAGTTGACGTTATCTACTGAAGAAAATTGAGGACTTTTAATGAATAGTCAGTCATTTACTGTATGTGTTGAAATATTTATTTTTGTTGAGAAATTTTAACCTTGTTTTTCATGTCCAATATCAATTTGCCATAAAGTCAATGAATTAATCAATTGCCTTTTTGATGATTATCAAAATTTTTATTCCATTGGCTCGCTGTGCAATCCTGTGCTGGAAAAAGCTGTTCTTAATTTAGGATGTAATGTCATAATTAGCTACTAACTCAAACGAAAAAACCCAATCGGTGACACCATCAGGAACAACCAATCAGAATATGGAATTGTAACGTTACTTGAATTCCACATATATTTCATTTTTTATCCCTGCAGAGAAGTTGGCGGCCTCCGTAGGGACGTCCTACGGTTGTTATTTTGTTCCTGCGTTCTCCGGACTCTACGCCCCCTACTGGGAGCCCAGCGCAAGAGGGTAAGGAACCATAGCGATATTTGTGTCGTTTGTGTAGGGATGGCCCGAAGACATAATTTCAAGCCTCGGATAATTGTTACGTTTTACGAATGAATATTCAAATAGTTCACAGAAAAACTCGGCAGACCTTCAGTGTAAAGGTTTCCAAATACACACGGCGTCCATAGTATGAGAGTACTTCAATTATCAAAAAACAAAAAAGGTGGTTGAACATTGTGCAAAGTTTGGATGAAACTGCACAGCAGAACTAGTGCTATTTACAAGCATAATAATGTTCTAATACCAAATATATAATTAACAAAGGATAATTTGTTCTATCGAATATTTGGGGCCAGCCCTACTTTTCTGACACTCGAAAACTATGGCGCCCAATCAGTGCCATAGATAGGGTGTGTGTAGTTGAAATAAATATATATAACTGTAAAAAAAAAGTGTTTTGTATTTGTGGAATGTTTTTCGTTGGTTAAAAAAAATGATGCCACTGATTTGACTCTATATTAGAAACCCTGCATTGCTCTTGTCTGTCTGTGTTTCTGTCGGTCAGGATCATTTGCGGCCTAACACAGTTCACCAACCGGAGCCACGTAGCGTTCGCTGCGTTGGAAGCAGTATGCTTTCAGACGCGAGAGGTAAGGACTTTCCATGCGTACATGCATCATTTTCCTAATTTTCATAGTATTCTGACGATGCAAAATGTATGTTTTTGAACCAACATTGGTCCTGGGTTATTCTGTCATCACTATGAGCAGCAGATGCTAGCCCCAAGCAGTAGCCTATTGGCATCGCTAGTGGTATATAAAAGCTGTAATGAAAAAATCTGAATGTTAATTCCTCAGATAATATTGTGAAAGATGTTATGTTTGCAATGGCGGTACATCACGAACATCTAATTCAAGCATCACTGTGCGCACAGCATTAATATAGCCAACATGCGTTGCCGTTTGCTGGGACTGTTTTTAGATCCTGGACGCCATGAACCAGGACAGCGGTATTCCTCTAAACCAACTGCAGGTGGACGGGGGTATGACCTCCAACAGACTGCTGATGCAGCTGCAGGCCGACATCCTCTGCATCCCAGTCGGTGAGATTAGTGCTAGCGTTATTTTATATCATCTAGGCTGTGTTCGATTGGGCTCACTTGTGCCCCCATTACCTATTCCCTATATAGTGAACACTAATTACTACAGTTGGTAAAGCTAAAGGGCAGTAATACACCTAACTCATGTGTATCGGATTGTTACAGATGTGTCTGTATTGTTTTTGTATTGCATCGTAGACCATGTATCTAGATACCTGTCCGATCGCCTCTATTATCTGCAGTCAATTACAATAATGCTGTCAAAATGTTACATCAACGATTTGGTCATAAAGATTTGGTTATTAATGCTTACTTAACATCATCCCTGTAATAAATGCTAGTAATGTAAGTTGCTCAGTGTGTAGCCTGACAGCCATTGGAGTAGTGTCAGATGCAAGTCATTTTAGGCCCCCGTAAATAGTGTTGTTTTTTTGTCAGCATTTTAGCTATTGTATATAAAAATATATACAGTGAGAGTAAAACGTATTTGACCCCTTGCTGATTTTGTTGGTTTGCCCACTAATAAGGACATGATCATTCTATACTTTTAATGGTAGATGTATTCTAACATGGAGAGACAGAATATCAAAAAGAAAATCCAGAAAATAACTTAAAATAATTTATTTTAATTTATTTGCATTTCATTGGGGGAAATAAGTATTTGATCCCCTAGTATGCATTAGGAGTTCTGGCTTTCACAGACCAGTTAGACACTCCCAATCAACCTGTTACCTGAATTGAAGACACCTGTTCTAACTAATCACTTGTATAAAAGGCACCTGTTCACAGAATCAGACAATCAGACAGATTCCAAACCCTCCAACATGGGTAAGACCAAAGAACTCTCTCAGGACCTCAGAGACAGGATTGTTGACCTGCACAAATCTGGTATTGGCTACAAAAACATTAGCAAGATGCTAGGTATTAAAGTAACAACTATTGGTGCAATTGTGAGAAAATTTAAGAAGTTTAACATGACCATCAATAGACCTCGGTCTGGTGCTCCACAGAAGATTTCACCTCGTGGGGTGGCAAGGATCATGAGAACTGTGATAAATCGTCCTGCAACCACACAGAGGGAGTTGGTGAATGACCTCAAGGCAGCTGGGACCACAGTCACCAGGAAAACAATTGGCAACACCTTGCGCCGCAATGGATTAAAATCCTGCAGTGCCCGAAAGGTACCCCTGCTGAAGAAGGCACATGTGGAGGCCCGCCTAAAGTATGCCAATGATCACCTCAAAGATGCACAAGGTTCTGTGGTCAGACGAGACCAAAATTGAACTATTTGGCCTGAACTCTACCCGTCGTGTGTGGAGGAAGAAAAATGCTGCCTATGACCCCAGGAACACTGTGCCCACCGTCAAGCATGGAGGTGGAAACATTATGTTTTGGGGGTGTTTCTCTGCCAAGGGCACAGGGCTACTTCACCGCATCAGTGGAAAGATGGATGGAGCCATGTACCGTGCAGTCCTGGGGAACAACATCCTCCCCTCTGCAAGGAAGCTGAAAATGGGCCGCGGTTGGGTCTTCCAACATGACAACGACCCGAAGCATACAGCAAAGGCAACAAAGGAGTGGCTCAAGAAGAAGCACATTAAGGTCATGGAGTGGCCCAGCCAGTCTCCGGATCTCAATCCAATTGAAAATCTATGGAGGGAGCTGAAGGTCCGAGTTGCCAAGCGACAGCCCACCAACCTTAATGATTTAGAGATGATCTGCAAAGAAGAGTGGGCCAAAATTCCTCCAGATATGTGTGCTAACCTTGTGGTAAACTACAACAAACGTCTGACCACTGTGCTTGCAAATAAAGGCTTTGCCACCAAGTATTAAGTGCTTTTGGCTAGAGGGATCAAATATTTATTTCCCTCCATGAAATACAAATTAATAAAAATATATTCTTTAAAGTTATTTTCTGGATTTTGTTTTGATATTCTGTCTCTCCATGTTAGAATACATCTACCATTAAAAGTATAGAATGATCATGTCCTTATTAGTGGGCAAACCAACAAAATCAGCAAGGGGTCAAATACTTTTTACTCTCACTGTATATTGCAGAGCGGAGAAACAAACACATGTTAACAGTAACCGTTACTGGTAATTCATTTCTGTACCGGAGAGATTGAGTAGCACATTGGGACCCAACAGGTTTGGGGTTCATGGGAAATGCAGTCTTCATAGCACAATTGGAGCCAATCGACACGTGTGGCGTAGTATGGTGCCACTGGGGGGGGGGGGGGGGGGGGGTTCTCTGCCAAGGATGACTCACGATGCCGGTTTATCAGGTTTATTTCGATACACAATAATAGTACACGCTATAATGCTGTCGCGGCCTAGCTCTGGCCCCGTCGGCAACCCGTGCGTTCCAGGTCCGGTTCTCCCGGGTCCAGCACACTACTGCATTAAGAAGGGAGAGAGTGATTAGCTCAACAGGACGAAGGTGTGCCAATCACTCTCACCTGGCGCTGCTCTCCCGAGCCCCCTCCACAGCTCCCCCCCTGCGGCTGATGCACCACGCCCCCCCACAAAACGCAACCATAATGATTGGTGGTGGTGTTCCTGCGGTTTGATTTTCATCACCCTGGTTAACTCTTAACGGTTGTGATGGCAACGGGGGGGTTTGTTTATGTAGTGAAGCCATCCATGCCGGAGACCACCGCTCTCGGTGCCGCGATGGCCGCCGGGGCGGCAGAGGGCGTGAGCGTGTGGAGCCTGCGATCTGAGGACCTGAGTGAGGTCACCTCTGAGAAGTTTGAGCCACAGATCAACCCTGAAGGTGAGGGGTCACGATAATTTCCCGAACTGTAGTTCAGACAAGGAGTTTATGTGCATGACACCTTTTTTTTGCTTGTACGTCCTCGCTCGGCAGAAAGCGAGTTTCGGTATGCGCGCTGGAAGAAGGCAGTTGAGAAATCTATGAACTGGGAGACGACAGAGCCTGACTCCAACGGAAACGGTAGGAGCAGTCACATGGTCACACAGCTGCATTGAAATTTGTTCAAGTGTGCTTTTTAATCACATATTAAAGTGACATTTCATCGTCACAGCCACGTTTTTATTAAATCATAGTGTCCCAATCGTGTAACAAGGGACATGGTAATGAACATGAATTTTATTTTAACCATTTTGGTCCTCACATGTCCATATCCCTCTGTGTTGTATCCAAAATGTCCCCACTTGTGTGTATGAACTGGATCTCGGTATGCGCGACCACCAGGGGAGACCAGCATCTTCAGCAGTGTCCCTCTGGGCTTCTACATCATAGGCAGCATGATGATGCTAGTTGGTGCTAAATACATTGCAGGTCAGTGTACCTGCATTGCCATTTCAATGCGTTGTTGGAATTTGGTATTTGCAGCAGTGTAGCATTAAACATGAACCAGTCCCTCCAGGATTTCGCGGGCCTTTTTTGTGATATTTGCGGCCTAAAATGGCTGATGTTGCGTGAGCTTTTCCAAAAAATTGCGATGAAAGTTGCAGTGTTTTTTAGGCTTTTGTTGCGATTACAGTGTGAGAGGAAGTGAAAGTTGCGATAAAAGTAGCGAAAGTTGCGATTTTCCTAATGTGAAAAGGGAAGGGAAAGTTGAAAAGAACTGTGAAGAGAGTTCAACAGGGCGTGAAACCGTTAAGAGGTAAACGGGTGGGGTCCGCGCAGTCTGCAACCCGGGGGACTCAACCCGGCGGGTTACGGTACGGCGGCTCGGTCTCTTCTCGTCTAGTCGGCGGCCCCCGCCCAAGTCGGCTCCGGCCCCCGTCGGGGGCATTTCCTCCGTGGCAGTGTGCCGCGACCGGCTCTGGGTCGGCTTGGAAGGGTTCGGGGGCGAACGTGGCCTCTGGCTTTGGCCTCTGGCTTTACAGCGCCCCCCCGCTGCGACCTCGCCGCTTCCCGGGGCCGTGGACGCAGTATCTCGCTGCGCCTTCCTTAGCCGTTGATGGGCTAAGTGACAACGTAACAATGGCGATGGCCCCCCCCACAAGACGACGCCAATGATTGGTCAAATTTGCGGGGAAGTTGCGGTGGTGATTGGTTAAAATTGCAACACCGCCCTGAATTCGCGGGGATTGGCTGATGTTCCGTTGAAGTTGCAAATCGAAAACATCGTGAAATCCTGGAGGGTCTGATGAACACAAGTACAAAATGTCAAACTGCAGGTACATACAACATGTATATAACGTATATATACAAATACACAAATGCATTGTTGACATGTATACATATACAAATGAGGGTGCCTTCTGGAATAGCTATGGCAACTGAAAATAAATATTTGCTGATTGTGTAGCGATGGTAATGTCTAAGACTAAGTCTTCATCTACTGTAGAAGTACTAAGAGCACTTGTTTTTCTGGTGTTTTTTCAGTGTCCGTATCCACCAATGTAATTCTCCGGCGTTTTCTTCCTGACTAATTGTAGGCCACAGCTAGGGTCAAACCTAGAGAGACACTTGGGAGAGCGAAGGGGAAACATGGCCGCCAAAAGGATGTGCGTGGTCCAGTTGTTCGTTCCTAAACCCACATTCCGGATCCGAGTGATGACCTCACCACCCCAGAGTGTATGGAGGCTTCCTATTGGATGGAAAGGTTGGCGGGAGGAGCTAAATGCCTGCGATGAGATGATGTGCATAGACAATGAATGGGATGTGTTCTTATACCACACTTTTTTTTTTTTTGTTTCTAAGATGAACCCCTCTGAAAGCTTTTTATTTATGGGTTAGGTTTAAGGTTAGGGTTTTTGTTTTTTTTGTTGATGGAACTTAAATGCTTTTTTGACACTGTTTAAGGATAAATAAGTTATTATTATAGTTATTATCAATAGTACTATTTGTCTGTCATATCTTTTGCACTTGGGCGTTCTTTGCTAACGGTTGTGTTGTGGTAAGGCGACATTGTTGTCCATTATCAAGGTAAAAAACAGAGCAAACATTTAGAGCACTTTACTTCCCTGTGTGGTGGGTGTGGCGGTGTGCAAGGTGTTGTTTCTTTTGGGTAACCGTCACACAATGTTGAGGAAGCATCAGATTTCAAAGGGGTCAAAATGTTAATTACATTTTTTTTGGCCAATCATGAACTAACCCCGATTTTAACTCGATGAACTGAATAAATACATTAAAAAAAAATCTCCTGTGTCTACATGCAATCCAGTCCTTTTTTTTACAGGCGCGTTTCGTCACGTATTTAGGAAGCCCAAGATGCCCAAAATACCTTTTTCTGAGCCACTCTCTCGACTCCCACAACTAATATCTAAAACCACCGCCATAAAACCATTTGCATATTGGCTTGTGGCGAAACTCTGAGCCTGAGCTTCCTGCTGTTATGTAACCCTAGCCTGGTTTAGCATGTTTCTTACCCTCCTCCCGAAAACCATTTCCTCGTGCCTCTCCCTCGTCCGGGGGAGGAAGGGAGGCACGGCGGCCATAACCGGTGAAACGGTCTTTCACCGGTTATGGCCCCCCCCCCCCCCTCCACACACACACTTTTGCACATTTCTACATTTGGTGAGGTCGACATTGCTCACCTGGAGGTTGAGGTAGACACGCACTCAGTGTTGCCAGATGAGATTCTCCTCGCTGCTTAGCAGCGAGTGTGGCGGTGTCACACCAAAATTGTACCGGGGGCGAAAATTGTACCGCCTACGTAATCCGCGTTCGAAACATTACGTAATCGTTCGACGCGATTGTCCGTTGCCAGGCAGGTTTCAAAAAACATTCGCACTCATGTTGCCAAAGACGAAATAACATACCGTAATACAGATAGCACTTACTTTTTTACAAATTAGATAGATAGATTATAGATAGATAGATAGATAGATAGATATATAGATAATAGCAACCGAGTGTTTAACGTGTATCATAGTCTAGCTAGCTAGCTTGTGTTCATTTAATTCAGATAGATAGATAGATAATAGATAGATAAGAGTTAGATAGATGATAGATAATAGATAGATAGATAAGAGTTAGATAGATGATAGATAATAGATAGATAGATAAGAGTTAGATAGATGATAGATAATAGATAGATAGATAAGAGTTAGATAGATGATAGATAATAGATAGATAGATAATAGATAGTTAGATAGATAGATAATAGATAGTTAGATAGATAATAGATAGTTAGATAGATAGATAATAGATAGTTAGATAGATAATAGATAGATAGATATATAGATAGATAAGCAGACAGATTTTAGGTTTTTACTAACTGGTAAATGTGTTTTTGTTTTTATTCACGTTATCCCCATAACATTTAGCTATAACTGTTTAGAGAAATAGATAAATACATTGATAATATAAATAAATAAGTTTATAATATATGTACAGAAAAGTAGATAACTTAAAATAATCTAATCTATAAAAAAATATCCTTAATATAGTGTTTTTTTTTGGGCTAAACCTTACCATTAATTTGAGTAAGGTAAAGTTGAAAATGAAATCAAAACAAGCACAGTATGGGGAAATATTTATTTAACAAAGTGGCAGATCATTTGTGATCTAAGAATAGGACATCTTTGTAATGAGGCTCGTTCTTATCTCATCTCAGGAGTTAAAGAAATATGAACGCTAGGGCATAAATGATTTTCTGAACCAGTCTGTCTTCTCTATGTATAATCTATTAACACTGTTTGCACTATTGTCCACTGCACTAACACAACATACTACCACTACCATTACACATAGCATCACTTAACCCTTTCAATCTCAGTCTCATTTAAATTAATCTAACACCAGGCCACATATGAATAACATTTAATTATTTGCCTCAGATATAACATTGACAACAAACTTATATGTAATGATCATGCTTCAATATAAAATGAAAAATGTGATGGTGCAGTTTCTTGATGCATGTCATTTATAAGCGCTGAGTGACAGGTCTAGCTTGTTCCAGGTTCAGGTTGATGCACCACACTTCCAGAAGATGCTGATTCTTGATGTCCCTGGTGTGTTCTTTGGCCTCTGCATGGTAAACTCTTCCTGTCACGATGTCTTTGAGATAAGGATAGACAAAGAAGGAAACAAAACCACAATGAAAAACAGAAATGGAATGGAAAAATGGTCTGTTTTAGTAGTAAGCCCTCTCACCAACGTCAAGGTACAGACCTTTAGAGAAGGTTTTTTTTTTTTTTTTTTTTTTTTTTTTAAGGCTGACTCAACTCAACTCAAATGCATTTATAGAACACATTTAAAAACAACAACTGTTGACCAAAGTGTTGTACAAAATTAACAAGCATTAAACATTTTATTTATTCCAGAAATTAATCATTTATCAGGCTATATTATATTGTTTAGAAGATGCATTAAATATATACAATATCCATAACATACGAACAGCAATATTGACAGTAGAACTATTAAGGAAAATCTGAATGTTAACAAGAATCAAATAAGTCTCCAGCAAAGGGACACATACCTACCAGTCCTACAAAGACATAAGAAAAACTGAGCAGAATAGTTAGAATATGATTTGACAATTTGGACAAATGTATTCATAAATATTCTGTACATGGGAAAGACAGGACTGGTGAAAGGGCCTACCACACCTCCTGCAAGGGACCTGAGGTTCTTTTCCTTGCCGGATGGTCCGTCTGCAGAGGCAGTGCACATCCACATCAATGGCGAATGGCTCGGCAGTGGGGGACCTCATGGCTCTAGGGAAGAGTTGCATTTCTCCAGCCTGAAAACAGGAAAAGAGGTGACTGCGCATTTGTCCTTGATGGTATTGGACTGTGGTGGGACCCTCACCGCTGCAGAGAGCAAAACTGTTGGCAATAGCAAACAGTCCACAATCTGAGCCACCTGCCTGCTGCTGTATGTCAGGCCACTGCAGTCGGACACTCTTCCCTGGAAAAGAAAGCAGACCTGTGACCTGTTCAATGAAGACCTCTGTCCTGGTGTGTCCTAGGGAGTCAAAAATGTTCACTGAACCTCCCCAGCAGCCAATGTCACTTACCGTAACCCAGTGATTTGCAGAAACATTAAGTATCTGTACAAACCCTTGTGCTGGCTTGGTCAAAGTGGACAGCAAGGCTAGGGAGGTGGTGGCGTAGAGCCCGTTGATGTTAGGGTACTGAGCCTTAAGCAGGGCCTGAGCATGGTCCATAGCATGGTCACTCAACCAAGTACTTGGGTTGCTGAGCATGGCCCTGAAGTCCTCCACCCTTTTGCTCAGTGAAGCTGGACAAGCCTGGCCTGGCTGGACACTAGTGAGGACAACATCAAAGTCCTGAAACAAACAAAACAAACTTCTCACTCATACATACTCATAGCAACAATGTGAGCATATAATTGATGAGCAACCAAAGTATTTAACTTGCAAAGCAAGTGAAGTTAAGACTACTCCAAGAAATATTTACCTCTAGTGGGTCCTCCAACTCTGAGCTGAGCAGGTCATGATGATCTGAATCTGCTGGCTTGGACACAGTTTCCTTGGTGGGCCAGGCAGCCTGGGATCCTAAAGGGGAAAGAATCACCTTATAAAAAAGCTTCATTATCACTTCTCAGTATAGTCTATAGTCTAGATTTTAATCATTCAATTAACATACTTCTCCGCACAGGCTTCACTGAAGCATAGGGTGTCTTGGTCTTCAATGGCTTTCCATCCAAGGTCTCCAGCTGCACAAGGTTATTCTCAGTAACCTCAGTAACCCTGAAAATATCAAACATCAATGTGAGAGCTAGATGAGTTTTGTTTAAATATATATATATATATATATATACACACACACAACTTGAAAAATATCAAAACGCGCATGAACAAAACTAAACCAAAAACAAAACACAGATGCGACTAGGGCCATGTGGTTGTTCACTGCAGATTGTGGATTATCTCCTCCTTGGTGATGAGGTGGGTGGTCTTGTTGAGAGAGAGAGAGAGAGAGAGAGAGAGAGAGAGAGAGAGAGATATATATACAATTAAAGAAAGGATATGTGTTAGAACTTGATGCCTTTGATGTCTTAACCATTTTTTGGTATCTTAACCATTTACCTGTACAAAGTTGGCCAATCTGGGTCCATTGTGTTACCATGCCTTCCACGCTTCCTCTCATTCTTCTTCAGGACCTCCATGCCTGGTGTGATCCTGAAGCGCTTGGTCCCCCTCTTGGTCCTCCTCTTATATGACTCCTTCTGTCTCTCCTGGGCCTTCTCTATGTTGGCAGTCACCTGATGCAGGATAGTTAATCGAAATATGAATATTCTACCCTCGCAATTGCCTTTCTGTGCAAGGCAACTAACTTAACTACTGGTGATGTCCTCAAATATAAAGCAAAAACATAAATAATGATAATAATATAAATAATTTGCGTCACATTTATAAAACACTTGCCTTGTCATTGACCTTTCCATCGCTCTCAGCCCTTGCCTGGACGTATTTCTCAATGTCCTCCTTATCTGGAGAAGCAATGTCCACATCATCTGGAAGATCTCCAGTGGTCTTAAGCAACATAGGAAAAAGAAAGGCAAAGGACAAGCAATAAAAGTATGTTCCAATCAGCCTCATAGAAATTATTATTTTGACATATATACTCTTCAAGTTGATTCCCCACTGTTAAGTCGTCTCCTCATACCATACAAAGTGTAACTTCCTCCCTGAAGAGTAAAAATGTTGATTTAGAAATTGTTAATATGGTAATATTAAAAAGTCAACCACTACACACCTCTGAAAACAGACGTGGCTCCCGTCCATACATCAGACGATAGGGCGAATACCTGGAAGAGGCTTGGACACAACAGTTATTTGAAAAAACAATTTCTTTTAATTTGTCTTCCCACCTCTCCTGTTGTCCATCAAGGGTCTTGCCAATGGACCTCTTCAGTGTCTGATTGGTCCTCTCATCCAATCCGTTGGTCTGTAAAAACAGCAAAGTACAAGCAAGGAGAATAGAGAATTGAAAGAGTGTCATAAATATGTATAAGTTAATAGTAACATTATTTTGAAGCTTATTGATCTTTCTTTTATGTCAGTTATATTTCTTTATTACACAGCTTTGTTGAATACTATTCTGATGGTCAATTAGGGCATTCTACGGTCTGTTATTGTTACACCACGTCCTGCTACACTGTCCAACACCCCCAACTAGTGGCCGATTGTCACCACTAATGATCAGTTCCCCAACACACCAGTTTCTAATCAGCAATCACCATTCCCTATTTAAGCCAGGGTTCTCCAGCCAGCCGATGCCAGTTCGTGCTACCCCACCTTGTTCCAGTGATCTGATTACCTGTCTGTTGCTGAACCCCGCCTGCCTGACTACCCGCCTGTTGCTGAACCCTGTTGCCGAACCCCACCTGCCTGACTACCCGCCTGTTGCTGAACCCTGTTGCCGAACCCCGCCTGTCTGACTACCCGCCTGTTGCTGAACCCTGTTGCCGACCCCTGCCTGCCGGACTACCCGCCTGTTAGCGACCCTTCGCCTGCCGTTCTGATCATATTCGCGTCGGGGTCCTGCATCACCCTGTTGCTTTATTTCTCAATAACGACCGTCTCACTGTACATTATCCCATACATAATATATACTATACCTGAGGATGGTATGCAGATGTGATTCGGTGCGTGACACCAAACTCCTCAAACAGGGACTTGTTTACCTGAATTAAGGAATTCAACAGTTATTAGGTTTCTTGTTGCCAGTGTTAATCAATCATTGTTAAATAACACATATGTGTAAATACTTCACCTTGTTCCAGAATTCACGACCCTGGTCTGTCAAGATGACCTCAGGAGCACCATGAGTGTAGAAAATGTCCATCAAAGCCTGTGGAACATCAAAAGAAACTGAAATCATTATCCAACCCCCCCCCCCAAAATAAAATTGTAAGCCAAACTTTTCTGTCAGTTTTAACAACATTCTGCATTCACAATATGTGACTACGCTGCAAATGTTGCTATGATTTAGACACCTGTGATGTGGCAGCTGCAGTCTTGTCCTTGATGGGCCTGGCCTCCACCCACTTGGTGAAGAAGTCAGTTGCTGTCAGACAGAAGTGGTTCCCATTCTTTGAGGCTTTGAATGGTCCAATTAGGTCAACACCTAGAGTAGGGACAGAAATAAACACATGCCAAATTGTACTCAGTACCTGCCCAAAGGCCATGATGTTATAGAGATAGAAAAGGCAATACAGTACATTAAGGAAAGAATACCACCAGCCTTAATCTCCCAATAAACAACTTGCAACTACCATCTACCCGTGTCCTGTGTCGGAGGGCCCCAAGAGAAGCCACTTAGGTGGCGTGTGGTGAGGGCCAACCCTGCCACAGAGAGGTTGTAACCGTTTCACAGAACCCAAAAGCAAGATATCTCACCAATCATATGCCATGGTGACTTTGGTTTGATGGGCTTCAACTCTGGTGCCTCCGTTTTCACTTGCTCAAACCTCTGGCATGACATACAGGTTTTCACCTTTACAACACAAGGAGATTTAACACAACATATTTAATAATATGCTCTGGAGTAGAGGCGATTTTCTTTGTGTGTCACAGTAGTTTGAATGAACAATTACTTATATAAGGCAATCACTATAAATTATTCTTTAAATCTCATGTGCATGCGGCATCAGCGTATCACAGGAAATATTGGAGCTGATCTGGATCAAACACAACTTGAACAAATTGATCACTTGCCCAGTCCTGAGCATCTCTGGTAATGGTCTTCCAGTAGAAGCGTTGGTTGACCTTCTCCTGCATCCTCTTGGCTCCAAAGTGGCCAGCATGGACTTCTGCCAGGACCTCATCCTTCTCTTTCTCCGTGAGGATCACCCTCCTCATTGAAAGGCCATTCTCCCCAAGGTAGTACATATGATTTCCTAGAAAGAGGGATTGAACATACATCAGCACTGCATCAGCTGTAGATTGCTTATGATTTAATTCAGTTTCCTTTGCAGGGCCTACTAATTTGTGAAAATGGAAGATGAATTAAGATGGACTGCATAAAATGTTATTTAATTACAGAATACCTTTAAGAGTGAATTTTTTGGCATCCCTCCGGATCTGCCGTTTCTCCGTGAGAGAGAGCCCTGCTTCATACACCTGAGACGACAGATACAAGAAAATAGAATTAAGGGACACCATTTTCAATCAACAAGAAAAACCTATAAACCTAAAATCTATCTATCTGTCTGCTTACCTATCTATCTATCTAAATTAAATGAACACAAGCTAGCTGGATAGACTACGATACACGTTAAACACTCTAAATGCGATTAAAGAATGAAATACAATACAAATATAAAGTTAGCAACGCTAATAAATGTAATTTAAATTAAATGAACACAAGCTAGCTAGCTAGACTACGATACACGTTAAACACTCTAAATGCGATTGAATTGCGATCTGAATGCGATTAAACAATTAAATACAATACAAATATAAAGTTAGCAACGCTAATAAATGTCATTTGTAAAATAAGTGTTATCTGTTCCAGTGATCAGCGCTCAATGAATGAGCGCGTTCGCGAATGTTTACAGTGTGCGCACCCACCTTCCTACGTCATCGTTCGACGCGTACGTCTGTTGCCGGGCAGGTTTGGAATGTTGGAACCTGGATTACGTAGGCGGTACAATTTTCGCCCCCGGTACAATTTTGGTGCGACAGCGGCTTTGCTGAACTGACGTCATGGTTAAGTTGCCAAATGACATAATGCCGATTGAAAAAAAAAGAAAAAGATGCCGATTGAATAACCTACAACTTGCATCAATTATTTTTTTATTAAAGCTATTTATTTATATATTAAAGCTATTTATTTATTTAAAAGAGAGAGAAAGAGTGCTGTTTTCACAATATTAAAACTCGCCAAATGTGGACAAAAGCAGCCCAAATTTTATTCACCAGCCCAATGTGTTTTTTCCCCGCCTGACGTAAACAAAAGTTGCCCAATTGGGCGGAAAACCGCCCAATCTGGCAACACTGCACGCACTACTTGTGTGCGCTAACGTATTGTGACACGCATGCGTAACGTATTTTTTTTCCCGCCTCGAATTCCGTTGGCACGTGCGCCGGCGGCGATGATGATGATGATGATGATGATGATGATGGCGGCGGCGCATGCCTCCCACTTCCTCATGTGGGCGTCTTTGTGCGGGCATGTTCAGGAATGAAGAAATGCAGGAGTTGTGTTGAGGCCAATATCACGTCTTATATAGCCCGTGTTGTCTTAACGCTTAAAACCATTCGTCCCGAGACACGGACATACAGACAGACAGACACCGACGCAGAGACACGGGCACGGAGAGAGGGGGAACTAGCGACCAAGCCTCCCTATGGGACGCTCGTTATGTGATATCACATAACCGACGGGCTGCGCTGAAGTGACCGTGTCTGTACTGCGGGGGGCGGCCATGTTGGGTCAGAGGCTGCGGCGGCACCACCACCACCACCACGCCGGACCCACCGGGACCAGGGTCACCGTCCGGGAGCTCATCCAGCTACACAGGCGGCAGGCCGGGAGCCAGGCGGTAAAGACGTCTCACAATGTGTGTGTGTCGTTTGTACGGCTGTCCCGCAACGCGGATGGGAGTCTGACTGCTTTTATGTTTTATTTCACAAAGTATGCGGTTTAATTTCATGCGTGTTTTAATATCATAATAAAATAAACTACATTAAAAAACCAACAACATTGAAATATAAACGTTTTAGCGCTTTTTATCCCGGAAAAAACAAAACGGCTCTCCCGTTTACTTGTATTTGGTCACACTCTCCAATATGGCGGCGACGTTGACGTATCCCAACAACGATATCGCGTTTAAGTCTATGGGATAAAACGCGTCGGATACGGTGTACGTCTTTACAAACTTCGACTTTATGGACCTGAATTTTTTTTTTTTTAAACGGACATGAAAATAAGAATTGTTGTATTTCCGTGACCTTAGAATGAGCCCCTACATGGGGAGCGGGTCCTCTTCCGCGGAGCCCGCCATGTTGCACCGCCATGTTTCTACAGAACGGACTAACGGCTCTGGAGAGGATGCGTTATTTATTTTGAATCGTAATCGCTATCTATGGGCTTAAATTTGTCTCATTAATACCTGTAAACGCACAGAGGGTGATCTACAACTATTTTTGATTTGCACACGTGTTACCACAAATACAAATTTCTAATTTGTAACTTGTATTTTGGTTTTTACAAAATACGGGTGTACTTGTAAATATATTGTGTTTTTGTAAATACACAATTTTCCATTTGTAAAAACAAAAAAGCCATTTGCAAAACTGAAAATTCTACTTGTGAAGTATGACTCAGCATTTGTTGGTCATTACTCACGCACGCGCATCTCTTTCCTCACTTACGCATTTTTGAGATGTTCTTGTCGAAGATCCGCACAGATCCACAAGCAAATAGATTGTGAGTGGCCTGCCCTCCTCACAAGTAGGTGGCAGTGTTGTTGTATGCATACAAATATTCCTTCCACAAACACAATTTTAGGATTTGTAACTTGTGTTGGTTTTTACAAATAAATGTGTATTCGTAAAAAAAAAAGGGCATTCGTAAAACTGAAAATTCCGCTCGTGAAGTGTGATTCAGCATTTGTGGATCATTACTCACGCACACGCATCTCTTTCCTCAATTACATATTTTTGAGACATTCTTGTCGAAGATCCACACATATCCAAAAGCAAATAGCTCGTGATTCACAAATGGCCCGCCCCCCTCAACCAGTAGGTGGCAGTGTTGTTCTATGCATTGAAAAAACGTTGGGTTAAAAACAACCCAACCGTAACCCAACTGCTGGTTTAATATAGGACCAGCCCAGAATTTAGTAAGGATAACTCAACCAAATGGGTAGCCAGTTTTAACTCGTATGTTGGGTTACCGGTTTACTCAGAATGCTGGGTTAGTTTAACTAAGCTGTTAGTTATATTAACACTACAGTTGAGTTGCTGTGCTAACCCAGTATTTGGGTTATTAGGGACCGAGCCAGTAAAACTGGAAAGGTCCCTTTTGAAATTTCTTCGTTTATTATTATTATTATTATTATTAGTATTAGTATTATTATTATTTTCGTCTTCTTTGCCGGCAATTTTGACCATCTCAACATATACGAAAAGTCTTTTTTATTTGGCAAAGTTGTCGGGGCTGGTGAAACATTATATATTCTATGCGTCACGTTCATGTCGCACACTTGGAAGACCACTAGGTGGCGCTATTTGTGAGCAAAATCCATAACGCTCATAACTCCCGCATACTTTGTCGCACATTCACAAACTTTGTATCCACACATGCAGGAATTAGTGCTGCACCTCCCCACGTCGGCCACGCCCACTTCCGCCTGGATTTTTTTTTCGCTACAGCGCGAAAACTCCAAAATACTACGTCTACGGCTTCCAACTATGCGCCTTTCTCTGATTCGCACGAAACTTCACATGTACTCTCTTCCGTACGTCATTGCAGTGCGCCTCGTGTTTTACCACCAGCAAAAGCTTTTGGTGTAAGGTGCTCACTGCTGATCACACCGAGGCTAATAAGCAAAAAAACAATAATAAACTTTTGCTTTGCATTCCGTAAATGTGTGTTTTCCTCTCTTGATGTGTCTTTCAGGGATATAACCGAAAGAGGACATTTCCCCAAGATCAAAACACTCCACCAAACATTTTGGAATGTAAACAAAGACGACCCGTGAACCCTGCTCATGAAATCGCAGCCAACAAGCCGTCAAGCCCTGCAGCGAACCGCAACGTTTCCCCCTGCCTCAGTGTGTGCTGCATCAGTCAGCCGTATGTACAGGGGTCCCCGCCGCAGAGAGTCCTGGACTTGCCCGCAGTGCCCGAGAATGGAAACATGAGCCTGTTTCAATGGCAGGTATTCCAAGAAAGCAGAAAATGGGGAGACGTGACAGCTGAGATGTTGGACATGCAGGATGAGGACGGTGACACGTATGTGGTTATTACAGCACTTTATTTAAATTCTGAATTCACTTGCATTTTGAGATTGGACACACACACACACAGTTGATCATGTTTAGTGTTTTTTGGTTTATTTTCTTTTGGACCTTTTCCAACATTTATTTTCTCCTGGCATTTTCAACTACCAGATATCTTCACATAGCCGTGGCGCAGGGTAAGAGAGCGCTAGCCTATGTGCTAGCAGAGAAAAGCAGTGGTTTCATCGACACAAAAGAGCACAATGGCCAGGTATGTAGGTCTACACGTAAAGGATTGCATTATTTGTATTATATGTCCTGAAGTTTCTTTGGCAAGTAGCCTACTTGACTAAGCGGCGGTTAGCGTAGGCGTTATTTTCCAGGACATTCAAGAGTGAGATCATCCTGATCTAGCAAGTTCACATTCTTTTTCTCTCTGCAGATCAGTCTGGCCTCGAGCCTGTTGAAATCCTCTGACAGAGGGGAGTTTCAGTTTATGACAATGCACGAGTGCCGCGTAAAGCAATGGTGGTGCCCGAGGAAAGTGTAGCAATCAATGTAGCATCAAAACTGTTTTATCTGATATAGACCGAATAACAATGTTAAAAGATTAACTGAAGAATGTCACTTGGTTATTTAATCTGATTGGCTTTTGAACAACATAAGGCTGTGCCCATATGTGGAAATCAATTGCTGCCCAACCAAGGCCAGACTTGTATGTATATATATATATATAATATCAGGATGGTCTCATGAGGCTATTAAAAGGGTAGCCTCATTCCCAGGTCCTCATCTCACGCCGGAATGCCTGGAATGGTTTTCAAATGTGCCTTCTTGGCAAGAGAGAGGGCGGGATGTCCGAGTGTGCTTGGGTTTAGTGGCGAAAGGCAAGAGAGAGGGAGGGACTTTCAATAGAGGGATATCTTTTTCCGTTACATGTTTCAGATATTGCTTTGTCAAATTCTTCATAAAAAAACTCCATATTTGTTCTCCTTGTCTTTGTTGTTGTTCTTGTCATGTTCTTATTCGTCTCGCTCCGGAGACTGTTAACTGACGTGCACAGCTCATAGGAAGTGAGAGAATGGAAATTGCGTTTCGGTAGAAAAACAAGAAAAATCTTGACCTTTAGCAAAAGGGTAACTGAACTCTGTGATGTAATATATAGGGCCGCTATATATATTGGAATATAATCAACTGTCATCAAGGTAAACCAATCTGAAACAGCTATTTTAACACTCCAAATCATCTGCCTTGTTAAAATGGCCACCCTTTTTTTATTTACCCAGAGTGCCTTGCAGATAGCGGTTTTAACAGATCAGCATTTGATAGTCCAAGACCTGCTCCTGCTGGGGGCAAAGGTCAACACCAATGACCACTGGGGGCGCTCTCCTCTCCATGTATGTGCTGAGAAAGGTCATGTCCTCACCCTCCAGGTAAACACCATTTTAATGCTTCGTGGCTTTTATTTGTGTGATGTTGTATGTGGATGATATGGAAGTTGTTGAACAGTGTGACGATAAAATTATCAATTGACTTCTGGGGGTCCAGAGAGGGTTTGGTGAAAACCATCTACCCACCTCTGACTATACTCTGTACTCTTCTCGTTTTATGGTATGTTTATAAAAGGCTTCATATAGTTCTCTATTTTAACAGACCATCCATAAGAGCCTTGGGAATATGCAACCAATTGATATTGACCTATTCAATTATGAAGGTGAGTGACACTTATTCAAACCTATTGAGATGTGAATTAAGAAAAAAAAAAAAAGAATGAATTAAGTTTTCAGCTCTTCAGTCAAGGAAATGGGTCTACAAAAACAAAATATTCCAACATTTACAAGTTTCTAATTAGTTAATTGAAAACATTTTTTGCAAAGTAGCCAAGGAAAAAGTCCAGATTTTAGGGAACTGTAGGGAATTCTGTAGAAAAGCTACAGAATATTAGCAATCAGTAATTGTATACATTTCCTGTCCATCTTGGGACCACTTCTCACGCACTACCATGTGTTTCTTTCACATGCGGTGAATTTGCTGTCCCCCCCCAAAAGGACTGACCCCTCTTCACGTCGCAGTGATATCATACAACTGCCTGGTCAGGGAGCTGAGGGAGCTCAGCACGGTACCCACGCTCATTGCCATGGAGCTTGCCCGTCGGAAACAGCAGTACATTGATTGCGTGAAGACTCTGCTGGCCATGGGGGCTCAGTGCGGCCGCAAGGCAAGACGAATATAAATTAGTAGCAGCAACCAACTATTATTCTCTTATAAGCATGTTTGTCTTCTATCTAACACATATCTAACCCTCCCTTTATGTCTATAGATTTATACATTGTGTGTGTGTGTGTGTGTGTGTGTGTGTGTGTGTGTGTGTGTGTGTGTGTGTGTGTGTGTGTGTGTGTGTGTGTGTGTGTGTGTACTGAAATTCATAACATTACTGGAATTCATAACATTTATCTTGACTCATGAACTCAGTCATTTTCACAAGATTTTTGGAAAAGGATCAAAGATAAATAAATTCGATAAATACTTTATTTAGGAAATTCAATTTTATAATACATCTATGAGTAATGCACATGCTCTCATCTGGTGGCTAAATGTGACATACAATGAACTGTTTGATTCCGGCAGGATCTAAAGAATGGAAAGACCTCTCTTCACTTTGCATCCGAGGCGGCGAATGAGGAGCTGTTCCACATCATCCTCAACCATCCATCCTCTTCTTCCATTGTTAATGAAATGGTTAGTGTTGCATGTCTCAATGCAGCTAGCTGCTAATACCTAGCATAGCATTATGTAACGCCAACCTTATAACACTAATGGTACCTAAACCTAACATAATAACCCTAATCTAAACCTAATCATCCTAACCCAATACCTAAACCAAACCGTAAATGACCCTAACCTAACCAGTGGTGTGTCCAGACTAATGTAGTAGGGGTGGCCAAGGAGTGGCACAGAATAACAGTTGGGGCATCAGTCCACTACAACCAGCCTGCAGAGCTGATTCCAATTAGTACCTAACCGTGTCTGTTTCTGTCTGTCTGTCAGACATATAGTGGAAACACAGCCTTGCACACCGTCTGCTCGTTGGCGTGTGAGCACGGTATTCTGGAGGCAGTGATGGCGCTTCTGAGAAACGGAGCGGACTCCAGCGCCAAAAATCTGGAAAACGACCAGCCGGTTCACTTAGTGCCTGGCGGCCCAATCGGTGTCATGGTACAGTAACTTCAGACGCTAAAGCTGATTAACCATTAAATCGTAATTTTAAATAGGATAATAAAGTTGTCAACTTAAGATAATTTGTCTGAAAATACTGATTCTGTGTTTCCCACAGGTACGAAAGATGATCAAGAGCAAAAAACACGCGCTATATCCGACTGTTCCACAAATGCAAAAACGCTGTCAGTTAGACAGTTCAATGTTCTATTAAGCCATTTACCCTTATGGGGTAGATGTATGTTGTTTCAATGAAACATGTTCAGGTGTACACTAATGTGTAGTGCTTAAAGAGGAAAAAAGTGGGAGAAATTTGTACACATTTTTTTGTTTGTGTATGGTTTGTTGTTTGTGTTGTACACAGGGATCTGGTTTTTGGCAGTTTAGATTTAGGTGTTTGATAATGCGTATTTGAAATGTATGTTACGTATGTACAATAGACTAACAACATATGTACGTTGTTAGTCTATGGTAATAATGATTATAATTAATTACATTTATATAGCGCTTTACATAGTGTGTGTGGGGGATATGACGCCTCATCCACGAGAAAGTATAACCCACCTAGGATTGTGAGATGTTTGCTGGATTTTATATTGTCGTGCTGAAAGAGATGTGATTAATTAACATAATAGCAGTTATATCTGATTGAAATATAATGGGGATGGATTGTAAATTTGATTACCAGTTATGGAAAAATGAGAATGTAACGCATGTAACAATGTACTTAAATATACAATGCAATTTCTATTGTAGATCCTTTGTGCTGGCTACCCATGCAACTTCTGTTACTACTTGTGTTGTTTATGGCCTTACTTAGGAAAGTTGGACATTGTTTAGCTTTAGCTTTTTCACTGTTCTTGTGGTGCCCAGAAAGGGAGAGGGGGTTGCAGCCAATTCAGTGGTCTGTCCACTGACCGTGGTGTTCTGACCATAATCCTCTCTATTAAATATACTCTTTGATTATTCTTATTGTTGCACTGCAT
This sequence comes from Merluccius polli, assembly GCA_030340625.1. Lineage (NCBI taxonomy): Eukaryota > Metazoa > Chordata > Actinopteri > Gadiformes > Merlucciidae > Merluccius > Merluccius polli. The sequence continues at coordinate 71,256 of JAOPHQ010003695.1, read as the reverse complement.
TTTATTTTTTATTTTAACCTTTATTTCACCAGGAGAGCCTTTTTAGATTAAAATCTCTTTTGCAAAAGTGTCCTGAAAAAAAACAGCACAACAAATCACGTTTCCACAGACAAACACATTTCAATACAAACAGATGAGGGGGAAATTATTACGAATATTCGTGTTCAAACCTTTCACACCAAGACCGACACCGATTATCGCGCTCCATGCATTCCACCAAAAATGTAAAGTTTGCACCGTTACAATCATTCATTGTTATTCATGGACTCTTTGAGCAGTAGCAGTAGTGACCTCTTCCCACTCATCTAGACCAACACCAGATTTCCCCCTAAAAACATACAGTAGGTGACCAGAACCTGAACAGTTTTCTCTGCTCGACTACATGTAGCACTACAGGGGCCAGCCTGGATGTCTGCCTGTTCCTGAGATGCTCCTTGTCGGCCTTGCAGCTTTTTAACCAGTTCTGTTCTTGTAACTATGTTGCCATGATGGGGTGACAAACAAGGAAGGTAGTTAGTTCTCATATTTGGTAATGGGACGGTACGTCAATGCCTGGGAAGGAAGATGCACACATCCCACATGGAGCCAACAGCTGCTGGTTTAAATAACCCTGATTATTTTTAAACGTAATCATTTAATCCAGGTTAAAATACAATCTAGGTTGGTGCAACCCCACTTGGTTTAATCGGAGATGAAGGAAGAAACACTGTTGGATACACGTTGTGGATGCCTGACGGCGTTTATTAATGTACAAGATGAGAAGCGGCACAGTTCTAGCCATCCCAATACGCTGGGAAACAACCAGTTTTTTTTAATGTCTGGAAACAACATTGACAGAAGACATTTCTGAGGCTCCTATTCGCCAATTCAGTCCCTTATTATTATCTTCAGTCTACCCCACGGGTGTGTCCGTATAAAAGAGGTCCCGACCTCCATGAATACAACCTCCATTGCCGTCATCCTACTTCTTCTTCTTCTCCTGCGTGCTGGTGAACCACTGGTCCAGCAGCTTCTTGCTGTAGTAGATCTGCCAGGCGTGCACCTGCACCGCCACCACAATCACCAGGTACATGACGGACACGGCCGACACGCCGAAGATGAAGCGGTAGGCCTTGCCGTGGCGGTACAGCTGCTGCGCCACAGGGAACATCTCCATGCCGCCATAGAGCAGCGGTGCCACACAGAACAGCCCCGAGCTGATCATGGAGAGCACCAGGTAGCTGATGTTGTTGCGTGGCAGTGCCAGGAAGCTGAATATGCATGGGATGATGCTGAGCAGGTAGGGGTACTCCCACTGGTAGGGCGCGGACACCACGCGGTGGGAGACCAGGCCCAGCTGGCTCACCGTCACCTGGAGAGAGAGAGAGGTTGTATACAGATGCTACCAAAAAAGCATTTTATTTTATATTGTATGGTACCTCTATAAAACCTACCAAAAGGGCTGTGCTTTTTTTTGTGTTTTAATAATCGTCTGACCAAAGATTTCTGCATATTCTCTCGTATTTTAAATCTCCGATTTGAAAAGGTTCTGTAAATATGAGCAGTGAACACATCACAAAAAACTATCCTAAATAATGCCTATGGGATGTAATTTACTAATTAAAATATATTACAAACTGAACTGGAACGCCCACGTTTTTTCTGTCTGCGTGGCTATAATGGTGGGAGGTTAGGTTACTAAAGTTCACCTGAACAGCGAGGTGACATCTCCACACCTTTGTGACCTTACAATCAGATTAGGCCTGGCTCTTAGACCACATGTAACATCACCAGTAGGGGCCCATTTTGGACCTCTCTCTGCCTGGAAAAGTCAATTCATAGTGCATATCTTTCCCTGTCTGAAAAGATACAGAGATGGCGGAGACCACTGCTGCAGAATCACATTTTTTGCAACTGATCTTTTTTCCTTTTCATTTCTACAGTGTTATTACAAAGGGGCTGTAGAGAACTTTTCCCACCCTAGCGTTTCAAAGTGGTATTATTTTTGGGAACAGGAGGCCTTCGCAGCTTTGTACCCCCAGTTGGCCAAGCGGGCCTGAGACCAGTGCAGGTATCGGCCGCAGGAGAGGATGGCTGCTTGCCCAAGCTGGATTACCTCCACCCCCCACTCCCTTCCCCTGTCGTTTGTTTTTCATGATGTAAAAGTGTATGTGCTGTGTGTGTGTTGCTGAGGTGTTTTTTTCCTGTTCCCACACTGTACTCCCCATAGGGGCATAGTCTGGGGGTTGCCTTTTTTTCCTCCTCCCCTCTCCTCATGTCATGCTGTATTTTTGTCTTCCTGTCCTGTCTACCCCTTGTCAAATTGTATGCATGTTGTGTGTAAAAAGAAATTTCCCAGGATTGGGCTCAATAAAGTTTATATCTATCCATCTATCTATCTATCTTTAACCCGGTGACACATGGTTTATTATGACGATCAATCAAAATTACATGTTGCCCCCCCCTTACCTACCAGCCTACCCAGTGGACTGTGCCAACTGGTAGACTGACCTAACCGATCTCCAGTTAAGTATTCACTCTTTGTGAGCACTAGAACTGGTTTGACGTTACCTGAGCTGCCATCAGGAACCAGATCAGGGCATGGACGATGTTGAGCTTGCGGACCTCGGACTTGAGCGCCACACTGCAGAGCAACAGACAGGCAGTGGATATTTGAGCCTTTACCCTCCAGCACAGACCAGCTTTACAGGGCGCAGTGAGAGAACCATGCAATGCTGTCAATTGCATCAACAAAAAGAATCAGTTTACTACGCAGTCACTTAGCAGAGGCTTTTATCCATAGCGGCTTACAGAATTTGAATTTAATTTCAGATACAAACCATTTGGGAGCAGTTATTAAGGGGTTGGCATCGTGCTCGAGGATGCCTACAGGTACTGGGTCCCAACCCTTTCTTCAGGGTTTGCGTGGCTCACACTACACTACACTTCCATATCGTTACATGTGAGGAAGCTGACAAATGCTTTGGTTGACCGAGTCGACAGTTACACTGCGGTTGGAGCGGTGCCGTCATCTTTTTTTTGCGAACAGCAAACCTGTCAATTCCCTCGTTAGCACAAGGTCATGACCTTTAGGGTCGTCACCCACCTCATCTGGTAGTGAGCGGCCACTCTCTCGCGATGCCGGAAGTCGCTGCCGTCCGTTCCGGTTGCTCTGGGACCCGCTCGCGACGCCATGGCGCTCACCTGCGAGGAACATTGAATATTGAAGATTGACTTTGGAGCAACTTTTTACACAAGTTGAGCTTTGGGTCAATTATGTCAATTCTGTTGGTTTAGTCATGAGAGTTAGTCATTCACAGGGAAGCGGTCGAACCACATTATGGCCTACATAGTTATAAAGAGCATACGTTGTTGCGTGTCCACAGTTAAGTTTTACAAATTAGCGTTAACAATTCGTTCGTGGCGTTATACTTCAAAACTCCAGGTAGGTACACCTGACCTAACGTTGTTTCCACAACAACAACAACACAACTAACAAGCAATGAATGAAAGAGTCGTCGTCATTCACAACGTTTAAATCCTATAAATAATAACGAATCTAACTAATGCAGTGGTCAGTCCCTGTGCTGTATGCTAATCTAAGGAGCTGCTAGTAGGCTAAGCTGGCAAGTCGCTGGTAAAATAGGTAATAACATGAGGTCACCGCGAATTAAAACGTATACCACATCACTTACTTTGTTTTTCACAAAATGTTCATTCAACTAAACTAAACTCCTGGGCTACAATGGAAAACACTAAAAGTGAAGACGTGCGGTAGAAAGCGGAAGTGTGATTTCCTCAATTCTGATTGGACAGCTGGTCTTCTTCTTCTTCTTCTTTGGAGTTTTACGGCAGCCGGCATCCAAGAATTTGCATTGCTGCCATCTATGGTACTAGCACCTTAGTGCACTATATTCTGCTGAACAGTCCAGTGTCCTTTAAAAATGTGAACAGATATCTTTTCCCTCTCCAACTTGATCCTACTTCTAAAATACTCTTCAAAGAAACTTCTTCCAAACCAATTTCTCTCAAATCTCTTATCAGATCTTGTCTTTGGCGGTCATATTTTCTACAAGACATCAAAACATGCTGCACCGTCTCAGGTTCCTGACATGAACACAAGCCATTCTGATGTTTCCCTAAAACAAATAAAGTGTTATTCAGACATGTATGACCAATCCTCATTCTAGAAATAATAACTTGTTCCTTACGTGTAAATCCTTCACTTTTACAAACATTAATTGACTCAGTTACTCTACTATTTAATGAGAATAGGTGCCTCCCTTTATTTTCTTGTTCCCAAAATTGTTGCCATTTTAAAATAGTTTTCTGCCACACAATACTTTTACCTTCCCCCTTGGATAAATTTATATCAACATCTATAATTTCCTTTTTTGCAGCTTCCTTAGCCAATTTATCAACCTTCTCATTTGCTGCAATACCCACATGTGCTGGGACCCATACAAATGATATTTCCACCCCTCTCCTTTTTACATCTCTAATTGTCAGAAGAATATCATAAATAAGATCTTGCCTACTTTTTGACAATCCCTTCCCAATACTATTGATAGCTGACACAGAGTCACTGCATATCAAAATGTTATGGTTCTGTATCTGCTCAGTCCATTGCACTGCCATCAGGATTGCATACAATTCTACTGCAAACACACTCAAATAATTTGAAGTTCTCTTAAATACTTGGGCATTCCATCTCTGAACAACAAAAGCTGCACCTGTAGCACCTGTCTCTTGGTCTTTTGACCCATCAGTGAAAATTAATATATGCTCCTGATACCTTTCTCTTACATGACACTGGAATTCATGTACCAAATTTGACTCAGGATTTTTTAACTTAGTCTCAAGAATCTCTAGATCTACCTCTGGGACTATAGGAACTATTGGCCACAGCACTCCTGGACAAAAGTTCTGGTCACGTATAGACATTTCCTGTGCCAATGCTTCCCCAGTCCATCCAAAACTTGGAAGTCTTACTACCTCTCTCTCCCAGCTTGCCTGGATTGCAATTTTAACTGGATGATCACACCTTTGACCCATCAAGTTGACCCAGTAGTTAGACTGAAGCTGTTTTCTTCTAACCCAAAGTGGCATTTCTCCTGTTTCTACCTGCAAGGAACAAACTGGAGAAGATCGCACTGCTCCTGTACATATTCTCAGTGCCTTAGCTTGAACTATATCTAATTCAGTTAAAACTGATTTGGCTGCAGATCCATAAACCAAACACCCATACTCAATTCTGGCTCTAATTAAATACACATAAATTTGCTTCAAAGAAGCTACATCTGCTCCCGACAGCTGGTCTTCTTCTTCTTTGCGTTATTTGGCGGTGTTCAATATCAGCTATTAGGTGCATACCGCCACCTACCGTACTATATACTGTATCCGTAATAATATTACATGTATGACGTGTGTTTCTCACACCTTATCTCCACTTGTTCCTATTTACACTTCCCAATCCCAGTCTCGTCCGATCTCTCTCAGCCTTTGTTGCAACTTTACCCTTTCTTCATTATATTTGACACAGTGCATTATTACGTGTTCAGCGTTTTCAGTTATATTGCAATAGGTCTATTCAATTAAATTTAATTGGGAGGGATTTTAAAAGCAGGAAATATAGATGACCCAGACAATTTCAGCAGCCTATTTAAAACCTTTTTATTAATTTGTTTTTAGCTTTTCGTTAATTACACTTTTGAAATAAACTATTTTTGGTCACATCTGACCCAGGCACATCACAAAGTGCAGAAAAAAATAAAAGAGCTACCAATGCTATCATTAAACATAACCATAACAAGTGGCTAACAGTCACCATAAAAATCACAAAAATAATTAGAGCTCAAGTAGGAGAAGTTAAATACGCCAAAGTGTTAGGAGATGGGAACTTGCTAATTGGATGTAACACAGAAACACATGTAGATGAAGCTCAAAAAATGGTGAGTGTAGGAAAAATGAACGTTACAAAAACAGTGAAAGTTGGTGAGCAGAGAAATATTGGATGTAAGGGAGTGATAACAGGGGTTCCCCATGGTATCAGCATAAAGGATCTAGTGGGAAACCTGAAAATGAAAAATATCACAGTTAAAGATGTTAAAAGAATGACAAGAGGACCTGAGAAAAAAGAATCAGAGACAGTAGTGGTAGAGTTTGATGCAAAAACTATCCCAAGAGAACTTTATTGTGGATTTGTAAAATATAATGTGAGAGAGTTTGTTCCAAAACCAATGAGGTGCTTCAATTGTCAGGAATATGGACACATTGCTAACCAGTGCAAAGGGAAAAGAAGGGGTGCAAGGTGTGGAGGGGACCATGAATATGGGACATGTGGGACGGGTGTGAAACCAAAATGTTGTAACTGTGGAGGAGAACATAGTGTAGCGTATTGGGGATGTGAGGTTATGAAGAGAGAAATAACAGTACAGCAGATAATAGTAAATGAAAAAGTATCGTATGCCGAAGCTGCCAAGAGAGCGAGTCAGGAGAGTTTTAATAGCAAGAGAAGAATGACCGCAATGGGGAGATAGTGGAGGAGTTGTTAGAATATGTGCAGAATCTGGTTTGTGTGAATGATGGGAGAAGGACAAGGATAGATGTAAATACTGGGAAAGAGTCATCTTTAGATCTGACAATAGTGACCAATGCATTAGCGCCATTATGTGAGTGGAGTGTATACCAAAAAGGGACTATAGGAAGTGATCACTATCCTATATATAATAAAATAAATATAGCAACAGTACAGGCCAAGGAGAGATTGGGGGGAAGATGGATCTTGGAAAAAGCTAATTGGGTAGAATTCACAAAGGAATGTGACAAAAATCTTTCTCAGATTAGTGATAATATGGGAGTGGAAATGATGGATAGGGAAATAAAGCAGGGAATCATTTCAGCAGCAACCAGTTCTATACCTAAAAGTACAGGTAGGAAGGTAAGGAAGTTAGTACCATGGTGGGATGAAAAATGCAAGGAAGCACTTAAAAGTAGAAATAAAGCGTTTAAATTAGTTAAAAGATACCATAACTTTCAACACCTGATCCAATATAAACAAGCGCAAGCAGTGGTAAGGAAAACAATAAGACAAGCAAAGAGATTGTATTGGAGGAAGTTTTGTGGATCAATTGGGAGCACTACTAAGATAGGAGAAGTCTGGGGAATGTTGAAAAAAATGGGTTGAGATAGGAAGGACTGGAATTACCCAGTCATGAGTTCTGGAAATGAGGTAGATGTAACCAATAAAGAAAAGGCGGAGTTAATGGTGAAAACGTTTGTTGTGGTGCACAGCTCAAATAAGATGAGATGTAAACAGGGAGGTATTAAAAAGAAAGGACAGTAGGGAAAGCAAGTTAAATGTACCATTTACCATTGGAGAAATGAAAAGAGCAATAGCAAAAACAAGAAGGAGTGCACCAGGTAAAGATAGAATATGTTATACTATGATCAAACATCTAAGTGAGGGGGGACTAATCAAAGTTTTATCATTATTCAATAAAGTATGGAAAGAGGGTAAAATCCCACAAAGCAGGAGGCAATAAGCATCCCAATTAGGAAGCCTGAAAGATCCAAGTAAGCCAATAAACTACAGACCCATAGCTCTTACGTCACATATAGGAAAGATAATGGAGAGAATGATTAATGAGAGGCTCATGCACTATATAGAAAAAAGGGGACTGGTGACTAAGTATCAAAGTGGATTTAGAAGAGGTAGGTGTCACACCGCGGTGAGGTTTGTCTTGTCTTGGGATTTTGGTCTTGTAATTTCCTGTTTTATTTTGAAGGACTCACTCTCCTCTCGTTTCAGAGAACTTGCCCTTCCTCATGTGTCACCTGTGTGTCTACCCTGATTACCCATTGTCTCCATAGACATATATACGTCTCCACCTGTTCCTCATTACCTCTGTGTTTAAATAGCCTGTGTCTCCCTTGTCTTGTGCCGGAGTGTCTTCGTCCGAGCTCATTCCCAAGCCTTGAGCCACAGTGGTGCCTCACGTAAGGCGTTGTTCCTCGAATCGAGTGATTTTTTTTTTGTAACTTTTATATCTTAGTTTCTTGCCTTAGTCCAGGATTATTTTTCATAGCTGTGTATTTTCCTCCTTTGGAGCGATTTTGTTATAGTGTATCTTAGATCCTCCATTTTTTTTAGGAGTGAATTTAGTTTTAGTCTAACCTCGTTTTCCTCCTGTCGGAGTGTTTTTGTTAAGTTGTCTCACAGCCTTTTGTTTGCCTCCCCTGGGAGTGATTTTTAGTTTGTTTCTATTTTGCATTAGCCGCTGGTTTTTAGGTATTTCTTCCATTTGGAGTGTTTTTTTGTTGTCCTCTCTCTAAACCTCGTAGATGGATTTCATAACCTGTTTTCTTTGTCACTCGGTTTAAAGAACTTTGGTTGTATTAATAAAATCAGTTTATCAAGTCATCTCTGCGTCTGAGTCCTGCCTTGAGACCCGGCCTGACATATGAACCAGGGTTTTGTCAACTCTGACTGTTGCCGGGCTGTGTCATTAGAGCCGCAGTGGAGTATGATTTTTGTGACTGTGGGGGGGCATGAGTACAGGAGGTCGGGGAGTTTTTTCACGATAGTTCTGCCAATTTCTGCTCCCTTGTCAGATTTTGCTACCGTAGTGCGATTTGATAGCAGAGTCTGTAAAATCTTGATTTCAGGGTACAGTAGGCTATGTGGATAGACCAATCGCCTCGACCAATCGCCTCACCCCATGTACACTGTTGATGCTGTTTTATAACGTATATATTGAAGATTTCAGGGGTACAGCATGTGCAATGTATTTAATGAAAACTAAACGCTTAAAGAAAAAACATAAATAATCAATTAAACTGAATACATTCCAACAACTTCCAACAAGAAAAGTGTAGCGAATTTTCGAGATGCGCATGCGCAGAACCACTAGGTAGCAGAATTTGATGGGTAGCAGAAATTGGCAGAACACCGGGAAAACAGCGTTTGCGAAGCGGATGTTACGGACTATAGAGTCTCCGATAATTAAGGCAGTGGGGGGGGGGGGAGTGGAGTGGGTGCCCGGCCGAGCAGGGTGGGAAAAGGGGCAGTGGCCACAGGTGCAGGCGGCGGTGGACCACCCGCTGGAGGGTCCAACACAGCCGCCAAAGATGAAGATGAAGGAGGACTCGATGCACCCACCGGAGGCGGAATCCCCGCCGCCGCCGGAGAAACAGACACAGCTGATGGAGGCGGAGAAGCCGTCCTCATCTCCGGAGCCGCCGCCGGAGGGACCCGGCCGGTGACGCCACTCGAGAGCTGGAGCACAGCCTCCTTCAGTATCCTGCGCCGGTTAGCAGATGTCAATGAGCGGGGAGGTGGTCGTCTAGGCTGCGTTGTGTCGGGGCGTCGGGACACCCACAGCCGGTGACGGAGGGGAGGCAGTGGAACTGAGGTTAGGGGGTTAGATATTATCATCATCGAGTATGAATATGTGATGGTTGTGCTGGGACCTCCTGCTCAACTTGTAGAAGAAGTAGGCTACTGGACCAGCTAGTAGTGTCCGTGCACCAGCAGCATCTTCTTCAGGTGCTTGAACTTTGGGATGGCGTAGTCGCTGTTCCTCGCCGCCTGGCGACCCTCCTTACCCATGATGCCTTTGGTGGGATGCCAGAGATGGAAAGAAAGAAGAATGTGTCTTGAGATAGCCTGGCAAGCCAGACCTACATCAGAAAGATGTAAGGTCTGGCTCAGCTCCATTGGCAGTGTGGGCGGGATAAACGGTTGTCTTTCAAGTTCCCTCTGCACGCAATAGGATATCGCTACAACCAATCAGAGCAACGACGAAGGTGACGTAGTCAGAGCGACGGCTCTGACTACGTAATTAATCCAAACTCAGAATACATATTTATTTTCGAGGAAAGAATTCAGTGCCGTTCTTTGTTCTGTTCTCAAATAAAATGTTAACTTCAAGTCTTGAAGAGTCGCGGCCAAAGCCGAGTGGAAAGACAGCCGTTCGCCAGCAGCAGCAGCCATTGCTTACCTAACACGGAACCGTCGCAACTCTGTCGTCATGGTAGCCCGGCTTCCGACTCCGCCCCTCACGCTGTGATTGGTCTGACATACTTTGTGTTTCCAGCACCAAAAAGCCGACGGAGCCGTGCTAGACCTACCTAGCTGCCAAATAAATTTGCTGCCGCTAGGGGGTGTCTAGAGTTCTAGGCTAGTCTTGAGACCGTTCTAGTTCACATATGTTTTAGTTGAGTAAAACGCTGCAGTAGAAAAGTTAAATAGTGCACGTTTCAAGTTCTGTGGAAACTGAATCAACATTAAAAAAAACACACCAATAAATGGCCTAATATTAAAACAATACAACCAAATCAAAGGACCACACACGCAGCACATGCAAATGCAAAGCCTGCCCACTATCTCTGTGGCTTGTATTTTGGTGAATCGGGGTCAATGGGCTAATAGGTTTAGCAGGGATAGCATCCTTGTGTTTAGAGCTGCTAGGTCACTAAAGGCGCCCAGGAAGCTCTTCTCCACGGCCACAGCAGAGAATAGAAAGCCTCTGGTGTCATTATGCAGCTTCAACACAACAAGTTATCCTCCATCATTATTCACAGACCAAAAGTGCTGCATACTTTCAATTCAAAACGGATAGTGTTGGAGCCATATGAATTCATGTTGTGAGTGTTTTTAATTGGGACACTAAGTGTCCCTCTACCCTAATTGGGTTCACACAATATGGTGGGAACATTCATGTGGGTGTCAGGTGTTGCTTCACAGAGGGGGAGCACACACAGCTTTCTGACCGCTTTTAACATGTCGCTAAAGGTGTGCAACATAGGATAACTTTGCACATATCGTGTGTTGGACATTACTTGTAGATGTGTACCTTTATGGATTATTGCAGTAACATTGAGAATAAATGATCATAACCGTGAACAACTTTGGACTTCTCATCGTTTGTAACCGGACTTAAATGCGCGTCAACAAAGTGCCCAGTCTAGCACCCACCGCGGATATGTTGGTTGTAATGTTGTGTTTGACAGACTGACAGTCATTTGAATGTTTGTGATGTGTGTACAAGAATCGTCTTTAGTTATTAATTGTTTGCTGAACTTCAGCAGATGGCCATTACTGGGTTCCAGGTGTGTTTCCTTGTCTGACCGATGGTGTTTATGACAGCGTGGAGAAGAAGCAGCAAAACAAAAGAAGCGGTTCTGTACTTGTATTTGTACTTAGTACTTTGACAAAGTACAGCAGTGCTTTATACCCGGGCAGTAACACGTTTCACTATACAACCCTCAGTGCTGACACCAGTGGAAACTGTTGGTTTTATCACTTCATCAAACCTTTGGTCTGTTTTATCTCTAACATGAACACTAATAATGATGAAGTATGATCACATGACTCTAGGAAGCCACTCATTTTCTAAATTAAAAATACATTTTATTGTGAAGTTTCAGTCTGTACTTTAATGAGGTCAGTATGGTTGTGTTGTGGGCTTTTATTGTGAAGTTTCAGGCTGTACTGTAGTGAGGTCAGTGAGGTTGTGTTGTGGGCTTTTATTGTGAAGTTTCAGTCTGTACAGTAGTGAGTATTTTATTGTTAACATGAGTAACTTTTTGATGGTGTAAAGACGCTTTAGGACACGTTGCAGTTCATGCTGGAAGTCCTCCTGAGGTTCAAGCTGATGGGATTAGAAACAGATCTTCAGTCTAAAAAATAAGTTATTGTCGTAATAAATAAAAAAACATTTGTGTGTGCACCCTGAAAGTATTTGTGAACCAAAAAGCATTGTGATAACAGACTCATGTCACTCCATAGTGGTCGTACATTTGTGATGAGTCAAAGTAATCTCCATAGTTGTTGTTTATACGGTGATAGTTAGAAATCTTTCAAACACGCCCCATCCTAAAGGTTTCAGAGGTAGTCAGATGTTCAAAGTCTACTTCCTCATTTGCTCTTCGTTGTCTTCCACAGTGAGGAGCCCTGAAGTTGAATCCACTTTTCATCTCTTTTCCCCCTGATTGACTTGATTTTGGCAGACATTTAAACCTAATTTGCTGATTTGTATAACTTTATACTGTATTGGTCGGGACAAGTTTTCATCACGTAGAAGATAAGGTACAGTTTTATACATGTTGTATTTTCATTACATTATCGGTAAACTACAGTTATCTAATCTTGGTAAAACAATACATTTCCAGGTGTGGTGTTTGCATGTTTTACTGTAAAAGAGCTGCTCTTACTCTGTGAGCTGTTTGAATGCAGGAACATGGGTCATAATGTTAATAATTAGTTTCACCCTGCAGTTGATTTATATGGACTGGTTCACTAAAGTGATGTTTGGATTCAAACATCCTGTACTTTTAATTGTACTATGAGTTTATTCAAGTCATTTGTATTATTTTAAGCACAGTAACAGTCTTCAAGGTTTTTAATAATCTAATCTACTCTATAAATCTGTATGTTATGTCTTGGGGTTAATTATTGATGATTTTATGACGTCTATAACTGTTTAGTATGATGTAGTTAATGATCTTAGTTCAAAAGGCAAATAAAGTGATTCATTAGTTGTGATTGTGTCCAGGTCTCCAGTCTACTATGGATAAGGAGACAGAGGAGGGGGGTCCTCCCTCTAAAACCACTCTGTCTGGGGAACATGGCCGCCACAGCAGAGCTAAGAAGAAGAAGAAGAAGAAGAAGAGGTAAGAAGAGGATCTCTAACTGTCTGTGACTGTTGTTCATCTCAGAGCTCAGCAGTGATATATCATCACACCATCATTAGTCTGAGTAAAAGCTGTGTGTGTGTTGTGTTGAAGCCCAGAGCAGCAGGAGAGAGCAGACTCCCCTGGACCCAGCTGTGTCTCCATGAAGAGAGACCGGTCTATGGAAATACGCAACAAGTTTGAAAATTCCAGTTTCAGTAATGAACAAAGGTAAGAAACTATCGGGGATGATTAAAAAATACAACAATCAAACATCCATTAATCCTGGTTCTTGTTTTTCTAGAAGAGTCCAGCAGGAGAGAGCAGACTCCCCTGGACCCAGCTGTGTCTCCATGAAGAGTGACCGGTCTATGTATATACCTCTTAACTTTAAAGATGGAAATCAGTCTATTGAGAAGAGGTGAGGATTTATCAGAGATTATAAAGATGCATCATCTTTTGACTTAGACTTTGAAAAATGTAATGTCCTCTTAGGACATTGCAAAGGCAATAGGCAATTTTTTTTTACAGCACAGACCATATAGACACAATAAACCCCAAAAATATATCAATATTGTACCGCGATACAAACAAGAAGCAGATGTATATGGAAATTCAAAAGTTAATTTCTGAAGCGGTTCAATTCGTTAAAACAAATGCGTTATTTTAGTAACGCAAAGGACAAAACTACGAAATCACGTAGGATGGCTGCGTGGACGTCAGTGGCTTTCAGATCCACTTGGTCCAACCGACTCGGTTACGCAACCTAAAAGTTTCAGAAGACTACTTCCAATGATCACAAAGCGAAGAGGTGGTTTGAGCTTTGTGGACCAGCGCTGTTCACCCGAAGAGACACACAGGTGCTATTGTGGGTCAAGGGTCACCAGAAAAGGAAAAAGGTGGCTACCTGTTGTATTCATGGTTATTAAATGTCCAACCTGTTATTATTCGTAGGTAGAGGTTTTAGGTATCTTTTGCCTTTGTTTGAATGACACAGCTGCTAAATACATTCATTATTAAAACTCTTCTTCATTAAAACCATTAACCATGAGCAGTGTTGGGACAGGTTTCTATTATTTTAGAAACTGTTAAAAATGGTATAGATTAATATGTTTACGATCAAAAAATCAAGTACAAAAATAGAATAAGAATAAGGGGAGAAGAATAAGACCAAGATACTTCTACTCCATCAATCTGCTCTGATCCTAGATAGAGTGGGTGGTGGAGCATCACGTCTAAAATCTCAAATCACTTCTTTGGTCTTGGATGTGTTCAGATTCAAATCAAGAACTGGACCATGTTCGACTTCATCCTGCTCCAATAAGCTGACCAAAGCATCAAACATCCATTAATCCTGGTTCTTGTTTTTCTAGAAGAGTCCCGCAAGAGAGAGCAGACTCCCCTGGACCCAGCTGTGTCTCCATGAAGAGTGACCGGTCTATGAATAGACCTGTTAGCTTTAAAGATGGACCCTGCTCCACAGAGGAGAGGTAGGAGCTTCAAACAGTTGATGAAATCAGACCAGTTGGTTGTCAGACTCTACTGGTACTGACGTTCAGGTGTGTGTGTGTGTGTGTGTGTTCTCCACAGACGACACCAGGAGAGGTCAAAGGTTACCAGTGCTCAGTCTGTACAGCAGTATCCAACAGAGCTGATCCAGGTGTGTAAACGTCCAACAAGACATTTGAGTCCAGCTCTACATGAACATTAGAAAGCATCTCTTGTGGTGCTGATGGTCTCCAGGCTTCCCTCTTTAGACCAGCGGGACGTGAATCTAGGACAGATGCTTCTGATGTCCTCAGTGAGTTCAGAGTCAAGTTCTCATTGATGTTTGTTCTGCTCCAGAGGGCTGAGGAGGACGCACACGCTTTTCTAGACAAGGAGCTGAAGAAGCTCTGGAGGGGTCTCTTCCCAGATTACCCACAATGCTCAGAGAGTCAGAGGGAGGAGGAGGACGGTAAGAAAGAGGAGCAGAGGAGGCGCGCCATAGAGGGAGTGGTAGACATCACAAAGCTCTGCCTGATGGAGATGAACCAGGAGGAACTGGCCGACACACTGTCGGGCGGTAAGAGACTCTTATTTTGAAAACAAAGAAGAAAGACTCTTATTTTGAAAACAGGGGAGATACTCGTATTTTGAAAACAGCAGAAAGACTCTTATTTTGAAAACAGTGAAGATACTCTTATTTTGAAAACAGACCAGTAAGAGACTCTTATTTTCAAACAGAGCAGTAAGAGACTTTTATATTGAAAACAAAATGAATACATTTTTGGAATAGCAGAAGATACTGTTAGTTTCAAAACAGAAGGCTGTTATTTTGAAAACAATGGAGACTTTTATTTTGAAAACAAGAGACTCAGAAGACGTAGCACACTGTCCACATTTCTGAAAAGTGTGAACTGAACTAAATTAGATCATAGGAGATTTCTATTGTGGGTAAATGGTTTGATCCAGATATGTAGGGTTATTGTGGGGATATCAGGTTAAATCATGTTAAACAATATAGTGCAGATCAACAGCAAAATAACCCATAGAATAAGTGGAAGAGATGCAACACTATCTTGTTATATCAGCATAGCAAGTCTCTTTCCTCGGATACACAACAATGATAGCACTACTTAGCAGGTTATAAGACATTTATAATACTACTACTGTCATTACACCAATCATATTGCTGTGGAAATATCAAAATAATCCTGAAATATGTTCAAGAAGTCAAGTAATGAATCAATGAATATAATTTAACAGGAAATATGGACATTTGACGGCACCATCCATTAACTGATGTCTTCTGTTGTTTTCTCATTTAGGACCTGTTGCTGTCGAGTGCCAACGTAAATTCAGGTCTCATCTGATGGAGAAGTTCAGGCGTGTGTTTGAGGGAATCGCTAAAGCAGGACAGCCAACCGATCTGAATGACTTCTACACAGAGCTCTTCATCACAGGGAGAGACAGTGGAGATGTCAACAAGGAACATGAGGTCAGACTGATTGAAACAGCTTCCAGGAAACCAGCCAAGGAAGAAACACCAATCAAATGTGAAGACATCTTTAAACCCTTACCTGGACAAGATCAACCAATCAGAACAATAATGACAACTGGAGTGGCCGGCATTGGTAAAACCGTCTTAACACACAAGTTCACTCTGGACTGGGCTGAAGGCAAAGCCAACCACGACATACACTTCACATTTCCCTTCACTTTCAGAGAGCTGAATTTACTGAAAGGGAAAGAGTTTAGCTTGGTTGAACTTCTTCATTACTTCTTTATTGAGACCAAGCAAGCAGGAATCTGCAGATACGAGCGGTTCCAAGTTGTCTTCATCTTGGATGGTCTGGATGAGTGTCGACTTCCTCTGGACTTCCAGAACAACCGGATCTGGACTGATGTCACAGCGCCGACCTCGGTGGACGTGCTACTGACAAACCTCATCAGGGGTTACCTGCTTCCCTCTGCTCGCATCTGGATAACCACACGCCCTGCAGCAGCCAATCAGATCCCTGCTGAGTGTGTTGGCATGGTGACAGAGGTGAGAGGCTTCGCCGACCCACAGAAGGACGAATACTTCATGAAGAAATTCAGTGATAAGACACTGGCCAGGAAAATCATCTCCCATGTCAAGAAATCACGAAGCCTCCACATCATGTGTCACATCCCAGTCTTCTGTTGGATCTCTGCTACAGTTATGGAGGACCTCTTCACAACATCCCAGAGAGGAGAAGAGATGCCCAACACTGTGACTCAGATGTACATCCACTTCCTGAGGGTTCAGTCCATACAGGGGGACAGGAAGTATCATGGGAGAGCTGAAACAGATCTACCCTGGAGTTCAGAGAGCAGGGAGATCATTGTTTCTCTGGGAAAACTGGCTTTTAACCAGCTGGAGAAAGGCAACCTGATCTTCTACGAGGCAGACCTGGCAGAGTGTGGCATCGATATCAAAGCCGCCTCAGTGTACTCAGGAGTGTTCACCCAGATCTTTAAAGAGGAGTGTGGGCTGTACCAGGATAAGGTCTTCTGCTTTGTACATCTGAGCATCCAGGAGTTTCTGGCTGCCCTTTATGTCTTTCTGTCCTCCAGAAACACTGGTGACAATCTGCTCTCACAAGAACAACCAACCTTCAGGAGAGATGACCTCCTCTTCCTCTACCAGAGTGCTGTGGACAAGACCTTACAGAGTGAGAACGGACACCTGGACTTGTTCCTCCGCTTCCTCCTGGGCCTCTCTCTGGACCAATCAGATTCTACTACGAGGTCTGCTGGGACAGACAGGAAGTAGCTCACTGACCAATCAGGAAACAGTGTCTTACATCAAGAAGAAGATAAGTGGAGATCTCTCTCCAGAGAGAAGCATCAATCTGTACCACTGTCTGAATGAGCTGAACGACCGTTCTCTAGTGGAGCAGATCCAACAGTACCTGACATCAGGACGTCTCTTCACAGCATCTCTCTCCCCTGGTCAGTGGTCAGCTCTGGTCTTCATCTTACTGACATCAGAAGAGGAGCTGGACGTGTTTGACCTGAAGAAATACTCTGCTTCAGAGGAGGGTCTTCTGAGGCTGCTGCCAGTGTTTAAAGACTCCAAAACAGCTCTGTAGGTTCATTTAAAACATGTATTACAATACACACAACACAATATACATAATACTAGAATATAAAAGTTATAATATACAAAACATCTCTGTAGGTTCACTAAAAACATGTATTACAATACACACAACACAATATACATAATACTAGAATATAAAAGTTATAATAATATACAAATATTTACAGACAACAAAAACAATAAAACAATAATATTCAACATTTTACACCACATAGTTTTGGTTTAAAGATCTGATTCATTGTCATGAATAAAACATTTCATCCCAGTTCCTAACATTATTTATTTTGTGTGCAGGCTGAATGGCTGTCATCTGTCAGAGAGATGCTGTGAAGCTCTGGCCTCAGTTCTCAGCTCCAACTCCTCTAGTCTGAGAGAGCTGGACCTGAGTACCAATGATCTGCAGGATTCAGTAGTGAAGCTGCTCTCTGCTGGACTGGGCAGTCCACACTGTAGACTGGAGACTCTCAGGTCAGTTGGACTCAATGTGCAAACAGTCCCACCACAAGGCTCCTCATCAGAAGACATTTAACACCTCTTAACTACCGCCCCCTTGTTTGAGAAGGTCCTCCTAAATGACGTCTAAATATGTCAGCTTATAACTCTTACAACTAATGAATATGAACATAAACACAGTATATAGTAATAGTGCCCCCCCCACCGTCCCCTGTATACGGGACACTGGTAGTTAAGAGGTTAACAGATTTACATCCATAAAAATTCACAGGTCTAAATAAATATGTCCACTTCATAGGAATAACTCAACATATTTATATTTGTGTTGGCATGACAGTATAAAGTGTATGTTATATTCTTAGTTTGTTAATGACTGTATAAGGTGTATGTTATATTCTTAGTTTGTTAATGACAGTAAAGCTAATAGAACTAGATGTTTCAATCCCTTTAGAAGGAAACTCTTGACAGTAGCAGTCGGTGTGGAGTGGTGAAAAAAGGTGAAAAGGAGGGTAAGCTATGTCATTGGGGTCATCAGGTGGGCACCCTGCTTCATCGACGTTTCATTGATTGAAGCCCACAACGTCTCCAGAAGGCTCAACGGTGTACCCAGCGTCCCAGGTACACCCCCCTCCATGCCATACCCTCCATATCCCTAATGGGCTCTGCATGGCAGGGGCGTCCTTCTCCCTGAGTCGGGCCTAAGCCTGACCACAAACCATCTGTCTCTAACTTGATGCCCAGTTGGGGTACGCTTGATCCAGAGCCAGTTACTGCTTTTTTTCAGCAGCAATTGACATGGACTTGATGGCCTGTTGGAGAGAACGACCCTTCACCCCTATTTTTCTCAGCAGCCCGGTGGTAGATGTGGCAACAAATCCCCTGCATCCCACCTCTACTGGGAAGATGTTGGTCTTCCAGCCGTTCTGGGATGCTTCAGCTGCCAGATCGGAATATTTGTTCTTTTTCCTCTCATAAGCCTCTTCAACCCCATCTTCCCATGGTACTGTTAATTCCACAACATATGCCAGCTTTGTTGTTGGAGACCACAGGACCATGTCTGGCCGGAGTGTCGTAGCCACTATTTCTGGGGGAAACACAAGCTTCTTATCCAGGTCCACTTCCAATTTCCAATCCTGCGCTGATTGCAGGATGCTTGTATCCTTAGGTGTTGTGTAATGCTCTTGATGTTTGCCAGCTGATACAAAATTTGTGAAGTTGACCTGTCCTGCTGATGTTTGTGGGAGGTTGTTTGTGGTGGTTTGCTTCTGTTCCAGTATTGATGCGAGCTCTCTGAGTACTTGGTTATGCCGCCAAGTATAGCCCTTGGGTGAGACTTGTAGTGCACCCTGATAGAATGTGCCTTAGGAATGCAGGTAGTTGACACAGGGAACAGGCGGGATCTTCTCCATACCACGCTTTCAGATTTTGGGGGGAGGGTAGCAGATCGTATGTGGCTCTGATAACAAAACTCAGCTGCGCTCCCTCCATCTGCCAGATGTCACGCCAGCTGAGCTTTTTCTTCTCCAGGCCCTCCCAGTTAGTCCATCTCCCTTGCTTGGCCATTGAGACGACTTTGGCATATCGCTCTCTCTCCTCCTGTCTCCGGACTTCTTCTACCACTAGCTGTCTCTTCTGCACTGATGTTGCTCTGTGCCACAGAGGAGTTTTAGGAATGAGCCCGAACCCTGCCCTCCCATGCTGTACTGTCCAACCACATCTTTGAAGTGAAGCGCAGACTTTGCACTCTCAACAGCTTCTGATGGAATCCACGTCCTTCCCGCTACCACGCGGGGGGTAAGTGTTTGAGTGACTGCATCCTCGGATTCAGTTAGGGTCATGAGGAGCCTTGCTTTGGTGCATTTTAACTCTTCCACTAGCCCTGTGATTGGTAATTCCAACTTGCCATGGCCATAAAGTCCAATGGAACTTAAACAACGTGGAATTCCAAGCCATTGCTTCAGCTGTGTGCTTATCAGCCGTTCCAACTTTTCAACCTTGGTGATCTCATAGACAGTTAATGGCCACAAGAGTCTTGGGAGTATGCCAAACTGAAAGCACCACACCTTCAGTTTTCCTGGCAACACGGTCTTGCTTATGCGCTCCATGTACTTGCTGATATCATTTTTTAGTTGTTCAAACTGCTCGGTGTCTTTGAGCTTCACATACCATCTTCTTAAGCTCTTTACTGGCATTTCTGAGACAGTTGGGACAGGTATTCCGCCGACATGAAATCTTTGGTCTGTGACTTGGCCTTTCACGATGGAGATGCTTCTGCACTTACTGGGCTTTAACTTCATCCTCGCCCATGTTATATTTTGATGAAGTTTTTCCAGCAGTCTCTTGGTGCAGGGGACAGTTGTTGTGAGTGTTGTTAAATCGTCCATATAGACTTGAATTGGTGGTAACCTCTGATTACCTTGTAGTCGTTCTCCTCCCACGACCCATTTCGAGGCTCTGATCATGATTTCCATTGCCATCGTGAAGGCCAATGGGGAGATGGTGCACCCCGCCATGATGCCTACTTCCAGCGGTTGCCAACTTGTGGTGAAGCCTGATGTTGTGAGGCAAAACTGTAGATCCTGGAAGTAGTGTTTCACTAGATTTGTGATTGTAGTCGGCACCTGGAAGAAATCAAAGGCAGCCCACAGAAGTGAATGAGGGACTGAACCATAGGCATTGGCCAGATCGAGGAACAAGACGTGGAGATCTTTCCCTTCTTTCTTTGCAGTCTGGATTTGATGCCATATAATGCTGTTATGTTCAAGGCATCCCGAGAAGCCTGCAATGCCAGCCTTTTGGATTGATGTGTCAATGAAGTGGTTTTGTTTTAAATACTGTGTCAGACGTTGTGACAACCAGGGTTCTAAATTAACTTTTTTGATTACCAGCCAATTTGGCTGGTAACTTTAGAAAGTTACCAGCCAATCAGAATTTCCACTAGCCAAATTTTTTTCTTTTTTATCCGCACTTCCAGACCGTCACCGGGGCTTCAGAGTAACGTGTCCGAGGAGAGTAGCCCTCTCGGACTCACTCACCAGCTTTTACTGCTGTTTTCTTTTTCATCCGCACTTCCAGACCATCACCAGGGCTTCAGAGTAATATGTCCGAGGAGAGTAGCCCTCTCGGACACACAGGCCTCCTTCCTCTTCTCGCCCCCAGTCTGTCCAACCAACCACCACCGCATTTAGTTTACGTTTAGGCTAACGTTACTTTTTAATTTACTTCATCTCCCTTCTTTTGGTAGTTTCTGCTTTGTTCATTCATTCTTTTTCTTTTTCTTCTTCTTTGTGTTTTCTGTTTCCATGGTTAC
Source organism: Merluccius polli (assembly GCA_030340625.1). Lineage (NCBI taxonomy): Eukaryota > Metazoa > Chordata > Actinopteri > Gadiformes > Merlucciidae > Merluccius > Merluccius polli. Next base: position 50,230 of record JAOPHQ010003695.1, on the reverse strand, counting down.
TCGCGCTGGTTGGTTGCACTGCCTGCGCGCAGCCAATGGGCGTCGTATACGTCATCATGTAGCATCACGACAGTGTTCATGGGAAATGTAGTCAGTATTGCCCAGGGAGCGAGAACAGTAGAGCGGCTCTGACTGACATGATTGCCTCATGCATCACCGGCCAAACTGGCTAGTAAGTTTTTATTAACACCCGCCAAAATGATTTTTAACCCGCATTTGGCGGGTTGGCGGGTGTTAATTTAGAACCCTGGTGACAACACACTGAAAAAGATCTTGCCTTCTATGTTCAGAAGGTTTATCTGGCGGAACTGTTCAATGGTGGTTGAGTTCTTTTCCTTTGGGATGAGCACCCCTCCCACTCTTCGCCAGGCTTTCGGGATGATTTGCTTGTCCCACGCCACTCTCATGTTTTTCCAAAGGATTTTCAAAACGTCTGGAGAGTTTTTGTAGACACTATACAGTACGCCGCTAGGACCTGGTGCAGACGCCGATCTTGCCTTTTTCACTGCGTGCTTCACCTCGCTCAGCTGGGGAGGGCTGATATCAAACTGACAGTCTTGTATAAAGTACTTGAAAGCGATACTTGAGTCAAAGTACAAGTATCTTACCAGAAAATGACTTTGGTAGAAGTAAAAGTCACCTTTTAGAATATTACTTGAGTAAAAGTCTGAAAGTACCTGACATTTACTGTACTTAAGTACCAAAAGTAATTTTCTGATATAAAATGTACTTAAGTATTAGAAGTAAAAGTAAAAGTATTTAAACAAAGTGAGCAGTTAGAATTGTGATTATGAAATGTATTTTGGCTCCTGTAATATCCAGGTACAGTACAGGGGAGAGGCTTCAACTTGTTCAACATTAAAATTAAATAAATAACAATAAATATAAGTCGTACACATAAGACAACACTGGACTGATGTTATACTGATGTAATACTCAGATTAACACACTGCCATGTAAACAGCATTCCCATAGTGGGAGTAATCAATACTGAATGAAGACATGTGGAGTATTCCAGTCTTATTGGCATTATTGTAGACATGTAAACACCTTAATCACACTGTGACGTCCTATCAGAGTATTGTAGGGCGACCATTTATGAGTTGTTGAAATGGAGGACACCTCAGCCCGGGGGGGGGGGGGGGGGGGGGGGGGGTGCGCGCAATAGTAACACACCGCGGACCTACGCGCGCGCGCGATCGTAACACGCCACGGACCTATGTCCCGCGGGCGGACCTATGACCGGCGGGGTTGTCTCAAAAGGAGGACAAATACGCGTCCGGACAGTCCGGCCTAAAGCCGGACGAATGGCCACCCTAGAGTATTGGCAGCATGCCGGTGTAGCCGTGGCGTTTAGACACACACACGCACAAAAACCAAAAACCACTTCGTCTGGGAAAAGACATGTCGCCATGGCAACAGTAAACAACAGCCACTTTCAGTTTGGGTTAAAATACCGGTTGATGTCGCCACTGTTGATCTCGTCATTTGTGACCGGAGAATTAGCAGAACCTGCCGCAGCTGCAGACCGCTTCCGTGATTGGCCAAAGCAGATCTTCTTCTTCGTCGCGCGCGGTGTTTTTTTTTTTCTTCGCGCTTGGAGGTTGATAAACAGGAAGTAGGTCACCAACTCGATTTTTATTTTGTAGTAACGAGTAACGAAGATGGTTATGGGAAATGTATCGGAGTAAAAGTACACATTTTAGTGAGGAAATGTAGTGGAGTAAAAGTAAAAGTTGTCAGAAATATAAATAACGAAGTAAAGTACAGATACGTGAAAATTCTACTTAAGTACAGTAACGAAGTATTTGTACTTCGTTACATTACAACACTGCAAACTGATGTTGTGGGGGTGATATTGGAGGGATGTCAGCGGGGACAACGATCGGTTCATATTTTTTTTTCATCAGTATAGGTGGTTCTCAGATGCTCTTCAACCTGATCTTTTGATGTTTTCAGGGATCCACTCTTCTCCTTTGTGAATATGCCTTTCACAAATTTAAAAGGGTCTTTATAGAAGTCGGTTCTGGCTTTTTCTTTCTTCTTCCGGCACATTCGTAGGCTTTCTGCTCGGCGGAGTTTTGAGAGCCTGTGCTTCAGGTCCTCTTGAAGGAGGTTGATGCCTTCCCTTTTTTCTGCTGTCGCCTTTCTCCACAACTTTCTTAGCCATCGCCTCTCTTTCACAAGTTGTTGGATTTCTTGCAGCCGACGGGACTTGGGGGCGGGAAGCATGTTTTTCTTTCTGACTTGATCCTTCACTCCACATTTCTCCTCTCTGTAGTTATAGATAAAGTCGCCCATCTTCTCCAGCTTATTCTCGGCTGATCCTTTGACGTTTCTTAGGATAAGGCTTAAGTCCGTATTGATAGTTTCCCACTCCTTGCTGTTAGACTTTGGCCATTTCACCAACGGCTTACGTCCTTGCATGTTTTCTTTTTTGCGGTGGGCTGGTAGTCTTGGCCTGGTGGTTCTGCCTGAAACTTCCTCCTCATTCCCTGGGGTGCTGACTGTGGGTTTCTTCTTCCTGCCGCTGAGTTTCATCCGACTGATTTAACCTTCGTCTTGACAGAATCCGGTCAATGCGGGGCCCTGGGTTGGTGGTTTTCAGGCATTTCTTCCGTCCCTGATGTACCTTAAGACCATGGGTTGATGTTACTTTCGCCCATCCACACACGCAAGTCTGAAGAACATGTGCAGTTGCTGCTTCTCAAGAGTGGCAAGAGTCTTGCCACTTCCTTTATTCGTTGTCATGTCTATTACAGGGAGGGTCATTACAGGGAGGTCAGTCTGTGAGTCTTCTTGCGCCCCTGCTCTCGCAGACTCTAGGGGTATTCTTCTTTTTGAATTTTTCGTAGCCAGATAAAGTGGCTCTTGTACCCTAAAGGGTGACGGAGCCTGCTGCTATGGGTAGCTAGCCCATAACAGCCCCGTTGGGGTCTGTTTCCTTCTGTCAGCTGTCTCTCCATGCTGTCACATGGTCTTTCCCTTGTCGTCAGCTGCACTTTCACAACAGTCACTGGGTTTTCTTCCAGAAGATCAGTAAAGCTAATAGAACTAGATGTTTCAATCCCTTTAGAAGGAAACTCTTGACAGTAGCAGTTGTGGGGTTGTGTTCCGAGGAAGAAGGCCGCCGACACAGGAACGCTTTAACTCACTTTATTTGTTTAGCTTTAGTTATTTAATCTATGAAGCAGAAGGAGGGGTATAGTATAAGTTCACGCGTGGAGAGCCCCAAGCTTTGCGTCCTTCCGATGCGCTGCCTGGGGGATTCTGATCCTAACCGGATGTTTCCGCCCGGATGGTCTCTGGGCAGGAGGCGTGGCCTCCATGACGCACAATGGCTAGCGTTGAGCGCCCGCCCCCAGTGTATTATGTTTGCCACCATCTGGTGTTGAGGTGCAGTTACTACAACTTGTATATTTATTTCTACTCCTTTGTGACTATGTGTAGATATTACAGCCTGCTGATACATATGCTATTATTTATTCGCAACACAGTCGGTGTGGAGTGATGAAAAAAGGTGAAAAGGAGGGTAAGCTATGTCATTGGGGTCATCAGGTGGGCACCCTGCTTCATCGACGTTTCATTGATTGAAGCCCACAACGTCTCCAGAAGGCTCAACGGTGTACCCAGCATCCCAGGTACACCCCCCTTCCATGCCATACCCTCCATATCCCTAATGGGCTCTGCATGGCAGGGGCGTCCTTCTCCCTGAGTCGGGCCTAAGCCTGACCGCATACCATCTGTCTCTACCTTGCTGCCCAGTTGGGGTCCTTACGCTTGATCCAGAGCCAGTTACTGCTTTTTTCAGCAGCACTTGACATGGACTTGAAGGCCTGTTGGAGAGAACGACCCTTCACCCCTATTTTTCTCAGCAGCCCGGTGGTAGATGTGGCAACAAATCCCCTGCATCCCACCTCTACTGGGAAGATGTTGGTCTTCCAGCCGTTCTGGGATGCTTCAGCTGCCAGAATATTTGTTCTTTTTCCTCTCATAAGCTTCTTCAACCCCATCTTTCCATGGTACTGTTAATTTCACAACATATACCAGCTTTGTTGTTGGAGACCACAGGACCATGTCTGGCCAGAGTGTCATAGCCACTATTTCTGGGGGAAACACAAGCTCCTTATCCAGGTCCACTTCCAATGATTGCAGGATGCTTGTATCCTTAGGTGTTGTGTAATGCTCTTGATGGTGTTGTGAATGCTCTTAGTTTGTTAATGACATTATAAGGTGTATGTTATATTCTTAGTTTGTTAATGATAGTATAAGGTGTATGTTATATTCTTAGTTTGTTAATGACAGTATAAGGTGTATGTTATATTCTTAGTTTCTTAATGACAATATAAGGTGTATGTTATATTCTTAGTTTGTTAATGACAGTATAAGGTGTATGTTGTATTACATTGTTATTCTACTCATTATCATGTAGTCAGAAAGTAAGGTGGGGTTTAGAGTTGTTTAATTACAGCCGCTTCCAAAACTGACATTTTAATGACACGTTTTGTTTCAGATTTGAACTGTGATCTTTGTGACATCTAACTATTAACATTTAAAGATCTAATTGATTAACATTCATAATGTAAAAAGTTGTAAAGGTTTTTAATTTTAATACATTTCATCCCAGTTCCTAACATGTTGCTGTTTATTTTGTGTGAAGGCTGAAAGGCTGTAATCTGTCAGAGAGATGCTGTGAAGCTCTGGCCTCAGTTCTCAGCTCCAACTCCTCTAGTCTGAGAGAGCTGGACCTGAGTACCAATGATCTGCAGGATTCAGGAGTGAAGCTGCTCTCTGCTGGACTGGGCAGTCCACACTGTAGACTGGAGACTCTCAGGTCAGTTGGACTCAATGTGCAAACAGTCCCACCACAAGGCTCCTCATCAGAAGACATTTAACAGATTTACATCTATAAAAGTTAGAAAACACACACCTAAATATAGATTTGTTTTGTGAGAATAAGTGTTTGTGTGTGTGTGTGTGTGTGTGTGTGTGTGTGTGTGTGTGTGTGTGTGTGTGTGTGTGTGTGTGTGTGTGTGTGTGTGTGTGTGTGTGTGTGTGTGTAGGTTGTCTGGCTGCCTGGTCACACAGGAAGGCTGTGCTTCTCTGGCCTCAGCTCTGAGCTCCAACCCCTCCCATCTGAGAGAGCTGGACCTGAGCTACAATCACCCTGCAAGAGGCTCAGGAGTTACGCTGCTCTCTGCTGGACTGGAGGATCCACGCTGGAGACTGGACACTCTCAGGTATGGAGAGGACAGCTCACCACTCAGTGACACAGTGTCTCCTACAAGGATTCAACCGCCTGCTAGATGAAGTGTAACTGTAACTCATGTTGTGTAGAAAGTGATGATCCAGCAGATGATGAAGGTGAATGTTTCCATGTTTAAAGCCAACATGCTGCTCTCACTGTGTTTCCCCCCCAGTGTGGAGCATGGTGGAGTGGGGAGGCTGAAACCAGGTGTACAGAAGTGTAAGTGTCTGTTTAGTTTAATTCTTCACTACACACACTCACTATTTAGATGGACACTTCATTGAAGTTCAAGTATTTGACATGATCATGGGAAGACACATGGGAGCATTAACCAAACATCTTCAGAGAGACAATGGGTGGACATGACTCTTAGAAGGACACTTTCACATCGTGGGCAGTAACAACAAGGGAAGCAAAAGGTGAGGGGAGTGTCCTGGCCATGACCAAGGCCAGGTTCATTTGTATTACACTATGGGGGGAAGTGGACATGTCTGCAAGGACGCAAGACAACTAAGGGATCTGCACAAGAAAGAAGTGAGGAGATGCATGGCCTCAGTACCACACTTCCTGGCTACAGTGGAGATGCCAATGCTAACTAACTTAACACATTTTAATTGGAGAGAGGAAGGGAGCTATTTCTAGGTGCAAATACTTTATACAAATACTTATTTAATGAACTATATATTATAAAAGCTTATATATTTGATGTGGTGTATAGTTCATATATTCCACCACCATCCACACAGCAGTAGGTGACGTCCGTTCATTCAAATCCTACTGGGAATGAAGACCTCATGTATCTTATAATAATATTGTTAACAATCACAATTTATCCTCCTTGTATAAACGGTGTAGTGGTCTTAAAGTGTTTTCTGAGCCAGTATAGGGCGAGCTCCAACATAGCGTATCAAGTGACTCACAGTTTGGTGGTTTCAACATAGAGGCGGAGATGATGGAGATGAGGAGATGTGTGTTAGAAATGAATTGAAAACCTGCTGTCTCTCCCTCACTTCCACTCAAATGAAACAAACAGACCTTTTCCATCCTGAAATGGAAAGGAAATCAAACCTTCTGGCGTTGTTTCTCCAGCGCTGCACCTGTCGCTTCATTAGCCTGACCTGCACTCGGTCTCACCTCCACTAGGTGTCATTAAAAATAACTAAATCCAACAGGTAGTATTGTTATAATGGGGATTATTAGTAGTATTGTTATTATTATTAGACATAACCATATCATAATAATCATAGTTATTATGTGTATTCTATTATAAAAATGATTGTTATTTTTATTATTATTATTATCATCACCCTTATTATAATGCCTATTTACTACCGTATTATAAATCATATTTCTGAAATAATTATAAATATATTGTTGGGTATTATTATTATTAATATTATTATTAGTAGTATTATTGCTATCATTATTATATTAGATATAAGAGAACATAATAATTTTGCTATTACTAACATTATTAATCCCAGTAATTATATGTGTATTTTATATTCAGAACATGATAACATGCTATTATTGTTGCTGTTATTATTTTTGATTTAATGCATGTTATTATATTAGACATAACATTATAATTACAATAACATGATTAATGATACAAGACTTTCATATTAGATTTGAACTAGAATAATATTTCTATCAGGAGTGATGCTGTTTTTTATAATAATAAAAAATATAATATAATTATAATAATTATAATGATAATAACTAGAAAACCTTCAATTCCTGAGGAAATTGTATTTGTATGCTGCCATTACATGCTTTTGTGTGCGTATAATTGTATGTGTACTCATGTGCGCTTATATATTCACATATGTTTGTGCGGGTGTATGTAATGAGTGTTACCATGATGTTTAGGTACGTATATGTATTTATATGTACTTATGTGTACATGTACATGTATGTATAGTATGTATGAACCAGTTCTATGGTATTAACACTTCATTTCCAGCCTGTATGTGAGCTCAGTTTGTTCAGTTGATTACAATGTATGTGTATTGGAACCTTTAAAAGTTTAATATCTTGAAAAGTATGCAAAGTATTGCTAGATATTTCATAAGATCAATAAGCTCATCATCTTGAACATTTTGATGTATAAAATGTGTATGTAGTGTAAATACTGTGGGAGTAGATGCAGTTTATACGTTTTTGTAGGTTTCAGTGTTTTGGCAAAGACAGCCACACACACACACATGGGATTTAAATGAACTTTAACTTTAATTATCTTAAAAACTATAAATACTATTGCTTTTAAAAGTCATAGCACACTATTCCACTATAGTACCTATCATAGGATATATTTTTATCATTCTATGTTAATGTTTGTGTAGATGATGATGATGATGATGATGATGATGATGATGATGATGATGATGATGATGATGGTCGGTGTATAAACAGTCAAAGCGGTTGGATATGACGCCACTGGACTGGACCGGTATACCGGATGAGACCACTAGGTGTCCACTTGACTCTTAAGTCATGGACCCTGTGGTCCACTAAAGGAGGAGAGGGGATAGTGATCAACTATCAACCACTCAGTGACACGTCGGGTTTTTATTTCCTATCAACATCCACTAAACATCATATAATGATCATCACCTGGTCATCCTGCTGATTACTAACACAATACAAGTTGGATCTGGGATACTTTTTGATTTGTCTCTTCATGACAAATGCCGGTTCAGTCAGTTTGCATCAAATCAAACCGGTTTAGGCTCGTGCACCAGACCGGACAACCGGGAATCAACCCAACCTTCAGCCCCTAATCATGTCTTGTTCTCCCGTCAGATGCCTGTGGACTCACACTGGACCCAAACACAGCCAGCAGACGTCTCTCTCTGTCTGAGGACCACAGGGAGGTGAAGTGGGTTGGAGAGGATCAGTCTTATCCTGACTACCGAGAGAGATTTGACTCCAGGTCCCAGGTGTTGTGTAGAGAGGGTCTGACTGGCCGCTGTTACTGGGAGGTGGAGTGGAGAGGAGGTGTTTTTATAGGAGTGACATACAGAAGAACCACAAGGAGAGGAAGGGGTTATGACAGCAGGCTTGGATTGAACAACAAGTCCTGGTGTCTTCATTGTAATGATGATGATAGTGACTATGCCCGGTACAACGGTAGTCCAACATCCATCCGTCCCCCCCCCCCTGTCTCCACCAGAGTAGGAGTGTATCTGGACCGGCCTGCTGGCTCTCTGTCCTTCTACAGAGTGTCCCCAGGTGTAGGAGGGTCCTCAGACACACTGACACACATCCACACCTTCTGGACCACATTCACCCAGGAGGACCTCCTCCCTGGGTTTAGGTTCTGGTCTAGTTCAGGTCCTGGTTCCTCAGTGTCTCTGTGTGGGTTGTAGTTTATGATCATCATCTCACCGCCAAACATCGCGAGCAAAAATGAGCTAACACATCTGTTAATTAAGTTAATGTATATATATAATATATAATAATGTAATGTATAATATATAATCAGTTAATATATATAATATATAATCAGTTAATATATATTATATATACATAATATATAATCAGTTCATATATTTATTAGATATATAATATATAATCAGTTAATATATATATATATACAGTATATATATATATATATATATATATATATATTAGTGATGGGCCGATAACGGCGTTCCCGTGCTGCGATAACACAAGACTTTTATCGGCAATAATATTTTTATCGCCGATATTATCGCGAATCGAAATCCTCCGGTAGCACCCCCCCCCCCCAATCGCGCAGACACACTTTTAGTCATTATTTAGGTAATATAAGTCATTATTTAGGTAGCAAACACATATTATGGACACCTTCGACATCATTCAAAGGAGCCACCTTAATCTAGATTAACCTAGATTAATTTCAAGATTACCACTAGATTAATCTAGATTAAATATTTTAATCTATGCCCATCTCTAATATATATATATAATAATTTAATGTATAATACATAATCAGTTAATATTTCTGACATGAATAAAGGGGACATATCTACATTGAGCCTATTGTTATCATGGCAAAAACTTGATCTGTATTGTATTGATTACCTATTGTTGATGATCGGTTCATTGTATTGATTACCTATTGATGATCGGTTCATTATTGTATTGATTACCTATTGTTGATCGGTTCATTATTGTATTGATTACCTATTGTTGATGATCGGTTCATTGTATTGATTACCTATTGATGATCGGTTCATTATTGTATTGATTACCTATTGTTGATGATCGGTTCATTGTATTGATTACCTATTGATGATCGGTTCATTATTGTATTGATTACCTATTGTTGATGATCGGTTCATTATTGTATTGATTACCCCTGTGTCGCGTCTCAGTCTATCAGAGAAATGAATATTCATGAGCAAGCTACAACCTTTGCCTTTATCAAATCTATTGATATATTTTTAACCATGAAAGGAAGTGACTTTAAGATCTTCCATAGGGTTAACTAAGCAGCTTTCACAAAGATTTAATTTCTAATTTGAAATGTATTTGAAGTATTGATTGATGTTGAATCTAAAACACAATTTGTACTACAATATGGTTGATATTTTTACAACATTTTCATACTGAAGAGCTCAGATATCAGTTTTTATTTTGATGAGCCTAACAACCTGATGTAAAGCAGATTAATATTATATTCATAAATGCAGTCTATGGGAAAAGCTAATGATGTTCATGTTGTGAAGGACTTTAAAATGAATATTGATTCCTTGTGTTCCTTGCTCGGGGGACCGTGAGTTCAGTCCTCTGGAGACATGTCCTAACACGTCACAACACACACACACACACACAACAGTGGAGTCTCCAGCATTCACCACTTCAGTGTGTGGAGGGAGGACCTCACTATTCACTTCATGTTGTCCTGAAGTTATAGTGAACAATGGAATATGTTTAATTATGATTCATAAAGTACCGTTATAATCTAATGGTCATGGTGATAACAGGATGCACTTGTAACCTGCGTTGTGTTAGCTAGACTTGGAAGGACTGGGACACTCTCAGCATGCGGATGAAGAGGTTCATTATCTGCACAAAGGGTGATCAAACAAATATAGGGCATGAGCAAAGGTTTGGTCCGCCTGCAGCAGACGTCGTCCTTTTCGGCTCATTACATTAGGCTACTAATATTCTGTTATAGTAATATTCTGTTCTAATATTACTACAAGTTTCTATAAAATACTACATTTTACAACATTACATTATTATATGAAGTGTGTAAATAAAGCAATGAAAATAAATTCAAAAAGGGAGTAATGTATCATAAAAACATGGATATGAGTGAATGCACTTGGGTGTAGGTATATAGCAAAATACTTTATATTTATAATTTATATCTAATCATATACATTTTATCATGGTGATCATATAGTATGTTATATAAAACTTAAAAAATATTCAATTACTTTGTCAATCTGACAAACAGCATACAATCAGAACACTACTTCATCCATTTTCAATGTTAGTTGCGCTGAGCAGCACTCATAAAAGGATAAACACTCCACTCTTGTGGCGACAACCGGTACTGCATGTAAAATGCACAATGACGTGACGTGACAGGTGTCGTGCCAATGTAGGTATCCCCGACAGAAAATGTATCCCCTGGCCGCGGCGCGCATTCATTCAGCGAAGGCGGAGAAACAGTGTGCGCTTGCTTTCACCCAAGTAAATTAAAACTAACAACAATTGCGGCTACAAAAGAATAAAAGTAGGCCTATTTATTTTTGCAAAACCTCGTAGATAATGACAACACCAGAACATTGAATTAAACAATGCAATTGTTGTTAGTTTTAATTCACTTGGGTGAAAGCAAGCGCACCACTGTTTCTCCGCCTTCGCTGAATGAATGCGCGCGCTCCCGCGGCCAGGGGATACATTTTCTGTCGGGGATACCAATTGGCACGACACCGGCTCGTCATTCTAGAGCGAGGATGCTAGCAACGTCGCGAGTGGAATTTTAAAACATCCACGAGACATGAAGTGAACCAACACATCTAATTGGTCATCAAAGTCATCAAACAATATAGGGCATGAGCACAGGTTTGGTCCGCCGAGACTAAATACATTCAATATTACAACACGACAACAATGCAAACGTGCTTCAAGGTCAAACGAAAATAGAAAATCAAATAAAAGTACAATAGTGTGCCAAACATCGCAAGAATGCGATTTATAGGATGGCATATATGTCATGCAAAAGTCTAGAACTATAGTCACTTGTACAATACAATGATAAAATGACTTTTAAAGACTTTTCATGTGGACCCGTCTCTTTGCTCAACCTACGTCTGCTGCAGGATACCCACAATGCAGCAACTTGTTTAAAAAATATTATAAAATAAGAGTCTTGACCCAATGATACAGGATTTAACAATAACTACAAATGACATTTGCTCCGTTACATACATATATACAGAGCATACATTCATCAAATCAATAGTATAGTAGTCAGTGGCGGATGCAGAACGTGACAGATGCCTGGATTAAGTCGGAGTGGGCCTGAATCTAGGGTGTCCCAAAATCAAAGCAGTTGTCCTGAATCCTAAATTCAGAAGCACCACTAAGGGACAGTGTTTCTCATAGGCTACATAGACATAATTGATTCCGGTTTTTTTTTTTTTTTTCCCCCAGCGCGATTTGACAATAGCCTATTATCGTTCCATTTATTCATCTCCGCGCAGCTGTCTTTCTCGTTCACACACACGCATGCTTGCACTGAGTGCCCTATGAGTCATATAGGATGTATTTGAAAGGAATTCCCTATATTACACAATAAAGCAAGTTGGAGGTTGCTTTTGCATTTTGCAATCATATGCACTCTATTGGGATTAACGGCGAACAATTCTTACGCATTCACAGAATCTGCTGTTTTTTGCCAGCACGCCTCCCTAGCCTTATTATGGGCAACTGTATCGCCCCTTGCCGTTATTTGCTTTTTAAACTCCTCGTATGAGTTCATAATCACTACTTGCTCCTCCTGAGTGACATACACAGCCCGTGTTCGCTCCGTCGGATCCATTGCGTCAAGGTGAATGACGCTGGGTTACGCCCTTTTTATGTGAACGCGCATTGAAACTAAAGCGGAAAACCTGGCTTGACAAATTGACTTTAAGTGAGCTTCGTGGTACCGTTTAACTCTAGCAGGGGAGGCAAATCAAATTTTTATGGGTTCCAGCTCATGTAGGGGTGAATTGAAATGAGAAAGCCGATAAGATGGCTAAGAATGCATTGGAGAAGGAAAAAATAGAAATGAACATCAGTATAAGTAAGGCAGAAGTTAAAAGTCTGATATGGGAAAAACTTAATAAAATGTGGCAAGACAAATGGGACAGTGAGGAGAAAGGGAGATATTTATATAATATTCAAAAAAGTGTTAATGTTAAAATAGTGTATAGTGGTCAGAGGAAGGATGAACACATTTTGATAAGGTTAAGGTTGGGGACACAGTGCACTAAATAAAACAATGGAATTGATAGGAAAACACCCTACTGGATTATGTGAGGGGTGCCAGGTAGAGGAGACAGTGGAACATGTCTTAATGTACTGTAGTGATTATGAGATAGAGAGAGGAAGTATGAAAAATCAATTGAGATAATTGGGAATGCAGGAGTATACTTCGGAAAATGTTTGAAGTTTCAGGAAGAGGAAATATATAAAAGTATTGTTTGACTTTTTGAGAGAAACAGGTGTATATGATAGGATATAGTAACAAGAAAGTGTGAATGAGTGAGTGTTTGGATTTTTTTTTTGTTGATTCATTAAATGGATCAGAAGAGGGCGGTAATGCACCAACATGTGGATGCCACCGCCGTAAAACCCCAAGAAGAAGAAGAAGAAAAAGAAGACTGTTTCGGTTCTGAACTATTGCAGTCAATGGGACTTAGGAAGGGAGTGGACAGGCTCTCCGTAGACGGGCTCTGGTTTAACTCTGCTTGCGAGTTTCGTATTTAGCAATCGAGGTTTTCCCAAGAAAGCCTGGACATGTTCAGCGAGCTTCGTAGTATACCCCCCTGGAGGCAGGGATCTGTTGGCACGTAGTTGGTGAACACAAACAACCAGCAGTAGAAAAGTTTGATGTCTGAAGTCTACTTCCTCATTCGCACTTGGCTGGCTTCCAGAGGGAGGAGCCTTGCGTTTGTACTTGTATAACTTTATACTGTATTGGTCGGGACAAGTTTTCATCACGTAGAAGATCAGGTACAGTTTTATACATGTTATATTTTCTTTACATTATCGGTAAACTACAGTTATCTAATCTTGGTAAAACAATACATTTCCAGGTGTGGTGTTTGCATGTTTTACTGTAAAAGAGCTGCTCTTACTCTGAGCTGTTTGAATTCAGGAACATGGGTCATAATAGTCAGGGAGCCAAAGTCTCAAAAGCTCAATAAAATGGGTTGAACCTGACATGGTCTGCCGTACTTTTTATTTGTTTGTTTTTTGTTACTTTTGACCCTAAGGAACAATAATTGGAGGGTCTGCTCTGCCGGAAATATCGCGAAAAAAATGTGTGGCCATTTTAGCGTGTGTAGGCCTACCCTTTATTTTTTGATAGAAAAATTTGATAAATTAAAATGTTCCTGAAATCCTCAGTGGGTTGGGTAAGCTGTCAATAAATGCATTCCTAATGCAAAGAACACATGTGGTGACCACATTCAGTGAAAAAATATTCTTAAAACACATTTCTACATGATTTTGGCTCAATTTAATGCAAAAAAAATAAGGCGTTTTCTCACTTTTTTCCAATATTTTCATCTTTACTTCATTGGCAATCAACTATTCCCCCAAGTTATTACATCAACCAATATGCCATTCTTTTCACCAAACAGTATACTCATTCCACAGAAAAAATTATAAAAATCCAACCAAAAACAATGGATCTGTGATGATTTCACTACTAGTTGGCGATCAATAGGCCCAGAACCTCAATGGAATTTTAGGCTACTCTCAAAATTCCGAAAGACACACTGCACATTTAGCATCATGGCGCGCACACACACACACACACACACACACACACACACACACACACACACACACACACACACACACACACACACACACGATCTTGATTTCAATGAGTTTGGAACAACCACACAGTGGTTACCAACAGACTTGTATCACATGTATCACCTAAATATTGCAAAGGAAGTTATTCTGCCCTGAATGTTTTTTGCAATTTGGACTTTAACATAAAAAGTAATAAGTTAAAGGAGCTATATGTAAGAAATGTACTCAAAGTAATCATAAAATGACCCTAATATGTCAATAGACATTGAGGAATCATGTTAATTTCAAGTATTTATGTCAGACATAATAGTAGTCCAGCCAGAATATTTAATTTCAAACGCAATATTTCTGGGCCAGGGCCCAGTTTCCCGAAAGCGTCGTTAGCCTAAGTGGTTCGTTAAGTTCGTCGTACGACCATCAGACAGTTTTCACACCGTTTCCCGAAAGCATCGTTGCGTAACGACCGTCGTTAAGACACTCGTAGCTAACGAGAGGTCCAGGGGTACTCGTAGCGCACTACGAGCGTCGTTAACACATCCAATACCACTGAATGTCCAGCTGGTGACGCTAAAGTTACGATAGGCTATATAGCTTAGTCTATGTTATACCATGGTCTGGGTGAATACTCGATTCTGATTGGCTGAAGATAATCTTATCTTTGATGTACACCTAGGAAAGACGTTGACTATGGCTATGAAGATATAAAGTATTATTAATTGATTAAATATTGAATTGAAATGAAATGAATGGACGACGCGGAGGCGTGAACCGCGGAGTACGGTTCTGTTAATGGACACCTCGAAGGGCATTATCCCGTTTATACCATGGTCACTTACGAAAAAAAGAAATATTTAATCAATTAATAATACTTGAATGTGTTTTAGAGTTAAAATCGTGAGTTTTTTTTTTTTTTTTTTACAAATCGAGCGGACTATTTAATATCTCCCGTATGCAGGCGTTGCCAAGCAACGTGGCCATAGCGTCTTCATAGCGTCAACGTCTTTCGTAGGTGCACTTTTCAACCTACACCCTCCAGCCAATCAGAATCGAGTATATGTATTTCAGCACCGTGTCAGTGGACAGGTACGAGGCTACGATCGATCGTTAGATCTGTGCACGCGCGTTCATGTTAAGAGGAGTTTCGGGAAACGCATGGAAAAAAATAACGATCGTTCGAAAGATGATTCGTAAGAAGCATCGTAAGATGGATCGTACATCGTTATCGGGAAACTGGGCCCTGGAAAACTGTTTTGTTTACATTTTGTGTTTTGGTCTGTTGCTCCACCTTCTGCCTAGCGTCCAATCGTGAAGTCAGTACTGTATCGCCATCCGGGTTGCCAGATAGGCTGAGCTGCAGCCATTTACTGTATAAGGAAGGCTGCAGCTACAAATGTTTCGGGTCAGAAATGTCTGACGTTACTAAATGCATTCGTGAACATGTTTACATTGCACTATTAGCCTACCAAATATATTTTAGTTGGGTAATGAAAATGGTCCATGTTTCCACTGGAGTGAGCTATTGCAGTATATCTTTAGAATTATATTTGGCTTATCGCCATTATTCAGTTTTTGCTAGAAAAACATGTTTGAAGCGAATCATTGCGTCGTTGCCTCATGGGCATTTTCACGAAGTCAGTATCGTTTGCTCAATGACTGTATGTAAGGATTTCACACCATTGAGGGCCATTTACTGCACACCGACTGCAGTGTGGATGAAAATAAAACAGCGGTCAGAGCTGGCGTGTGTGTCCGAGAGTGCTGCTCTATTCGGACACATTACTATGAAGCCCCGGTGACGGTGTGGGAGTGTGGATGATAATAAAACAGCGGCAACATGTGTGTGTGTCCGAGAGGGCTGCTCTATTCGGACACATTACTATGAAGCCCCGGTGACGGTGATGCAGTTGGTCAATATTATCAGGGATCTATGCAAGGCAACTGTATTTGTATAGCACACTTCATACATAGAGGCAATTCTATGTTCTTTACCTAAATAAAAGCAAAGAACAGTATGTAAAACACTTGTCATGGTTGCTCCTTCTAGTAGACGCAGTGTTGTGTTGAGTAATCCGGGAACGGGGAATCTGGCAACCGCTACTCTGGGGGGGGAGGGGGAGGGAGTACCACGCTGTACAGTAATTACAACGTGGTTGCAATAACAGTTTTGGCCAGAGAGGACGCAATCCTACATATAGTTCCTTTAAGGTTATTTTATAGGCTTTTCTAAAACAAAATGTGTTTTAAAATAGTTTGGTGATTTTGTATTATTTATTCTTCCTTTAATGCACACTGTGACACAGGAAGTGTCAAATAAGTAGAGCAATCTTGTAAAAATGTTGTAAAACAGGAAGTCAAATTCGTATGTAAACAAAAGTATGGTTGCTAAGGAACATTGGATATGTTGTTATGCCCTTCAGAAAGCAATTACTGTAAGTGTCCTCCTAACTTGATTGTTTGTAATATCATTAGTAATGCTTAGGAACTGCCATAGCCAAATATATATTTCAGTAATCTCCATGTAATGTTACATTATGCTGATGTGTATTAACAGTAAGAATTGTGCTAACAGCGTTGCTAATTACATGAGCTCTATAAGTAATTAATGTAGTTTTTTATAAGCCAATAATGTTATGTTTCTCTTTCATTTGTAGTTGCACTTCGATTCAATTAGTTTATTTCAGAACTTATTTCTGGTCTATTTTATCAAGTTAGCATAGCTTAGCTTAGCGATTAGCTTAGCATGCTAAGGCTAGCTGTTAACATGATATTTAGGGTTAGGGATATAAAGATAGCAAATGGTAATTTTAGCCAAAGTATTGTCTGTAAAGTGAATATGCAACTCATTAACTTGGAATAACCATCTAACACACATATAATATATGTTTATAGAAGAAGAGGGAGGAGGAGAATAGTGGAGAGGAGTAGAAGAGGAGAAGAGTGGAGAGGATAGGAGAGGAGAGAAGAGTGGAGAGAAGCAGAGTGGATTGGAGAGGAGAGAATTGTGGAGAGAAGCAGGGTGGATTGGAGAGGAGACTAGAGAGTGAAGAGTAGGCTACAGCATGGAGCCTGAGTTTTCAACCAAGCAGCTGGAGAGAAAGCTGCTCAGTACCAACTATGCTGCTTGCATAATATGTCAGAAAACGGATAGTGATGCTGGTCCTCTTCAGAAACTGACAAATCAAGGCTATCCTTCCCTCCTATATGCTGTAACCAACAGAAAAGATGATGTCTCATACAGACTTGACAGTGACCTGCAACCTCAATGTAACTTTCTGTGGAGGAATCCTTTGTGGCACACACAATGTCGAGCGAAGTACACAAATCGCAAAACTGTTGACCAGAAGAGGAAAAAAGCTGAAATGCCAGAAAACACTTCATATGAAGCAGAAAATCCTGAGCCAGATAGCAGCAGGCCTACTAAAAAAACACGGATGTCAATGCCACAGCCCACCAAACACAAGGAAGAGTGCTTCATTTGTGGAAGAGCACGCACGACCAGGGGCAATAGATGCCTCATTTTGATCGCCACTTATGACAGACAGAATGCAGTATGGACAAAAGCAAACAAACTTGAAGATGAAGAGATGTTACACAAGATTCGTGGTCCTGATGGAAACAATTGCACTGATATGATTGCTGAGGACTTCCGGTACCACAAGGAATGCATGAACCACTACCTGACAAAGTGTTGTCATTCACAGGAAAAGAGCAGTACTGACCCTGAGGAAAGCCTGGATGTTCAGGAAGAGGTTGTAACAGCAGCACGGCAATACATGGTGTCACTCTATGACAGGAGTGACTTTGGTGGTACTCTAGATCAGTGGTTCCCAAACTGTGTGCCGCGGCACACTGGTGTGCCGTGAGGCAAGTCCAAGTGTGCCGTGGGATTTTGTGACAACCATAGCCTACTGCAATATAGTATACAACTAGACAAAAATAATTATTTTAATTTACTATATACTACTTTGAATGCACTCATTCCATAATACAGAGGCAAACTCTTTATCTAAAAACTATTTTAAAAATCCTCAAAGAGGATCCCACATTTCGCTGTTCGCGCAGGTCAACACAACATTAAAACATAAACAAGAGGGAAAATGGAGCGCTTTCTCGTGCGGAGCAAACCACCAACCACGTGAGGTCAAGTCACGTGAACACGCTGTCCCACATAAGGACAGGCTCGCGGATGAGAGGTGGTGCGCCAGGCTGGCTTACCTTGCAGACATATTTGGGCATCTCAACGAGTTAAACGCCAAGCTTCAGGGCAGGAATGAAAACATTTTATCATCCACAGACAAGATTAGGGGGTTTATGGGCAAACTGACCCTGTGGCGCGAGGCTTTGGAACAGGGCTCCATGAACATGTTCCCGCTGATTTATTTAATGTATGCATAATGACATGTCAGGATCAAAATGCCCCGTTCCCCCAATTCAAGGTAAAGTTAGACAAACCAAACGCAGCGGGATGTGTGTGTGTGTGTGTGTGTGGGGGGGGGGGGGGGGGGCGTAGTAGATTATTGGATGTATATCAGCAAGATAATAGACTTGATTTAGCAATGATGAGTTTTAAAGTTAATGATGTACAGTTGTGTTTATTCTGGGCATATTGTATTTACTATTGTGAAGATGGCCATTGGCCACCCCCACTCAAGACCAAGATCCACCAAGGTGGGGGTCCCGGCCGGGTCGCGTGCAACGAGACAGATTGACGAGACATTCAAATATTTTATTAATCTGGCGTGACACAGAAAATACAAAGACAGCATGCATTTACCATTTCACTGATATGTAAATGTAAAAGGCGACATTCAAATGTGAAAGTGGTATTGTTAATGTGTCAACCATTCGAAAGCGTCCTAGACTCACAGACAGACAAACAACATACATTGGCTGGCTCTCGTGAGTGATGACGAGTCGTGAGTGACGTCTCAGTCCTCGAGTCAATCAGTCAGCGAACGACTCGCGAATCAGTGGCGCCGCGAATCAGCGCGTCAGGGAGACTCAGCGAACGAGACGAACGAGCGAACGACGCGAACGACGGTGGCGAACGAGGTCAGTTCGTTCACTTTAAAGAGTCGTTCGTTCGAACTAGTTCGTTCGCGAACGACCCATCACTAGTGAGTTGGCGTTCTCCACTCTTGTTTACATGAAGAACAAGACCAGGTCACGGCTCTCTGTTGAGCAGGACTTGCGAGTGGCCCTCTCCTCAGTGCCACCAAGGATTAAAAAAATCTGTGCGCCCCGACAGGCACATGTGTCCCACTGATTTGTTAGTAGGCAGAATATTTACAAAAAAAGCCTGATTCTAAATGTTAGTTATAATTTGTGGGTCAGATTCAGGAACATGGACAGTGCAGCTTTCTCATGGACAGTTCTCTGCTGAATTTCTGTTTCCTTTGCCTCACCTGTCTGGTTGAAATGGGTGTGTTTGATGAAGCCCAATTTGATAAAGTTGAAATATTTTTGTGAAGTATTTTGTTAATAAATATTTCATGAGTAGAATAGTTGTCTTTGTCACATCTTATTTGGCATTAGTAAATAATTATAAACCTAACAGATAAACAGATGATATTAGTGATAACACGTGTTATAAGGCTATTTTGCACAATAGGTGTGCCTTGAAATTTTTATTTGTCCTTTGGTGTGCCTTGGGCACAAAAAGTTTGGGAACCACTGCTCTAGATGCACTGCGAGCCCATCTCTTTGTGAGCATCAAAGGAGACATGCGTTGCCTTCCACCAACTGAAGATGCCTTCTTATTACACCTTCGCCGAGCTCTGCATCAGTTGGCTGTGTGTAAGCGGGCACACATGGTTCAGCCAACCTACCCAGCTGCCACTGATTTTGGGAGACAACTTGTCAATGGCAAATTGGTGCCAACCATGATGCTGAAAGAGGCAAAACCACCTGAACTCAAACTCAGCAAATACTGCCACTGCAAGAAAAGCATGTGTGGCCGAGGATGCTCCTGTGCAAGAGCCAATGTGAAGTGTGGCATTGCATGTCTCTGCACCGGGGACCCCACCAGATGTTGAAGGATTGAACTTGCACTTGAAGACAGGGACACGTAAGTAGGCTGCATGTGTGTGTGTGTTTATGTTTGAGAGGGGAGGGGGCATCTTTTATCACGCTGCTGTATAACCCACCCTGCCGTTCTTCTTTGCTGTCTCCTTAGGTGTTGAGGGTGAAGGTTTATCCCCAGAGCAGTATCTGCAGTGTGATTCCCTTGTGATTATTCCACTTCATAGGGACCTGCACCTTGTTTGATCTTGAATTATTTTGTTCTGTTAAAATTGTAATAGTTTTCATCTGAGGCAATAAAATAATGACATAATAATGTCATTTTGTTGTATTATATTTCTTGTGTAACACATTTTCATTGGTAGAACAGAGTAATGTTGAAATTAAAAAGATGCCTAGGCCATGATGTTTCATAATTTGGACATTAACAACCATGTTGAATATGCAGTGTGTCTTTCGGAATTTTGAGAGTAGCCTAAAATTCCATTGAGGTTCTGGGCTTATTGATCGCCAACTAGTACTGAAATCATCACAGATCCATTGATTTTGGTTGGATTTTTATATTCTTTTCTGTGGAATGAGTATACTGTTTGGTGAAAAGAATGGCATATTGGTTGATGTCATAACTTGGGGGAATAGTTGATTGCCGATGAAGTAAAGATGAAAATATTGGAAAAAAGTGAGAAAACGCCTTATTTCTTTTCATTAAATTGAGCCAAAATCATGTAGAAATGTGTTTTTAGAATATTTTTTTCACTGAATGTGGTCACCACATGTGTTCTTTGCATCAGGAATGCATTTATTGACAGCTTACCCAACCCACTGAGGATTTCAGGAACATTTTCATTTTTCAAAATTTTCTATAAAAAAATAATGGGTACACACACTAAAATGGCCACAATTTTTTTTTGCGATATTTCCAGCAGAGCAGACCCTCCAATTATTGGTCCTTAGAGTCAAAGGTAACAAAAAAAACCCAAATTAAAAGTATGGCAGACCATGTCAGGTTCAACCCATTTTTGAGACTTTGGCTCCCCGACTATAATGTTAAGAATTAGTTTCACCCTGCAGTTGATTTATATGGACTCTGGTTCACTGAAGTGAAATGTTTGGATTCAAACATCCTGTACTTTTAATTGTACTATGAGTTTATTCAAGTCATTTGTATTAGTTTAAGCACAGTAACAGTCCCCAAGGTTTTTAATCTACTGTATGAATCTCTATGGTTATGTCTTGGGGTTAATTATTGATTGGTTTTATGACGTCTATGAAACAGTTTAGTATGATATAGTTAATGATCTCAGTTCAAAAGGCAAAGAAAGTGATTCATTAGTTGTGTTTGTGTCCAGGTCTCCAGTCTACTATGGATGAGGAGACAGAGGAGGGGGGTCCTCCCTCTAAAACCACTCTGTCTGGGGAACATGGCTGCCACAGCAGAGCTAAGAGGTAAGAAGAGGATCTCTGACTGTCTGTGACTGTTGTCCATCTCAGAGCTCAGCAGTGATATACCATGACACCATCATTAGTCTGAGTAAAAGCTGTGTGTGTGTTGTGTTGAAGCCCAGAGCAGCAGGAGAGAGCAGACTCCCCTGGACCCAGCTGTGTCTCCATGAAGAGTGACTGGTCTATGAATCATCCTGAGCAGTTTAAAGGTGGAAATCAGTCTATTGATAAGAGGTAAGGATTTAGCAGACATTATAAAGATATAGCATCTATCGAATGTCCATTAATCCTGGTTCTTGTATTTCTAGAAGAGTCCAGCAGGAGAGCAGACTCCCCTGGACCCAGCTGTGTCTCCATGAAGAGAAAGTGGTCTAAGGCTCATCCTGTTGGGTGTAAAGATGGAAAACAGTCTACAAATAAAAGGTAAGGATTTGTTAGAGATGATAAAAATACAATAGTTGAATATCCTCTCTATACTATCTATGTTATACCTGGTCCCAGGTGTCTCAATTAAATACTTTCCCAGAAAGCGACTGTGGCGGGGTAACGTCCGGCCACACGCCACCTAAGTGGCTTTCTTTCGGGGCCCTCCGACACAGGACACGGGTAGATGTAGTTCAAGGTGTTTATTTGGAGTTTCAGGCAGAATGGTACACGCCGAGCTGATGGTACTTCAAGTCATGACTGTGCTCCTCCTCGAGTGTGTGTGTTGATGGCTGGTTTATCCTGGGTGCCATGATTGCTCTGCACCACAGGTGTGCAGCCCCACCCAGCCAGAGTCCAATCAGTCTGACTCAGGCCAGGTGAGGCTGTAAACCAGCCACCAACAACACACACTCCACATAAACCCTTCACATATCCCCAACACCAGATTGAGGCCGGGGAGAATCCCCGGCCTCGCCTACTCCCCCCTCCCCCCTCCCCCATCCAAGCAAACAAACAAAAAACACATACCGGACTCTGAACAGGGTTACCATACCTACAAAAAACCTGGACTCTTTTCAGGGTTGCCATACCTAAACAAAAAATAAACACAGCCCCCCAAACCCCACTACCTCCACACCTCCCCAGGGTCACACGCCCACCCCACCCTCCCCCTCCGTCCCGGAGACCGGAGGCCTGGGGCTGCTGCTCCGGCTGGCGGAGGTGTCTCTGGGGTAGCTGGCTGCAGGGGCTGGCTGGATGGGTTCCGGAGGAGGCCCGACAGCTGGGCCGCGGAGGTAGCTCTCGGAGGGCCTGGAACAGTTCGTAGTCACCCCCCTCCACCAGGGCGACGAGGCATGATCCCCCTCCCATCTCCTCCTGGAGCATGGGGCCTTGGGCTCCTGGTCCCCTGGCAGAGGGGCGGCTGGCCTGGGCTGCTCCAGGCTGGATCCGGGGGAGGCTAGCTGCAGACGGTTGCCGGTGGCGGTCGCTGCGCTGCCTCCCCGCTCCTCCGCTGGCCGTCGCTGCCGTTCAGGGGGAGCTGGTGCTGGGGTGGCTGTCCTCACCGCGGCTGGTGGCTCCAGTGTAGCTTGGACAGCCCTTCCGTGTCCCGTCCTGGTCGGAGGAGCCCCACGTTGGGCGCCAGTGTGGCGGGGTAACGTCCGGCCACACGCCACCTAAGTGGCTTTCTTTCGGGGCCCTCCGACACAGGACACGGGTAGATGTAGTTCAAGGTGTTTATTTGGAGTTTCAGGCAGAATGGTACACGCCGAGCTGATGGTACTTCAAGTCATGACTGTGCTCCTCCTCGAGTGTGTGTGTTGATGGCTGGTTTATCCTGGGTGCCATGATTGCTCATGCACCACAGGTGTGCAGCCCCACCCAGCCAGAGTCCAATCAGTCTGACTCAGGCCAGGTGAGGCTGTAAACCAGCCACCAACAACACACACTCCACATAAACCCTTCACAGCGACATTATATAAATATACAGTATATTATCAATACAAACTAAAATATTGCCACTTCTACAATTGGAAACTTTAAAATGCAGATCACCGGGCTTTCACCCACTTTCACACACACTGCTATCAGCTCGCTACACACACACACACACACACACACACACACACACACACACACACACACACACACACACACACACACAAACTGCTATCAGCTCCCTACTCTACACACACGCACACACACACCGCTATCGGCTATCCAGTCATCGGTCCGAGTCTGACTCTGTTACTGCAGAGCTTCAGTGTAGCCTACAAGTTTCTGAAGACACACGGCTGCCATAGTGTGAGAGTCGGCTGACTTCTAGTTATCACAAAGCAAATGAGAAATCACACAGGCGCTATTGTGGGAGACGATCGCCATGAAAGGAAATTATTATTATTATTATAATTTTCATTATTAAGTCCTTTCTAAAGCCATTAACCCCCCGCTTGCCACAACCTCTTATTTCTATGGCTGCAACTGACTAGTGGGAGCGTCACCATGGAAACAAGATCCCGGGGTGAACCCTAAAACATTGTGTGTGTGTGTGTGTGTGTGTGTGTGTGTGTGTGTGTGTGTGTGTGTGTGTGTGTGTTCTCCACAGACAACACCAGGAGAGGTCAAAGGTTACCAGTGCTCAGTCTGTACAGCAGTATCCAACAGAGCTGATCAAGGTGTGTAAACGTCCAACAAGACATTTGACTCCAGCTCTACATGAACATTAAAAAGCATCTCTTGTGGTGCTGATGGTCTCCAGGTTTCCCTCTTTAGACCAGCGGGACGTGAGTCTAGGCCAGATGCTTCTGATGTCCTCAGTGAGTTCAGAGTCAAGTTCTCATTGATGTTTGTTCTGCTCCAGAGGGCTGAGGAGGACGCACACGCTTTTCTAGACAAGGAGCTGAAGAAGCTCTGGAGGGGTCTCTTCCCAGATTACCCACAATGCTCAGAGAGTCAGAGGGAGGATGAGGAGGTGGTGGATGGTGAGGAAGAGGAGCAGAGGAGGCGCGCCATAGAGGGAGTGGAAGACATCACAGTGCTCTGCCTGAAGCATTTGAAGCAGAAGGAGCTGGCCGACTCTCTGCAGAGCAGTAAGAGAATCTTATTTTGAAACAAATCAGTAAAACTCTTATTTTGAAAAAAATCAGTAATAGACTAATTTTACAGCTTTAATATAAAGTACAGACTAAATGACATAATGGGAGATATGTTTCTATCAAACTTTAGATTAAAAACTGTACACACCTTTGGATCTGATGGTGGTGTTGCTGATCATTTTTTGATTGATTACATTAAAATAGTTGAGGACTATTTATCCAACAAGCCAACAGTAAAGAAACGAGTTGGAGCCGCTCACGTTAACATCCTGACTGATGACTTCTGTTGTTTCTCCATTCAGAACATTTTGCTGTCAAGTGCCAACATAAACTCAAGTCTCATCTGAAGGAGAAGACCGAGTGTGTGTTTGAAGGAGTCCCTAAAGCAGGACAGCGTACTCCTCTGACTGAGATCTACACAGAGCTCTTCATCATAGAGAGAGAAAGTGGAGACGTCAACAAGGAACATGAGGTCAGACGGATTGAAACAGCTTCCAGGAAACCAGCCAAGGAGGAAACGCCAATCAAATGTGAAGACATCTTTAAACCCTTACCTGGACAAGATCAACCAATCAGAACAATAATGACAACTGGTGTGGCCGGCATTGGTAAAACCATCTTAACACACAAGTTCACTCTGGACTGGGCTGAAGGCAAAGCCAACCACGACATACACTTCACATTTCCCTTCACTTTCAGAGAGCTGAATTTACTTAAAGAGAAAGAGTTCAGCTTAGTGGGACTTCTTCATCACTTCTTTATTGAAACCAAACAAGCAGGAATCTGCAGATACGACCAGTTCCAGGTTGTCTTCATCCTCGATGGTCTGGATGAGTGTCGACTTCCTCTGGACTTCCAGAAGAACCGGATCTGGACTGATGTCACAGCGCCGACCTCGGTGGACGTGCTGCTGACAAACCTCATCAGGGGCGACCTGCTTCCCTCCGCTCACATCTGGATAACCACGCGCCCTGCGGCAGCCAATCAGATCCCTGCTGAGTGTGTTGGCATGGTGACAGAGGTGAGAGGGTTCACCGACCCACAGAAGGACGAATACTTCATGAAGAAATTCAGTGATAAGACGCTGGCCAGGAAAATCATCTCCCATGTCAAGAATTCACGAAGCCTCCACATCATGTGTCACATCCCAGTCTTCTGTTGGATCATTGCTACAGTTCTGGAGGACCTCTTCACAACATCCCAGAGTGGAGAAGAGATGCCCAACACTGTGACTCAGATGTACATCCACTTCCTGAGGGTCCAGTCCATACAGGCGGACAGGAAGTATCATGGGAGAGCTGAAACAGATCCACACTGGAGCTCAGAGAGCAGGGAGATCATTGTTTCTCTGGGAAAACTGGCTTTTAACCAGCTGGAGAAAGGCAACCTGATCTTCTACCAGGCAGACCTGGCAGAGTGTGGCATCGATATCAGAGCCGCCTCAGTGTACTCAGGAGTGTTCACCCAGATCTTTAAAGAGGAGTGTGGGCTGTGCCAGGACAAGGTGTTCTGCTTTGTCCATCTGAGCATCCAGGAGTTTCTGGCTGCTCTTTATGTCTTTCTGTCCTTCAGAAACACTGGTGACAATCTGCTCTCAGAAGAACAATCAACCTCCAGGGAAGATGAACTCCTCTACCAGAGTGCTGTGGACAAGGCCTTACTGAGTGAGAACGGACACCTGGACTTGTTCCTCCGCTTCCTCCTGGGCCTCTCTCTGGAGACCAATCAGATTCTCCTACGAGGCCTACTGGGACAGACAGGAAGAAGCTCACTGACCAATCAGGAAACAGTGTCTTACATCAAGGAGAAGATAAGTGGAGATCTCTCTCCAGAGAGAAGCATTAATCTGTTCCACTGTCTGAATGAGCTGAACGACCGTTCTCTAGTGGAGGAGATCCAACAGCACCTGACATCAGGAAGTCTCTCCAGAGTATCTCTCTCCCCTGCTCAGTGGTCAGCTCTGGTCTTCATCTTACTGACATCAGAAGAGGAGCTGGACGTGTTTGACCTGAAGAAATACTCTGCTTCAGAGGAGGCTCTTCTGAGGCTGCTGCCAGTGGTCAAAGCCTTCAAAACATCTCTGTAGGTGCACTAATAACAATAATTAACTATCATCTGTTTTGCATTTGTCAGGCAAAATCAGTGAAATCCATGATTTTGTGTGTTCAATATAAATTACATTAAATAAAACATGGACATTATGGGGACTACATGTAGGAGTTGATTTAACGGAATGAAGAAGTGAGAATTTATGTTAATGAATTACGCTTTGCTTTATACCAATTTATGTCGAAAAATTGAAAAGTGTAGGAATTAAACATGTTTGTATCTATGTTCATTAAAGGCTGAATGGCTGTAAGCTGTCAGAGAGATGCTGTGAAGCTCTGGCCTCAGTTCTCAGCTCCAACTCCTCTAGTCTGAGAGAGCTGGACCTGAGTACCAATGATCTGCAGGATTCAGGAGTGAAGCTGCTCTCTGCTGGACTGGGGAGTCCACACTGTAGACTGGAGAATCTCAGGTCAGTTTTACTCAATGTGCTAAATGTAACGCTTCAGTATTTAGTCATGTTATACAAATATTTGTGTGAAGAGTTTTCTTCAATATTGTACTGTAGTCTGTTTTTTATGTGCTTCGTAGCTAAACTATTTGCAGTTTTGTATGATGTTTAAAATATATTTCTGTGATTTCCTTGAAACCCATAATAATTAATGTTTGTATCTATTGTTCATTAAAGGCTGACTGGCTGTAATCTGTCAAAGAGATGCTGTGAAGCTCTGGCCTCAGTTCTCAGCTCCAACTCCTCTAGTCTGAGAGAGCTGGACCTGAGTACCAATGATCTGCAGGATTCAGGAGTGAAGCTGCTCTCTGCTGGACTGGGGAGTCCACACTGTAGACTGGAGACTCTCAGGTCAGTTGGACTCAATGTGGTAAATGTAATGCTTCAGTATTTAGTCATGTTATATAAATATTTTATGAAGAGTTTTCTTCAATATTGTATTGTAATCTTTTTTTTAAGTGATTTGAAGCTAAACTATTGGCAGTTTTGCATGTTGTTTAAAATATATTTCTGTGATTTCTGTGAAACCTATAATAATTGATATTTGTATCTATTGTTCATGAAAGGCTGAAAGTCTGTCAGTTGTCAGAGAGATGCTGTGAAGCTCTGGCCTCAGTTCTCAGCTCCAACTCCTCTAGTCTGAGAGAGCTGGACCTGAGTACCAATGATCTGCAGGATTCAGGAGTGAAGCTGCTCTCTGCTGGACTGGGGAGTCCACACTGTAGACTGGAGACTCTCAGGTCAGTTGGACTCAATGTGATAAATGTAATGCTCCAGTATTGAGTCATGTTATATAAACATTTTTATGAAACGCTTTCTCCCATATTGTATTTTAATATTTGTTTTTGGCTGGAGTGGCAGGCCAGCCCTATATCTGCGATGCTCTGTCACTGAGATAATTTGTGATAGTTACACCATTGGTCGGAGTGAGTGATGACGTGGTTGTTGTTGTTTCTCCATTGGGTGGGTGTAGCCGGCACGGTCTGTACTTTGCCGACTTCTGCGTTGTGTTCCGGTGCAAGACAGGACGCTGACTTTCTTTAAGGCACTTTATTCTGTTCACAGAGAACAAGGACAAGGTTCAGGTTATCTTCAAGGAATGAATCAGCCTCTCAGTCTCGTAGGAAAGCGGAGTCATTATCTAATAGTATTTACAAAAAGCAGAAAATAAAATACAGAAGAATTATCATGGAAAATAAATATATCGCATTAGGCTCATGTGTAGCATGTGTATATGTGTTAGGGGTGGTTAATTGGTCCAATTTCCCGATTCGATTCGATTCCGATTATTGAAGTCTCGATTCGATTATAGACCGATTTTCGATTATTAACGATTATCGATTTGATTTTCGATTATTATAGTTACTGACTGAAGTCTATTTTTTTGAAAGACAGACGCAACACATGTTTTACTGTAGCCTTATAGCTATAATGTACACAGTTATAAAAACTTTAAGAAAAAAAAATAAAAAAATAAAAATCGATTTTTGAAAAATTAATAATCGATTCATAATCGGTCATTTCATAATCGCGATTAATCGATTATCGATTTTTCCCACCACCCCTAATATGTGTGTCATGTTGCATGTTTTCTCTATTATTAACTAATTGCTTTTAGCCTTTACATTTAACATTCTGCAACATGAAATAAACCACCTTCCTTTCACTAGCCAACACATACAGTAACATGCATGATGCAACATGCATGTGCTTTACATCAGACTGTTCAGTGCCATTGAACATTAAACCGTACAAGAGAACATTTTAATAAACACATTACATTCTAAACCTGGTATTGGGAGTAGGCTACATACCTGTTCACAGAGAACAAGGACAAGGTTCAGGTTATCTTCAAGGAATGAATCAGCCTAACATAACAAAAAAAAGACAACTGAAACATTTGGGCTATATCACAAGAAGATAGAATGGCGAGCGCTAGCATACAGCGAAACAAAGCACGAGGTTAGCTATGTTAACAATATCTAAAGCTCGACACAACACGACCAAATTTATGTGCACTCATCATGGAATACATGTGCAAGTTACCGTGTGCACTCAAACTAAAGTTACAACATGTATGTTTCAAGTTTACATTGCACTGCTGTAGACACGTACCTCTCTGTCTCGTAGGAAAGCGGACTGAGAAATGAACGCGAAATGCAGCCTATGGCCACCACTATCCCATAGAGAGCATTTACATGACAAATACATCTCCCAATACCTATAAGCTGCCATGAACAATACAAGATTTTGGTGAAATAAAACTCACATAACCACAAAATGTAAAATGAAAGGTTACAAAAATATTTGTCTTTCTTAAACCTGTTACACGGGCAAAACCAACATGGTGGCCGCCTCACAAACAATTTCATTTAACAGTTAAATAGTACACTAAAACATGTTTCTGAAAACATTTTAGATGAGAAATAAGCCATACAGCTGAATCTTTCTTCATCTTAGATCGACAACAGTTAGTTTACAAGTTTTTAGGGAGTTTTCAGAGGACGCCCCGGATTTGAATAATGTAGAGGAAAACTCAACTTCATGCAAATCTCTCGCCACACTCCCAGAATGCATCGCCACACTCCCAGAATGCATTGCAGGGCTGCTCACATAGACAATGAATGGGAGGCGTGGAAATGACGGATCCTGTGGACACGAACCCTGAGCCTTTACAAGTGCTGTGTTTGACTGCCGTTCATTCTGAATCTATCGAGCGCTAAGAATGGACTCACGGTCCAGCCACATACTAGGTTTTGACCTAGTCTTGTTTTAGTGATTAAGCAGAACTATTTTCAGTTTTGCATGATGTTTAAAACATGTTTCTGTGATTTCTGTGAAACCTATATTAATTGATATTTGTATCTTTTGATTATGAAAGGCTGAATGGCTGTCATCTGTCAGAGAGATGCTGTGAAGCTCTGGCCTCAGTTCTCAGCTCCAACTCCTCTAGTCTGAGAGAGCTGGACCTGAGTACCAATGATCTGCAGGATTCAGGAGTGAAGCTGCTCTCTGCTGGACTGGGGAGTCCACAATGTACACTGGAGACTCTCAGGTCAGTTTCACTCAACTTGTTCAACAGGCGACCATGTGTCTTCAGTGTGTAGGCCTAGCCTATTTGTGGGCCAACAATAATAGAATATACTGCGTTGCAATTTAAAAACATAGTTATTGAAAAAGGTGAGGTCAAATAGACACCTTTTAAGCCCAGATCTACCCTATGGGCAATCTGGGCATGTGCCAAAGGGCCCAGAGTGCAAAAGGCCCTCCCAGTGGGAGAACAAAAAAATGTATGAATTTTTTTTAATTTTCAAATTTTTTTAAATTTTGAAATTTTTTTAAATTTTGAATTTTTTTTTTAATTGTCAGGCTCCACAGAATTATGACACAACGCTTGTCCCATTCTCTTGATCTTAATGATTTTCCAATCAGAATGAAATTAAAGTTGTTTCCAAGAAAATTAAGTATGATTGTGTTGTGAAAAGCAGTTTCTCTTGAAAACTCTTACTCACACGTGTTCTTTAATGAAGCGATAGAAGAAGTTTTAGCTTTAAGAAATAATCAGTTTTATTGTTAACACCAGTAGAATGTGCAGAGTTTTACAGATATCTGGGTCCAACTATGTTTCCCTGACAGACAACAAGTGTGTGTGTCAGTTCACGAAGTCTGAGCCCCAACTATCCTGACCCAGGATGTTATATACACAAAACAGTGAAAACGTCATAACAAGGGCTGGCTGTTGTCGTCTTCCCACCTCGTTCTCGCGGTATCTGACTCCCAGCATGTACAGAGGCCAGCCTGCCTGTTCTTTACTATCATATGACCTGCACTTTGCAACCAACGGATCTCACACTATTTATTCTACACGTCGCCAACAACGTACTCATTCTGATTATGAGGAGTTGCTTTTATAATTATATGCCTCTGCTTATATCTCATGATTCTGTTATACTTTAGCAGAAAGGCACCAAGATTAGTATGACCCTAATTATTGGTCATATGGTAGATATAAAATATAACCATACCTTTTAATTGATAGTTTTATTGGTGAGATGCTGGCAAGTAGCAATGCACAGAGGGGGGGGGGGGGTACTAATCCAGCCTCGGTTTGACCTAGTTTCTGGGTTCTGGTTTTAGACAACATGCTGACGATCTGCATGGATAATCTCAGTTACTTTGTTTTTCCACGCTGAAACAAACATTAATAAAAATTCATTAACATTCAAGTCCCAATGACAGCTGTTCTGATCACCAGTCGACCCCAGGTGGCATCATATTCCCATCATATTCCCTTCATATTCCCATCATATTTCCTTCATAGTCCCATCATATTCCCATCATATTCCCTTGATATTCCCATCATATTCTCATCATATTCCCATCATAGTCCTATCATATTCCATAACAAGAATATTTAATTGTCTGCAAAATTAATTTGAACAAGATGATATAACTTCAATAATCATTGTATATTTACTGTGTGTGTGTGTGTGTGTGTGTGTGTGTGTGTGTGTGTGTGTGTGTGTGTGTAGGTTGTCTGGCTGCCTGGTCACACAGGAAGGCTGTGCTTCTCTGGCCTCAGCTCTGAGCTCCAACCCCTCCCATCTGAGAGAGCTGGACCTGAGCTACAATCACCCTGCAGGAGACTCAGGAGTTACGCTGCTCTCTGCTGGACTGGAGGATCCAGGCTGGAGACTGGACACTCTCAGGTATGGAGAGGACAGCTCACCACTCAGTGACAATGTCTCCTACAAGGATTCAACCTCTTGCTAGATGAAGCGGTTTCAAAATGCAGCTGTAACTCATGTCGTGTAGAAAGTGATGATCCAGCAGATGATGAAGGTGAATGTTGCCATGTTTAAAGTCAACATGCTGCTCTCACTGTGTTTCCCCCCCAGTGTGGAGCACGGTGGAGTGGGGAGGCTGAAACCAGGTGTACAGAAGTGTAAGTGTCTGTTTAGTTTGATTCATCATAACACACACTAACTATTTAGATGGACAGTCCATCCACACAGCATTCTTCCTGGGAATGAAGATGATGGTGACATCATGTATCTTCATCAAACTGTTGATAAACAGTCTACCTGTTGATGAAGCCACAGTCAATCCAGCAAACAGAGGTTCAAAACATTAATAATAATCATCATCATCATCATCATCATCATCATCATCATCATCACTAGAACACCTGCAATTCCTATGTATATATGAGGGGCCGTATAGGACATAACAACATACTTCACCGCACACACAGTCAAACTCCCTCGCATACACACCTATATCCTCTCACATATACTACCATACCGCACATACACTATCAAAGTCTCTCACACACTATCAAACTCTCTATCACACACTATCAAACTCCCTCTCACGTTCACTTCTATACTCTCTTGCATATACTAACATACCGCACACTAGGGCTGCCCGCTAATAGTCGACTAACCGTTAGTCGATCGGAAGAGGTTTAGTCGACCGGAAGAGGTTTAGTCGACTAAGTTGTCATTAGTCGCTTAGCAAAAAGTAAGACATAAAAATAAATGCTACAAGCATCACAAACAATTACAACCTCAAACATCCTAGTCGATTTGTTTTGATGGTCTCTTCTTCTTCTTCGTTGAATGAGTGCATTGCTGCCTCCCGCCCCGCATTTTGTGGCCACCAAATGGCGTATATTATTATATTATTGTCTTTTTCAAGCGGAAATGAAAAGCCCATAGAGATATACTAGAGTGCGTCAAACATCTTGGTTGATATAGTTCGCCTGAAACATGGCAAGGAATAGACAGTCTGTATTGTTTTGTATATTTCTTCTTCTACAACAATGTATTTGGTCTTCAATGTACGTGTTAGAGCGGGGAAGTGAGATCCGATCACAAGTGGTCACTGGAGACGCATCCTAACGCCAGGTGTGAACTGAGCTGTCCACTTGTGATTAGAGATGCACCGATCAGGAATTTTGGGGCCGATCACCGATCACCGATCACCAAAAGCAGTATCTGCCGATCCCGATATTGCCGATCACCGATCACAGCGTCAAATCCATAAATTCTTCAATATTGTTGTCTCATGTAACTTTCATATATTTAATTAATGATTCTTCTTACACAACATTGACAATGTATTAGTAAGTATAAAAATTGGGAGATGAGAAAGTATCATGAATTAATTGTTTTATTTAAGCAACAATTGTGTACAACATCTGCAGTGCAATTTGGAGTTTAGCTACAAGCTTTTTTGTGGAAAAATAAAATAAATATGTCATACAAATGAGAATGAGAACACTGACATATGTGCAACTGCAACATTATCTCTAGAGACACTCTCTTGGACATACAACTTGGAGCTTATACTGGAGCTTTCCTGTCAAAAAACAAACTCAAACTGCAACATAAACTGCAACATAATAATTTGGCTATAGCCAAAATAATATAATAAAATAATGTAGTTTCAAGACATTTGTCTGCATGTAGGAGATAACAGACAATAGTGTGCAAACAAGTTCACAGCATTAGCAATAATCAAACAAAAAACTATTGAGCTATATCTGTAGGAATATCTATTTCAACTGAGGTAATTTCTGTGCCCTTTAGAGAGGAGTAGGGAGAGAGCCATGGGCAATGAAGTGCATAGTAAAATACAAAAGTAAAAATAAATAAATAAAGCTCAATCTGTAGGCCTGGCTATATCTCCTCTCATTTCAGCTGAGGCATTTCTTGTAACTTTTAGAAATATAGGGAGGGGGGTGGGGGTAGAGGGGGGGTTAGGGTCACTCTGACTCAAAGCTTACTTCTGATTACGCAGCATGATTTTCGGACAACATTGTAGAATACCCATACCGGAGACGCCATTTAGTGTTTTACCTTTTTTTTCTCTCCCTCCTCGCCTGCCCGGCTTTCAATGTAGAGACTGCCACGCCCCCTTAGGAGACCTGGGAGTGAAGTGGGAGTGCATGCCCTGGCGGCGGTTTGTTGTTATATTGTGTATTTGAAACGTCATCTGATCGGCCTGCTTTGGTCTATTTTTAGAACGCCGATCAAAACCGATATGGGTATTATCGGCCGATCGCGATCGGTTGCCGATCGATCGGTGCATCTCTACTTGTGATTGGATCAACCAAGATGCATGTTGATGCCAGTGGGGTGTACTACGAACCTCGATTAGTGGGTTAGCGAGGTATGTTGCGCTCAAAGCCTGGGTTAGCTGTCATACGAAAGTCGCTCTCTTTTAGCGTCGCTATATCACCATGGTAACTTACGCTGGCAACCAAACCTGGTCAGGAGGAGGTTTTCAGCTAAGACTTTCCGATTAGATCGGCTTCTTAAAGCTGAGCGCGGGAGTCTTTCGGGACAGATCCGATCCCTTGGCATTGCCGATCCCTTGGCATTGCCGATCCCTTGGCATTGCCTGAGGATATTCTTTATGAGAGATGCAGGTTCTCATCAGAGGGTATTCGCTATTTGATCGTCCTTGTTGGACCTTATGTAGGCAATGCTACAAAAAGAAGCCGTGCGCTTACTGTTGCGCAGTGTGTCTGTGTTTCACTGCGATGATTTGCCAAGGGTACATATTTGCATACAGTTGGCGATGCCGAAAATATCAGCAAAAATACAGTGTGCCTTGCGATACGCAAGGTTGTAGCTGCCCTAAATACACTGCTAAATATGTTTGTGGTGTTTCCCAGCTTTTTGCCAACACAAACTGTCAAGGAAGGATTTTATCAACTTGCAGATAAAAGAAAATACCTGTTTGTGTGAATGAGTGGTAGAGTGGCGGTAGCCCGTCAGTCTTGAGATTCTGCGTGCTGGGTTCGTTTCCCAAGTGAAGTGCATTTATGTGTAGTTTAATAAGTTATATTTCTTATGTCATATGGAATACTTATTCATTAATGTTATGGAATTATCCAGTTTGGTAATCTAGATGAGGGTGAAAGGCAAGATGATGGACAGGCAAGATATGAACCCCGGTCGCTGGCGTTCAGCTCCCATACTAATCCACCACAGCACTGTCGCTACCTTCCAGCACATGCAATACGTTTCTTACATATAGGATGTATTTGAAAGGAATTCCCTAAATTACACAATAAAGCAAGTTGGAGGTTGCTTTTGCATTTTGCAATCATATGCACTCTATTGGGATTAATGGCGAACAATTCTGCATTTGGCATAGTTATTTTTAGACAATTAGGCTATGCAGAATCTTTTCACTTACGCATTCACAGAATCTGCTATTTTTTGCCAGCACGCCTCCCTAGCCTTATTATGGGCAACTGTATTGCCCCTTGCCGTTATTTGCTTTTTAAACTCCTCGTATGAGTTCATAATCACTACTTGCTCCTCCTGAGTGACATACATAGCCCGGGTTCGCTCCGTCGGATCCATTGCGTCAAGGTGAATGACGTTGGGTTACGCCCTTTTTATGGGAACGCGCATTGAAACTAAAGCGGAAAACCTGGCTTGACAAATTGACTCGTAAGTGAGCTTCGTGGTACCGTTTAACTCTGATTGCGAGTTTCGTATTTGTCGATCCAGGTTATCCAAAGAAAGCCTGGGTATGTTCAGCGAGCTTTGTAGTATACCCAGGTGTGAACAGAGTTACACCTGGGTTAACCCTAACCCCAACAATCCCCCGAAGGAGCGCCATACATCCACACGAACCACAGACAAAAATATGATTTTTTTTTGTCAAGCTCTATTGCAAATGCTTACTTTTAAATAAAAATGTGCAGTTATACGAGGTATAAATAAAATTAACAAAATGTTCCTTCCTGGCCGTTCCGACAACATTCAGAATCGCTTTGTCCATGCAGTTAATAGGCGGCCCGCTTCGTGCGCATGCTTATAAAAATGTATTTTGAATGGTCATTATTACAGTTTTGTATTATCTGTAAAGTAATACAAACCCCCCCCCCCCCCCCCCAATCACCAATCAACAACAATCACGCAGCACGCCCCCCCGTCAACAATCGCGCAACCCCAAGGCCAGTCCAGGACAAAATTGCCCGGGCCGATTTTTGTTCCCAGTCCGCCCCTGAGAGAGCTTGATTGTATGTGTGAGAGAGTATGATAGTGTGTGAGAGAATTGAAATGGTGTGTTTCCCATTTAGCGATTTCAGATCAAGAGCTAAACTCAGAAGAAGCATTCATTTGTATCTCTTCTTTGTTGGTTTCGGAAATATAGCATTTCTAAATGGACTAAAATGCATCAGTGTCACTGTGAACACTATCAATGTAATTACGTGACAGAATTATGTCACGGTCTGGCAGGCCCTTGCAGCAGCTGAAGGAAGTGCTAAAAACCTGACGGTCCTTGTGTTAACGTTATTTATTAATCCAATATCTTGGTTTAGACTCTCCTTTCTGCGAAAACTTGTATCATGAAGTGTAACTACTGCCAAGCAGAAAAAACGGAAGTGGGGGCCAATCAGGAATCGAGATTTTAAAGTGCCTTCCGTTTCAATCAAAGTCTCTCTCACACACTATCATACTCTCTCACACACTATCATGCTCTCATATACATGTGAGTGTCAAGTATATACATATGGGAAAGTGACAATATATGTACGTGAGTAGATTGATTTTAAATGTAAGGTATATACGATATCTACGAATGTCTGAACTAACTGATGGTAACTATATGGGGTCTGACTGGAAACGAGGGAACATGGCGGTGCGTGCAGGTGCTGGTACCTACTCTCGCTCAAAACCCGAGATTTATAAAACGGCTGGTGGGGAGTTGATAGTGGAAGCAACGCTGTGTGTCGCACAAAGGCCCACAGAAGGACACCAACAACATCAAGACATGTTTGAAAGTGCTTAATGAGTGTGGTGAAAACATTCCCAGGTTTGTTTCACACTACATAGATGAGCTACCACCTGTCGGGTTCAGCAGCATAGACGCCTCTGCGCTGCTTGGCAGGGTGGAGCAGTTGAGCCGAGAAGTGTCTAGTTTGAGGAAGGCCCTGGAAGCACAGGTGGATGTGGGGGAGAACCTGGGAGTGGCTACTGCGGCTATGGACAGTCGGATGTCTGCAATCGAGAAGTGCTGTGGTCCCTCTGGCGTGAACCCTGGGGCTGGTGCCTCTCGGGAGGGTGAGGTGCCGGGGCCGGGCTCCGTTCGCCGGGAGGAGACATTAGATCAAACAGCAGCGAGCTCACCGCCACGAACACTACCGCGGTCTCCACAGTGGAGCACTGTCGTTAAAGACGGACGCCGACTAAAGCTGGTGCCCCAGAGAGCAGCGGTGCAGCCAAAACCCGGTGTGGTGCAAGCCCATTTGAAACAAGGGCAGAAGAAAATGGGGATAATTGGTACTGGTACTGAGAGTAACATCCAAGTGGTCAAAACCAAACTGGTGTGTGTTTGCTACTAGATTCTCCCCAAATCTTGATGCTGACACTCTAAGTAATTATTTGACTGAGAAGCTGAGTAATAAATCAGTGACATGTCGGAAGATTGATTCAAACAGATTCAGGTTGTTCCATATCACTGCCGAATGTAATGAAGTTGCTGATATGTACGACCCACAACTCTGGCCGGCTGGGACCTATGTCCGTCGGTATTATGAGGCTCGGAGACCCAGAGCTAATGGCGGTGTGGCCTGCGGACCAGTGAGGGTTAGTGACCTGCAGCGCTCTGTGCATACACCTGCAGCTCTGCAGGGGAGCCACAGCCTGGCACTTGATAGGGCAAATGTCAGTAGCCAGTAAAGGCGGCATAGTCAACACTATGAAGATCCGTGTTGTCATATAATGCGCGAGGGCTGCGTGTTGGCCACAGTGAAGCGGACAAATCACGTCGCGTTGTTGTGGATGAGCTCTTGGAGACCTGTGATATTCTGTGTGTTCAAGAGACATTCTTAGCCAAACAAGACTTGGACAGACTCAATTCTGTACACAAAGACTTTTATGGGGCTGGTGAAGCCACACCTGATCTCAGCACTAAAATAATTCAAGGAAGGATACCAGGAGGAGTTGCTATTTTATGGAATAAGAAATATGATCAGCTGGTTAATGTGGTTAGATTGGATGTTGACTGGGCCATTGGAATAGAGTTTAATTGTAATGACAAAAGATTCATTATCTTAAACATCTATACACCATGTGAGTGCTCCCAAAATGAAGATGAATACCTTAATAGATTGTCATGTGTCATGTATTTTATTCATGACAATGCTTCTACCTGCGTCTGTTATTCGAGATATGAATGCTGATGTGTCTGATGCTAACTCTTTATTTGCCAAACATTTAATGCAGTTCTGCTCTGATGGTGGTTTGATCCTTTCTAGTAAGGTGCTTATGCCAGATAATAACTATACTTATATCAGTGATGCTTGGCATACTACTTCATGGCTCGATCACTGTGTATGCACAGTTGATGAACATGACTCGTTAGATGACATGAAGATTATTTACGATCTGGCCACTACTGATCATATACCCTTTGTTATATTGTTGAATGTGTGCAATGTACCTATGTTATCGCCTGTGGATAGCAGCATAAGTGCAAGGAAACTAGACTGATCTCAAAGAATACACTTCTCACACTGATGCCTTCTTGGGTAGTATAAAACTACCAAAAGATGCCATTGTGTGCTGCAATATGAATTTTAAGAATCTGCAACATAGTAATGACTTATGCTCTATGTATAATTCTATTGTGGAGTCTCTCCTTATCTCCAGTAAGCCTTTTTATAAACTTAAGACTAATGTGTATAATGCTAAGCCAGACTGGAATGTCTATGTAGAAGAGTCTGTTGAGGCTAGAAGGGCTTTTAAAGTACGGGTTGAGTCAGGTGTAAAATATGGACCCTTATATAAATGCACATTTTAAATATGCCCTTCATTTTATCAAAAGGAATGAGAATACAATGAAAGCTGACTCACTTGCACGTAAGTTGCAAAACAATAGCCACAATGATTTCTGGAAAGAAGTCAGAACGATGAACAACTGCAAAACATCGCTACCGTCAAATATTGATGGAGTAAGTGGTGCAGATGACATTTCTCAGCTGTGGCAGAAACATTATTATGATCTGTTTAACTGCGTTAAAAGCAATTCATCTATAGTAGCTAGCATAGATAACAATGAGAATGCAACTGTTACTTCACAGGAAGTCCACGATGCAGTCATGAAGCTGGGAGATAATGAGGCATGTGGTATGGACAATATAACTGCTGAACATTTAAAACTTGCTAGCAAAAAACTCTATCCTCTGCTTGCTATTTGTTTCACCAGGCTATTAGTCCATGGTATTCTACCCAGCGCCGTCGTATAGGGGGGAAAGGTTATGACAATTATATGAGTCGTGTCATTTAAAAATCGAATCCCTTCAGTGTCATCATTTATCACTGGTCCGCATCATAGACTGCATATAAAAGTGTTGTAGGCCTACCTTCAACTGTCTTTGACTCTTTGGGTTAAAAAAAACTCCTTCAACTCAGTATCCGTCTAGACTCTAGTCCAAAAAAAATTAATAATAAAAATCCCAGCTGTTTCTGCTGCTGCAGACGGTGTGCAGACTGGCTCGGAGTCGGCACCGCGCGCATCAACAGTCATTGAAAGCAGCGGTAGTAATCACACAACCGGACGGTGTAGAAAGTCCCATCAATAGTAAATCCAATTTTCAAATCCATGTTAAAATCGGCAGGATATAGAGCTAGTTAGCTTAAAAAAAAGTTGTTAACGGTGTCAAATGTGATGTGTTTAGGTTGGCTCGGTAATATGAATATTAGGCAAAGGTCTATAAAAGGTCATGATATGTTCAAATGTAAAAAATAAAATAAAATAAAAAAATAATAATAATAAAAAGTTTTGGCAAGAAACTTGAATACTACAGTTTTGGTGAAAAACTTTATTCAGCAATATAAAATAGATAGTAAATATGGAATTATGAGCTGTTTAACGTCCTATCTTGAGCTCTGATCATCTTATATGCAATTAAAGCAATAATACAAGTTCTCTTTCAACAAAAAAGAAAATGTATTTGCAATCAGAGGTGTAATAAAATGTTGCAAATCAGGGAAATGAGAATAAGACAATTAATAATACACAATTTACATAATAATACTGACTTGTTAAGTCATTAAATGTAAAAAAGGAAACAAATTGGGTGTGTTACACCTGGCACCGTCAAGAACACTGAAAAACAAGAACATTTAAGGTGGCAATGAATGGGGTAGAGGGGCCCACACCGATATTCTTTCAGGGGGCCCAGAATCCCTAGCAACTGTCCTGATTCTATATATATGTAAGAGTTAGAATGTGTGTGAGAGTAAAGAATATACTGTATGTGTGTGTAAGTGTAAGTGTAAGTGTGTGTAATATACCTCTCCGTATTAGCCAGTGTGTGGTGAGCGTTCTGGCGCATACTGGCTGCCGTGCATCACCCAAGTGGGTGCTACACACTGGTAGCGGATGAGGTGTCATATCCCCCCACACACTATGTAAAGCGCTTTGGGTGTCTTGAAAAGCGCTATATAAATGCAATTAATTATTATTAATTAAGTGAGAGTGAAAATACATGCATGTGTTGAAAAGTGTATATATGTGAGTATAATATATGCATGTGAAAGGAGAATGTATGTATATGAGAGGGCCAGAAAAGTGGCATATAGAAAAGTTGCATGTAAAATAAATAAACAGGTCAGTGTTTAACGGCTGTATTATTTCAGCCCCCTAATCATGTCTTGTTCTCCTGTCAGATGCCTGTGGACTCACACTGGACCCAAACACAGCCCACAGACGTCTCTCTCTGTCTGAGGACCACAGGAAGGTGATGAAGGTTGGAGAGGATCAGTCTTATCCTGACCACCCAGAGAGATTTGACTCCCAGCACCAGGTGTTGTGTAGAGAGAGCCTGACTGGCCGCTGTTACTGGGAGGTGGAGAGGAAAGGAGAGGTTGTTATAGGAGTGACATACAGAGGAATCACAAGGAGAGGATGGGGTAATGACAGCCTGCTTGGATGGAACAACAAGTCCTGGAGACTTCTTTGTGATGATGACCGTTACACTGTCCGGTACAACCGTAGTGAAACATCCATCCGTCTCCCCCCCTCTGTCTCTACCAGAGTAGGAGTGTATCTGGACCGGCCTGCTGGCTCTCTGTCCTTCTACATAGTGTCTCCAGGTGTAGGAGGGTCCTCAGACACACTGACACACATCCACACCTTCCAGACCACATTCACCCAGGAGGACCTCCTCCCTGGGTTTAGGTTATGGTCTGGTTCCTCAGTGTCGGTTGTAGACATTCTCTCTCTCTCTGTCAGTCACTCACTCACTCACTCACTCACTCACTCACTCACTCACAGTGAGTGTGTGAGTGTGTGTGAGGGCTATTCTGTAGGACTTCTTTCCATCTGCTGGTTTGAGGCTGATCACTGACGTTGTCTTTCTTTCTTAGATCGTATTCTTCAGAAATATTTCACTTTTCTATCCTTTAGCTTCAGATATTGATTATTGAGCTTTATTGTCCCCCGCCCAAAAAATCGGGGGTGGGGGGGGGCAGTGATATACTTAGGGCCCTATTTTGCCGGTCTGAAACGCAAGTATGAAACGCAAAGCGCAAGTGGCTTTGTGGGCGGATCTT
This sequence comes from Merluccius polli, assembly GCA_030340625.1. Lineage (NCBI taxonomy): Eukaryota > Metazoa > Chordata > Actinopteri > Gadiformes > Merlucciidae > Merluccius > Merluccius polli. The sequence continues at coordinate 8,317 of JAOPHQ010003695.1, read as the reverse complement.
GGGCGCTGTTGCTATTATGCCGGCGGGATAAATGACGCTTGCGCCCAGCGCAAATCTAAAATGGGTTGGTCTGAAGTAGCTACATTAGTCATAGGTGTGGTTTGGGCGTAACGTGCAATAAACCAATCAGAGCGTCGGCTCACATTCCCTTTAAATGCAGGCGCGCTTGTTCCATGGCGAGCACATCGCGCATCGCCACTACTGGACCCAGACGTGTCCAATCCCGCCGTAGCGCGCGCATGCCCATCAGAGGGAAGAATAATTAGTTTTTCTGTTTAAATCTTTTCAGCTTTTCATTTTCCGTTGACAAAATGTAAATAAAGAAATGTCACAAAGACATACTTTCCGATGTTTTGGCCTCACTCTCACTGAATCACGAGGTTTTGAATGCATGGTGATATATTTGCAATGTAGTCTAACATTAGACCGAGATTACTTTGCTTATAGACAGTGCTTGAAGTGGAAAAAAATAAGTGCCGGTACTGCGTACGACGGGGGGGGGGGGGGGATCATAACCCACCCCCGGACCTACGACCGACGAGGGGGTGGGGGGGCAGCCTGTGACAAGTGCCGGTATGCAAGAAAAAGTGCCGGTATGCTAAAGGGTAAAATGTAGAAGTGCCGGTACCGGTGCGTACCGGCCCACTTCAAGCACTGCTTATAGATGATGCAGCTCTTCTGTCAAATAAGCTGAAGCGCATTTTCAGTACGCCGAATGTTATTTCAATTACACCGTGTCGTGTTTCTGTGTGTTTTCGATTATAAAACATTTCACGCGCTGTTGCTGGCATAATAAAAGGTGTCATCCTGGTGTCCTTATATACCTATGTCTTGCGACTATTGGTCAAACAGGTTAATTTGATCCGTCATTACTATTAGCCTGAATATTTTGGGTAACTGTGTACGCTAGATTTATGCCTATTTTTCACATATGTGGTAATATCTTTACTTGTATGTATGGTTTGCAAAAATGGGAACTGCTTCCTTGTAGATGAGAGAAGCAAAGTGTATGCACGTTGTACACACACTACATCAGAGGTTCCCAAACTTTTGACTGCTGAGGCCCAAATTAAATTCTGAAAATCTTCCGAGGCCCACCCAAACTTTTAGCCTATTTATATCTCACATTTTGTCAACGCATTTTATTTTTTTAAATCACAAACTGTTCCAACATATTTACATGTGTGCTAAGCCTACATTTTGATTTACATAGGTTGGCACATTGAATTCATAAACATTCATTGATTTGTTTTAAGCATTCCTTTTTTTATTGGTTTGATTGGAATAAAAGACATGTATTATACATAAATTCAACATTGCTTCACTCATAAATGACAGGTTCATACATTGAACATTTATTATACATACATATATATTCAACATGTCTTCATTCATAAATTACCGGTAGGCCTAAATACATTGAACATTTATTATACATACCTACATTCAACATTTCTTCCTTCATAAATGACAGGTATATAGATTCAACAGAAATGTTGAATATAGCCCTATGTATGTATACTAAATTTTAGTAGGTTTCGGACAATTCAATGCATTGAATGACTTCCTGCTTGTGTTCTCTGTTAAATAAAAAGTTATTTACTCAGACACTTGTGAGAGCGGACCTCCATTATTTCATCATCCACAGACCAGCATTCTGGCAGCCGAGAAGAATATACCACATTATTTGGCGTCACGAACAGGATTGACTGAATGCGCGAAATCGTTGACCAGAGACCAACTCGGCGCAGTTTAGACCCAGAAGAAGTGTACACAAGAGGTGAGTTCACCTAACTTCTGGTTTTTATACTGTAAGCAGGTGTACGGTGCAAGTTTCGAGAAAAAGCCCATTAACCGCTCAAATGGAAACGCGAGTAGAGAAGGATGAATGACGAATATGCGCTCATCACCCGATAAGAGAAGACGTCAGTGGTTCGTAACGTGCACCAATTTGAGAAACAAAACCAATGACAGATCAATGTATGTGTGAGTGAATGGTCGGATGCGACATGTTTTGAGTGAGACAAAAGCCTTGGGTACATTTTGATGAGAGCGAGTTTGCGGCCTGGCCCAAGGCAAATGTGAAAATGCAGCAAATGGCGCGACACTCATAGGCGTAGATTACAGGGGGGACGGGGGGGACATGTCCCCACCACTATTTATAATTTGAATTTTGTCCCCACCACTTTTAAAAAATGTGCAAACCAATTGCGATCGATAAAAAATCCCCAAATACTCAACCGAAACCGCCAAGTCTAAATCATGCGATAGGCGCGCACGATGACATCCTCACCCCCCCGTCGATAATCGCGCAGCCCCCCGTTGACAATCGCCCCCCCCCCCCCCCCGTTGACAATCGCGCACCCCCCCCCCCTGTCGACAATCGCGTACCACCACCCCCCCCCCCCCCCGTCCCCACCACTTCTAATAAAACCAAACTGACGCCCTTGGCGACACTATCAGAGTACTGAAAGTGCCAGTGAATGTGTATGCACTGAGATGCATCTGCGATGATAGGAGACACACGCTTCCAAAGTAATGTGACGGTGACTGTGACAGCACTAAAGTAAAGTAAGTCATTGGAGAACTTTAACGCAGCCAGGAGCATAAAATGGTAAACTGTCAATGAGAGATAATAAAGATGAAAGCCCGGCCGGGGTAAAGTACAGCCTAAAAATAATAAAGACAAAAATGGGCATAAACACCTAAAGTTGGATAGGGTACAAATAAGAAGCTTCAAAATAAGTGTTGTGTTCAATGTCCAATGTTCTGTGTCTGTTTGTGCTTTGCTCTGTTACTGTGAAGTAAATGTGGTTTGTCTGTGGAGAAAGAACAAAGAAAAAAGGCGATGACCTCTCCCTGTTAAAAGGGACAAAGAAAAAGGCGTTGGCCAGTCTATTATTTGGCGCGTAAGCAAGAAAATTAATAGGGATCATTAGGCCTAAACTTAATTTTAGTCTGTTTGTTCTTTGAAAGTGCCTAGGAACTGACATGTGAGAGACTGTAAAGAAAAAGTAGAATAAACAGCGGTTATAGATATTCTTGCATTGTGTGAGTGTGCTAAAGATGAGTGGATGAAGTTACTTATTTGTTGATTGCGCTCTAAATATTAATGATAAGTAGTTTAATTACAGGAGTGATGACTCCTTATGAAAATATTGTAAAAAGCAGTCTTATTATTTCTTAAAGTTGTGAAACTATTTAGATTAAACAACTGCTGACGAAAGCCTATAGAAAGACTCGCAGAGGCGATGCAAATAATTCTCTAGCCGGGGGGCCACTAGGTTTCCCCCTCTGATTCAGAAGGGCGTTGGCCCGGCTCCTCTCTCTCTGAAGTCACTTTAACAAGTGAACTGCGCATGCGAGGATTTTAGGAGGAGCTACAGGTTACATAGACACACACACGCCCCTACTGCACTCTTGGAGCTACAAGGGGGGAGAAGGCAGAACGAGGCCTAGTACAATAATTCTGTTTATTGGTGGTCATTATTTGATCATGAATTTTATAATTGAGACTTTTAAATTCATAAATAACCCCATGTTGACAGATGCTATTACTGCGATTAAAGATGTTCTTATGTTACAACTGATTGATTACTCTTAAATTTCATCTTGTCATTAATGTGAAGCAAATTTGCTTGAATAGACATTGAATCTCTGTTTTGTTTATTCTTTTCCTTTATCTACATTTGTACGAGAATCCTAAGCAAAGGAGGGGACCTCTGTGGCCGGGGGGCTCCTTTCCAAAGAAACATCTCGAACGTCTCGTGTGGTGTCTAATAATGATAAGAAATTACAAGGTTAACAAAGAAGGAAAGAAAATAAATAAATTAAAAAGGGGAGAGAGAAAAATTAGTATTAGAAATGGTTAGTAGGGATACAAATAAAAAACATACTAGGAAACATAGATAATAACGTAAAGTAAAGTTGTACAAGGCAAAATGGGATGAGGACAGTTAGTGGTGATTGTTAAAACAGAGGGATTTATTTAGAAAGACAAAGAGCAGAGAGAAAGAGAGGATGCCTGCCCCAGAGATGAAAGGAATAAATCAGGACAGAGCCCCCTAGAAGTAGACTACTACTACTACTACTACTACTACTACTACTACTACTACTAATAAGCATAGGCGTCGATTACGGGGGGGACGGGGGGGGACATGTCCCCACCACTATTTATAATTTGAATTTTGTCCCCACCACTTTTAAAAATGTGAAACCCAATTGCGACCGAAAAAATCCCCACATACTCAACCGCAGCCCGTTCTCATCCCAACTACAGCGTCCGCTCGCAGAGCAGAGTCTACAGTGTCCATTCACTCCAATAATAACCCGGTCACGGTGATATTACGCTAACCCTAACCCTAACCATAACCCTAACCTAACCCTTTTTGGAGTGAATTGTTTCACAGTAGACTGCGGACGCTGTAGACTCTGCTCTGCGAGCGGACGCTGTAGACTCTGCTCGTCTCTTACCACCGCGAACGGGTTTATGAGACCCCAGATCGTTTCACACAGACGCGGGAGGGTACCTTTGGCGTCAGTATCCAGGGCTTAATTTGGGCCGGAACACGCCGGAATATGTTCCGGCACCTCCGACGTCGGATCCGGCACCTTTTTTATTTTTTTATTCCCCCCCCGCCGTCAGTGGTTACGATCGCGCAACCCCGTCATCAGGCCGCGGTCCCCCCCCCCCCCCATGCATGCACACGGGCTGTGTGTGGACTTGGGTCTGTGGCTGAGTCCGCGGCCGGGTCCGCGGGTCCGGTGCTGGGTCCGCGGCTGGCGGGTCCGGTGCTCCCCCCCCCCCCCCCCCCCCCGTTGACAATCGCGCCGAATGTAGAGCATATTGTAATGCAGCGTTGAATGGATGAATAGCTTACATAAGGGTCCCCAGCACTTTTCAAACCACACTCAAGTAATGGTTATTGTCCCCACCACTTCTAAAACCAAACTGACGCCACTGCTAATAAGGATAATAAGGATAATACATTTATTTGAAGGTGCCTTTTAAGACACACAAGGTCGCCTTACAGTGCAAAGTGGTAAAGGGACAACAAGCTCAGTATGTCCCATGGGGATCGCAGGACTTCTGTTGGGACATAGAAAGAGATCTGTTGGGACATAGAAAGTGCACATGTAGAGATCAGCTATGTATTAGTGTCTGTTATTTGTTTTTATGTTTTCTGTTGATTTGTTTTCTCTGTGAATTTGTTTTATAACTGTGTGTGTAAAAGCATTTTAGTGCTTTGTGGGACAATTAGCAGACCAACAGCTCAGTTAAGTTGGGTACTATTCATTTAAATCAGAAGTTATCTCCTCTACTGCTCGTCCACAGAAGTCCAGGGTTCAACCAGCGCTGGGGACTCTTTTAAGAGTTCAGGGAAATTCCCCCCTCACCAAACTGAGGTAGTGGGACCCGTCCTAAAAGGACCCTGCGGAAGTGCGGTAGTTATTACAATGTAAAAACCTGATATGCAGTGTTGCGTGTGTAACAATAAAACAAGTCCATCAGTGGGTTGCTTAGTTTACCTCCATAGTGTAGTGTTGAAAGTTTGTTCTGGGTTGCCAGGGTCTACCGGTAGGCGTGTCTCCAAGGGGGGAAGTGTGGACTGCGTGATATATGTCCCGCCCCTGTTGTCATGGCCAACCATATCTTGCTTTCCATGTGTTTTGTTGAAATAGATTGCATTTTTTTGTTTTTTGTGTTTTATTTGTTAAATTGTTGAATTGCTTTGGTCAGACAAATGTTGTCTGAACAAGCCAACAAAAGTGTCTGTGGTGTGAATGAAGTTAAAGCAGGTGGAGACAACAGCTCCCCTACTGTAGAAACCTGCACTGCATGTTGTAGTCCAGGAAGTTTTCTGCACACACACTTCCGTGTGTGTGGGTTTGATAGTTGTTACCCCCAGTGGCCAACTTGCAAATAATTTTACAGCTTGTGGTACTGAGCTACTTCTAACACAATGGAGTTTAAGAACAAAACTTACCATATTGTACAATTTTTATGCCATTTCTCCTATTTATGTGACTAGTTACCTTTGACTTCAACATCCACATCGATCAGCCCACTGCCCCACTGACGTCCGATTTCCTCTCTCTCCTGGACTGTTTCCATCTAACCCAACACATCAACTTCCCCACCCACACCAAAGGCCACACCCTGGACATAGTCTGTTCCTCCTTCCTCTTCAAAACCCTCGAACGCATCGTCGCCGCCCAACTCCACACCCATCTCCAGTCCAATAACCTCTATGAACCCCTCCAGTCTGGATTCCGCACACTTCACAGCACCGAAACCGCCCTTGTCAAAGTCATCAATGATCTCTTCACCTCTGCAGACTCCGGTGCCCTCAACATCCTGTTACTCCTTGATCTTAGCGCAGCCTTTGACACTGTGAACCACTCCATCCTCCCAGGCTGCCTGGCAATTCGTCTCCCTCTCTGGTCACACATCCACCCTCTCCCCATTCATGCAGGGGGTCCCTCAATGTTCATCTGCTACCTCTTCCCCCTTGGTCACATCATCCGCACACTCAACCTGGACTTCCACTGTTACGCCGACGACACCCAGATATACTGTATATCAGCACCAAATCCACCCAAAACCCTCCCCTCACCCACATCGAAACCTGCATCTCTACAATAAAATCATGGCTGACCCACAACTTCCTCCAACTCAACAGCGACAAAACAGAGCTCCTCCTCATAGGCACCAAATCCACCCTCAACAAAACTGGACCCATCTCACTCATCATCGGCACCTCAACCATCACACCCTCCCCCCTGGCACGCAATCTCGGCGTAATCCTGGACCCCACCCTATCCTTTGGTCCCCACGTCAGCTCCATCGTCAAGACCTCCTACTTCCACCTCCGCCGCATCGCCAAAATCAGACACTGCCTCTCTCCCCCTGCTGCCGAATCCCTCATCCATGCCTTCATCTCCTCCCGTCTTGACTAGTGCAACTCCCTCCTCACTGGCATCACCTCTTGTGGAGGGTTTATGTGGAGTGTGTGTTGTTGATGGCTGGTTTACAGCCTCACCTGGCCTGAGTCAGTCTGATTGGACTCTGGCTGGGTGGGGCTGCACACCTGTGGTGCAGAGCAATCATGGCACCCAGGATAAACCAGCCATCAACACACACACACTCCAGGAGGAGCACCGTCATGACAAGTTGTACCATCAGCTCGGCGTATAACATCCAGCCTTAATCTCCGAATAAACACCTTGAACAACATCTACCCGTGTCCTGTGTCGGAGGGCCCCAAGAAAAGCCACTTAGGTGGCGTGTGGCCGGACGACCCTGCCACACTGGCGCCCAACGTGGGGCTCCTCCGACTAGGGCGGGACACGGAAGGGCTGTCCAAAGCTACACTGGAGCCACCAGCCGCGGCAGAGGACAGCCACCCCAGCACCAGCTCCCCCCTGAACGGCAGCGACGGCCAGCGGAGGAGCGGGGAGGCAGCGCAGCGACCGCCACCGGCAACCGTCTGTGGCTAGCCTCCCCCGGATCCAGCCTGGAGCAGCCCAGGCCAGCCGCCCCTCTGCCAGGGGACCAGGAGCCCAAGGCCCCATGCTCCAGGAGGAGATGGGGATCATGCCTCGTCACCCTGGTGGAGGGGGGTACCCAAGGGCGTAACTTTGGGTCTGCCATTGGGGGGGTTAAACTCGCGGCATATTTATTTATTTATTTGTTTATTGAATCATTTTCTTGTGTAAAAGGTGACATGCCAATTTGCCGTTCTTGTATTAGAAATACATTGCGATACTTTTACTGATTTTGGCTACTTTTTGACTATTTATGCCATAATGACACAGTAGTTAAATTCAGTGTTTAAGCACTAGCCAACAGTGGCAGCTTCCACCTAATTGATTTTGTGTGTGTTCACTATCTTATGAAAAAAAACACAAGAACTTAAAGATTAATCAATTGCATCACTGTATTGGCACCTACATGCAGCACATGTATTATGCACAATTCAACTCTCAAACACATCACACAATACAGGGTGGCACACTGGAGTGCAGCTTGCACCTCTATTCTGAACATGGCAAACTGATTTCACATATTGGTGGGCATCACCAGTTCAAACTAACACAATCTAAACAAAAGCATGTAAATACAAAATAAGGCCTATCTGTCAATCACATTTGAAGGTATTTTACAACATATTAGGCTAAAATAAGAATTGACTAAAAGAAACAGGATGCTATACTGACGTCTATTCTGCCAGCAACTATACTACTAGCAGACTATAGATATTGTTGGGCAATTCAGATAAAAGCACCAAACACCTGTTTGCGTCTCTGTGTAAAA